>CM019167.2:76286710-77526235 GCA_009739505.2 Apolygus lucorum
TATATATCTATATATATATATATGTTATATCGCCTAATATGCTGACAATCTCTTTTTTCGCTGAGCTAGCTGACCGAGCCCATAAAAGCAAGCGGCGATCCCGCGCTCGAGTCAGTTTCAGTTCGTCCTTCGTTACCGCAGTTCCGTCACGTATTATTTCACAGTTAATCGTGATTAAAACATTAAAATCATTTTTTAAAAACTATTTCTTCGAATCTCCCAACTTAACTGGCGCAGTCTCGCAGGACACTTCCAGTTCGCGGATTCCTGTGAAAAAGTGAACTCGCGAACTTTCCTTCTCGGATTTAGGAAGTAGAACAGTGGACAGTGGAACGTGATAGAACTTCGTGTGGTGCCCCCGCGAAAGGATTACGTAAAATCTGTGAATAAGATCTTCGTAAACGAACGACGGTGGTGCTCCCGCGAAAGGATTACGAAAAATCTGCGAATAAGATCTTCGTAAACGAACGACGACTGAACTCCTCGCTGCGAAAATGGAAACCCTGTGCGGTCTGTAAGTAAAAAGGAATATTTTACGCAGCCGCCCCATTCGAGCTCGAGTTAATATAGAGAATCCCCACCTTGGATTCGAGTTAATATAGAGAATCCCCACCTTGGATTCGAATTAGAATTAGAGAATCCCCACCTTGGATTCTAATTAAAATTAGGGAATCCCCACCTTGGATTCGTAAGAAGAAACAACTATCAATTAAACACAATTAAGAAACAATTAATTAAGAAGATTAACAATTAAGAGAAACAATTAATTAAGAAGAGAAACAATTAATTAAGAAACATCAATTAAGAAACAACAATCAATTAAAATTCCGAAAGCAAAGTCACAGAAAACCCAAAGTTACCTTTGGGATTGGCAAAAACTAAGGACACTTCATCGAAAAATGAACCCAGGCGACATCCCACTACCACCAGGACCAGGAGGAAGCGGCAACCCCGGTCCAGGCCCCAACCCAGGGAATTTACCACCAATTCCAGAACAAAATCAACAGCTACCAGAGTTCCGAAAGGAATTTGAAAACCTTATACCCGTATTTAATGGTGACCCCTTAGGTCTAAGTAAATTTTTAAAACAGTGCGATAAGGTCTATTTAAGGTTTCACGATGAAAATGACCCTAATAACTTCCAAAATGAAGTTATCATGGGGGCCTTCACCTCAAAACTGGGACCCTCAATTTCAGAGAAAGTATTACTAAATTCGATAGATACCTATCCCCAACTCAGGCAAACCCTGTTAGAAACTTACGGCGACAAGAGAGACACCTATACTCTCACTCTTGAAATGAGCAAATTGAAGCAATCTACCAATGAGGACTGCTTCGCATTTCACGATAGAGTTACCCAATTATTAACCGCCCAAACGGCATATCTCCAGATTCATATGGGCGACAATGCCCCCATATTGAGTCAGTATATGCAGACGTTGGCCCTTCGGGTGTTCCTACACGGACTACCCGACCCGTTAGGAAGTTTATTGAGGACAAAAGCACCTACCAATCTTGGAGTCGCGCTTGCGATGCTCGTTAACGACTTCAATATGAAACCGCGAGATAAGCCACCGGATAGGACTCCTCAGATAAGGCCAGGTCAAGGGCACGTACGTCCTCAGCAACCGTTTGTTCAGCAAATCCCGAGGCAGGTCACCTCGCAATTCATCCCGAGATCTTTTTCCAACTTCCAGAGACCATCTTTTTCTAACTTCCAGAGACCCCAGTATCAAGGAAACACAAATTTTGGCTGGAGAAATCCACAAAACTTTCAAAACACCACCTTTCAAAGACCACCTTTCCAACAAAGACCCCAAAATTCATCTCAACAAAGAACTCAAAATTGGAACCAACAAATTACCAGATCGAATGCATCCAAGTTGAAGGAAGAACCCATGTCAATTTCAACGAGAAACACCAATTTTAACTTGATAACCCCAACTGATTCAACTCAGCAGGAGTCATACCCCCAATACTTCGAACCCCAGAATTTCGAAGAGCCTCAGTATTTGGAACCCATGAATGCCCAATATTTCGACCTTACTGACGAAACTTACGGATACAGTACTGAATTGGACCAATTCGCCGATAATTTTGGACAGATAGCCATAGAACCCTCAAACCAAACAGACAGTGATTTTTTAGGGGTAACCAACCCCCCGAATTCATCGACCTGATGAACCTCCTCAATAATAAAAATTCACTCCCGTTCATAACCATGCCAAAATTAAAATTAAAAATATTAATAGACACAGGTAGTTCTCGAAGCTTCATCAACCCGGAAGTAGCTTACGAATTGTTTCCCTTCAAAATCCAGCCCGACTCAGGTTTTATTCGCACGGCACACGGCATTTCAGAGGTAAACCAAAAAGCTGTGATACCATGCGGAGAATTCTTCAGAATTCCTAAACTTAACCTTCCGTTTAGCATTTTTAAATTTCACGACCATTTTGATCTTCTACTCGGCCTAGACAACTTGAAATTTCTAAAAGCTAACGTAGATTTGAACGAAAATACCCTAAAATTCCCGCATTTCGCTATACAACTACAATTTACAAACTCAAGATCATCATCCCCGGGTAAAATCTCAGAGTCCTTCCACATTGACGCTAGATCTATTGAACAGATCAAAATAAAAATTTCAAATATAGAAAATGGTGAAGCCATACTTCCATATACCAAATTAGGTAATGTCGAAATACCTTGCTGTCTAGTAAATGTTCACGATTCTCATGCCTTCGTACATGCCACAAATATCTCAGAAAACCCCTTAACAGTAACAATTGACCATCCCATAATTGGCGAACCTATTTGGGACTGTAGTCTATTTTCAGACGATCAAGTACCTAAAAATAGGAAAATCCCTAAAACAAATATTGATTTTTCCAGACTCAGATTAGATCACCTGAATCAATGGGAAAGGAAGGAAATTATGAAGGTAGTGATGGAATTCGCTGACCTCTTTCAAGCAGATGACAAGCCTTTGACATTCACAAACGAGGTCAAACATCATATTAGGACTTCAGACGAAATTCCCGTGTATGTTAAGCCATACAGATACCCTAGTATCTTCCGGGAAGAAGTCAAACGACAAGTCGATGAAATGATTGATCAAAAAATCATAAGACCATCAAATTCCCCGTACAATGCCCCTTTATGGGTAGTCCCCAAAAAGTTAGATGCTTCAGGTAAACAACGGTTCAGGCTAGTTTTGGATTATAGAAAACTAAACGAAAAAACGATCCCCGATAAATTTCCTCTACCTAATATAACTGACCTACTCGACAAATTAGGAAGGTGCCAATATTTTTCCACGATAGACTTAGCTTCAGGATTCCATCAGATAGAACTCGATGAACCATCAATTCCAAAAACAGCCTTCTCCACGGAGACTGGTCATTATGAATTCCTTAGAACACCATTTGGCCTTAAAAATGCTCCTCCTGTCTTCATGAGGCTCATGAGTAACGTGCTCAGAGGGCTACAAAACGAGATTTGTTTAGTCTATCTCGATGATATTCTAATTTACAGTTCAAGTCTTGAGGAACACTGCGTTAGATTGAGACAAATCTTCAAGAGGCTACGGAACTCCAATTTGAAAATACAAATGGATAAAACAGAATTCCTTCGGAAGGAGATTGAGTTCCTAGGCCACGTAGTCACTCCAGAAGGTGTGAAACCTAATCCTTCAAAAATCAAAGCTATCTCTAATTTCCCTATTCCAAAGACCCGTAAGGAAATCAAACAATTTCTAGGACTTTTGGGCTACTATAGGAAGTTCATTAACAATTTTGCAAATTTAACTAAACCATTAACTTCCCGATTGAAAAAGAACACAGTAATAGATCCCAACAACCCGGAATACGTGGAGTGTTTCGAAAATTGCAAAACTCTACTTATGAATAATCCGATATTACAATATCCCGACTTCAATAAAGAATTTATCATCACGTGTGACGCTAGCGATGTAGCGCTAGGCGCCGTGTTAAGCCAACTCACTAACGGATCCGATCTTCCTATCGCCTATGCGAGCCGTACTTTGAACGATACCGAACGAAGGTTAGCCACCATAGAAAAAGAACTTCTAGCCATTTTGTTTGCCCTTAAAAATTTCCGCCCCTACGTTTATGGACGAAAGTTCACATTATACACTGATCATCGCCCATTACAATGGTTGTTTGGTATAAAAGACTGTTCTTCAAAATTATTTCGATGGAAAATGAAACTTGCAGATTACGACTTTACCATAAAATACAAACCTGGTTCTTCTAATCACGTCGCGGATGCCCTTTCACGTATCGAACTAAATAATAATGATTCTAGTAGTCCCGGTCCTTCCAACATTAACCATGGTTCAAACTCTCCCGATTTAACCAGTCCCGATATACTTGAAATTCTTGATACCATAACAGGAAGTGAACCCCTTCCGAACATCAACGCTAGTGATCCCGAAATCCGTCAGCTAATGGATCTACTAGAAAATACTGCCAACCAATCTTTGATAGCCAACCCCACATCTCGTAATACCGACTCACTCGAAAGCACCGTCCACTCCAATGCTGAAGGGAACACGGTCTTAACTGTCCCCATAAGGGAAGGAGTAGTAAATCATGGCCAAAACCAAATCATAATTAAAGAAACCAATAGCACTCCTAAACCTGTTAAAATCACAAAACCATTTAATTCCAAAACCCGACTAATCGTAGAATTTTCGCGAGAAAACTTCGAGAGAGATGTTGTCAATTTTGTGAAAGAATTCGTTCAACCTAATATAGGGTACTCCATTTACTTCAAAAACGACGAACAAGGAGATATTTACAAAAAGTTCACTAATGTTATGATGACTGTTTTCAGAGAATCCACAATTAAAATGACCAAATATACCGAATTCGTACAAGACGTAGAAACCGCAGATCAAGTTAGAGAAATAATCTCCAATTACCACATAGGAAAAACAAATCACCGTGGAATCACTGAAACATACAAAAAATTAAAACGAACCTATTTTTGGCCTAACCAATTAACAACTATTCAACATTTTATCAATCAGTGCGAACCCTGCCTAACCACTAAGTACGATCGTGACCCGATCAAACCTAAATTTAATATTACTCCTACACCTCTCAAACCACTAGACACGATCCATATAGATAAATTAACCTTAGATGGAGCGAAATTTTTGACAATAATTGATTCTTTTTCTAAGTATGCACAAGCTTACTATTTAACTTCCAACAATAGCCTCGAAGTTGTAAAGAACCTCTTGACCTTCTTTACTCACCACGGAGTCCCAAAAACAATTATATCCGATAACGGAGCCGAATTTGATTCTTCACTAGTTAAGGAATTTCTGGCATCCCATAAAATAAATATTCATTTCATTTGTAGTCAGAATCCTAATAGCAATGGGCTCTTAGAGAGATTTCATTCGACGCTCATAGAACACATCAGAATCTTAAAAAATAGAAAAGAATTCTCATGTGATTCTATGGTAACCAAAGTGAAATATGCTCTCGTTGCCTATAACAACTCTATTCATTCGTCAACCGATCTAACCCCTTTTGAGGTACTTTACGGCCACATAAATCAAGACACGATGGTAAATTTAGATATAGAAAAAATTCTAATTAACGATTACTCCACCAAACATAGGGAAAAAATGGCAGCAATTTATTCCCAGCTACATAATTCGTCCTCTCAATCTAAAGAAAAATTAATTAACAAACGAAACGAAAATAGGGAAAGTATTCCCGAAATTCCAGCAACTATCTATGTCAAGAATAAACAGAAAATGAGTAAAACCAAAAACCTTTTTAATAAAGAACAACTACAGGAAATAGACCCCAATAGAAAAACCGGAAAGATCGTGCCCCGCCATCACAACACCAAGGAGAAAATCCACTTGTCAAACGTAAAGAGGCCCCGAAAATCAAAAACACCAGAAGCTATAGAATCTACTGACTCGGAAGAAGATAATTGGCCGGAAGGATGGCCCAGAAAATAATAACCTAAATTATTACAATTCAAATTTCCTTACAGATACCTGCTGGTAGTAATCGTCTCGTGTGCAGAAATAAAAAATCTCGACCGCAGTGGAGGGATTGTCCCTATCAACCTGGGAAGCGCTAAACTGGAAGCCACAGAACACGTTCTAACATACTACTACGAACTAACTGAACTATTCACCGAAGTGAACAACCTGAACTCTAATTATTCTGTACTTACTAACAAGATTAATTCATCACGTAGACTCTTCGACCAACTTCATGATATGTGTTCGTTTTATGAACACGTCCAAGATCTGGTTAATTTAAAAATTTCCAACATCAAACACCACGGACTTACTAGACATAGACGGGGACTGATCAACGGACTAGGAACAGTTATTAAGGCAATTACCGGCAACCTAGACAACGACGATAGAGAAAAATACGACAGAATCCTGGAGGACTTGGACAAACGAAACCGTAACAGCCAGACGAACCTTACTAGGCAATATTCTGTGATCAACCAGTTAATCGCTAATTATAACACTACCATCCAGACGATCCAATTTAATAACGATCAAATAAAAGCTAAATTTGTAGAAATTGAAAAAATCATCAACCATTTCGATGGCCAATTAATACTTTATAAAGAAGTCCTCCATCACCTCCAATCAGCTATCAATCTAATCTTCCACGTACTTTCTGAAATTGAGGCTTCCATCACGTTTTGCAAGTTAGGTGTTCTTCATCCTAGCATAATCAGTACTCATGTCTTAGAATTAGAACTTTTGAAGATCGATGTCAATATCACAGATATCCTTACATATGAATCTTTAATAAAACTCCAATGTAATATTCGTTCCGATACAATAGTTTATTTCTTAACACTACCTGTTTACAAACCTGTCAATTACCATCTTTACTATCTGTACTCAGTGCCTTGGAAAGTGGACAATAATTTCATCACTGTAATCCCTAAACATAGATACTTGTTAAAGCAGGAAGGCCACCACGAAGTTTTCCAATTAACCGATCGTTGTGTCTACAATGACGAGTTTTATTGTAACACCGAACTACTATCATATGCAAACGCAGCCTGTGAATATGATATCTTAACTAAGGGATCCACATCTAATTGTTCATTTACCAAATTACAGGTTACGAATAACTACGTCTCGATAATCCCCGATACTCACTACCTACTAGTCGTATTCCCTACAGAAGATCAAATTCTAGTAAAAAGCCATAGTCATTCAGAAACGATCTCCCTTAAAGGAATTCAATTAATAAAACCCCAAGCAGACACTATTTACTATCGAGGTGATATCATTTCAACCCGACTCACGGGTAATGGTAAACCTCTCTTATTGAGCTCATCAACCCCAGATTTTTCATCTTTAAACTTTTCGTACATGTCATTAAAATTCGACGACATCAATTTAAAACAATTGGACAACCTTCACCTTAACTTGAACCCAATCGGCTCTGATTCAGAAACGTTTACATGGTACCCTTCACTATCACCCAGTATATGGACCCTAATTCTGTACATCTCGTTAGTTTCATTGTGTGGGTACACTTTCTTCAATTATTATCGCACTCGCAGTGTACCCCATTCGGCTTAATATTCGTTGCAATAATGTTACGTCAATAGTCTAAAAGTGGACAAAGTGCGATTCCATCGTTCCCGCCATGCCCACTATTTCCGTAATGACAATTTGTAATCTTGCGTAATGTACCTTGTTACGGTTGCGCAATTTTACCTCGACACGCTGTGTCTTTTAACGCATTTCTATGCCTCCTATATTTTTCGTACTTTTCGTACATTTTTGTTGTTGTTTTGTACCATTGATAATTTTGTACTATGTATCATGTGTAATTTTTGTTGCGTACACTTTGATTTATCATGTGTAATTTGATGTAAGTAATTGAAAATTTTTTGTAACTTATAACTTTTTGTACTTTTGTAAAAACTTTGTAATTTCATTTTGTAATTGTACGTGACTGAACATGAGGTATACCATCAAACGAAAACCTTCCCTTAAGTACGGTTTTCTTTCTTAGGGAGGAAGGTGTTATATCGCCTAATATGCTGACAATCTCTTTTTTCGCTGAGCTAGCTGACCGAGCCCATAAAAGCAAGCGGCGATCCCGCGCTCGAGTCAGTTTCAGTTCGTCCTTCGTTACCGCAGTTCCGTCACGTATTATTTCACAGTTAATCGTGATTAAAACATTAAAATCATTTTTTAAAAACTATTTCTTCGAATCTCCCAACTTAACTTATATATATATATATATATATATATATATATATATATATATATATATATATATATATATATATATATATATATGTATGTATGTGTGTGTGTGTGTGTGTGTGTGTGTGTGTGTGTGTGTGTGTGTGTGAGTGTCAACATAAACCCTTAAATTTTCGTAGGGAGCGAACAGTTTGTCCTACAGAGCTCCGCGTGGTCTCAAAAAATTCTATAGAATCTTAAATTGAAGGAAAAACAATACCTTCATATCGAAATTTTTTGAGTTAGGGCGTTTTCAAAATTTCAAAATTGATTTTGGAACCCTTAGGAGTGACCTACATCAACCAAAAGCTTCGGGGCACAACTAGACCCCAAATGGAGCCTACATACCAAATTTCATCAAAATCGGTCAATGCTAAGTGGCAAAAGTGCCGCGTACGGCGGACGGACGGCCAAATTTTTATTCGATTTTTGGATTCTACGTACCTTGAAACGTAAACCATCAAATTTTGAGGCGGTGTTAAAATTTTTTTTTTCTTGGTCGATTCCAAAGGTTCATTATTGAAAATAATAAACCAAAATTACGTTCCTCGAATAGAAGACAAAATTCATCCGTGAGGACGTCACCGTGTAATGTTTGGGTTTGAATAAGAAACAACCGCAAAAAAACTTCGTCGTTCGCGTTCCTTGGTACAACAGTAGTACCACAAAACACCCACTTTTACAATATTCCGACATCTAGGCGGAGCTAAGAGATGCTACCATTTTTCCCATGATGCTGCACCCTATTGAGAAGGAATGGAACGAAAAACACGCCAGAATTCAAACTGCTTCTACCTTGGTACAACAGTTGTACCAAGGAACGCTAAAGGGGTATTTTCCGAAGGTACTTAACCTTTTTCCCTCAGACTGCCGGAACTTCCCACAACAAGGTTCGGCTCTCGGGCTTTTCCTAGTTTTCCAGGCCGCTGGACACCCTGACCTACTCAATAAAACTCATAAATGGATTATCACCCCACTCTACAAATTGATTGAGATGGCAAATTGCACCTACAAGGATGAAGATTAAGAAATCATTTAAGCATCCATACTTCAACAGGGTTTTATTTTGATATGAACATAAGTACATCAATGACAAATTATTATTGTTTACTGTTGCCATAAAAGCGAGCACATACATACACTTGAATGGAACTTAACACTATTGTGGAATGCTTGTTCAAAATACTTACCATGAATACCAAATACTCTGTGAATCGTGTGGTAACAGTTATTTTTTTTAATAGGTATTTTCACCGACATTAGTCTAAATTATTCTCCAGAGATTTATTGCCCACTCAAGGAGTTCGAAGGATAAAAATCCACACTATACAAATGTTAATTACAGAATTTCAATAAATTAGCATGAATTCCACGATACACCAAAAATTACACAGCTCAGTAAACAATTGTTAGTTCTGAGTAATCACATAACAACTTAGAAAATAGGCATGATAAATAAATAAGCAATCCATTTAAAAAATATATATATAATGAAAAATGGTGAATATCTTACAAAAGATGAAAAAAATCATAAAACGAACCGTTGAGTAATTGAGTCAAAATATATAGAAATATCGACCTTTGTACTAGTTATGTTCAAATGTAGACTAAATCAAGATAAAAAGTAGGGTTTATATCAAAATCAAGTTCAAAGGGAAAGTGGATCTTAGTTAATAATATCTTTTTTTCATTATCCCAACTTATGCTAAAGCAATCTGTTAAAGCTATTCACTGGCCGAATGCAGTGCGTTTCCATTGGTAGACATTCCGTATCAACGAACATCGGACACATAATTGGAGCTAATAATAATAAGGATCAGGTAATGGTAAAGCTTCTAATAGTTCAAAGTTTACAGTTTAGGAAAGAAAACTGTTGAAAGGATAGGGTGAGATAAGCGAAAACATATTTAGTAATGAGGAATAAATGCGAGAATACAAGCAACGAAAATGAAATTTCTTTTTACTTGCACATTAAAAAAAAGTTCTTTACGAAATAATTTGGGATTTAATCACCACGAATGAATTGTACAACGAATTTTCACTACCCTATAAGCTAGGTAATTTAACCAATATTGATTAAAATTGTGAAGTAATTTCTACAAAAATGATCTAGATAAGTCATATACAATTTTGCTTAGTATTTAAAATTAAAGTATGTTTTGATCAATGGCTATTGATGAATGGTGGAAATTTCAAAGAAAACAGCGAGTTTCAAACCAACACCGTGTAAATTAACTGTCAAAAGGCTACGCAACCTTATACTAATAAATGCTAATGAGAATATCTCATATCTTCACATATCATTTATAAGTTTCTTATTTCGTGTTGACACAGCAAGTAATCGAAGAAGTTTCAACAACTCAAATATAGAAAATAATCTCGGGACTGCTTTTCATATGTTATAGGTTTCATCAAATAACAAAAAAAAAGCTAGCAACAAAACACAAAACTTAACTAAAATCCACAACAATCTACGTAGTAAGTAGCAGGTGAAAATTTACATGTTTGGTTTGTTGACTGTAACCGAAACATAGTCCATCACATTACCTTAATGTGTCCCACCCTGCTAACGTACACAAAACACATCACTTCAGTTTCTTCACATTTATTTTTTAAATTTTACAAATTTTTTTCACTAAGTTATGAAACATCTTGGTCTTCAACATCTTGAAGTTGCTCCCTCTGTTCGCTGTTACCTAGAATTTGAAACACAACTCGTCAGCACCAACAATTATCATTTGGCTAAAACAGTGTAATGAAATTAATAGCCCACTATGTACAGTCAATGATGGACTCCTCCCTTATAAAAGGACAGGAAATTCGGCTGGCGAAGCAGTATAACATATTTCTGTACACGAAAAAGAAGTTTGTTGGGAAATTGTACACGTATGTCGGCTGTACACAGTCAGAGCGGCTAAACCTGTAATAATTGTAAACCCTGCCTTTTGAGAACTATCGCCACGAATAAAGGAAGAAATTCAATGCCCTCCTTTGTTACAATCCTGCGATCGGTGCTTTCCATGAAAGCTTAGAGGGTTGTAGCAGATCATGTACAGGTGGTGCCCAGCAACTTTTGCTAGAGCACGCATTTGAAGAAGCTTACCAAGACAAGGAAGGTTACCTAAAGATGAATTTTAAGGCAGGTTTACACGCTCTTGCCTTCATATCTTCACATATCACCGGCTTGTGCAGTCCAGTTTGCACAGCCTAACTGGTCTGCCAAACGGTACCAGTCGATTCTACAACTAATTTGCAACAAAAAATGTCCCTTAGCAATTTTTTTTAAACCCTTTGTTTTCGATTTATTTCAACTTTAAACTTTTTTTTCGTGATGTTAACCTTTGTCATTAAATTGATCATAACTCCTTCAATTTGCTGTGTAAATTACAATTTGAGGATACTGTTGGAAAGAGCATTAAATTTCCTATCGGATAGATGCCTTAACTTTTTTTTGAGTCAAGGTTTGAGACATGAAAACGTCCTCTAAAAAGATAATTTTACGTAACTTTGGAAACCTCGCCTTTTTTTCAATCTCAAATTGAACTACGAGAACCCATACTTTTTCAAGATGCAAGAACAGTGAAAACTGCGCCAAAATCTCGGCTTTCCAATGGTATAATCAAAACATATTCGACAACCAAATTTAGGGGAGAAATTCGTGTTTGAACGCGGAAAAACGTGCATTTTTCAACGAAATCAGCGCTGTTTCTGGAGGCCTCGCGGTCTACTTCGGCGCCGACCCACCCACTGCTATCGTCCGACCCCTCAGATCGACTAGGCGGAGCGCTGATTTCGTTGAAAAAATGCACGTTTTTCCGCGTTCAAACACGAATTTCTCCCCTAAATTTGGTTGTAGAATATGTTTTGATTATACCATTGGAAAGCTGAGATTCTGGCGCAGTTTTCACTGTTCTTGCATCTTGAAAAAGTATGGGTTCTCGTAGTTCAATTTGAGATTGAAAAAATGCGAGGTTTCCAAAATTACTTAAAATTTAAAAATCTTTTTACTTTAAAAATCTTTTTAGAGGACGTTTTCATGTCTCAAACCTTGACACAGAAAAAAGGTAAGGCATCTATCCGATAGGAAATTTAATGCTCTTTCAAACCATATCCTTAAATTGTAAATTAAAGGAGTTATGAACGTCAAAATCACGAGAAAAAAAATTAAAGTTAAAATAACTCGAAAACGAAGGGTTTAAAAAAATCGTTATGAGACATTTTTTGTTGCAAATTAGTTGTAGTATCGTCTGGTACCGTATGGCAGACCAGTTAGGCTTACACCCTGTATAGTTGCGTGTGAACGGAGTTTGCGCAAGCGATTTGGCTTGCAGAAGCCGGCGATATGTGAAGATATGAAGGCAAGAGCATCGGCAGAGGTTGGAGCGAAGTTTGAGCGTGTGAACGCAGTACAAGCCAAACCCACGATCTCGCGCAGGCGCATCCGTTCTCTTCTAGGCTTCAAAAAAATCTCAAGTGTTGCTGACAACCTTTCATGGAGGGTTAAGGGGGCGATCACGGTTGACCAGAAAAACCTCAAATCGCTAGTGTCGTTTTTCGACGGATTTCCATCGAACCATTCCGTCTAGATAGAGAGCCTGACAGTCACTCTCTCTCTCTCTCTCTCAAATCCTCCGATATCTTGGCCGACTTTAGGTACGCTACCTGCCTCCTTCAAGACCCTTTCTATTGTTAACGTCATGAGTCATACGCTTGTAGTCATTGTCGACCTTTCTGTGTAAAAACTTTTCTAGAGACTATTTGAAGTCAACATTATTTTCGAAGCTCATTCCATTGGGCTCATTCATTCGTTCTTCCATTTTAGCAAAACGTTTGTAGAAATTGAAGATAGTTACCAACTGGCTCAAAAAGAGTTGCGAGAATTTTGAATCAATTTTCCATTGAAAGCACATGAGCTTTCTTCTGAATCAAACCCAGAAATTGCGTAGTAATTGATAAAGTTGTGCATATTTGTTTGCGTTGCACACAAGAACTAAGTCGAAAAAATCCCATTGGTGCAAAATGAGAGTATGAAAGCATTTTCAAAGAAATATGTTTAAGAATTTTAAGCCATTTTTGAAGCATTATTACTCTGTTTTTAAGAAATGTTGATAGGAAATCGTAAGTTCATCCTGAATTCTATACTACAGAGCAATGTTCGGAATACCATTTACGGAGGGGGATAGCATAGGGATGGGATATCGATATCCGATATTACCAAAATATCGATATTGGGCTGTCAATACTCGATATCTCGGTATCGATACCATCAAAGCCGATATTATCGATATATCGATATCCTTTAATCGATATGGATATCGGTATCGGTATCGGTAGCATGTAAAGAAGAACCCACTGAAATATTGGATTGAGAACAGGAACGTTTTTCCAGAGCTTAGCACCGTCGCTGTGAGATAGTAGAGAGTTTTTGGAAACCACTGACGGGCCCCGTGGAACCTCTTCACAAAGCACGGAGTTCGCGGGTGACGATGGATTTGCCTCCCGACATCAGCGGGCGACGATGAAAGGGTGCCCCCAGACAGTCACCCGTTCCTCGAGGCCCACCGTGACGAGCGCCTCCATTCCCCCCCTGTCCAAAGTTAACGTCTTTCCTCCTTCAACTGGGTAGCATCCTCTGTTGCTCGCGCTAGTCTCTTTCTGACGGGGCCCGTGAGATTTTGGCACCAAAAACTCTCTATTTATCATCAGTTTCAACGTCTGTCCCGTCAGAAAGACTCTTTTCCAAAGCAGGAAATATAATGACACCTGACCGCAACAGATAAAAAAGGTGAGACTCTCTCCAAACTTTTATTTTTGGAGAGCTTGGAGGAGGATTACTTTTTTTGATTCATTGTATAATACGAGTATATACCTGATGATTTTCCAAGTTCTACCTTCCATTGTATGTTTGATTCATTATCGTTATCCTAACTTGAACTAATAAAAAATATTCTTATTCGAAAATTGTCGTATTTTTTGGCAGCTCCTTCAACTGGTACCGATTGTCCCGATATCGATATCGGGAATATCGATATCACAGGTTCGATATTTTACTGGTATCGATACCGGGATGCCCGATACCGATATAAGTACTGATATCGATATCATACCTTCGATATCCCATCCCTAGGATAGCACGATTGGGGATGAGGAGCCCTATAGAGCGAGTAAAGGCAACACGATTGGGGAACTTATGAGGGAATGTAAACATTGTATAATTCGATGGTGAGCGCCTTGGGATCGTGGACTCTGTATAAATATACACTTCACTATTATATTGCACAATGACATACATAAGAAAATATCTATAATAATGTAATAGATAATATAGATAAGAAATGTATAGATAAATAGATAAGATAATGTAATATAATATGTATAAGATATTATCTTTTCCTATTCCCCAATGGACAATTTCGTTTGATTCTGGATTTTTAATCAACTTGCTCTAATAGCGCGAAAAAGTTGAATACTTAGTTGAGGAATGTATTGTTTTTTGAAAATAATAAATTGAACGGAATGATCTCCAATTTTCAATTATTTTTCCTCCGCTTATAAACAAAGTCCCAATGGGGTATTTCGGTGGGTCGGAAATTCAGGTTTTTGACCTCAAATTTGGATTCAGCACCCTTGAAAACCTATATACACCAACTATTAGCCCAATGATACTATAACATGTGGTAGAAAAATTAATTAAAGAGATCACACGTTTGAAAAAGGCGGGCCACTATAAATGCACACACACTAGGCAAGGACTACGCCGCGGACAGCCCCGCGCGCGCGTGTGAGTAGAATGTTGTAGTATCCAAGAGGGGTTTCTGTGCATGGATACTTTTTCAAAGACAGTTGGCTAGCTACGTCACACCATTCAAATCTTCAACTTTCCTTAGCTTCTCTGATTTTTTAAAAACATTTTCTCGACGAACAGACCCGATTACCGTTATTCCTGAGCCATACTCTTTTGAAAAAAAATAAATAAAAAAAATTGACCGAAATACCCCATTATGAGATGCTTCTGAATATTATTAGGGAAAGGAGATCTTTCGATTCCACTCAATTTTTGGACGTATATTTCTATGAACATTCAAAAAAAAAATCACAAATCAATTAAAATCCCCATTGTGCCAAAATCCAAAACCGCCCGTCTCCAATAGTGCTTTAAACTATTCCCGAATAGTGACCAAATTCCTCAATCGTGCTTCCACCTTACTGAAGTAGATTAGCTAAAAACCGGAAGGCCAGGTAGACACCTTCACATCTATACTCTTGCCTTAATTTAAGGAGCTCTGGGATTTTTGAAGGCCCCGAAGGTTCGGCATCGCTGCAAGAATCCGAGCCCCAGCAGAAGGTCGAGGTATACCTGCGCGACCCCTCCACCCGTGAACCCCCCCAGCCCCCCAACAGTTTACCCTCTTCTGCAAATGCACACTTGATTCACAAATTATTTCGATCATCCCATCACCAAAATCGTGATCAGCGAGAAAAATTGAACATATCGAGTATAAACTCGAGGCAGGTACAATCAAAACTCAGCAGCCCTCTCCCGGCCAATCCACCCAAACGAATTACGCCCTCTTCGCCGAATTACAGGAAATTTGGACTCATTTTCATCAGAATAATTAGTACGTTACGAATTTAAATTACAAAAAATGTTCACCGAACGATAAATAATTAAATTGTATGTTGATAGAAGAGGAAGAAGGAAGAGGGATGATGGGTTTTGACCGCGAAGGGTTGTGACCGTTTTCACCGCAAGGGTTTTCACCGCAAGGTGAGCACCTTGCAACGTTGCCACCTCTTGGCAGGGAAGGGGTTTTGGAACCCGCGGTCCAGAGCTCTTTAAATAAAGGCAAGAGTATAGGTTAGGGTGGGTCAGGAACCTCGAAGTATGAACTATTTCTGCTGCGGGAAGGAGCCGCCTATTACAGAGACATCTCAGTGTTCGGGGTTGAACTACAATCCTAACTTCCTTAGTTCTTGGAGCCCTTATTCATATGGCTCAAGCCAAAAGTATTTCCCAAACCATGGATAAACGGATGAACCGAAAATTCTGAGATTTTTAGCGAAAACTCAGGAGGTTATTTCTAACAGATCTCCAGGAAGATATTGGGAGTTTTTAATTTTTTCATATTTATGATACTAATAAAACTATATGATAAAATTTAAAAATCTAAAATCTATGCTCGGTGTTCTATTTCTTGACTAATAAGATGAAGAATTACAAAATGTTGTCCCTATAGGGTTATCTAATACGGAGATATATGCGAAAAATGGTTAGGATCTCCCCCTTAATGCTTGTCTCATTGCGGTGCCAGTTCATAGTTTAGGAAAATCATTAGGTTCCCCTCTCAATTCCACGATTAAATTTTTCATGGGAAATTTTATCCCTCTTGAGCAACCAAACCTTGCTCCATTTCCGACCTATCCTTGAGGCTCCTCCTCATCCAGATCAAAATTTGTTTCGAATTAGGAGTTTTGATTTTAAAAAAATAACAAACAAAATTGCCACAAGTCCACTGAACGGGCCACACTTTCGTACAAGCCAACTCAACGTGGGAAAACGACCACATTGTTCAGTGCAATTTGCGCAAACTGGCTTGTGCATGTAAACCTCCTACTTCATGCGATGCCAGGCAAAGCAATGGCTCACAAAGAAAACAAACACAGCAGAGTAATCTTGCAGAAGGGGAGTAAGTGTAGGGAGTTTACACTAACACCCAGTGCAAAGAGCTGATGCTATCACAAGCCACTTTATTATTTTAAGCGGGTTGGGGGGGCACATATACATGTTGGTATACCTATTTACATACCTACCATACGACAATTTCCGAATTCAAAACTCGTTTTCTCATAATACTACATCAGCCAAGTGGGTGTGGCACATAGCTTCCTCAAATCCGTAACCCGGGTGTATGGATGATCTGATACATAGTAGCCAATCCCAAAACCTTCACCTCCTCCAAGTAACCTGCACTACCCTTATGGAGGACCATATACACGGCAAGCCATACAATCCCTGAAAATTCTACCTAAATCTGGTGGAAAATGTTTAAGTTATGGTTGTTACAAGGTTTTTATGTTTGCCCATGTGCAGCGGCTATTATTGATCAGAGAGCGATGATTTTCATAGGAGACCAATTTTGCATAATCCCCGAAAATGTCATCAAAATCGGACGAGAATGGGGTATTTCAGTGAATTTTTTTTTTTTTTTTCAAAAGAGTATGGCTCAGGAATAACGGTAATCGGGTCTGTTCGTCGAGAAAATGTTTTTAAAAAAATCAGAGAAGCTGAAGAAAGTTGAAGATTTGAATGGTGTGACGTAGCTAGCCAACTGTCTTTGAAAAAAGCATCCATGCACAGAGAAGAGATGAAACCCTTGGAGGACCTCTTGGATACTACAGAATACTACTCACACGCGCGCGCGGCGTAGTGTGTGCATTTATGGTGGCCCGCCTTTTTTCAAACGTGTGATCTCTTTCATTAATTTTTCTACCACATGGTATAGAATCATTGGGTTTAAAGTTGGAGTATATAGGTTTTTAAGGGTGCTGAATCCAAATATGAGGTCAAAAACCTGAATTTTCAACCCACTGAAATACCCCATTGTTGAAGTTATGGCTGTGGCAAGGATTTCACGTTAGCGCATGTGCAGTGGCTACTATCAGTCCGAAGGCGATAATTTTCATAGAAGACCATCTACGCGCCAACCCACACAACCCCTGAATATTTCATCGAAATCAAATGAGAATTGTAGAAGTTATGTCTGTGAAAAGGATTTTACATTTGCGCAAGCGCAGCAGCTACTATCAGTCCGGGGGTTATGATTTTGAAGGGGGACCATCTACATGCCATCCCGCACAATCCCTAAAAATCTCATCGAAATCGGATGAGAATTGTAGAAGTTATGGCTGTGGCAAGGATTTCATGACAGACACGGAACCAAAATTGTACAGGAAGGACTGAAACGTAAAACGAGAGTGGAAATTTTGACTTCCGCTACCTTGGTACACTGCTGAACAATCACTTTCTTATTTCCCAAAAGGGGAAGCAAGGTGACGGATGCTATACTCGTAGGTCCCATTAATAATAATGGGAGACATGAGGTAGGCAGGCAATGACAACCGCACATATTGAGAGTCCTGAATTGCCCGTACACCACGGACCCTGCTAGCAGTCTCATTTCAGGCCTCAGTCTAAAAGAATCCCCCGTGGACCTGACACTATTAGGTTAGCTTCTTCAAATGCGTGCTCGAGCAGAAGTTCAAGGTCCCTGCTTTTTTAAAATCCAGCGATCTAGGCAAGAGAGAAGGAAGGAGGCGTACTGAATTCAAGTCCAAACAAAGAGACTTAGTAACGTAAAAACGCCCAGAAAAATGACAGTTACACACGCTATAGTTGATGGGGTCATGACCAACAGGGTAAGTTCTGAAGACTGAGGAAGGGGACTATTCGCATACTACAGTAGATACCAGAAACAAGAAGCCACACCGTAACACCCTCCACCAGCTAGTTCATTCTACAGACGATAGCTCCATACTCCAGATGATGTGTGAAGAGGTTTCATCAAAAACTCGAGCCTACTGGGCCTCCCTCAGTGGTTGGGTATTTCAGACAATTGATAAGAGCTGTGTGTACTGTGTAGGGCATTTCTATGGATAGAACTAATGGATAGAAGATTGGAGATCGATCTCCAATCTAAATGGATACGTAAGAAAATTATCACTACAACAAATACTAAAATGTAAACATTTAAATTTGCTGTTCCATTTAATAACATACTGAGCATTTCATTTTTCATGTTTTGTTAGCTCTATCAAGGCGTGTAAGAACATCCTAATCGTGTAAGTATGGAAATAGAATATACTTTATTAGTTGGAACTTCACATGGGGACGGTGGCGACTTCAAAATATCAAACTAACTCGTAGTTATGAAATAAATAAATTACTCGTAATTTTGAGGCCAGACTCTTATTTCGTAGACAAGATTCTTATTTTATATATTTATTTTTCTATTCATTATTTGTTTGTGGTCCTCAAGTTGTTCTATTCATTATTTTTTTTTAGAGATTCCGATATGTTCTTTTAGCTGTTTTTATATCAGTTTCCCTACCATCCAGTTGAACCAGTTTCCTAACCAGGGGAAAACTTGCCGAAAGAATTACTGGAAATTGCAGGTAGGTTTCCTTCAAGGTCTCCTTTTTCCTAGTTTCTCTTTGTCTTGGGATAAGTTTTCCATCTTTGTTTGAATCAGTTTCCCTACTGTTTCAGATCATTTTCTGCGCCTTCGGATCGCCGACCTTTTCAGGATGATTGGCCACACTCAAAATACATTCTCACAGGGACTTGCTCAACAGAAAATTGAACCCAAAAAGGTTAAAACTACGTAGCATCTTCAATTCATGGTCATTACTACACTATGATGGAATACAATAACCTAGCTAATGCCCGTTTCAATCTGCAGCATGAATGGGAAAAAAAATCTGGATTGTCTGGGGCATGAGTCAATTTTTTTAATTTTTTTTTTTTTTTTTTTTTTCAAAAGAGTATGGCTCAGGAATAACGGTAATCGGGTCTGTTCGTCGAGAAAATGTTTTTAAAAAATCAGAGAAGCTAAGGAAAGTTGAAGATTTGAATGGTGTGACGTAGCTAGCCAACTGTCTTTGATAAAAGTATCCATGCACAGAGAAGCGATGAAACCCTTGGAGGACCTTTTGGATACTACAAAATACTACTCACACACGCGCACGGCATAAGTGTGTGTGCGTTAAGGGAGGCCCGCCTTTTTTTCAAACGTGTGATCTCTTTAATTAATTTTTCTACCACATGTTATAGTATCATTGGGCTTAAAGTTGGAGTATATAGGTTTCCAAGGGTGCTGAATCCAAATATGAGGTCAAAAACCTGAATTTCCAACCCACCAAAATACCCCATTTAAGAAACAAATTAATTTTACTCTTGAGTTAGAAGTGGTGTTTGCTATATTCCCCTAACAGATCCTAACACTTAAAAATCTCATTGTGGTTGGAGATCGATCCTCTGGTTCAAATTGACTTTTGTTTCTTTCACCCACAACACTATACAGGGCCCCCAAGTAACAATGCTCCCCTCACTCATTTTTTTAATTGTGTAAAAAAATCGGGCCAACGTATTCTTCATAATTTTTTGCGTAGAATTAAAAAATGACAAAATTGCGCAGCGCACAACCATGCGCAACCAAGATCAACTTTGTTTTTTTTCCAAATGGGAACCCCTAACTTCTATTCCAAATTCGGATTCTACGTCAAATTCTATGAAGATTTCACTTCGACAACTTTTTTTCATGAACGAGCACAGTCCGCTCAGCAAGCGCCCAAAGATGGCAATGTCACCCCTTACCAACCACAGGTACTACCTATCTACTACATAAAAAATGTCAACGGAGATTAGGCCTCTTTTGCGATACACACTCGTGTTTCTGATTTATCGTAAGCCCAACCGTTAAGTTCTTGTAGGGAGTGAACGGTTGGTCCTACAGAGCTCCGCAAGGTCTCATTCGGTTCTAAAAATTCAATACTATTTTAAACTGATGAAAAAACAATATCTTTATATCGAAAGTTTTTGAGCTAGGACGTTTTGAACATTTCAACCCTTAGAAGTGACCGACATCAACCAAAAGCTTCGATCTTCGGATTCTACGTACCTTGAAACGTAAACCAACAAATTTTGAGGGGGGGGGGAATTTTTTTTCTTGTTCGATTCCAAAGGTTCATTGTTGAAAATAACAAACCAAAAGGGATCACCACGCGATTCAGCGTAGAAAAACAGTGCCAAGTAATGAGCCACACTTGAGGTCCACCATCATCTCAGTTTTGGCACAATCCCTGGGTTGATCTTTGGGGCTCGTTGAGCTGGTTGAGCGCGTTAAAAAAAAAGTTGTCGACGTGAAATGTTCATAAAATTTGACGTAAATCGGAATCTGCAATAAAATTGGGGGTTCCCATTTGAAAAAACAAAGTTGATCTTGGTAACACGATACGCAATTTTGTCATTTTTGAATTCTACGCAAAAAATTATGAAGAATAGCGCTGGTCCAATTTTTTTCGTCCACAATTAGAGAAAATAAGTGGGGGGAGCGTAGTTACTAGGACACCCTGTATTTCACGTTTATTGCGCTGAAAAATACAACTCACGTAACATAGAGCAGACCTCTTAACGATCAAAAATTAGTCGTCAATGTCGCTGGCACTTCCTAAAGACAAATGATTATATTTTCTAGGATTAGTCACTCAATGGAGGAACAAGGATAATAATTACAGGGTTATAGGATGAACGAGGAATGCGTATGAGGTTATTAAATGGTCAAGGACAATGAAAAATACCCATGGTTTAGAAAAACAAATTGCTGTCATCTGAATGAATAAATTAATATTGTGTAGCAGGGCTAGCTTCACATTGGCGCGCATTCTTCTGGATTTGGAACCAGTATTCTGCTGTTTATAAGCTCGAAATCCCTCTTTTACAGTTAATCCTTCAATCAAATTTTACTTTATGGAGAATACAGTGGAAAGGTTTCCCTCATACGATTAGGCTATTCAAGACAAATCGCGTGTTCACTAAATATCCTGAACCAAATATTTTCCAACTCTAAAATTGAGTAGGCATAATTAATGAAAAAATGACAGATAAGTAGTTGAAGTTCCACATTTTGCAACGAATGTTCTCAAGTTACCCTAAATTTAGAATTAGCTGATAAAACACAGGTTGCCACAATCAGTGTTTACCAAACATACCGTGGTAGGAAGCCAGCCCTGCTATAGATTACGTTGGTAGGTAATGAGAATAGAGTATTCCAGTCATTTTTTTTAATCTCTAAAGTATTCCTATTGCTTGGGGATAACTATAGGGTTTGTTTGTTTGAGAAAATGTTGTTGAAAATTTGGGGAGTGGATTGAAATTGAACGATTAAAGCGGAGGATTCTGAAAACTGTCTCTGCAACTGTCTGAAAAGTGAGATGCATGAATGCTACAGAATTCAGTATGGCTCAGTTATGAGAAAAGACCAAGATTCAACATTTAGGTTCACTCCATAAGTTGTTTCCAACATAATATTGCACTAAAGCTCGACTGAGAATTGGTATCAGGTTGCCAAGAATGCTGAACCAGAATTTGAGGATGACAAATAAAAAATCCGTTCGAAATCACTGGAATACCCCATTGACATCAACCGCTAATCCCAATTATGAGTAGTTTTGTTCCATGATAAATTGAAGTTTCTCCTGAGACATCATGCTGAATGCAAGAAGATTCCCACACAATCGAGAGTGGTGCAATGACGCCAAAGGTTCCGCAAATGATGGAAAGAAAACCAACTTATCAAAGGCAAGAACGGTTGGTGTCCAAATGGGGTATTTCGGTGGGTCGGAAATTCAGGTTTTTGACCTCAAATTTGGATTCAGCACCCTTGAAAACCAATATACTACAACTTTAAGCCCAATGATACTATAACATGTGGTAGAAAAATTAATTAAAGAGATTACACGTTTGAAAAAAAGGCGGGCCTCCCTTAACGCACACACACTTATGCCGTGCGCGTGTGTGAGTAGTATTTTGTAGTATCCAAGAGGTCCTCCAAGGGTTTCTGTGCATGGATACTTTTTTCAAAGACAGTTGGCTAGCTACGTCACGATTGGCTAGCTACGTCACACCATTCAAATCTTCAACTTTCCTTAGCTTCTCTGATTTTTTAAAAACATTTTCTCGACGATCAGACCCGATTACCGTTATTCCTGAGCCATACTCTTTTGAAAAAAAAAAAAAAAAAAAAAAATTAAAAAAATTGACTGAAATACCCCATTATCAGGATAGACAAAGTTGATTCAATAAAATACAGCAAATATGTGGGTATCCCTCATAATAGGATTGTTGTCTCGAAAGTAACTAAATATGATAGTAAAAAAAATTGAGGGAGGCTTGTCTGAAATTTGGAAGGATGGGGGGAACTGGAATACGTGGTGAAGGCAGTATAGAAGACACCACCCCTTCGCACTGTCTGTTATCAGTGTTATTGTAGGACATAACCAATCACCACTATCCAAAACTAACCAAAACAGAAAATGAATGCAAAAGGCAGAAAATGAAATTCTTTGAAAATAACTATTATTTGCTTCAATCCGATCAGTAGTCCTTTCCCTAGCTGGGTAGGCAAGTGTTTAAGTGTTTGAATTGAACAGTGATCATGAATATAGAAAAATACCTACCTAATTACTAATATAAAACTTATCTGTTTAAATAATATTTTAAAAAAAATTAATTTTCGTACATTTCAATTTAAATTCAAGAACTTTTGAGACAACCTGTCAATAACTACGAGGATATTATTGGGCAAGGATCATGAGTTCACGTTCTATAGTAGGCCGTTCATTCCATCATTCATTCGTTCATTCTCAACGTGGATAGGGTCATGTGTTACTCTCCTGACCCTTGAAGTGGCCATGACTGAAAGATTTGGCGACTAGATTTCAACACTGAAAATCAACTAATAGTGCGCTGAGCCTTTCAGCTTCTGGAACACACAGCACTCGTAATTTGGCAGCGCATCAGGACTCTCACTAAGCATGACAATGCTGAAGAGTCGTAGGCTTTTCAACTTAAAATGCCGATTACCAAAGACTACAACGATCTATACAGAACTTGTCAAATCATCATGAGATATCGTCATCCCCGGATCTAGCAAATTCTGATGGCATTCCCAAATCTTCCTTTAGGGCGACCATAAACCGGTGGGTCACTGATAAAACCACTAGTAGATGGTCAAATCTTAGAGGGCATGCTCTAAGTAAGCGCATGGTGGCCAAACCTAACCCCAGCGCCACAGATGAGCTGCTGCAGCTAAGCTGCAAGGAAGTCAGGTTAGTGGTTGGCCTGGTAACAGGCTTTACTCCATTCCGATTCCATCTCAACCGCATTGGGGTAAATCAGAATACAACCCTTTGCAGGCTGTGTGGAGAGGCTGAAGAAAAAGCACATAATATTCGATTGCAAAATGCTATCAATCGCAGGTTTCACCTCCTCGGGTCACCTACACCCATGGAGGCTTTTCCCAGCACAAATATAGCCAAACTGCTACTGGCCCTTACCAAAGGGATAGGACTCATTGACTAGGAGCAGAATCCGCGGAGTAGCACAATAAGCCACTAGGCTTCAGCGCTTTGGGCTCCCATCACCCTGATCCGCGGATTCATCTACAATCTACAAGCATGACAATGCTGAAGAGTCGTAGGATTTTCAACTTAAAATGCCGATTACCAAAGACTACAACGATCTCGTCATCAAATCATCACCAGATCTAGCAAATTCTGAGGTAACCTCGACTGAAAGTACCAAAACCATTTACAGGATGGTTCCGATCTATACATAAACTGTATGGGGAGTCCAGATTTTCAATTCTAAACCGTCACGGATCAATTTGGCAGGTATTTTACTGAACACAAATTTGCAAATTCATCAGTCTCAACATTTGCTGTAAAACAACACTGGCATTTCAATTAGAACCAAAATGTTCGTATCCACCATCTCGATGTATTACATAGATGGGGGAGGAGATGAAGTTAGATGAGCAAAAATGTTATGTTACCTAGTTTAAGTCAATATTTTATAGAATACCAAGTACGTTCATTTTTGTGAGTTAATCATGGTGACATTCATGATTAACTTTGACTGATGATAATTTATGTAGGTATCTAGGGATTGATTGTCGATACACCTTAGATCCATGTCATATTCAGCAAACAGAATTTATGGGAAGTTTCAGCACGAAAATCAGGACACTCACATCACACTTTTCCAGGAGATAAGAGAAGTGAAGTAAACAACCATATCTGGTTGAATTTGCGTCCAACTGCCATTCCTGGCGTCATGGACGTCATCGGCTGTCTTCCAAAGAAAATATCGGAATTGATCCTGATGATTTGGCTCAAGTCTTTTTATTGCCTCACCCGCTCAAGTGGTGCGGTGACGGCCAAACTCCCAAAATTATCAGGGCTCGCGATACTGCCCACGAGCGGACACCAATCCAGATAATCTCCCTATGCGAGTGTCCTTAACTTCAGTGATCTCACCGGACCCGGTTCATTAAACCAGCTAAATCCAAGGTATAATGGTAACCGTGTAGGATCCCTGTAGCAGAGGAAGGTCGAGCTATCACGTAAGACTGGCAAAAGCAAAAGACTGACCATAAAGAGCTCAGATGAAATATAGCACCTGTTTGATTAGAGAAAAAAAAACGCATGATTCAATCGCCCCAAATCCATTGGGTGTTCAACCCACATTGAACTCAAATGGTCGCATATTCCAATAAAATACGATTCATCAATAGATAATTACGATTATTCAATCGATACATTAACGACAACCACAATAATTCTTTATTTTTCCTCACCTGAAATCCCGATAATTGTTTTCAATGATTACATATTTAACCATTTTAGTTATTTTATCACTTACCCTGCATGTCGGAAGTCCAGAGAGTGAGATTGTCTCTCAAAAGTTGCATGATCAAAGTGGAGTCTTTGTAGCTCTCTTCTGATAGAGTATCTAATTCGGCGATGGCATCATCAAAAGCAGCTTTAGCTAGTCTGCAGGCTCGATCAGGGGAGTTGAGAATTTCATAGTAGAACACTGAGAAGTTCAGAGCCAACCCGAGTCTAGACAGTCAATAATAGAATACATGTATAAATTGATAGAATAATCAACGAATCAATAAATAGCAGAGAATCCACCTATAGTGTCACTATATTTAAATCATGTAGGTACTATGTGTAAATCATGCGACTAATGGGGGGGAATTTAATAGAAGTTGTCAAGAAGACAGATGTCAATTTTGATTTAGGCCACAACACTCCTGGATTTGGTCCCATTGGTGCCTTTTAGGAATTTTACGCAAGGTTTTACTTAGTGTTATGAACGAAGCAGAACCAATGATGAGCCTATTGTTGTTCATCCCCCAATGCTCAACTCCGTTGAGCTGACGGATTTGGCACTACAAAAACTGTATCCATTCTCAAGTACCACAACCCCCAGACTCTTCGAATGTGATTGTCCACCATCCTTCGTTAAATTGTGACTTTCGAGATAGATAGATATTTGTTTATTGGCACCATTTTGTACAATTTTACAAGAAAAATGCACGAAGGGATGCGATTTGCTCTGATTTCCTACCCGACGTTAGGCTTGGCTCGTGTTGTAGGGTAGGATCTTTGCAAAATTGCTCCCTCTGGGTAAGTAAATCGATAAATACATATACTATGATTAACAAATCATATGATATAAATTATATTTATATCATTAAAAAACTCGGCGCTTTGCGCCTCGGCGGGGGGCTCCGCCCCCCTGCACCCCCCGGTTTATTTCTTTTTCCATACTCTGTATGAAATCATAGGAACACAGAATGTGTTTTTGCGATGCTAGTCATCCGTTAAATAAAAAACAACAATAATAAATGTGGAGTCTTTGGCAATAATAAAATAAATAATTGTTAGACATTTAATTTGGTCTAAAACCCTATAAATGTTATATAAATAAATATGTAACTACAAGAAAAATACTATATAAATTGAGAGCTTTTCCAGCGAATGGTGAACAATTTCTGTGCAACGAACACTGCGGGAGTTCTATTTCCTTACCAACGGCTTGGTTGCACGTGAAAATCATTATAAAAGGCGCGGCACGGTTTTTTCTGTCGCTTTTTCGTGACGATTTTTTTTCGGTAGGTCATCGCAAAAACACATTCTGTGTTAAAAAAATAGATGGCGTGGTTCAGAGGCTGGACCGAATGGAGGGTGAAATTTCTCTTCTGTTGAATTATGTGCTAGGTCCCTAGCCTGTAGGGAGCCCAAATCCCATCGCTCCGCCCCTGGTCTTCAGAAAATAATTGGAAGTTGTCTCAGTTACGACTTTGGACGAATGATGAGTCAGAAACACGAGTGAGAATTGCAAATGAATGTTCGCAGACGGGAGTGAGTCAAATTTCACCTGATAAAATACGATATTTTTTCGTTTGTTCGAATATCATTTAATTTCATCCGCTTGCGCTTCCCTAACAACCAAGAATCAAATCAATTAAAAGCACCCACAACTTTGGGATACCATGTTTAGCTGGTAAGAACTTCTGCCAAAATAAACTTGATTGTTAACCCAGCGCAATATGGACTGTAGGTACAATTTTTTTTTTTTTTGCGCCCAACCAGGGTTCAAGAACGCTCAAAATTGCGCAACCCGTTGATCGCACCAAAATTGGGTTTTGGAGAACACAATTTTCCGAAATGGTGGCCAAAAATTTGATTGTTTTTAGCGAAAAGTCGCTCTTTTCCCATACTAATGGCATTTTAATTATTAAAAGCACTGTCGTACAGTCACTTTTTAGATTGACCTTCGGTTTGACAGTATAATGCCCATAATTCTTGATTTTTGGTGAAAAATAACCATTTGTCCAAATTACGAGCTTAGGTGATAGATTTATCTTGGAGCGAGCTAACACTCGTAACAGGCTCATCTAATCCGAGTTGTTTTGATGAAAATTAAGGGGCAAGGGTGCCTGATTGGTCAGACTCGGACTTGGAATGTTCATGAAAGTAAAATTGCTAATTGCATTTAGCTAAAAATAAATAAAAACTAAAAACTAAATAAAATCGCCCCTTAAGGAGGGAAAAAGAGCGACTTTTCGCAATAAACAACGGAATTTTCGGCCTCCATTTAGAAAAATGCATGATGATTTCAAATAGAATTCGAATCTGCCATAGAAAAGGATTACATTTATTAAAAACAAATACGGTGCGTGGTGTGCAAAAGTGTGAAAATTGAAGAATTACGTGGGGGGGGGGGGATGTTTTACAGATTGAAGTCCAAGGGTGGGTTTATACTGAAGCGTTTTGTCGCGATGGTAAATTACCGCTGCAGCGCTTTGTCGCGCACAAACAAACCAATGTAGCTGTTTATAGTGCGGCGGTAACGTTCAGCGACTGCCGCTGGGTCGCGCGACACCGAAAGTGTTGCTGCATGCTGGCAGCAAAGCGACTGTAGCCCCATCCCGTCGGCAGCCGCTCACCCCTTCCAACACCTTGAACCTAATGGCAGTGTTGTTATTGCGACGGTAGCAACATGTCGCCTCTCTTTATATTTCTTTTTCAATTTTTGTTTTCAACCTCATGATATCTATGGACCATGATAAATTGATCCAGCTCGTTCAGCAGTTCATCGAAGGAACTCACTGTCATTCGGAAATAGCTGAAAAACTTGTCTTCGAATTTTTTTATTTCAATATAAAATATCATAAACTTTTCCCGGTGAGCGCTGACGTTGAAGGGGTGAACTGACCATCTTCGCCATGCTCTGCCCTCACTTAAAAGCACCTCTGCTTCTAGTACTCCAACTAACAAGCTCCTGTTCATCATGCGAGTAGAACAACGACTGAGCTGGCACAGAGGGGATGGGAGAGAGTGTGCAGCAGTGGGGAAGGGAGTCGAAAACGTCACGACAAAACGCCGCAGTATAAACCCGGCCTAAGCCTCAAAAGAAGGAGACAAAAACGCTGCAAATTATTACACAATGGTTTATTATTTTTTATTTTTCTATATAGATCACTCGTCTGCAAAGCCACCAACGATCCAACATGAAGAAAAACATCGATCGCATTTCGGTCAGCTTTAATTTCAACGGAGATTAGGCCTCTTTTGCGATTCACACTCGTGTTTCTAATTTATCGTACCTCCAAACTTTAAATTCTCGTAGTGAGCGAACGGTTTGTCCTACAGAGCTCCGGGTGGTCTCAAAAAATTCTAAAAATTCTATAGAATCTTAAATTGAAGGAAAAACAATACCTTTATATCAAATTTTTTTGAGTTAGGGCGTTTTCAAAATTTCAAAATTGATTTTGGAACCCTTAGTAGTGACCTACATCAACCAAAATCTTCGGGGCACAACTAGACCCCAAATGGAGCCTACATACCAAATTTCATCAAAATCGGTCAATGCTAAGTGGCAAAAGTGCCGCGTACGGCGTACGGCGGACGGACGGCCAAATTTTTATTCGATTTTTGGATTCTACGTACCTTGAAACGTAAACCATCAAATTTTGAGGGGGTGTTAAAATTTTTTTTTTCTTGGTCGATTCCAAAGGTTCATTATTGAAAATAATAAACCAAAAGGGGGGAACATTAACTCGCTGGCACCCTGTATACTCGTAGAAACAAATTAAATAAGAACTCACCTAATAGGGTGCGTAGGAGGGAGTTCAGTCATTGCTATGTCACTAGCAGCTTTGTAAGCTACCAATGAGTTCTCAGCAGCTTCTTTCCTATCATTTCCAGTGGCAAATTCAGCAAGATAACGATGGTAGTCGCCTTTCCTGATAAGGGAAAACAACAACAAAATTTAGAACATTGTTTAAAATACAATTATACAAAAAAGGGTGTACTCATTGGAGAATTATACAGTTAGTTGGCAATGGATCGTCTAACCCTATCTAAGAGATGAAAAAACAAAAAACAAAAAAAAAAAACCTCAGAAATTCTCTGCTTATTGGAAGTAATGAAAATATGAAGGAATTGACGATTTGAAATCACCATTAGATGATGTAAAGTTAATGTAATGTAAAGTAAAAGTAAAGTAAACAACCATTTCAGGTTGAATTTTCGTCCGACTGCCATTCCTGGCGTCGCGGACGTCATCAGCTGTCTTCCTAAGGGAAGATCAGAATTTGTTCTGATGATATTTCGCTCGTGGCTTCCCATTGGCCTCACCGCCCCGGGTTGGGACGAGGGGGAACTGCGACCGACTTGCCCGAAAATACGCTCCCAAGGCGAGCCTCGAACTCACGGTCCCTGCAACCGGTCCGAGTCTCGTCTCCAGAGAAACATGACATGTAAAGTCAATGTGGAAGGAATTAACTGAAGTTCAACTTAATCTCTGAAGTAATTCATATTCACTCGCAATGTCCGATCACAGAGAATATCATTGCCTATATCTCCTATTCCTGTCTTCAATTTCCCAAGTCTCTCAAAACCTCATGTCTTGCCATTTTTGCAACTATTTGCAGCTATACAATGAAATGCGTCTAACCAATATTACAATCACGGGTATTTAAAATGTGTACTAACATTTTATAGTAGAACACTTTGGATTCTCCAGATGATGCGCATGGAATCAGATGTTTGTCCAAAACCCCGAGAATATCCGAGCAGATTTCTCTCAACTCCTTCTCCACCTAAAGAACAAAATCTTGAGTTAGAAATATAATATAAATTGTTTAGGCACTACTAATGGAAGAAAATCTGATAATAACAAGTTTTCATATATCCTGTCAGCACCCTAATAAGAAGATTGCGTTTAAGAACTTAAGGTGCTTCCTTCACAAATTAAAAATCTCCAGACACAGGAAACAATTCAATCCGACTCAGTGAGGTAATACACCTGTTAGGACTCCCACATCAACGTCGGTCGAATATGTTGGATGTGTCCTTCAGAGTACGTCACCGCCACTTAATCCTAAAGTGGGCCGAGAACACCAGTTTGTGAGTACAACTTCTAACGCTTCTTCTGTAATTCTTGTCAACCATTCAAGTCATCATTCGAGGATTCCTAATTGGAATACTACCATCGTTCCATCAACTGCGACCTTCAAGCATCACCAGCCAACTATGTACCGAGTATCCACATATGTATTTTAGTTCTGATTTCAACTATTGAATCATATTCGATGGTATGGTATAAGATTTTAAATGCTTTTTAGTAGCACATTTTACTTTTAAATCCAAGGGGACGTCTGTCGAACCTCCTACTACGCAGATGTGTATTTCAAATAAACATGTTTCCAACAAAGGAACCAACCACCTTAAACGGTCTGCCGGTGCCAGTCGGTCGCCTACCTTTAAAGAGTATCTCCTCTCCCTCCCAAGTACCCTTAAGAAAATAAGCACTTGGGAGAGATAGGAGATACTCTTTAAATGCCCTTGTTAATGTTAAGAGCTTCACGAGCTCATACAAACTACAAACTCAAAAGCGACTTCTCATTCTATCGTCCGCTGTAGATAAACTTAGCATCAAAACTACCAACCCAGTAACCTGTTTTGTGTAGACCAGAAACCAAATTCCCTCAAAATTTCATATCCACAAACCATCTTCCAATTTACCTTCTTATAGGAGATTCAAACGGAATTATATTCAACAGTCACAGTAAAGTAAATTCAGTCAGTCAGATAAGTATGTTTCTCAACCAGAGTATCTTTAATCTAAATGTATAGTTTCAAAACCAAAAGTGGTAACCCCAACGTTCATTCAATTAACAACACAGAAGGTTGCATGCTGAAATCATAAGTTTCCCACACAGTAGGTACCAGGGTTCTCAGGTACACGATCTTTAATGTTTAATAAGGCTTATGCACGTTCCACGACTTTATTCCTGGCGAACTGATCATACAACGAATAAAACCGATGGAACGCAGAATAAATCTATAATTGTCAAACCTAAAAAAAATCTGTCATTGCTGCTTACCTGAGATCTATACTGTCGGATCATCTCCAACTTTTCCTCAGCACCTTTATTCTCTTCTTTTTGCTCGATGCTGCTTATGATCCGCCAGCTCGCTCTCCTGGCCCCGATCACATTCTTATATGCCACCGATAGCAAATTCCGCTCCTCTACAGTGAGCTCCAGGTCAAGGGAAGCTACAAGCTTCATCGCTTCGACCATCTCTGCAAAAGTGAATTGAATTTTAGCTCAGTTCAGCCACACTGTTTCCAATTGTACATTGCATTTTATATGCTCCATTCAACTACTCGTTACGAAATAATAAACTATTTTCAAGTGAAGAGGATTTTAAGCTATTATGTTTGTCAATGCCCAGACAGTAGCACTTTGAACTAGTAGGTACTTTTAACATCACGAGAGCCTGGGACCGCCTCGAGGCTCAACCCTCATTAAAACTAGACCTATTTCGTGCAGTTATGTCTGGAATTCCCATGGACAGATGCGGAACCACAGTTCTCAAACAGGAGAACCTATCTTTATCTCTTTCCTATTTATGATAATGACAAAGGAAAACAATTTTTGACGTGATAACGTCTTATAAATTGGTTTACTGGGAGACACTTCAAGAAACTGCGTTACGCTCCGCTCACAGAGGGGGTGCAGCTCGGCGCTCCCTAAAGGCGGGCGGCCCCTCCCCTTCACGGCGCTCACAAAAGCGGGAGCGCCCCGCCCCCCTTCCCTGGCACTCACTCCCCCCCCCCACCATGGGAAATACCTACTACCTACGGGAAATACCTACTCTGTGCAACTTGACAAAGAATTTTATTTTATCCTTCTTCCTACTATACGAATGAATATTAACATTAAAATTATTTTACCACTCAAAGTCGTTGTCACGTAAAACTTTCGCCCGTATACCGACTTTACAGGCAACAACACAGGGTTTTTTTTGCTTTTCACGAACAACACGGTGTTGCACTTGACTTGCAAGCTGATGGCTGAAACTGAAGATTTTAATGATTTACCCTCTCAGAAGAGTTAGTAAGGCCCCGTCTTCCAAAATCTTCGTCCTGAAATTTTAGCCGGAGTGTTACTTTCCCTGTTTGGATTCACAAAGTGGGGTGTTTCCCCTATTTGGAGTTTTGGAATAAATCTTTCTATAAGGCAATAGTGTGACCATGATTGTTATAATTACGATTATTTTAGAAACTATTTCTTGATGGGGGGAGATGATTTAAATTCTTTTGAATGGAGAGAAACGTTAGTAAACAAATATTGAATACCTCTTAACTGGACCAGGGCTCAGTGAGAGGGGGGCTACAAAGTCTAGTCCAGTTGCAGTCGGTAATTAGTAAACAGGAAAGCAGAGCGGTAAGAAAGACCAGCAGACACATGGAGCAGACCTGGCGGGCTAAGATAAGAAAGTATGATAGAGATGATTTACGGCAAGCAGTGTCAGAGCTAAAAGGAGTGGAACCCAACAACATCAGGGTGATGGCTGCGACCTTGTCGTGGCGCGGAGTGTGGTGCGGGAAAAGTGCCACGGAGTTGCGCGAGTTGGGCATCTCAGTGGGCGTACTCCGTGGGGTCACCACCCGCGTCCTGCTCGGCTCATATCTGAACTGGTGGTCGTTTTATAGAGGCACTTCCCTTCATCCCTCTCTCCCACCCCCACCTTCCTCATCTTCCCTAATCCCGAGGGCCGGCGTCGGGTGAGTCCTGGGCGTTCTCCCCATTATATTTGATTTATTTATTTATTTTGTTTTATGGCGTGCCCCCTCCGTCAGAGAGACCTTTAGTCTTTGAGGGGAGATTATTTAAAAAAAAAAAAAAAAATTTACAACTAGGTATGTCATAGAAGAATCACATGGTCAGTTCGTGTTCCAAAATCCTGTTTAGCGTTCCAACGTGTGACTCGGTAACATTATTGTTGAAAAGTGGTAGGTCGGTTACCTACAAGTTGGTGATAGCTATGTAAGACGATTAATAAAATGTATTAGGAGTCTTACGTTCCCAACTACCAATTTTCAACTCTCCCCCAGGACTCAAATTTGTCAACTAAGTACCAACCTAACCCTTATTAGCCCACGGTATCTTTTTGGAAGACCAACTTCAGAACGTTTTTTCGACGGTACAAAGTGGTTTTCACCCCTACTTATTGTCCCAATGGCTACTCTGACATCTCTAGAATAGAAAAGAAGAAGAAGAAGTGTCAAAAGAACAACAACGATGATACAATAATTATAAGTTACAAGGCGGCTCAAAATTGATACCAACACTCTGAAAGTCAGTTTCATACATTTAGACCAGTTTTTCACAGTTTTTAGTGATATTACTTAAAGAATCTTGTGTAAAAATTATCTAAGATAAAGTAGAAACTGTAATTTCTACATGTTATTAGTTGCTAAGTAGGTAAAAGTTGGTTTTTGTGATGGTATCTTTTCGGATACCATGAGCAACGGGGTTCCCAGTAGAACCAGGTTGATGATGGGGGCTTATGCTTACTTTTATTGATTTTTCTCACCCTATAACTGACTTTCTTTCCTTTTTCTGATTCTAAATGAACATTAGAGTAATAAGGAGCAGAGGATAGGCACTGCCTCCTTGGTTCACAAGATGAGCATGGGTTCTGAAGGGGAGGACTCGGATAGCGCTCCAAAAAGATGCCGTTTTGTTTTTCAAGATTACGGGCCCTGTATGGGTCCAATATTTTTTACGTATATTAGGCACTAAAATGTAACAAAATATGAACAAGAAATTGGCGAGGGAGAATTTTTTTTCTTGGGCTAATAAGGGCAACCCAATTTTAAAGTAAATACATCGAAAACGATTGACACCATAATCTCAAGAGTTATTTGGATTAAATCCGTGATTATCGGTGGAAAAGTGAAGAATCGTGGAGTTGCGTTTCACCTGTTAAGTATTCTTTTTTTCTGCAATCGTACACTCAAGTGTCGATTCCATTGATCATTGAAATTCCCTGTTCAACGCACAGGTGCATAGTAGCCAATCTTGTTGGCCCCTTCCTCCAATGACTATGACTAGGTTTGGCTAGTCATGTTTGGGATGGCTGGATGTAATCCCGTTCTTACGCCTATGGAGGTGGATTCTAAATCATTGGTGGTAGATCAAAGCTGCAAGGAGCCCTATGACACTAAGAATGTTCCATACCAGGAAGCTGTAGGCTGTCTTCTCTACCTATCTCAGGTATCCAGACCTGACATATGTTACGCAGTCAACGTTCTCTCAAGATTTAATAACAACTACCAACCCCAGCACTGGCAGGCAGTCAAACGAGTTTTCCGCTATCTTAAAGGCACAATGAATCTAAAATTGTGTTTTTCTCAGGAGGAATCAAGCGAGTTAGTGGGCTACTGTGATAGTGATTGGGGGAGTGTTTTGTGTGAGAGGCGTTCTGTGGCGGGCGTTTGTGTTAAATTTGATGGTTCATTAATCTCTTGGTTTTCGAAACGCCAAAATACAGTTGCTCTCAGCACTGTTGAAGCTGAATAAATGTCCCTAGCGTTTTGCGTCCAAGAAATGTTATGGTTGAAGTCTTTGGTAGGTGAATTGTTCCCTGAGTTAAGGAACTTTGTTCCAAAAATTTTATGTGATAATACAGGGGCAATTCATACTAGTAAGAACGATGTAGTCAGTAACAGAACCAAACACATCGATATCCGTTTCCATTTTATCAAGGATAATGTTTCAAAGGGAAATGTACTTACATGTTGAGCATGTTCCTACGGGCAATATGCTTGCCGATGTTTTCACAAAACCCATTCCTACTCAGGCTCATGTCAACTTCAATAAGGCTGTTTAGTAAAATTTAGTAAAAATTTAATGTTTAGTAAATGTTTACATGTAGCTACGTCTACGTTTGATGTAAGAAGTCTATCGTTTGTTCTTGCTGAATATACTGAATACTATTCAGTTTGTTTTGGTTTATTATTTCTAATAATAAGCCTATGTGATCGTACCGCAAAAAATTTTTATAACCCCCCCTCAAACTTTGTCACTTTACGTTTCAAGGTGCGTAGAATCCAAATTTGCAATGTCCGTCCGCCGTTCGGGCCATAAAAGGCCTTAGAATCGGTCTAAAAAACCCGATCTTTCGCACATAGACTCCATTTGGGGTCTAGTTGGTCCTAACGTCGAACTATTCCGATCGCTTAATTCGTATAGAAGTTATGGGCAAATAACCAGCCAAAAAAGAGGTTTTTGGTTTATTATTTCTAATATTAAGCCTATGTGATCGTATCGCAAAAAATTTTTATAACCCCCCCTCAAACTTTGTCACTTTACGTTTCAAGGTGCGTAGAATCCAAATTTGCAATGTCCGTCCGCCGTCCGCGGCACTTTTCTTAGCAACACTGGACCGATTTGGTTCAAATTTGGTATATGGGCTCCATTTGGGGTCTAGTTGTGCCGCGAAGCTTTTGGTTGATGTAGGTCACTTCTAAGGGGTGAAAATTAAGGGTTGAAATTTTCAAGAGTGCCCTAGCTCGAAAACTCTCGAAATAAAGGTATCGTTTTTTCACCAATTTTAAATAGTATTGAATTTTTAAAAATTTTTGAGACCACCCGGAGCTCTGTAGGACAAACCGTTCGGTCCCTACGAGTACTTGAAGGTTTTCCTTCGATAAAACAGAATCATGAGTGTGAATCGCAAAAGAGGTCTAATCTCCATTCAAATTTTATCGGACTAAAATGCGATCGCTGTTCATTTCTTCGATTTGTATACAGTTTTGCCTTCTGCGTAACCAGTAATCAAATTTCAATACGAAGCTTTCTATTTTTCCAATCGAGTGTGAAGCGTTTAGTTCTTGCTAATAAACTTGATTGTGAAGGTGTGAAGCCAGTATGGTGTGGTAGGTAGGTAGTTGTACCTAGCTGGTAGGTAAAAAAAAGTTGGTAGGTAAAAAACGCTGCAAATTATTGCTCAAAAGCTTCTTCATTCTTCAGATCACTGATCAGCTGAGTGAGCTCCGAAGCCATTTTCAATCCTATTGAATGAAAGTGCTCTTCCAGGCGTCTCCAGCATTCGAGGAGATCTTCTTCACTCCTCAGATCACTGATCAGCTGAGTGAGCTCCAAGGCCATTTTCAATCCTATTCAAATCAGAAGGGTGATCTATATAGAAAATAATAAACCTTTGAGCAATGATTTGCAGCGTTTTTGTATGTTTGAGGGGGCGTGTTGGGATTCAAGCATTCAAATATCCCGCCATGTATTATGTCGCCCATTTTGTTCTGATTCCTAACTTTTATCAGTTCCTTTCATTACACGCGTGCTACTACCTCGACTCGGATGTTTTCTCTCGTTTCCACCTCATATTTCTCTTTGATAAGATATACTGGCTGCTTTATTTATCAATTAATGAACACATTAATACTATGGTTTACTATAAACCTAAACATTTTATCATCATTTTTAGCACCTATTACTACAATTAAAATGTGAGAGAAAAACATTTATTGAACATTTAGAAGTACATAAATGAGTTGGACAAGGGCCCCAGTAGTTTTCGAAACGTAAGGGACCTTCATATGTTAGTCGGTTTTATTCTTCCATTTGTAGGTCAGTCATCTCAGTAGAGAGTTTTTGCACGCCACTAACGGGCCCGTGGAACCTTTCCACAGAGCGCGGTTTCCGCCGTGCCCGTCATAATGACGTCATTTTCCCGGTGCCCGACACTTTGGTGACTGCCAACTCATGGGTTGACCCCGTCTTTGGAGGTTCCCGGTGCCAGAACATCCCTAACCTTCTCGAAATATAACCGTTTAATATTTCTCGATGTATTTTCCTTACTTCAGAGTGTCTCCGTGGTTATCATAAGTCTACTTACTGAAGAGCTTTTTCTGCTCCTGCTGATTACTATTAAAACATTCGCAGTCCATATATTTCTAAAAACGTGAGTGCTATAAGTACTATAATGCAGAAGTGTTCGAACAAGCAGTAATCGTGGATATGTCGACGCCCAAATCCTACCATCGAACGTTAATTTCGTTGTAAATCATCGAGATAAATAAATAGAATTTCGTTGAAACGTTTTTCCGCATTCACATACTAATTTCTCCCCTAAGTTCCTTTGTTTTTCATGTTTTTATTTCACCGTTGGAAAGCTGAGATTTTGAGGATGTTTTTGATGAAAACCGCATTGACTGTCCTCTAATGAAAATGGGTGAGAATTTCGTCAAAAAAACTATTTTTCTACGAGGAACATTTTGTTCCAGAGCTCTCTCTGCTCCCGCTGACTAAATTTTGCTTACTATTAAAACATTCGCAGTCCATATATTTCTAAAAACGTGAGTGCTATAAGTACTATAATGCAGAAGTGTTCGAACAAGCAGTAATCGTGGATATGTCGACGCCCAAATCCTACCATCGAACGTTAATTTCGTTGTAAATCATCGAGATAAATAAATAGAATTTCGTTGAAACGTTTTTCCGCATTCACATACTAATTTCTCCCCTAAGTTCCTTTGTTTTTCATGTTTTTATTTCACCGTTGGAAAGCTGAGATTTTGAGGATGTTTTTGATGAAAACCGCATTGACTGTCCTCTAATGAAAATGGGTGAGAATTTCGTCAAAAAAACTATTTTTCTACGAGGAACATTTTGTTCCAGAGCTCTCTCTGCTCCCGCTGACTAAATTTTGCTTACTATTAAAACATTCGCAGTCCATGTATTTCTAAAAACGTTAGTGCTGTAAGTACTATAATGCAGAAGTGTTCGAACTAGCAGTGATCACGGATGTACCTTAATCCTGTGCACCTTAATCCTACCATCAAACGTTAATTTCGTTATAAAAAATCGAAAAAAACACTCGATTCGAAAATGCTTGCATACGAGTCTGCAACACATTGGGACATTTTCATGTCAACCACTACACAACAAGTTAGTTGACAACACTACGCATCAAAGTTTTCGTGACGATTTTTCAGTTCATGTACCAAAGCAAAGACATGAAAGTGTCAATAAATAGAATTTCGTTGAAACGTTTTTCCGCATTCACATACTAATTTCTTCCCTAAGTTCCTTTGTTTTTCTTGTTTTAATTTCACCGTTGGAAAGCTGAGCTTTTGAGGATGTTTTTGATGAAAACCGCTTCGACTTTCCTCTACAGAAAATGGGTGAGAATTTCGTCGAAAAACTATTTTTCTACGAGGAACATTTTATTGCAAGTTAATTGTAGAACCGACGCCTTGATATCATGAAATGTCTCACAACAATCATGTTTTTTAATTTATTATTTTCTACAATGAACCATTGGAATCGAGCAAGAAAAAATCTAACCCTTCACCCCCTTCAAAATTGTATGGTTTACTTTTAAAAGTATGTAGAATCCGAAAATCTGTCCGTCCGCCGTACGCGGCTCTTTTCTTAGCAACCGTTTGGTTGAACGTTGAAATTTGGTACACCTACGAGCTTCTTTTGGAGTCAGGTTGTGCCGCGAAGCTTTTGGTTGATGTCAGACATTTCTAAGGGATGAGTGGTCAAGAGTGCCCTAGCTCAAAAACTTTCGAAATAAAGGTATTGTTTTTTCACCAATGTGAAATAGGTAGTATTGAATTTTTAGAATAGATTGAGACCACCCGGAGATCCATAGGACAAACCAAGAAACACCAAAGATGTCTCCGTTGAAATTTTAGCTAACCAAAATGCGATCGCCATTCGTTTCTAAAAGTTGTATTCACTATTCAGTTTTGCATTCTTAGCAACCAGCACACAGTAGGTACCGGTGCTTCTTTAGCAACCATTAATCAAATATCCATATGAAGGAACCACAACTCCCTATTTCTTTGAATCGAGTGTGAAGCGTTTATTGCTTCCAAATAAACCTGATTGTGAAACTTTCACAGTGAAAGTGGTAGGTAGGCAGTAGGTACCTATGGTTGGTAGGTATGAAAAGGACAATGCAAAGAAAATAATACAGAAAAATGATAAACCTTGCAGAATTTTTAATGTGTAGAAGGCACGTTTGCGAAAGATGAGGTTTACAGCCGACATTTCCGTGACAGTTGATGAACAGAATGTTAAACTCGTTGTCGATGGTAGTATAAAGTAAACAAAGCGTGACTCTTTTTCATTTCCCGTTACTACAAACGTCAAAGGTACGCCCGTCATTCAACTGGGTAGCATCTTCGTTGCTCGCGCTATCTCCTCCAAACGGGGCCCGTCACTGTTTGGCAGCAAAAACTCTCTAGTATCTGAACTCGGTTATCAACTCCCACCCCTATTTCCAGGCAATTTTGCAGAAGTTTCCAATGCCTTCAAAATTCGTTTCTCCGAGGGGCATAATACACCCCATAAATATGGATTTTATATGTTTCGATCACTTAGGTACTATATTTTTCTTGGTATTGCCCAGAAATGTACTACAATTTGAACCGAGAAAAACTGGCAGTCACCATGGTGGTTTTCGAGTACTGATCTTCCTCTGAATCCAAAAATCTTTACCTACTAGTCCGACGACAACATGGACTTTGTACTAGACTGACAACGTTGGGATGGTACTCGACTTCGAGTACATACTGATCGTGAATTTGGAAGTTCCGGCGCTATCGTGATGCTACTCTGAAGAAATGTGCTCAGGATGATAAATTGTTATGAAACTATTTCGATATGGAGAGAAAAAAATTGATAATTATTGTTGGAGCTCTTATTGATTGCAATTAAACGTTATATTCCCCATCCTGAAGTCCAAGTCCCCTGGAATATATTCATTGCATGTTTTTACTATTACGTCACATAACATTAAAGTGGGTACTTCGAAAGTCCAACACCCAAGCATAGATACCAAGAACAAAGGTCCTATAGGTAATATACGGTAGAATAAACAATTGGATGAACATTTCAGTAGGAACTGGAGTTACGAAAAAAGAAGCAGAAAATAATTTGTTATTGCAACAACAACGGAAGATGAATAACCCGAATGTGGAAAATAATGTTGAGAAAAAGGGTTGTTCTAACATTCTTAGTAACGAACATGAGTCACCAAGCCCAATATTACTCCGCTCAATAAATTATCAGTAGACATGCAATGTGTAAGGCAATATGTAACTGATAATCCGAAACGGGAAGATTTGTAATTAATAAGTCGAAGGGAAAGTAATGAGTAATCCAATGGAAGCGTGTTGGTGGTCCAAGATAGGTTGTGTTAGGGCTAGGCTATTGCGGGGGTTAGCGGCAAGCGGATGAAATTCTAGCCGGTAAACGTTGTTAACACTTACTAGGAAGGTACGTGGGAGGAACGAACTACAAATCGGATTAATAATTACGATTTACAACAGTAAAATTCTCAATTGATGGAAATTCGGTGGAATATTAGCAGTAGGTATTGCCGGGAAGGGTGAAAGTGAAATGAAAACCATGTGCATGTTCGGGCTAAAGGGCGAGATAAGAACGAGAAAAGCGTTCGAGCTTATTCAAACACGTTTTATCGACAGGAACAATGCAACAAAATAATCAAATTTATCAAGACATTGAGCAGAGTATAACGTACAGGGCGTGAAACGATGCAGGATAAAAATATTATAATAAATGAAAAAGATGAAGACTCAATTCTTACCATCGTATCTCTCAGCTTGCTCAGCTAACTTAGCTTTGTAGACATTATCCTCTCGCTCAGACATTTTCAATTATTCTTAATGAAAGGAAAAAGCTAAAAAATGAATGTACGAATGATTTAGACAAACGTTAATCACCACAAAAACCGAAGAATTTTGACGAGCAGTTCAAGATGGAAGGTGGCCTCGGCTCGCTCAACACTAACACTGGTCTCAATAATTCAATATTCTGTATCCATCCGCTTGTCTACGTCATACGTTCTTAAATTTCATTTTTCATTTCTATTCTTTCATGAGCATACAAAATATCGATATTTCAATTAAATTGACAGGAAATTTTTCGTTGTAAATTTATTATTTAACTTTTAATAATTATTATGAAAAATCGAATCCACCGCAAATTGTTCTATCGTAGTTGTTTGCAGTAATTTAGTTTCAAATGGTTGTAAACCAAAGAATATATTTTAATCGTTTTTAAATAAAGTTTCTCAGCGGAAAAAAATATTATTTTTGGCGTTCGGTGGATGAATCATTCACAATATTCAGTTGGCGCCCTGCCACGATGGACCGTAGTAATCCATGTAGTAACATGGAATGCAGTCAATCCAACTTCCACAAATAATTTATAACATGGAAGAACTGATAGGTGTAAACACATCAAATCCCTTCTAACTTCCTTGGGAAATTGTATCGTCTTTAGTAACATGAAATGAGCATGAAAAAATCAATGTGTGTAATTAACTTAATTTTTCGATAATTATTTTTAAGGATGAACCTGAGGAATCGACCGAGAAAACAGAATTTTACACTTCTCAACATTTTTCTGTTTTACGTTCTGAGGGACGTAGAATCTGGGAATAAAATGAAAATTCCGCCCACGACTTATATTATAGTTTTCACCAATATGAAATTAACGAATTTTGTTTTAGTTGTAGCTTATAAATGGCTCAATCACTTCAAAGGGCTCAAAATAGGAGCTGGCATTTTGCTTCCGAGTCTACCAAGGTAGCGGAAGCTCTGTTTTCACTTTCCAAGGACGAAAAAAAAGTTCTCCAAAATCAAATTTTCCACTCGCGTTTTGCGTTTTAGACCTTTCTGAACAATTTTGGTTCCGTGTCTGTCTGTCTGTGTGTCTGTCTGTCTGTGTGTCTGTCCGTCTGTCATGAATTCCTTGTAACGCGCATAACTATACGAAGTTATTGTCCGATTTCTATGAAATTTTCAGGGATTGTGCGGGTTGGTGTGTAGACGGTCCCCTATGAAAATCATCATCCCCGGACTGATAGTAGGTAGTCACTGCGCATGCGCAAACGTGAATTTCCTTGTAACGGCCATAACTTCCACTTTTTCTACCCAATTTCGATGAAAATTTCAGGGATTATGCGGATTAGGTTGTAGATGGTCCCCAATGAAGATCACCACCTTCGGACTGATAGTAGCCACTGCGCATGCGCAAACGTGAATTTCCTTGTAACGTCCATAATTTTTACATTTTCTATCCGATTTCAATGAAATTTTCAGGGATGTTACAGATTTATTTATTACAGATTTCAGACAAGCCTCCCTCAATTTTTTTTACTATCATATTTAGTTACTTTCGAGACAACAATCCTATTATGAGGGATACCCACATGTTTGCTGTATTTTATTGAATCAACTTTGTCTATCCTGATAATGGGGTATTTCAGTCAATTTTGCTTCCGAGTCTACCAAGGTAGCGGAAGCTTTGTTTTCACTTTTCAAGGTCAAAAAAAAAAGTTCTCCAAAATAAAAATTTTCACTCGCGTTTTGCGTTTTAGACCTTTCTGAACAATTTTGGTTCAGTGTCTGTGTGTCTGTGTGTCTGTGTGTCTGTCTGTCTGTCTGTCTGTCTGTCTGTGTGTCTGTCATGAATTCCTTAGGTTCGTTCGTAGTGCAGTTCTAGAACTTGTCCAGAACAGGTGGAGTTCTGAAAAATGGCCGCCCCGGATTTCGAACTGTGTTCTCGTAATTTTCTACACTGCGAACGCTTCCATGATTCGGAACTGCTCCAACCTGTTGTCGCGTAACCTTCTACCTTCTCGAAAAACTTCATAATTTAAATTCACTTTTAATTCAACACTTTAAATTCACTTTAATTCAAATTTAAATTCACCTAAATCACTCGCTTCATAAACCTGTGTGGTATCACACACTTCATAAACACTTTTTCTGTGTGGTATCTTTCTGCTTCGTTGTCTGTTGTGTAGTGTTTTACTTCTTCTCTGAGATATCGACGCTTGTAACGCGCATAACTATACGAAGTTATTGTCCGATTTCAATGAAATTTTCAGGGATTGTGCGGGTTGGTGTGTAGACGGTCCCCTATGAAAATCATCATCCCCGGACTGATAGAAGCGACTGCGCATGCGCAAACGTGAATTCCTTGTAACGGCCATAACTTCTACATTTTCCATCCGATTTCAATGAAATTTTCAGAGATTGTGCGGGTTGGTGTGTAGACGGTCTCCTATGAAAATCATCACCTTCGGACTGATAGTAGCCACTGCGCATGCGCAAACGTGAATTTCCTTGTAACGGCCATAATTTCTACATTTTCTATCCGATTTCAATGAAATTTTCAGGGATGTTACAGATTAGTATTTAGATGGTTCCCTATGAAAATCACCACCTTCGGACTGATAGTAGCCACTGCGCATGCGCAAACGTGAATTCCTTGTAACGGCCATAATTTCTACATTTTCCATCCAATTTCAATGAAATTTTCAGGGATGTTATAGATTAACTTGTTTTGCTGTTTTGAGATTAACTACTATGCATCGGATCATCTATACAATCGGGTTATGGATACGAGGAAGCTATGTGCCACACCCACTTGGCAGACGTTTTTTAATTTTTTTTTGCTTCCGAGTCTACCAAGGTAGCGGAAGCTTTGTTTTCACTTTTCAAGGACGAAAAAAAAAAGTTCTCCAAAATCAAAATTTTCACTCGCGTTTTGCGTTTTAGACCTTTCTGAACAATTTTGGTTCCGTGTCTGTCTGTCTGTGTGTCTGTCTGTCTGTGTGTCTGTCCGTCTGTCATGAATTCCTTGTAACGCGCATAACTATACGAAGTTATTGTCCGATTTCTATGAAATTTTCAGGGATTGTGCGGGTTGGTGTGTAGACGGTCCCCTATGAAAATCATCATCCCCGGACTGATAGTAGGTAGTCACTGCGCATGCGCAAACGTGAATTTCCTTGTAACGGCCATAACTTCCACTTTTTCTACCCAATTTCGATGAAAATTTCAGGGATTATGCGGATTAGGTTGTAGATGGTCCCCAATGAAGATCACCACCTTCGGACTGATAGTAGCCACTGCGCATGCGCAAACGTGAATTTCCTTGTAACGTCCATAATTTTTACATTTTCTATCCGATTTCAATGAAATTTTCAGGGATGTTACAGATTAGTATTTAGATGGTCCCCTATGAAAATCACCACCTTCGGACTGATAGTAGCCACTGCGCATGCGCAAACGTGAATTCCTTGTAACGGCCATAACTTCTACATTTTCCATCCGATTTCAATGAAATTTTCAGGGATGTTACAGATTAGTATTTAGATGGTCCCCTATGAAAATCACCACCTTCGGACTGATAGTAGCCACTGCGCATGCGCAAACGTGAATTCCTTGTAACGGCCATAACTTCTACATTTTCCATCCGATTTCAATGAAATTTTCAGGGATGTTACAGATTAGTATTTAGATGGTCCCCTATGAAAATCACCACCTTCGGACTGATAGTAGCCACTGCGCATGCGCAAACGTGAATTTCCTTGTAACGTCCATAATTTTTACATTTTCTATCCGATTTCAATGAAATTTTCAGGGATGTTACAGATTAGTATTTAGATGGTCCCCTATGAAAATCACCACCTTCGGACTGATAGTAGCCACTGCGCATGCGCAAACGTGAATTCCTTGTAACGGCCATAACTTCTACATTTTCCATCCGATTTCAATGAAATTTTCAGGGATGTTACAGATTAACTTGTTTTGATGTTTTGAGATTAACTACTATGCATCGGATCATCTATACAATCGGGTTATGGATACGAGGAAGCTATGTGCCACACCCACTTGTTTAAAACGCCATCGCCCCAAACTTTCGATATGGATGAGATTTTTTTAAAATCAATTCAATATAGCATAGAATTTGTAAAATCCGAATTACCCAGTTCGCCCCCTACCAGGTCAGAGGGATTGTGAATCTTCTGGTCTCTCTAGAATGTCTGCATGTGGATGGTAGTTAACTTACCCCCTCCCCTTATCCTGTGCGTGTACACCCCTCTAGCGTGGAATGATATTCTATTATAAAATAAAAATAATAAGGAATAATATTATTATAGGATGGAAACTTATTCCATGCCTAGTTTCAACATGTACAGTTTGTGCAGCCTAGCTGCTATTTTTAGCTGCAATTACACAAAGGTTCATCTGAAGTGAATATTTTTCATTAATTGGGCGACAGACATCCAGCAGTTTATTACAACGTTACAAATTTTAAAGAGTTATATTACCAAGTTGTCGAATTTCCAAGTCTGAGAGGAACTTATGAAACAGATTTGTAATTATAATTCCAAGTAAAAGGTTAGAGATACCTATCCTGTTACCTATCATGTTAACTCAACAAGTACATTCCTCAATATTTTCCGTGATTTTTGATTCTTGTCAATAATGAAGGAATTGATGTGATAACAGCGCTGCTTCACTTAATGAATTACTAAATAGTTACACAAAGTTACACATTAAAATACACTAAATGTAAGTAACTAAATAGTTACACATTAAATTACACTATTGTGATTATTGATTCGCGTTGAACTTATTTGGATGATTTCGAAATTATGTCTATATTCATTTTCCCATCGAAATCATCCAAAAATTACGTTTAGGGGGCAAAACTGATACCATGTCCTATAATATAGGACATAGTGTACATAGCCATATTATGGCTGCCTTGCACTCTGTCCAGTAAGGAAGACTTGTGGACTAAGACTTGCCTAAGACACAAGTCTTGTGGGCGGAGGGTTAACAAACGTTCATAAATTCTTTAATTAACTATGGGGGTTACATGGGTTAAAAAAATTATCTTCGAATATGGTGTGTTATTACTCCTGGCCTTGTTGCAGCTTATCATAGTTCAAAACTTTTCATGATCGTGTGAGCCGCAGCTCACAAGTTCAGAAATTCCCCTATCTGGACCAGGATAAAGGGAAAGACAATAGTTGAGTTCGGGAATCGCAAACATCACAGCAAATCATCACACCTACTACATTGAAGTGAGGGAGCGCCGGTCGGGGCCCTCCCACCAGCGGGCGCCCAGCAGACCACCGAGCGTGGAGGGGAGACTATATAAGGCCGCGCGCCGCTCCCCCACCTCAATCCCGCCTGCTCTCTGCTACTACCCCCTTCAGTGCAAGTTATAAGACTTATCAGACATTAACTGCAACTGCCCCCTCGTTCTGCAATTAATTGCGCAACCCTAAACTCTCATTGCTCTCTATTTACCTAAAGCCTTTCGAATCGTTAATCGGTTAGCAGTAGTGATTCCCCTCTCGCCAATTAACCGACCCTTGCAATTTCACGGACTTCCCTTGGATCACGGACTACCTAAACTACACCGGACTCCCGCCTCAACGAGTGTCTGCTACGTGAGTGTCCTTAGTGTATTATTGGCCAATAATAATAATATACCTTAAGGGATTGAGACAGAGACTAGTCCTAGATTAATGGTACCAACCATACTTACCTTGCCAAGTTACCCTCATGTAGCTCTTTTCCTAACAAATCAGTTGATTGTGATAAACAGTAAAAGTAGTCATTTCGACCTTGTTAACCAAAATACTTACCTTATACGCCATAACCTTGAATTTAAGAAAGAATGTTGGAATTGTGTAATCGTGACACTCGATATGACAACAAAAATATGTTTTATTACTTGATGTTGTTACCACACAATGAACAAACATTCTCTTCACAAAAATATTATTCTCTCTAGAACTTTCGTTCGTGCATGTAAAATTGTGCATGTAAAATTTCTTGACGTCGATTACACACAGTTCATTTTATTTCTTGAGTTCTTCTTCACAGCTACACCTGAAACATAAAAGTGGTATAATTAAAGTCAAATTGAGTAGGTATACAAAATTCAAATACTTCACCCTAGGAAAATTCATAGTTACCTTGCGCAACGTTGCATTGCCATCTCTACTTTCTTTGTCTTCGAGTACGAGGTGAAGCCCCTTCAGGGAGTACTCCATTACAGGTTCTACGCAGTTGCCTACGTCATCGACCGCTACCATTGCACCACAGAGTTAAGTATTATCTCATTTTACCTAACTTTAAGTTGCAATCATTTTTGTCATTTCCATTCCCTTACAGCACAACGTTACACGCCGAACCCCCTTCAGGGCTAGGCAGCTTACAATCGCAACTCTATTTTCCGACGATGGTGGTGTCATTGGTATACGTAGATGGTTCTCCCCTTACTGCAGTTGTCTCTTTGACGAACCATCAATATTTGATGGTGGTATTTAATACCACCCCATACAGTAGTTGTCTCTCCGATGAAATGCATATATAGGACCATCTACTATCCCACAAACACCACCCCTGAAAATGTCATCTCAATCACACTGATAATTTTGTATAGTTTTGCTCGTTACAATGATTTGGAGACCTACAGATCTAAATAATATCGCCCATATCCTAGAAGAGGGGTACAAGTCCAAAAATGTGATTTTCAGGAAATCGCTTTCAAAGTTTTACATTCAAACAAATAGCTAGATCTCCACGACAACACGTTTAATGTTAATGATATTTGGGGGAAATGTTCCCGTACTAATGCTTCTACAGCTCATGGACCGAAATTATTCTTTTCGCTAGTTAGGAAGGAGTGGGGGGAATATTTTTGTCAAATTTCTTCGATTTTTGGTGTTGTTCCCTTTTTTCATGGACAATATTTCTTTATTTCAGAGATGTTACTTTTTTTTCATGGACGATTTTTATTATTTCCCAAATGATTAATTTGGTTTTAATTAAATGAGAATAATCATAACTTGAGGTGTATAAAACGAGAATTTATTAGATTGGGAGTTGTCGGAAAAATAGAACAGATTGAAAACGGAAGATATTTATAATTCTGTCTCCAAAATTATTCTTAAATAATTAAAACAGCTTCTTAAAATCTATAATCAAAGATAACCAACGTGCAATTTCGAGTTCAATCCCCCCCCCCCCTCACAACATTCCTTCTTCAACGGTTTCAGTACAACCAGTAATTACAGCTTTCATTGGTAGTTTCGGTAGGTAGTCCGTAGTCCGTTACCCAGTCCATTCAATTCTACTTCCATGCCTTGGAAGTAGCACAAGCTTGCTCCATGATCAATGCTTGTTCCATGGCTACATGATCGTTAAATCCTTATCACCATGAGGTGTTGTTGGCTAGCCTGTAACTTGTAATTGTAATCCAGCAGTTGAATTTTCCGTGTGAAGGCCCTAGAGTAGGTGGGTTTCAACCCGTTGCAGAACTTTCAGTACTCGAATTTTCGGAACTCTAGGACAATAATTAGTTTTAAAATAGTGTCTATAGGAATTTAATCGGTAGTCTGTCCAAGTTATGGCGTTTTTGAAATCTGCGATGAAATGTAGTGTTTCCAAGAAGTTTGGTTTGAATTTGCACACTTTTTGTTACAACAGGCCGTCTTTTTCCGTACTTAGAAGGCATAATTCTGCATCTAGTACCGCTGCTACCACTGTTAATAATGCCGCTGATGTTTCCAAAAGTAGACGAGATCCTCTCGACACAACTTTCAACGACCCCGAAGCTGCCTTCAAGAGTAAAACTACGTGGGAAGTTTTACGTGCTTACCTAGTGTACACTATGTGTTCCTCGAGTTATCTTGTTGAACACAATATGCAGGTAAGTGCACCATTGCACATTATTGCATGTCTAATTGTCTATTTTGTGAAAGATAAATATCCTCTAATTTGTACTCGTGAAAAACAGGACACCTTTAGTGATGGATAAAGCCATTCCCGTGATAACCGGCTCGAATCCTGAATTCCCTTGCTCTATTCAATAGTTATTAGTAATTTGATTGATATTTATCATTTGTGTCATGGTTGTCATAACTCCATATTGAAATATTGCCAATAATGGAACTACGTTTCTGGTTTCTACGTTGGACCAAACCTACATGGCGAGATATCGATTTTTCAAAGAGCCCTTGGTTCTCTTCAAGAGTTAGGGCGAGCCTGTGTACTACCGATAAGTACCTGCTTACGGCTTTGAAATAACTGTTTGTTAATTCACCTTTAGTCGAGGTTGACCTCCTAAAGTTTTAATAGTTGCCATTTTATAGTTAGTCATGGGTGAGGGTGTTGATAGCATTGTGATTTTGGAGAAAAGCCAAGTTGAAATATTCCTAAAATAAACTCAGTCCCATCTCAAGTGGGACGAGTTCATAATTTTACCAAATTACACTCGTCTGTTATGCTAACAAGGGAATATGTTAACATTCTAATGTTGAAAATTATTTAAACCTCCTCCCACCCCTCTCTATCGTTCAACGTCTCTCATCAATGTAAATGGTTATTATGTAGAGTAAGAAAGCTACTCTACGAGAAAAAGGATGAAGGAATTCTCGGAGAAAATTTGGTATTATAAGTAGGTTGATGACTCACACGGTTACTGCCATTGACTTAGTAAACTAATGAGATTGAGAAATTATGTACACTAGGTAAAGAGATTGTTTTGGTTATTAATTAGTCGTTGCCAATTAACGACCCCCCCCCCTGTTCTATACGTCTATAAAGGCTGGCTCTCCCCCCTCCACCACCATTACGCTTCTTCAGAATTATTCTCGTTTGTTTCTTTATGGTACTTATGAAAAAACTAGACCCTGATTAAAATCCATGTACCAAATTCATTTAAAATCATTCCATGAAAACTAGAAAAAGTCCCTCGTTTTGGAATTTTACATACCTTGAAACATAAACCATAGAATTTCGAGAGGGGGTGGGGGTAATAATTTTTATGTTGCTCGATTAAGGTACATTATTGGAAATATTATCAAATTTTGTGAATCGACTACGAAATTCAAAGAAGAAAAAAATGTACAGTTCTGTTGGAGTTGCCTCTTCGTGAAGGGAAATTCACTTCCAAACTCCAATTATTTGCCTCTAAATGTTGAAGTTGCCCATATTAATCGTGACCATGGGTTACATAGCTTCGCATGTGCATCTACACTTAATTACATCTGAATGTGAATTACTGATATGATTCCAATATTTCGATTTCCAGCTTGCCCACCAAAAATTGAATTGTTGGGACCAATTATGATCTAAGTCAAAATTGGGGGCGATCGACCCATCCAAGGCAATGACATTACAGCCCCAGCAAAACGGGACCGTCCATTTGTTTGATTCTTCCCGATTATTTATTTGTGCTCAAAATTGTACTATTAATTATTTTGTATTTCCGAGTAGATTAAAATAAAATAAAAATTAGTTTTCTCAAGGACAATTCCTCATTATGCTCTCAGGAACCGATTACTATAATCTTTAGTGGTTCCTTCATTAGGAAACACCTGCTAATTAAGTTTCAGCCGTCCTTCGGAAATAATTAGCCGTTATCATTCGATAAAATAGATGTACAACTTTCCAATCATCCTAAAACTAATCGTTCGGAGTTTTTATCAGTGAATTAATATAATGTATTGATTGATACCTTCTGTTCTGAAGGATATTAACAACATTTGGAGTTTTTGTCTTCAAGAAGGCGTGAAACTGAAATTATCTTCAAACTTGAATTCTGATTCAGAACGCTCACCAGTAGATACTGGAAGTGAGGAGGAAATAGCATCGGTACATGGTTGCTACTACTGACGTCTCATTTTCAACCTAAAAAATATAAAACAATAAAATAATATAATTTGTTTATTATTTATTATATTATCAAGCATATAATAATAAGCATAATAATAAATAATAAGCAATACATATAATAATAACAATAAAAATAAGACAAACATATAATAATATAAAAACAAACATCTAAAAACAAACAATAAAACCATTAAAACAATAAAAACATGTAAAACCAAACATATAATAATAAATAATATACAACAATAAAAACATATAAAAACAAACATAAACAATAAAAACATGTAAAAACAAACATAATAATAATAAATAATATACAACAATAAAAACATATAAAAACAAACATAAACAATAAAATAAACAATAAAAACATATAAAAACAAACATAAACAATAAAAACATGTAAAAACAAACATAATAATAATAAATAATATACAACAATAAAAACATATAAAAACAAACATAAACAATAAAATAAACAATAAAAACATATAAAATAAACATTTAATAATATAATTTTTGTATGCTTTTATTATATAAAATAATAAAAGCATTGGTGCTTGGTTGCTACTACTGACGTCTCATTTTCAACCTAAAATCGTCATCAATCAAGATAGACTCGGGGCTTTGTGTCCCACTTAATTTTCAAATACCTGTTATTCGCTCTCCTAAATTTTAGCACCATTTTCTATAATAACATAGACAATTTTTCTATAATAACATAGAAAACATTGTATTATTTATGAACTGTAATATTGTAATAATGGGGTTGTTGCATGATATTTTTTTGTATTTTTTTCTGTGTAGAGAATCTCTATTGAAGTACGTATCTGCACATAAATCTCCCGGAAACGCTTCCTAAAAATTTAGAGATTTTTTCGAAAAACGGGATTTTGGATTCAGGCGGGAAAACCTACACACGGCTTGGACACTGCGGGGTGGGGGCCACGTCACAGGTGTGAAGGGGGCACTTGTCTCCGTTACTCTGTGGAAGGGGGGCCAAGAGACCCCTACATCACTGTTACCCTGACGCAAGGTTACTGTGCCGGAGGGATCCTTTGCCCGGGGGGGTCCTTTGATAGCAACCCTCTGTTGGGTTTGTTTACGTTCGTTTGTGGCAATAAAATTGGAGAATCACTCACACTTTGTGGTGCTTTCATACTGAATTTTGCTAGCTGCGCAATCGAAACATGTTGCATCAAAGATTTTGTTTCCTACTGGCATTCCCTCCACTGTAACTGAAACCTCATATGGTTGTGAAGAAATGCGGTGTTCTGGTGTTACTCGAGCCACAACCTCGCAAATTTGCTAGATGCCATAGTTAGTTAGTTATTAGTTAGTTGTTAGTTAGTTATTTGCCAAGTTGGACATAACCAACATTGTTTTATTTAACAATTTACAAACACTCATTGGTACTACGTTGTACAGGATAATGACACTACAATGAAACTTCCAATAAATGAGCAACCATTTGGATGAAGAAGTACTACACACAAGAAATCACAATTACAACTGACCTTTTACTATAAAAGTGTCAACTTACCTCACATTATTGGCTCCTTTTATTTCGGCGCTGACGAACTTGTTGTTATTGACGTAAAAATCGTACAACATACTAATATTTATGTACGGAATATTTTCCAGGGAAGCTACCTCGAAACTCTAGTCGATGGCTCTCCTTTTTGGCATGTTGACATTTTATGTCAATACTTTGGCACATAAACGAAAAGAAAGTTACGGTTGTTTTTCTGATGATTTCTACTTACAGCCAAGTTGTTCCTATCGAACTTTATCTTTGTCATTCGCGTTCGTAGAAAAATCGTTCACCATTCGTTGGAAAGCCCTACATTTACGCATAAATGATATACTGCCAAAACCGTTGTACCGTTGTGGAAGAAAATGAGATATACCCCTGAGTTAAAAGAACTATCAACAACATTCGAAAGCAGATTGGGTAGGTAGCGGTGAAGTGAAAAAAGTGAAGACATGTGTTTCAGACTCGTATGCAAGCGTTTATTTAAAGCTTCTTGAAACTTTACAGTGACCATTATCTTTTCCAAACCAATTAACTAATAAATTATGGTAAATACTGGTGTAAACTATAATATGGTAACAACTCGGACCGCACTACGAGAAAGGACCACCCGAAAAACTGATAACGTGATAACTATGACGGGGTTGCTATCGAAGTACCCCGTGCCGATGTACCCCCCATGGGCATTGGGCATTGGCAAAACAGCCAAAATTATGCTTCAAAATTTTCAATTTAAACGATTAATTCAAACATAAAAAACCTGAAAAATATATTTCAAAGTTTTTTTAATAATCACCATCATTTTGCAAGTATATTTCAATGTTTCTGACTCGAATTGTCCTCGATTGCAGTGATCTCAACGCACTCTATCGTTAGATTCTCGTTTAGGGATGACGTAAGAGGAGTGGCCCGCCAACACTAAAAGGGACGGTACTTCTTTATTGAAATACGGCTAAACTAAATGGAATTTCGAACTGAAAACTGGTCCATAAACGTTTTTAAGTGCGCTAAATTCGAATCTGAAGTCAAAAACACGAAATTCCGACCCATGCAACTACCCCATTGTAAAATACGATAGACGGGAAGTAGAGGAATCAGCATGTTCAAATGCCAGTGGTCCATCCCCAACATTTGAAGTGAAGTGTTGTAAAATCCATACATGCATCGACACTTCAAGCATCCATACCTACATGATAGCTCATTTTATACAACATGAACTCAACCGTATCCGTTAATATAGTCATGGGGGTCACATTTCCTACGTCACATTTCCACTTTTTCAAATTCTGAATTTCTATTGGCTCTCACAATGTTTGGTTTATTATTCTCAACAATGATCTTTTATAATCGAGCAAGAAGAAAAGCATTTAGCTCCCCTCAAACTTTCTGATACGTTTCACAGCAAGTAGGATCCAAAAATCGTTACCTTTGAACCGATTTTGATGACCTTTGGTATATGGGCTCCATTTAGGGTCTAGTGTTGACCCCAGAGCTGTTGGTTATTGTCAGGCCCTTCCAAGAGGTGAAAAAGAGGGGTTCAAGTGTTCAAAACGCCCTAGCTTAAAAACTTTCAATATGATTTAATTTAAAAAATCAATTTGAAATAGTATCGAGTTTTTCTATGACTCTGTAGATCAATCGATCGGGTTGGACGAATAGTAATTAAGCAACACGAGTGTGAATGGCAAATTAATGTTCAAAGAAGGAAGTAGGCTGAATCTTCGTTTAAACTTCCGCTGATGAAATGCGATTCTTTTTAATTTCTTCGAGTAGAGTTTCAGTTGTACTTCCTTAGCAAGGAAGAACCGAACTTCGTTATGAATAGGTGTTAAGGTTCTTGAAGCTCAGTCATAAAACGAATGAACACTTCTTCAGGCCGACGATTCGGTATATTTGTATACCATCTTCAGGGCTATAATGAACATAACGTCGGCCTAAAGAAGTGTTTATTCGTTTTATGACTGAACCTCAACACCTATTCTTAATCAAGCAGTCGAGAAAAAAGAACATTACTTCGTTATGAAGGCGCCCACAACTCTAGTTGTCATCCTTATCCCCTAGCAATAAGAAATTATTTTGAAATTAACGTATTATTGGGTTTCCAATTGTGAAGAAAGTTTGTGTGAAGGCTAGTATTAGATGCTTTCTTATCATATAGCAGTTGGTTTGGTTGGCTCCTGATCGTTCATAAAATTTTCTAGGATAATCATTCCTTTTCTCCCTTTATTGATTGTTGATTTATTAATTTTTCGAATCTTGATTTGGTATTTTTATTTTCAGCTCATGAAACTCACAAAAGCTGTGGTGGGAGAAAAGATTTTCACGCAAATAATGAAAGCTACGTTTTATGGGCACTTCGTAGCTGGCGAAGATCGCTATAAAATAGTTCCTACGCTGAAGAGGCTTAGATCCTTTGGTGTCAAGCCTATATTGGATTATTCTGTTGAGGAAGATCTTAGTCAAGAAGAAGCCGAAAAACGAGAAGTCGAGTAAGCAATACATTTTTTTTCTGTACTGGTAGTTGAATAGGTACGTTCCATTTCTAAACGAACTACTATTTTAGCGTGTTTTCGTGGAAAATGGAGCTATTGCAATAGCTATAAAAAGGGAAATTACTAGTCAAACAAATTAATACATGGTATTTTCGGAATCTGTATGATATCTTATAGAAAACTTCCTAAAACTTGAATCATATTGGTTAGTAATGCGTGCAAACCAGAGGAATGCATCAGGGTTTTGGGTGAAAAATGCTATTTTGAACTTATTACTATAAATCTATATCTGGCATCAGCGCAAAATGTCATATAAGAATAACAAGATGTTATGAAGTGAAGAAGAAATCATAAGCTCAATCATATGTCTGAAAGTTGGTTGAATTATTTCTTTGAAAGTTCCGTCATTCACTCATGCTGCTTTCATTTTTTATTTTGTCTTTGCTGTAACTATTTTTCTCTTTAATCTAGATCGATGGTATCTGAAGTCAAAACACCCGTCTCAGAATCAAATGAAGGTAAGGTTTCTAAGATTAAATCCGTCGTCCTATGAGACTTGGTCATTAAACAATTTGCATGATTTGTCGCTAAATACAGGATTTTCTTTTATATATGTGCAGGTACTTTTCAGCACTTTTACAGTTCATTGTATGTGTTGGGAAACAATTTTTTGGGTTATTATTACAATAATAAACCACTGGAATCGAGTAAGAAGAAAATTATTTAACTCTCCATACACTGAACTTTGGTATCTTAACGTTGACCAAAATTTATGAAATTCTGATTCTGAATTCTATTTGGGGTCTGAGTCAATTTCCTCCTAGACCCAGAAACAAGATCTGTGATTTCGCAGATTGACCTGCCTTGGCGATTCAAACATTGATCGTTTGTCTGAAGATGTCTGCCAGGGTGACTAGAAAATGGACCACCTATTGGTTCAACCTTATAATTTCATTTCTGTGGCTGGTAGGTTATTGTTATTAGGTACTTGCTGGGAGTTGTTAGCCTTTGTTATGAAGGTGGGAGAGTGGCAAGTGACTCACAGTTACCACCTCTCTTTCCAGTGTTCTAGAATTATGTGCGAACCTTGGAGATTTATCTGAGGTCAGTCCTTCCTGTTAATTATTCTTCTGCTTTTTGGATTATATTTGTAGGAAATTTCTTGTACAATGAAGGAATTACTTATCTTTTTAGATGTCTGAAAAATCACTTAGCAGTTTTGTGGCTTTGAGTGGAAAACGTTTGATACATTTACCTGCACTTTTGTATACTAACACCAGTGAGAATGTGTTTTGTTTACTCTTTGTCGTGAGAACTTCTGAACAGCCTAGTAATGTTAGAATGTAATGTTGTCTTCACATTATAGATACATTTCTTAAGGGGGTCTCAGTCGGTCGCCGTTCGTTTTTTAGTATTTACCGAAATTGAAGACGCAAAAACTAAAAAAGTTGTACCTAAATTTTAAATGGGGGGTGCGCCTTGATTTTTTTAAAATTTTTAATCGAAAGTAGACTATATCCTGAGAATTTTGGCACCAACCGCGACTTTCTGGCGTGAGCAGATCTGTTTCTATGATTTTTCAAAGTTTCGACCGTTTATGACATCACGCGCCCCTCTCGCCTGGGCGGGACCCCCCAGACCACTGTGACGTCATAAACGGTCGCAACTTTAAAAATTCATAGTAAAAGATTTACACACGCTAGAAGGTTGGTACCAGAATTCTCAGAATGAGGTCTACCTTAGATTAAAAATAACAATAAACAGTTTTTCCTACCCAGGCGCACACCCCATTTTAAAGGATTTTGGAAATTCATTAGTGCACGGCCCTAGGGAATTGAAAGACTGAAATATTGCCGCCAGAATCATCAAAATCGAACAATAATGGGGTATTTCAGTCAATTTTTTAATTTTTTTTTCAAAAGAGTATGGCTCAGGCATGACGGTAATTGGGTCTGTTCGTCAAGAAAATGTTTTAAAAAAAAAAGAAAGTTGAAGGTTTAAAAAGTTTAAAAAGTTAAGTTTAAAAGGTTTAAAAAGGAAAGTTGAAGATTTGAACGGTGTGATGTAGCTAGCCAACTGTCTTTGAAAAACGTATCCATCCACAGAGAAGCGATAAAACCCTTGGAGGACCTCTTGGATACTACAAAATACTACTCACACACGCGCGCGGCATAAGTGTGTGTGCGTTAAGGGAGGCCCGCCTTTTTTTCAAACGTGTGATCTCTTTAATTAATTTTTCTACCACATGTTATAGTATCATTGGGCCTAAAGTTGGAGTATTCAGGTTTTCAAGGGTGCTGAATCCAAATTTGAGGTCAAAAACCTGAATTTCCGACCCACCGAAATACCTCATTGCCGAAGAAACATGGGAATTAACGATAATTAAGAAACTACTGAATAAACGGTTTTCCCCTTATTTCTCTGGCAATGAGGAATTTCACCATGTCAGAAATTTCCTATTTTTGACCCCAAAATCGGATTCAGCTACTTGAAAAACCTCCTAAGGCAAACTTTCAGCCCGAACTTCCTAATTTACGAATGAACAAAACAATGTAGAAAATACGAATGATTAAAAAAACCGGGAAAATGACGTCATCCTGGAATAGTTCATTTATGGCCGCTTGAAGCGCTGAGATCGAGAAATCCATAGTCCCCAGATGCAAAATTTCACGAAACAGTAAAGTTCGAAACCGAAAAACTGCAGAAATAAATAGAAAAATCATGATGGGGAAAATTAGGTTTCCCCTGTTTTTGTTTGATAACTTTTCTCTTAGAAAAAACGATTTCGTCGTCCCAATGGGCAACACTGGGAGGAGACGGCGATCCAAACAGCCCAATCAGCGAGCGTTCCCGCTTCACGTCCGTTTTCCCGGTTAGTTTTGAAATCAAAAATTTTGATTGTCTCCCAAAAATAACAGGAGACTTATTTTCCAAAATCAGCCCGATTTTCATCTATCCCACACCATTAATTATTCAGGAAAAATGCAAACAAAATTCGGTGAAATTCCTCATTATTGTTCAATTTTGATGATTCCTGCGGCAATCTTTCAGTTTTTAAATTCCCTAGGCCCATGCACAGATGAATTTCTAAAATCCATGAAAATTTCAAGTTTGGCTACATTTTATGGGATAAACATGACTGAATTAACGGTTTTCCCCATTTTTCTCTGGCAATTATTGTTCGATTTTGATGATTCCAGCGGCAATATAAAATTTTTTCAATTCCCTTGGGCCGTGCACTAATGAATTTCTAAAATCCTTTAAAATTTCAAATTTAGGTACAACTTTAAGTTTTTGCGCCTTCGATTTCCTGAAATACTGACCCGGAACGAGGAACGAACGGCGACCGACTGAGACCCCCTTAACAGCGTTCGCCAATGGTGTTGAGGGAGGGGGGTGTATAATATACCAAGGACCTCCTGAAACCGTCTATAACCCCTTCCGCTCCTGATTTATTGGATTACAACGCATTTTGAAGTAAATACCACAAGTACTTGGGTGTTTATTACATGAAACATTGGGTCAAAATAGATTCAATATCGAAAAAACCACGAATTATTTAACTCCAGTAAATGAGGATCGACAGATCAACGAATATGGTTTTTCAATATCGAAACTATTGATAGTGAACTTCCAACGTTTGAATTGTATATCTAATGTTTTATCAAATTATTGATAAAAAAGTTTTTGCATAATTACAGACACTGTATAGGACGTTGATTATCAGCATAGTACATATAATCTTTGTCTTGACATTTATAAATTTAGTTTGGAACGACTTTCAATAATGGTAGTTGGTTGACCAAGAGCGCTTTCAAAATCACGCGGTAAATTGCAGACATTATTATTACTGGTAGCTGTAAGATGAATTATTGAATCACGTGAAACATTTGTCAACTGGTCTCAAAAAGAGCATGAAAGTGAAACCAACAATGTCAAGTTCATGTCCTTCAAGACCTCTCTCTAAATAGATGTACAGGGTGGTCCTTAATGAACGTACCACCCTTTCAATTTCGTTGGTTGTGGAGAAATCAAAAAACTTGTCGAAGTAACTCCCCTTATTTTTTTGTAAAGAATTCAGGAAAAATACTTTTGCGCAAAATATTGCGCGCAATTGACACTAACTTTGTTTTTTCAAATACGAACCCCCATATTTTATTGCAGATTCAGATTCTACGTCAAATTTCATGAGAAATTCATACCTGAATCGATTTTTTTCATTGCGTGCAACTGGTACTTTTCGCGCGCAAATTGACCAGGGTGCGCAAAAGTGAGTTTTTTTAACCCCAAGTGTGGCACATTTCTTTTCATTATTTTTGACGCAGAATCTCGTGGTGAGGTCCTTTCTTCGATTTCATCGTTATTTTTCCAAATTTAGAAGGAAAAATAATGTTTTTGGACTTTATTTTCCCTCACCCTTTCGCGACACGGGCTGGGGACCGGCTATGGCAGGATTAAAAATAAATTGCTCTCCTCTAAATAGGTAGGAACTACTTTACTACTTTAATGTAAAAAAAAAAAATCAAAAAGCTAAAAACCTTTAAAAAAAATTAAAAGTTACTTGTTACTTGTCTGCAGGCAAAAAGAGGTGATTTGGAGCAGTTGCTGTGATTTTTCAATTTGATTATTACTATCTTAGTTTTTTATTACTACTTTTTCGGAGATTTTGTAACTTTTAATTTTTTTTTTTTGAAAATTTTGAGATGAAAAGTTTTTTTTTTACATTAAAGTAGGTAAGTACCTATCTACTTTCCAATTTTTGTTTTCTAATTTAGAAGTGAGGCATTTATTTTCAATCCTGCCATAGCCGGTCCCCAGCACGTGTCGCGAAAGGGGGAGGGAAAATAAAGTCCAAAAACATTATTTTTCCTTCTAAATTTGGAAAAATAACGATGAAATCGAAGAAAGGACCTCACCACGTGATTCTGCGTCAAAAATAAAGAAAAAAAATGTGCCACACTTGGGGTTAAAAAAAACTCACTTTTGCGCACCCTGGTCACTTTGCGCGCGAAAAGTACCAGTTGCACGCAATGAAAAAATCGATTCAGGTATGAATTTCTCATGAAATTTGACGTAGAATCTGATTCTGCAATAAAAAATGGGGGTTCGTATTTGAAAAAACAAAGTTAGTGTCAATTGCGCGCAATTTTTTTGCGCAAAAGTATTTTTCCTGAATTCTTTACAAAAAAATAAGGGGAGTTACTTCGACAAGTTTTTTGATTTCTCCACAACCAACGAAATTGAAAGGGTGGTACGTTCATTAAGGACCACCCTGTATATACATATATTTAAATTTCCCGAAACTCGCATTATAGGTATTTTACCAAGTGTTGAATTTATATTTTGATAATTTTTAAAATGATAGAGGACCAAACGATCTCCTACGCAGTAAGTTGTTTGTGACATGTTTTTCAGGTTCGAACTGAAGGTGTGTGTAATTCATTATCATTTTCTGAAATTCCGTTCGTAAAACCATGTCTAAAAGTTTGTTAGCTCCTTTGTTTCTATTATCATAATTTTGCTCTTTCAAGACACTGAGATATTTTCCATCGTCTGCAGAACCTTACCTTCAGCATTATACATTCCACAAATTTGATTTGGAGATCGTGGATGTAGACACCACCTGTTGAGCCTACATCATTGAAACTTGTGGCACTTTGTAAGAGATATAAAGATATACGGATTTGGAGGTATTGAAGCACCCATGCCGATCAATGAATGACTTAGATAGTTTACTAACACTACCACGCATATCAACGTTTCTATCTATTTAACCAGACCCCATCGGTTAAATTCATCATGTTCGGTTGACGTTGTTGGGGTGTCCTTTTATACTATATGTATCAATTAAATGCATTACACTCAATGTCTAGGTATCTACTAATACTTAGAGCCATTTATTAACTGTTTCAAGTTATTGTAGCAAACTTTCTTTTTTTGTGAACATTCTCGTTCTTGTAAGATTAAAGTTTCAATGACAATACAACAAAATTTATTACATTTTAGGATCAACTTTATTGTATTGAATTTTCTTCGCCAATTTTTCATTTTTGAGTTTGTGAAGGTGCCTTTATATTCTCAATTGAAAAAATCCCGACTATGTACTTCCAGTGTACTGGTTGCATAGCTTTGCAAGTGCAGTGGGCTTGGAATGTAATGAACTAACCTCGTCCAATTGCAATTTTCTTGGTTGGTGCGTTTTGTGCTTTTAACACTCAGGTTTAGGTGGAGGAGGAAATCAAACTACCTATCCGTACCCTTCTCGGTTTCCAATCCCACATATGTCAAACTAGAAATTTATGCATAACCCAACTACTGTCATGTTGTCTCTCAACCAGGTAATGTACGTGCAATCTTGTGAAATGTGGAAGCAGATTACAAGTTTGCTTCACTCCATTATCCTGACACCTAATTTGATCCCTCCTTGCAAATATATTACTTTCTTTGTTCACTTATTTTGTTGTTGATGATGCATTTCATTCACTTGTATCGATATTCATCCCACTTCCATGGTCATTAGTTGCACATCGTTTCATTAATCGAATTCATGTTCCCAATGTTTTTGAACTGTTGCAACATAACATGGAGTCCTCATTTTTTAATTTACCTAATTGTTTTTCTTTGTTTGTGGATTGCAGCCCCTCCTGCTGAAGGTAACTTAACCACTGATAGCTCACTGCAGTTAAGATTCGTAGTTATTCTTGTATTGGTTGTCTTCACTATTGTTAGCTATGCCAATAGACCACAAAGTGTTTCTTCTAGATAATTTACGAAAAAGGAGATCATTTCGAGTTGAGCATATCGTAATACTATGTTTATACAAACTTTACCCAAGCTTTACTTACGCGCAATCTTCAAGCAATCAAGACAAGCGTGCTTACTTTTTCGTTCCTACTCTCTGCAATACCTGCATTATATACAGGGTGTCATTGTTTCAAACCAACAGAGGTCTTATTAGTGAGTAGACTTTGGGAGTAAAAAGCTGTCTCAAAAGTAATTCTAAAAACACTTAGATAAACTGGGTTATGAGAGATTCAAGTTCTTGGTAATTGTTTGCTCCTTACACTTTAAATCGTTTGTAGATTGGTTATCATTGCACTCCCAGGAATTGTAAGAATACATCAATTCAACGGTAAAAAGGCTTTTACCCTATAAATTTTACTGAGAGTTGTTATCGATTATAGACAGCTACAATAAATTGGTTTGTCTATCTAAGTTAATAGAGAGTTAGTTCCTAGTAGGTTCAGTTTGGCTTGGATATGGCGGGACGTATCCACAATATGTCGCCGTATTGTCGATACAAACGCGCCATATCCGAACCGACGTTGGAATATTGTGGTAGAAACCAGCGCTGGATGGGATACGGCACGTCCGTAGGGACGGCACGATACTCCAAAGTATCGATACTCCTTTCAATACGATATTTCTCAGGAAGTATCGATACCCGATATATTTTCGATACCGATATCATAAAATATCGATACTTCGATAATATTGGCTCAAAGTATCGATACCACCGATATTTCAAATTAACCCACCGATGATTTTTCACTCTAAATAAAAACTCTATTAATTAAGAAAAGGCAATATAGTTTTTTAAACAATAATGTAAAATGTAATGAAAGTCAATGGCAATTAAAAATGTAATAAAAGCCAATAATTTAAAATTTGATGAAAATGAAAAATCATTCCATTTTTATGTTAATTCCAATTCTTATTTGCAAGAAATCTCTGTTCAATGAAATGATGTTTTTCTTCCACTGGAAATCGAAAGGATCAAGTAATAATTCAGTTACAGTACAAATCATACTATTTATTAAAAAAAAAAACCGTTCGCACGTGACTGATTCGCCATCACGATTAATATTTTGCGTGCCTCCCTCTACTTGTATGTTCGGGAAAACGGGTTTAAAATCCTTCCAAACTCACATTGGATGTTGATACTATTTTGAGGCTATCGTGCCGATATATCTTTTCAATTGATACTATTCTGAGCCTGATACTATTATGGTATTATTTTCTAGTTCTTATTCGGTATTTTTTCAACAATTTACTTTGGCAACATTTTCGATAATATCGTCTGAAAAGTATCGATACCTCCGATATTTTAGGCAAAAGTATCGATACCATATATCGGTTTGAGTTATGCATCAAAGTATCGATACAAATATCGGTATCGACACCAAAAAAGTATCGATACTCCGATATATCGGTGGTATTGTGCCGTCCCTACGCGTTCGTATTGACAATAAGCCGTCGGATTGAGGGTACGTCCCGCCATATCTAAACTAAACTGAACCTACTAGGAATTCTCTAATAGCTCAGTTGCTGCTGCAATGGAAACTATGCTACAACCATTTAACGAAGCAAACAAATAATCTACTGGGTAAAGATTTGAAGTACAGTACGGAAATTTGTTTAAACCTCTTGAATTCAGAAACGGCTGTACCTAAAGATTTTTTATGCGATCTAAGTTTCCTGTACCTTCTAAAAGTTCCTGAAAGTCTCAGCTTTCCAAGTGGGTAGGGTTTCTTATAGGGCCTTAGGTGGACTCCATTTTCGAGAAGACAGGCTTTGTGTTCTAACAGCTATTTGAAATTATCAATAATTGCATACTCAGTTTCCTCAGTAGAAGATTGTTCATTTTATTCAATAGTTACTACAGTTCTTGCCCAGTGGAAAGAATCATAATTGGCGCTCGAAGCTCCAGACACGAAATAACCTGACCTACCTCCCCTTTTTAACCAGTTGCATGAACTTTCTGTTGTTCAATCGGCTAAACCTTCGCCCATGATGTAAAATTAATATAGGAAATTTATGTTAATATTAAAAGAAAAATGGAAAAATCAAAAACTATTTTGTAGATCAGATTTTGTTCAGCGCTAATTGGAGATTCTTCCTACTGCCACAGAACTACAGTCCATGTTGACTGCTGACCATTTTAAATGCATGTTTTCCTAGCGTAAAAACCCCTTGTACGGTTAATTATGTTTCTGAACTTCTTTGGCCTATTTTGGGATTGTTGTTGTCCTACATAGCTTGAACGTTTTATTTTCAAATTACGAAAACTTGAGCCGTATTATCCCTGTCATCAATCATTCATCAATCACTAAAAACCAAGTTCACTCTTGAATTGATTTTTGCAGCCTGAAAATTATTTCAGAAACCAAACTCCTCTTCCTACCCTCCTTCCCAATGAATCCAATATGAAAATATGTTGACTAAAGTTTATGTCACTCGGACTAGAAAAATTCCCATGTGTCTGTGAGGAATACTATCCATCCTCAACTACTAAAAGTTCGGTTTGAAGTAGCGTGATGTAATGAATTCCTTGATTATGTTTAAGATTTCTATTAGGTGGTAATGAAAATAACTTTGATCAAATCACAATCGCAGGTGATTAGAAATTCCTTCAATGTAGGATAAAATGTGCTGTAGATGTCAGGAAAAATTGGGTATTTATCTACCTATTCTTTGTGTGCTTCTTATTTGCATGCTTTCAGATTCTTGATTTACAAAATTTTCTTGTGTTTCTTAATTTTGTTGTGTACATGTGAAAGAATGCATGCTGGATGATATTTTTTTAAGATTGTGTATTTGAGTGTTTATGTTATCTACATTTTGATGGGTGCGCATGGACTTAGATTTCAAGGAACTATATCAATAAATCATTTCGCGAGTAGCCAGTATCTTTAAATTATTTTTCAAATCATCATGCTAATCATGATTCTCTTGTTCAAATAAAATACTGTAACCTGATAAGGACGAAAACTATTTGATGAATAGTTTTCATGGGAAACCGTGTTTGTTCTTCAGTTTGTTTTCATCAATCCACGGTGTTATTTATCGTCTGCTAGACTTAATTTGCCTGAAATAAAAAATGGAGATTTTCCTCTGAATGACGTTAAGGTGGGTTTACACGCTCAAGCCATTTGCACAAACCGACTTACCGACTTGCACATGCCAGTTTGCGCAAACTGAACTGAACAGCGCGGTCGCGTTCACATGTTCAGTTGTGCTTGTGAAATTGTGTGGGATTCAGTCAGTGGACTTCGTCGATCAGTGCGCTTTAATTAAAGTTGATTAATTAAAAATTTTAAAATTATTTAAAAAAAACCAATCACAAATTTTGACATAATTTTTAATATGGATGAGGAGGAGCTTATCCTGTGTACGACGGCGGCTTGCTTGATAAAGAAAAAATTGGGCTCAAAGAGTTCCAAAGGTCAGAAATGGAGCAAGGATTGGTTGCTCAGGAGGGACAGCCTTTCCCATACCAATTTAATAGTGGAATTGAGAGGGGAACCAAATGAATTCCGGAATTATTTGAGACTTGTACAGCTCAATGAATTCACAGAGAAATTCTCTTTCTTTCTGCATCTCAGGAACCAATCAACCATTTCAGCTTGAACGAGCGCTAGATGCTCCCGAGTGATATGGGGTTGGAATAATGTGATTCACACACTTGAAGAGAAGGAATGCGCCGGCGCGAGATCGTGGGTAGGCTTGAACTGCGTTCACACGCTCAAACTCCACTCACGCCAAGCTCCAACCTCAAGCCGAATTTCTGTCCGGGACAGACTTCGCACAAGCCAAATTTTTTGGCTTGCGCAAACAGCGTTCACATGCAACGATATAACTGTGCAAACTGGCTTGTTCAAGCCGATTTGCGCAAATGGCATGAGCGTGTAAACCGGCCTTTGCTGTTGACAGACATGATCCAAAACGGTTGAAAATACTATTGTAGTATATCCGTTCATTTTAAATTTTGATCTTGTATGCTTCATTTTGTAGCATTGACAATTTTTGTTAATTTTCTTTAATCCAAATACATATTTATTGGTCCTGGAAAAACAAACTTTGAAGCCCTTTTTGAAGAATAGGTTGTATTTTTTTTATTTTTATAATAGGCGATTGAAAAAAACGAGACGGAAAAAAGACGTATCAGCTGAACTGGCACCTTATTTGTCGAGACCCCTAGGGAATGCTTCAAGACATTGAAATGTTCTTTTGTCCTTAACATTTCAATTAAAAATACTGTGTTATTACATTTCTAATTTTCTTAATACCTAATTATAATTTCCAAGTTTTTGTACAATCTTAACGAACCAAAATTACATTGGCTGGCAAATCTCTGTGGTAATCCTCCTATTCTAGAATCTCGCTGTATTTTCAGAGTAAAAATCCACTAACTTGACTCTATTTTAACGTTTGGTAACGCTAACGAGTAACGTGAACCACTGAGAAGGATGCACTAGTTCTTTTGCCTGGATTTGAGTTAACAAGCCTCCTTCCCTAGACTTTTCAGCTGTTTCGTCATTTCTAGTAGGAACTCAGGAATTAAAATTTTCACTGTCGCTTTATGTATCAACTAACCGACCTAATCACTAGATTATAGGATCTATCAGTGTTAATTCAAGTTGTTCAACAAAATTTTGTAAAAAAAATATATATACAGGGTGTCCCCGAAAACGTTCCCCCCCATGCTAAAATCGTCCAGGTAGTGGTAAAAGAAATTTTTTTTTTTTGAATCTTCATGATTTTTCCCAAGGATCTCAAATATGACCACGGTGCGCATTGCGCACGTGCGCAATCGTGCGCAACGCACACCAACTTCGTTTTTTCAAATGAGACCCCCCATTTTTTATTGCAGATTCGTATTCTACGCGAAATTTCATGAACATTTCACCCCTCAACCGATTTTTTCTATTGCGCGCAACCCGCTCAGTGCGCGCTCAAAGATGCGCAACCCCAAGGTTGTGTCAAAATGTACATGTACGAAGTACCTAAGTATGACACATGATATTTTAGTATTTTTTTACGCTGAATCACGTGGTGATGTTAGTTTCTTGATTTTACTGCATTTTTATCAAATTATCGACGAAAAATGAACTTTTAAAAAGGAAAATTGCATTTTTTAAGGGCAAAACCACCCTGTCTACTTAAAAACTTTTTTCCAAGATAATCGAAAAAAGATTCTAGACTTTAAATTTTAGATTTCAAAAGAGAGTAGACAAGACGGGGTTTTCACGAGAAATTACAAGTAGAGAGTCCTTGTGAAATTACTAGTGAAGAGTCCAGTGTGATAAACAATCGTTTTGACATGGATATGTCTTTTGGCTGGGGGTCAAGGCATTTTTCGCGGCACTTTTTTTTTATCACAAAAATGCAACGCTGCAACCAGTAAACAACATCATAGCTGCATATCTGTAGCTATGAAGCAAGGTTCTCTAGAATACTGCAATAAATTACGTGCGATCGGAGATTTTTTTTAATGTCAAAACATAAATTTCAATTTATTAACAAGGATGAAGTTAACGGATGGGCAAAGAAGATGCGTAATGAGTGAAAATGCAATTTTCCTTTTTTTAAAGTTCATTTTTCGTCGATAATTTAATAAAAATGCAGTAAAATCAAAAAACTAACATGACCACGTGATTCAGCGTAAAAAAATACTAAAATATCATGTGTCATACTTAGGTACTTCGTACATGCACATTTTGACACAACCTTGCGGTTGCGCATCTTTGAGCGCGCACTGAGCGGGTTGCGCGCAACAAAAAAAATCGGTTGAGGGGTGAAATGTTCATGAAATTTCACGTAGAATCCGAATCTGCAATAAAAAATGGGAGGTCTCATTTGAAAAAACGAAGTTGGTGTGCGTTGCGCACGATTGCGCACGTGCGCAATGCGCACCGTGGTCATATTTGAGATCCTTGGAAAAAATCATGAAGATTCAAAAAAACATTTTTTCTTTTACCACTACCTGGACGATTTTAGCATGGGGGGGAACGTTTTCGGGGACACCCTGTATATTAAAAAAAAAGTGTAGGTACGGAATAAGTTTTTCTGCTGTTCGGAAACAATAATTTTTAATTCTTCTCCTGAATAATAATATCCTCGATCACAAAGCCGTTGACAGAGATGTGCATGACTCGGTTCTGTCCCTTGTTGGTCTTAAGTGAATTTAGAGTAAATGAATGTAAATTGTGATGGGCAAGTTTTGCAATTTCTAGTTATTTTACCAATTATGGATTCTTTGTTTTAGCTGCCTCAGTTGGTGGAGAAATGCCTCAATATCATGTTGCTAAAACCTTCGCTGACAGGCGTTATAAGGTTCAAAGTGCTCGTACTTACTTCTATCTAAATGAGGCTACTTGTGAGAGGAATGTGGAGACATTCCAGGATTGTCTTCACGCTGTTGCAGGTAACCATCAGTTATCCAGTGTGTTCTTTTGTTGTAAATTTCCAATTCATCATTTAATTGATAATATTCGACCACTCTCACGAAATAATTTTATTAGAATCGTGTTCATTTCCTCAGGTGCTACTTATGGTACTGGAATCACTGCTATCAAGCTTACTGCTTTGGGAAGACCTCAGCTTTTAGTACGTATCTTTTCTTTTCTTATTTAGGCACTGTTTCCCTCACATTCGCAGTTATCCAGTCCAGTTTATATTCACTATTTACAAGAAGAAATAAGACTTTAATTTATAAGAAACGATTTTAGTTAGCTACTATAAACACTAAAATTTATATTCTATAGCTTTAATTACCTCTTCATGTTTCCTTCCACAGTTGCAGCTATCTGAAGTCATTATGAGAGCTCGTAAATTCGTAGGCCAAGTAGTTGGTGGGCAAGGTAACGTAATTGGACAGAAACTCACTGCTGACGACCTTGCACTGAGGCTTGAGCAAGCTGGCATCAAAGATACCAAAAAATTCTTGGAAAAAGTTGTGAAAGATAGTGAGGGGTGAGTTTTTACAGCATTCTTGCTTGTTTCTATTCTTGTAAGATTTTCGATTGCTTATCTTCAAGACTGTATGTATATATATTTATAAAATTTCTCCTGTTTTAGAGTAATTCATCTATTTCCATGGAGTGGGATCATTGACGAAAACTTTCAGCTGAGTGACGCATTCCGTGTACCTAGTATTAAAGAGGGAAGAATGGTGCGATTAATTTCTCAACTATCAAGCAGAGAGGAAGAAATGTTCAGGAATATGATCAGGAGGATCAACACTCTCGTCAAGGTGAATTTATTAATATTATATGGTGTTCTTAAAGTTATCAGATTCAATTATGATACCTACAAGGTATAATAATTATAATATTAATAGTGAAAATGTCCAAATCCACCACTTATGGACAATTATCGTGGTTTCTATAATGTATTTTTGCTCGAAAGTTCATGGTGAAGCATGCCTTCCTTAATTTTTGAGAGTCGTTTAGATATGAGGATTTTAAAAAACGGAAAACAAATCGGTGATGACGTTGTTAGTGCTCTAAATTAAATGAGCTGTGATGAGAGGAGATCCGGGTCAGTTAGGTTTACTTCGGGAATGACTTATTGTAACCACCTTGTTCTGTGCATTCATTGCGTCATTGAGGGGTTATTTCGTGGAAGTTATTTCGCAAATGGAAGTTTTCAAGCGCTGCTGATCGAATAAGTGGTGTCGAGAGTTGTTAGCTTTTTTAATAAGGTCAAGATTGGAAAGATCCCAGAAGACTGGTTAAGGTCAACTTTCATTCCTATCCCTAAGAAACCTAATCTAAAATACTGTCAGGATTTCAGGCTAATTAGTCTAATGAGCCTTATACTCGAAGTATTTCTCAAGGTACTCCATGATAGATAGGCTATACAGTAGACGCAAAAGGAAATTGGAAAAACTCAGTTCGGGTTTCGTAGTGGTTTTGTTACCAGGGAGGTACTGTTAACCTTCAACGACCTAGGTTGAGAGGTGCAGAGAGATGTCTGTTAACATTTATGCTTATTTCCCGGACTAAGAAAAATCTTTCGGTCGGATACAGCATGTAAAGTTAATCAAAATCTTGGCAAAGCTGTAAGAGCACCAGTTGGCTATTTTCTGTCTCAGAGATTCATGTTCAGACAGTGCCCATCCTGAGGGGTGTCAGGCAGAGCTGTATATTATCTCCTTTGCTTTTTTTATTGTCATACAGAAAATGTTTATAACAATGGGGTATTTCAGTCAATTTTTTTAAATTTTTTTTTCAAAAGAGTATGGCTCAGGAATTACGGTTATCGGGTCTGTTCATCGAAAAAATGTTTTTAAAAAATCAGAGAAGCTAAGGAAAGTTGAAGATTTGAATGGTGTGACGTAGCTAGCCAACTGTCTTTGATAAAAGTATCCATGCACAGAGAAGCGATGAAACCCTTGGAGGACCTCTTGGATACTACAAAATACTACTCACACACGCGTGCGGCATAAGTTTGTGTGCGTTAAGGGAGGCCCGCCTTTTTTTCAAACATGTGATCTCTTTATTTAATTTTTCTACCACATGTTATAGTATCATTGGGCTTAAAGTTGTAGTATATAGGTTTTAAAGGGTGCTGAATCCAAATTTGAGGTCAAAAACCTGAATTTCCGACCAACCGAAATACCCCATTGTCAATAAACAGTTGTAATAACAAACAATGGTAAAAATAGTCGTATAAAATGTACAATGTCATAAAGTAGGTAACAATGCAAAAATAATTTTTAAAAAAGAGGAAACCGGTCATTCAATGAAAAAACAAGACAATAATGAAAAGAACTAGTTGCGTGATGCGCTAAAGCCGCAGAAAGCGGTGCAGGGCCAGAGGGGAGCCCCGACCCCGCTCGGGCCCACCCACCATGGTGGCGTCCCAAAACCAAAAAAGCAAACGACTCACGAAAGAGTCGCTGGCGATCCGGCGCCACCCCTGAGCGAGACCAAGGCCCCCACCGACCCGTATACCCACAACATACGACATACACGCAATAAATACATTCATCATTGACGTAAAAACAGTTAATAATTTACTATAAGTTCAACACGCAACTTAAACCTAATATCACAGAATTATCACAGTTAAAACACCAATAAATAGAACTACTAAAACATTCAAGTATCACAGAAAGACCAGTTAACTGTAAATATGTCAAGTGCAAGCAAGAGTTGTTCAATATATGCGCCGAAACTACTTTTGCGCGAAACATTGGATGATCTGGACATTGGAATCTCTGTGAATGGTGTTTTGATGAACACTCTGCTATATTGAGACGTTACTGTTATCGTTGCGTCCAACATCGTCGACCTCAAGTATCTTGTGACAGCCGTAAACGTTAAAAGCCAAGAATTTGGGTTAAACCTGAATTTAAATAAGACTGAGTGGTTACTGACAGGAAAGAACAAGAAGTGGACATACGTTCTTGCATTGACCAGGCACGTTCCGTTTTTACACGAATTGCCTCTTCGAATGGGGAATTTGCCTCAATTTTAGATTCTGGAATTTCAAGTCAAATCCTATAATAGGGCCCTAGAATAACGTTTAACACTAGGAATAACCAAGGGGAAAAAGTTACCGTAGGAGAAAATGCCTAAACAAGTGAAGCCTCTGTTACAAAACACCGCGAAAATCGAGGAATATTGTTGACGTCATACGAAAAAAAATTACGCAAAAACAACTCCGACAACAGACAGAGTTCTAGCACCGCCACACAAAACGATCCAGTGAAATGGCTACTCGAATAATGTGATTCAAATCTTGAAACTAAATAAGAGAAGATGAAGACTAATAATGCTTGATAAACTAGTAGGTAGAATCGTATTGTAAAAAAGTGAGTAATATTGTTTCTTTTGGTCACTTTTGTGTCTGGGTTCTTCCTGCCAGTTCGCAGCGCACTCTTGTGCGCACTACTTGTAAGCTAAAAGTTCGTGTATGTTCCGCTTCTGTGGTAAGCGCCACAGAACCTCCTTTGAAGTCAGATTGGTAGAATATCCGTTACGTTTCAAACATGGCTGCCTCTTACACATTGCCACCACATTTAAAATTTCCATCTTCCTTAAATTCTCTAAATTTTTTGGATGCGTTTTCGAGCAGCTCACTATGGTTTTATTCCATAAAAATAAACCCTCATTCGAAAAAAAAAGTGAGGCAAATTCCCCATTCTCAGTTGTTACGTGTATTCGGTTCTCCTCTATGGATTTGAGTCGTGAACACTAACACGTTATAGAAGCATTCGAAGTGTGGGCTCATGGGAGAATCCTTAGTCGTTTTAGCCAGAGTTCACAAAGACCGTGAGCTCTTGAACACAATGAAGCGTAGGAAGTTGCAGTATTTTGAGCATATAGTCCAAAATGATAAATATCTCCTGCTCCAGAATATTGTACACGGGCGAGTCAGTGGTAGACGTAGAGTATCCCGGCTGCCAAACCTGCTAAACGTCACGTGATGAAGAAGATAGGTACCTAATATTTCATTGTTTAGTATGAGATACCATCTACCATATAGGTGATATTCTTTTAAAATGTTATGAGAGTTTTTTTCTGTCTCATCTTTTTTTGTTGATTGGCTATACATGGTAGTTTCAGGTTTTTAGCCCATCATTAGTCTCTGCCACATTTAAAGATCACTATTTCAAGGAATTGATGGTGGAATTCTCAGGAGGCATGCATTAATATAATTTTATATTTTTACTCACGATGATTTTCTATTGAAGAGTATTGTTTACATTATTGAGGCATTGGGTTTATCGTATGGTTTTTGAAATTATGTAATCATAAATGTGGATGAATCACAACATGGTTCACATCATGTCTACACCAACGAAGCATAAACATGATCAAATTAGGGCATCAAAGCTTCGCAACACAGCAAAATTTTAGTATGTCGTCATTATTTCATTGCAGTATCAATCAGTCAGCATTTTGTATTGTAGGAGGGAACAAGTAGTGGTCTCAGCTTCGACTAGCTTGGTCTAACTGTTATATCATAGAACATTTCGCAAGTTAGTTGACTCATCTTCAATTTTGGCTGCGACCAACGTGATGTGGGTGCAGAATACTTTTGTTTTCAACGTTGCTTATCATTAATTGATTTTTATGCAGTTGTCAAAACTGTTCACGTTTTCTTATCCTTGATATAACAATGGTGATTTCGTTGATTAATTAAACGTTCGAATTATTAGTTACTAACTTATTATTACTTGCTTCTTATTAATTATTATTTACGATATGTTCCTTCTGGTTTGATATTTTTGTGATTTTCATTGTTAGAATGTGTTATCCATGGCAGTGAAGTAGCCGTAAACAAGTACAAATAGCCCGAAAACAACAAATATTGTGCTATTGCTCAATAGTTTTATGATATGAATTCTTTGATAAAAATGTGGAATCTTGTCTATTTGTTGGTATTACATCATGTTGGATATCAATCACAAGCTAATAATTGATTATATTCATTCAACTTATTTCCTCATTTATTTAAAAAATGTCTACCCTTGTCTACAAAAAATGTCTACAAATTGTCTAACTTTTGTTTTGTTCCTGTTATTGATCACTGTTCTTTCAATGGCTTGGGTTTTGCTGGGTTAATGAATTATGAATGTTTCAGATGGTTTTTGATTGATAGTTTTACATAATTATTCCGTAGATTGTAGTCTTGTAATGGTAGATCGAGGCGTAGTGATACTGTTTTCCTAATTTTATCTATCTAACCACTTCTAGTTCACCTTTATGCTATCTGGTTTTATTGTTGATATTGTCCCGATGGAGGCCGCCCTGTCATTATTGTGATTTGCGCTAAATTCAACACGATTTCTTTCGTGACAGTTTCATTTTTCTGTGGCGATGGCTTTTTTCCAGTTTTCCATCTTAAGCACGGTTAAGGCTTCAATTTCTAGTTTGTGAATTTTATAAATATGTTCTAATAGTGGAAAAAATATAATGCTTTTTAGAAACAATAAGATACGGTTATTTGTTTTACAGACTGCTCAAGAGCTTGATGTCCGTATAATGATTGATGCTGAACAGACTTACTTTCAACCTGCTATTTCTCGTATCACCCTGGAGATGATGCGTAAATATAACACCGAAAAAGTGAGTACCTATATCAATGGAGATATCAATAATATTATTTGGTTATGAGTGCCACTCTCACACAGTAGACATTTTATGTTTTTCTTTTTGTAATCTTTCTCATAAATTACTACTATTTCAAAATCATTATAGCTTCCCTATTGCATCACCATATTTTGTTACACGTTTAAGTTGAAAATCGGAAAATCTTTCATTACCGAAGGGAATAATAATGTAATGAAAACGACTCTTAACTAATTTATACTTCACTGTTACAGGCAATTGTATTTAACACCTACCAGTGTTATTTGAAGGAAGCATTTAATGAAGTACACACTGATTTGGAGCAAGCTAAAAGACAGAACTTCCACTTTGGTTGCAAACTAGTCCGTGGCGCTTACATGGAACAAGTGAGTATTATGGGCGATCCTGCCTTACCTTACTTATTTATGTTGACTCATTTTACAACTAGTGACATGGTATTTATAGTTGTGTCTTAAGTTGATTGGTCTTTATTGAAACAAACAGAAATTCGTTGAAGTGTTCACTGATAATAAATAACAAAGGGGGGATGAATCAATTTTGGACAAATTGTCGTAACTGCTATTTCGTCCCTATACCTGGTAAACCATGTAAGTCGGTATTTTTTCGAAAATAAGGTTTTGAGCTTTTCGGGTAAATTAGGGTCGCTTGATTCGTTTAGTGAAGCCGTTTTCCAATCTGAAGAATAGTTTTTTATCCAGAAAGCATTAAAAAAAAACGTGTAAGTCGGTTACCTCTTTTTTCGCCGGAAAACCATGTAAGTCCTGTGTATGCCTTCATAAAAGTGAGCAGCTCACGCTGGTGGCAAGTTTCCATCAAAGATAGTCAGTTTTTTTCTTTTTTTCATGTAAAAGTTTACAAAATTCATAAATGGAGTTCGGAGAAAGTGATCATAAATAGAAACCTTTTTATAAGGCTCAATTTCAGCAATAAATTCCACTCCTTGTGTTCTGCAGACACGTGATTTTCCATACTGTGGCCAACCTTAAGATCACGACCTACCTACGTGTTTTTTTTACCTACCTACCTAAGATCACGTGTTTTTCCGCATTGTTTCTAAATTATTTTTTACATTATTTAGGAGGATATTTTAGATGAATTGATTGATTTTGTTGGCTGTTTGACCTAGCTGTAATGCTGATGTTAGAAAGAACAACAAGAGATTAGTAGTGTGCTATTGGTCTGCTTATGTTTTACAGGAAACTCTGTAAAATTAATGATACAAGAGATAATAATGAGATAACCATTAAGGAAATCCAGCTCTGACCAATCCCTAACCCACCCTCAATCCACCCCTAGTTCATCTATAACCCATCCCCAGCTCATCCTTAACCAAGCCTTGACCTATCCCAACCCCTAACCCATCTCCAACCTATCCTTAACCCCTAACCCACCCCTAACCCATCCTCAACCCATATCCAGTTCATCTCTAACCCATACTGCCGTGCTAAGCCAGAAAGTCGTAAAGTGAAAATTTGACCAAATTGAGTTATTGGTACCCGGGGGTTTAGGGGGTCGATTTCTATCGATTTTCGAAGTTTCAGAGTCGTATCTCGACTAGAAATGCCTCAAACAAGCCTCCCGATTTTTGCGTTAAGGCATGTTAACTTGATTATGCTAAGCAACTAGTCGTATCAGAGCGAATCAGAAGAAGAAAACTCGTATCTTGACACAGTTACGAGAATCGGCCTTAGTATTTCGACGATACGACTTCTTGCATTCTGATTCGGCATGATACGACTTTTTGCCTCTGAAAACTCAGCATTTAGTGGTGACTTTAGGAACCTTCTTACTGTTACCTACCTGAATACTACCTTGCTAAGCCAGAAAGTCGTATCTTGGCTTCAACCAACTATCGGGAAAACGACCTAACAGATTTCGTGGTGAAATAACTCTTCCACAGGATTATTTTTCCTACTTTTACCGCAACTAAAAGTTTTTCTTATAGGAAATTAGTTGCTGAATCGATTTTGAGGTCAAAATTAAACATTTTTTAGTGTATATTGTCAAAAAACTGTATACAATTTTTCCATTCTTATTGCTTCCGAGTCTACCAAGGTAGCGGAAGCTTTGTTTTCACTTTTCAAGGATGAAAAAAAAGTTCTCAAATCAAAATTTTCTCTGGCGTTTTAGGTTTTAGACCTTTCTGAACAATTTTGGTTCCGTGTCTGTCTGTCTGTGTGTCTGTCATGAAATCCTTGTAACGCGCATAACTATACGAAGTTATTGTCCGATTTCTATGAAATTTTCAGGGATTGTGCGGGTTAGTGTGTAGACAGTCCCCTATGAAAATAATCATCCCCGGACTGATAGAAGCGACTGCGCATGCGCAAACGTGAATTCCTTGTAACGGCCATAACTCCTACATTTCTCATCCGAATTCGATGAAATTTTCAGGGATGTTACAGATTAGTATTTAGATGGTCCCCTACGAAAATCACCACTTTCGGACTGATAGTAGCCACTGCGCATGCGCAAACGCGAATTTCCTTGTAACGGCCATAACTTCGACATTTTCCATCCGATTTCAATGAAATTTTCAGGGATGTTACAAATTAGTATTTAGATGGTCCCCTATGAAAATAACCACCTTCGGACGGATAGTAGCCACTGCGATTGCGCAAACGTGAATTCAAGATCGAGATACGACTTCAGGCTTAGTATATCTGACCTAAATGTAAGTAAAATAAGAATAGAAAAATGTTATACAGTTTTTTGACAATATACACCAAAAAAATTTTAATTTTGACCTCAGAAATCGATTCAGCAACTAATTTCCTATAAGAAAAACTTTTAGTTGCGGTAAAAGGAGGAAAAATAATCCCGTGAAAGAGTTATTTCACCACGAAACCTATTAGGTCGTTTTCCCGAAAGTAGGGTGAAGCCAAGATACGACTTTCTGGCTTAGCACGGCAGCATACCTAACTCATCCCTTGTTTTAATGAAACAAAAGTACCTATTTGCCTAACACTTCACATTAAATGCATACCTACCTAGTTACGGTTGTGACAGGTAAAGTGTTCCTATAAGTAATGGTTGTAATTTAAGAAATGGTAATTGAGGAATTGGTAGTATATTGAATAATTTATTGCTCAACTGTAGTAATATCTTAAACTGAAGACTGTCGTTCTGACTCTAGGAGCCTTAAAGTTGGTCTGCGTATTAGTCAACGCCTATGAATTTTCATTTAAATATTTTCCTTTTGCATCGATTTGGGTATTTTGTGTAACCTTGAAACCTGGAGAAAAAAATTGAATAATATTCCTAATAATAAAATAACCCAAGCTGGGTATATTTTCATAAAAATCAAATTGAAAACCATGTAAGTCGGGTGTCAAAGGCTGGGTAAAAGCACCTAAGTCCATTTTTTCGTTCGCTGAAGTAAATTTTGATGAAATTAGTCTCAGGCTCTTTGAAATACTACTGTTACCACCAATTTTATGGAATGGAACGAAAACTTAATGATTCAGTTTTTAGTGTCCCCTGTAAAATTTGATAAACTCGACTTACATGGTTTACCAGGTATAGGGACGATTTGTAGTTTTCCCGGTTTCCCCTTGTACAGCTACTACTTATGTTCTCATGCCTGCATAATGGATTCTTCCACCTGGGGAATTGACTTATCATGTTGGTGGCCTAGTTTTCTATAACAATGAGCCAGCCAAAACTGACTTACCCAAACTGTATAATACTCTTACATAACAAGCAATAATGGTACGTTTTCAGGAACGCGCTAGAGCTGCAGCACTTGGCTATACTGATCCAATCAACCCTACTTATGAAGCCACTTCAGAAATGTACCATAAGACCCTAACTGAGTGCTTGAGGAGAATACACGATCTTAAAATGAAGGGAAAACCCAATAGCATTGGCATTATGGTTGCTTCCCATAATGAAGACACCGTGAGATTCGCTATTGAAAAGTTAGTTGTATACTATGCTTACCTTGCTTGTTTGTTTTTTCATATTAGTATTTTTTCTGTAGTAAACATTTATTAGAAAGTTTTTGGCTGAGTGCCCTTAAACGTAGTTTTACATTTTGAATTGAAAGGACAGAATCTCTCCCACTTTGACTAATTCAAATCTTTCTCGTTCTTAGGATGAAGGAAATAGGAGTGTCTCCTGAAGATAAAGTTATTTGTTTCGGGCAGCTCCTAGGAATGTGCGATTATATCACGTTCCCATTGGGTAAGTGAGCAAGTGAATATTGCTTTTGTTTTCATGATTTGTTAACTTTAAGCTTTAAGAGTGTATTCATGTTGTCGTGATCAATCAATTCATTGTACGTCAGTCTATATTAGGGTAGATGAGCCTATTAACGGACATTCCCAGTAGACGGACACTGGTGCAGTTTTCCCCTCGTAAATAAGTCCAGAGTTTGTTGGGGCGATTGTGCCTATGTCCTTTTCCTTCACAAACCCTCTCTTTGCTAGATACAAGTCTACCAACCTCCAAAAAGCGTAGCTGTTAATGTTGAGAAATTGACAAAAGTGGTGCAACAATGCTTGTACTGAAAACCCTTGATGGAGTTATCTGTTTGGTTGTGGAGGTGCTCTGAGGAAATAAGGCATGGAAATCACATTTTTCGTTTCAATTCAATGAATCTCATTTCATTAGTGTGTTCATTCATCTGAAGACGTGGAATTGGTGTAACAGGCGGTTTCTTAAATAGTCACTTGAAAATGGCCTTGTCGCTTGAATGTAAAAATTCTTTAGAATCTTAAATTGAAGGAAAAACAATACCTTCATATCAAAATTTTTTGAGTTAGGGCGTTTTCAAAATTTCAAAATTAATTTTTTGACCCTTGGCAAAACACACTCTTCGACTTACACCAACCAAAATCTTTAGGGCACAACTAGACCCCGAATGGAGCCTACATACCAAATTTCATCAAAATCGGTCAATGCTAAGTGGGGAAAGTGCCGCGGACGGCGGAAGGACGGCCAAATTTTTATTCGATTTTTGGATTCTACGTACCTTGAAACGTAAACCAACAAATTTTGAGGGGGTGTTAAACAATGAGGAATTTCACCATGTCGGAATTTCCTATTTTTGACCCCAAAATCGGATTCAGCACCTCTAAAAACTCCCAAAGGCAAACTTTCAGCCCGAACTTCCTAATTTACGAATAAACAAAACAGTGTAGAAAATACTAATGTTTAAAAAAACGGGAAAATGACGTCATGCTGGAATAGTTCATTTATGGCCGCTTGAAGCGCTGAAATCGAGAAATCCATAGTCTCCAGATGCAAAATTTCATGAAACAATAAAGTTCGAAATCGAAAAACTGAAGAAAAAAATAGAAAAAGCGAGATGGGGAAAATTAGGTTTCCTATGTTTTTGTTTGATAACTTTTCTCTTAGAAAACACGATTTCGTCGTCCCAATGGGCAACACTGGGAGGAGATGGCGATCCGAACAGCCCAATCAGCGAGCGTTCCCGCTGCACGTCTGTTTTCCCGGTTAGTTTTGAAATCAAAAATTTTGATTGTCTCCCAAAAATAACAGGAGACTTATTTTCCGAAATCAGCCCGATTTTCATCTATCCCACACCATTAACTATTCAGGAAAAATACAAACAGAATTCGGTGAAATTCCTCATTTTGAGGGGGTGTTAAACAATTTTTTCTCTTGGTCGATTTCAAAGGTTCATTATTGAAACTGATAAACCAAAACCAGTGCAAAAGAAGAGAAAAATTGGTGATAATTACAGTGTCCATTGAAGATATCTATTGATAAATAAGTATAGAAAAGATGAGAACAAAAGAGAAAGTCTGAAAAAGATTGATTTTAGATTTAAGAAACTTATGTTTGGTGTTCCAGATACTAACTGGTTATCCATTTGGTAGTTACTTACCAACTGAATATTGTTGTGATGTTATACCCACCTCTGTAAGTTGGTTGTGATTTAATTTTCGGGGTTTCCGAACTAAAAAAAAAATAATTACACCTATTTCTTTTGAATGACCACTCTGTTCTTCACAAAACCTGAATTCCTCGTGAACTGTCCGTCTACTGGCTTCCAAATGCCCGGCATTAGGAAAAACGTGTCCGCCGACTGGGGTTTGGGGGTTTTCTTCTAAAATTCACTGAAACCATTTTTTGAATTTATTTTTAACGATTCTAACTTATGGCTCTAATTCTTTAGCCCTGTCATGAGGTTGTAGAGCAAAAAGAAAGTAGGTTTTCTGAACGGTTGAGTTTATATGAACTGTCAAAGTCATCGATGTAGTAAGGTGTCCGACTACTGGCGCATTCACCCTATATATCGGCTAACAGCGACTCTACTGTGGATATATTGTTTAAATATTCATTTTCTTTTTCAGGCCAAGCTGGATATTCAGCCTATAAATACATCCCGTATGGCCCTGTGAATGAAGTGCTGCCCTACTTGTCCAGGCGAGCCCAGGAAAATAAGGGCATTCTCAAGAAGATCCAGAAAGAAAAGCGTCTTCTGCTCTCTGAGCTCGGAAGGAGGATAAGGAAAGGAAAGATATTTTACAAGCCCCAAGGAGATTACACCCCAGTCTAACATGTGCATACCACGAAACAATAACAACATAATTGATAAGTATTCAGCATTGATGGTTGGCAAAATAATTCTTAATCAAGGATGTTGAGTTTAGCTGACTCTAGAATGATTAGTGGACATTGAATCTCAAAACGTGATAAGTTCATTACAATAATTTTGTTCAAACGTATTTATCTCTTTGTGGAAGATCCAGATCACCTATATGTGGATAGAAAAAACACACAAAAATCATATTTCTGTGTTGAATAACTGTATTTAAAATGTCCTAAATGTTGAATTTTATTTGTTGCTTTTATACAAATGTGATATATATGATTTTATTTAAATTATTTATTTTTTGATATAAGAAAATAGGGTTTGTTGATGCGCAAAACAAAGTGAAAATGGTCTTTCCTTACTCCCAGTCTAAAATCTCAAGTTGTTATTTTAATTTTTGATGAAACTAAAATTATTGAAAAACTGGCCTATATAGTTTCACTAGGTAATGAGCAAGGTTCAATTTTCACCACGTACTAAGATCTGCAATGCCTCTTTTGTCTATCTCATCAAGGAAACTCATAAAAAATTGATGTAACTTCAATTAATAAGTAGATTAAATATGATAGGACGCGTAAATCTCAAGCATGAAAAATAAATAAATTATTCGTTGATTTTATCTGATATTTATTTGGATTCTAACACCTATTGCTTTCAGGCCAGCAGTAAATCTCGCATCAAGTTCAAGTATTATTTTGAAAGTCATTAAACTTCATTAAGACTCTCAGTTCCTTCGATGTACTTAATAGTTTTAAGTTTAGAATGCTTAACGATTTATTTTCAAAGCAGTATTAAATCACTCAGTACCTCGTACTGGCAATAGGTATTTTAAATTTGTGATAGCAATAAATTTAATTCAGTCCAAAAATAATGTTAGTTGCATTTTACCTGTTCATTTTTGTTCCTGTACACTTCTAGGCCAGTGACTTCTTTAAATCAAAATGTTGTGTTAGTTTTTTAGATCATTCAACTTGGATAAATAGAAATTTGATGTAATATTGTGTTTTTTTTTTCTTTGATGCCCCAAGTCACGAGTCAGTCAGTTTTATTGTTACCTACGTGATTAAAATGGGGGGTGCGCCTGATTTTTTTGAAAATTGTACTCGAAAGTAGACCTCATCCTGAGGATTTTGACACCAGCCGTTCTCTTTTCGGATGGGTAGATCTTTTTCAAAGTTTCGACTTTTTATAACGCCCCTCCCGCCTGGGCGCATCATAAACATTCGAAAATTTGAAAAATCATAGAAAAAAGTCTTCTCACGCTAGAAGGTCGCGGTTGGTGTCAAAATTCTCAGGATGAGGTCTAGTTTAGATTAAAAATAACAATAAACAGTTTTTCCGACCCATGCGCACACCCCATTGGTTTGATTCGCTTTGGGATAAACATGGTATCTTACTTTACCTTACTCAACTTCCAAGAAACGGAAGCAAGTAGAGAATGGGCTTTTTCAATTTTGATTCCTCAACAATATTAAGTGTTTTAAAAACGTTATTCGTGTTGATGAATATTTTCTCTTGGGATCCTGACGGTTAAGTTTTTCCATGCTCTTACAAAGTTTTGTGTAATTTTTCCTTGTAGTTCAGGAAGCATGAATCACAACACAAGAACAAAAGTACCGTAAAACCGTCAAACTTTACCCCAAGATTTACTCCAAAACATTTCCAAATACAATTTCTCCCACTCGAAATGGGTTAAATTGATTTTTTTAATAAGTGACTTGATCTTCAGGGCTTCCTGAACATTTTGAGTGGTCGAGCTCATTGATCAGATGATTGTAACCCCCCTATTTAATTGTTTGAATGTTGGAGTAAAGTTACCTACGAGTGCGTCTATCTTTACTCCACTCTGAAAAACTCACGGTTATTGCTACAGAAACGGGCAGTGGTGCAATGTTACTAGTCGGGATTGAATTCATTACCCCAGAAATACGTGATCATATCAAGTATTTATAATATTATTATAAAATACATTCTGAAAAATTGAACTTTTTAGCTTGAAAAATACAAGTTATACCTAGGAAAAATATCAATTCCAATGATCATTTATTTCAACGAATTTGCTTGAAATGCAATATTTCTGGTTAGGAGATCACAATTTCAGTCTTCCAGTATAGACAGACTTATGTAGGTAATCGAGCAAAACGTTCTACAAGTAAAGAAATATTAAAGGACAATAAACGATAAACGAATGACTTAACAAAATCACAGAAAAAGTCTGTTTCACATTCGATAACTTTCAAATGAATTGCAATGGTAAATTTCAAAGTTAACCCACGAGTAAATAATATTGTAAATCACAACTTATGAGACCAAAGCACGTTTATGTTCATATCATAATGCAGGTGTTCAGTTGTAAAGTTTCGGTAGGGGCGCGTACCAAGCTTTTTCTCATTTCTTCTCCCCATCTCAAACTTCTGACATGAGATACACTAGAAACCTTACATTCAACACTACGAAAATTATAGAACTCAAATATTTTTCGAGATTAAATTAGAAAAATATGAGTGAGGCTACCTTTATCCCAACCTTTATAGTGGAGTAAAGATACCCGGTTTTTGGAGTAAAGTTACCATCACATTTTTGGTAAACAAAGGCATAACTAAGAAAACACTTTTTTGAGAATTTGATTAGTGTATTTTGTTCAAAATAAGATATTGAAAGTGATATGATGGGGGCTTGCCTGGTAAATCCACTCCAAACACCTGATATGGAAGAAATTTTGGAGCACGAGAAACAGGACAAAAACAGCTGAACAGGAAACTGACTGATAACAGCTGATAACATGGATAAAGGCGCCATCGCAAGCCGCATCGATTCTCTGGGATGTGGAGAATAACGAAAACACAATAGCTAACTTTTATCTAAGTTCTACCACGCTTACGTCACAATTGAAGATTCTCACTTTTTGGGGTAAAGTTACCCCTGGTGGGGTAAAGTTTGACGGTTTTACGGTATATAATGTAAGTACCAAGTATCTATATTATTCGTTGATTGTTGGGAGTCCAGCAAAATAGTTCCTAACTGGTTTTTAAATATAAGAAAAATCTCAAATTTTGAAAAATTCGAAAGGTTCTCAGGATGTTTTGCTCTTTTGAAATCAACCTTTAAATGGCAATTTAAAGGTGACAAGACTTTAAATGACAAAGCCTACCCACACGCACAATAAGATAAGAGATTCAAACCTCTTTACTGGGATACTTGTGAAATTATTCATTATTATTAATTTGATAGGTACTTAGTTTATTGAAAGGGACACATCTGGTTTTTAGTTTTATTTCTTATCTGTTTCTCATGTATCTCATCAGGGAAACCTGCAAGTTATTTTGGTTTTAGCCAGCTTTCATGATTAGCGTGTATTCAATCCTCCAGTGTTCCCATTTTCGACGATTTTGTTTGAAATGTGAATGGTTATTCTAGGACCAAAATAAGTCGACTCGTATTCCGCCGTTCCATTGAATGGGCCTCGGAAGCCTGGAAAAAATATTTTAGCCCAAAAAATGGCGATTACAAAAAGCTAGTGATCACACGTATCCATGTCTATCACCATCAAACTTTCAGGAGTCTTTCCACAATAAAGACCTTAGGAACAACAAAAAGTTGCGACTTTCGCCAGAAAATCTAAATTTGTCTGATGAAAATCCGTATGTAATTATAATGAAGAATTTTTCCTCGATGTCAAAGCTTGGGTACAATTATTAAGCTACAAAGGTACCCAAATATTGAAAAATTGGATATTTTGTGAATATCATCCCCCCACTCGCCTCATCCCTATGGAATTTTAATACTCTGGTGAAATAATGAGCAATTTGGAAGATTTCTGAGTCGAACAAATAAGAACTACGAAAATTAGTTGAAAACTAAGGCTGGGCAGACGACACAAGATTTTGTCGTACACCTGTGTTTTTTCGCGGATTTGGATTCAGAATGGTCTAAAACGGATTATTGTGTGGTTTTTTTTCTTCTATTGAGTGATGATTTATTTAGCATTCTTGTTGCTGAAGTGTTGCTAATGATTTCCAGTGCGAAAAAAGCAAAATTTTACCAAACTAAATTACATACCTACTTTGCGTATACCACTATTAGCTAGGAGCTTGATCTAGTAGCAGAGGAAGTCGAATTTACATTAATTTTCAACGCGTCGAGCCGACGCTCCCTACGAGTCTTCGTCCGACCAAAAAATAGGAATTTCCACCCGCACCCAATGAAATAGCTGAACCTTGTGAGAAAAATGTCCGATCCAATTCTGGCGAGAAGTCTAGAACAGGCAATTCATCATCAAAGAGGCTCAAAAAGAGTTCCTACGAAAGAGGCTCCCATCCACAGAGTAATGGAGACAAGTTAACAGAGAAGAAAGTCAACGTTAAAATGGTGTGCAAGCATTTTTGAGGCTGCCTCAGTTGCGCTATCTACTTTCAGCTAGGATTGAGGAACTACTACGGGAGTGGTGGGGGGAGAAGGCACACTCTTCATACCGCTTCTTTTCACATCCTTTCGAATGACCAGAAATTGATAACTTTCCTTTTCATCATCATTTGGATTTGCAAGAATGGAAAAACGTATCGAGGCGAAAGGTATTTTCAGAGTTCCTCATGCAATTGTTGTTGTCCCTATCGCCAGTAGTTCAAATCGACAGTGAACTTGCAAAAACATGTAAGTCGTTTTCCAGAAATTTTACAGGATAACGAGAAAAACTGTTAGGCCGGCCATCCACGTAACGATTTATCGTTCGATAAGCTCGTCGTACGATAAACCGTTGAGATTTGAACTGCACAGTTATTTCACATACACGTATCGATGAACTCATGTGATTTCCCACCTTCGATATCGTGAACGATTTAGCTTCTGTCCATTCTCCTTTCTTGAGTTTAGTCCTCACCATCATCCTTCCGAGAACTGAACTTCGTCGTAAACGATATCGAAGGTCGAAACCGGTGCCCGGCACACACGCTACGTTTCGTTGAACTGCACAGTCCGTCGGAATGGAATTTTCATTCGATTCCGATCACCTGCACAGTTCTGGAGATCTTACGATTTGGTCCACATACACGCTTCGATTTGTCGTCAGGTCTGACCGTTTTTGCTTATCATACGATGAATCGAACGATAAATCGTTACGTGGATGGCCGGCCTTAGACTTGCTTCGATCATGGAAGGTTCTAGACTTACATGTTATTACTTTGGTGCATAGAGAAGAGATAGTCGAGTTTTTGCCAGTTTGGCTCCGTTTGATGGATTGAGGGCGTCTCTATTCTATCCAAATAGCTAATAACCTTATTTTCGAAAAAAAATCGGACTTGCATGGTTTTGCAAGTTCACTGTCGAAATATTCAATTGACAACTGCCACCCAAAGAAACGTTTGAAACCCAGTGTAAAATTGAAAATCGCTCGATTTTTTCGTAAATATCGCGAATATACCTGAATGTTATCAAATTAATTACTTAGATGCGGCCAGTAACGCACCAAGGAGAAAAATATGTGATAAACAAGGTGACTTGTTGTGATGAGGTTGGGAACAAACGATCACGAACGCGATCTCTTGCATTCTGCTATAACTACGTCCTGGAGTTCCACCAATCAGAACGCTTCTCGGGCTCCCACATTCAGCTTTCAGCCCAGTGCTCCCATCTACCGGGTAGAGACGCCCTTCAGGAAGGAAGAAGCTGCCATCTATCTTGGTAAATGCCCGCGTTAAAAGTGTTTGAACGAAAATAAAACAAAAATTTCTTCATTTTGATCCAAGCACAAGGTGGCAGATTTCACTATTAAACTTGCATTCAGCGAAGTTTATCGTAGAACTAGTGAACTGCTGAAAGTCATTAGCGTGTGACGAAAATTCTCAGAATGAGATCTACCTTAGAATAAAAATAACAACAAACAGTTTTTCCTACCCAGGCGCACACCCTATTATTTATGAGTGAATTTACCCTGACCCAATCCAAAAATCTTCAGCCATTTTCAACTTTCAATATGCTCCTACTCGCATTAGAACTTCGCGTTGATTCCAGTTTCTCATCAAGCACCATCCTATTCTTTGTACTTATCGCAATAACCTCAAAAATTTTCAGAAGTCATTTTTTTTTTTTAATTGGCGAAAAACAGCGAAATCGAAATTTTACAGGTTCGAAGTTCAAAAACTTTGAGACAAGTAAATAAGTCCATTTACTTTTCCTCATGCACCTATCTATTTCTCATTAATGGGGCAAAGCCAAGCAGTTGGATTTGTTAAATCGTCGCTTAAGAACCATCATGGCATAACTAAATTCTTCTCAGTTTCCAGGAGAGCGAAAAAACATTATAATTTCCTTAGAATAAGGCTTATGTTGACTTTCTTTTTTGTTTCCGCACCGATTTTGCTACCTTAACCCATTCAACACGGATGACCTCTTAAGAGGCCAAGGTGGAGTCTCGCCCGGCCGGCTGACCTCTTAAGAAGCCATGGCGTTCTCCCTACCTCACTTGATTCAAACACGTTGTCCGGGCTGGGAAAGGGCTGGAGGTCCTTTGTCTGGTGAATTCCTCGTATAGACCTTCAAGGTACCGGGAGATTTTGTTTGTTTGGGGTTCGGCCATTTTCAACTTTTTCTACAGAGCTACCACCACAACATGAAATTTTGGTCGCCAGTGTCGCTCGGCTGGCCGGGTCGACCTTTCCGAGAGCGCCGTGTTGAATGGGTTAATAGATGCAGTACTGCAGTTTTCCCGACTGAGGTTTGCTAAAGAAAATAGCTTAGTTGTGCTATGATAACTTAATATTTCCTCCAGTTATGCCATGATTATCTATAGGATTACATTTAATGTCAAATTTCTCTTCGATCTTTGACTAATCATTGAGGTGTTTCGCGTGGATAGGTAAGATAGTTAACTAACTGAAATTCAAAATGTCTGCTCCTGAATGGTCACAATCACAAAGGTCTTGACCCCCCACCTAAACATTTTCTTGCTCGATTCCAAAGGTTCATTATTGAAAATAGTAACCCAAATAATGATGATTACATGGATGTTTACGTAAAATGGTGCAAACAAGGCCGTAGCTCCTCTCATGGGAGTAGGATTCGTTCCATGGTTTCAACTATGTTTGTGTGGAATTCTTCAACGTTCTTGGTTTCTATTATAGAACTAGAATCTTTTACTCGTAAAACATTTTAAAAAAAACAAAACTCGCGCGATATATTCTTGATTCAATGTTTACTTCCTTGTGGGCTCAATCCCACTTCCATAGTAGTGTCACATGCATGGACCTAGTATCCCACCATGGACACCTGCACCATGGATGTATGGATGTATGCGTCCATGGATGTTTGGAAATTCTTCCACGCAAACACCATGGAGGGAGAACATAAAAGTAATTACCTCTACCACACACCCACTTTTATGACTTCGTTTCCCCTGTTGGTCGCACTGTTCGGAGGTTGTGGTTGATGTCCTCTTTACCTTTTATGGCATTCTCCTGTTCGCGTTTTAGGAATATGGGTCTTTCGCCTCTTCGCGTTTAGTGCTATTTTTTCATTCGAATTTTCTCGGGCGTCAACATTTCCTATCTTCTTGAAATTAATGCCTGTGGTCGTCTCGTCACAGCATGTTTGTCCGTTAGCTACTCAGCACTGAAACTGTTCGTTGTATCCGAGCTAAATGACCACTACTTGTGAGTTTACTTGAAGAAGTATTTCAGCACTATTTGCGAAATGTCAGTGTCAAAAGGAGCTGTGCTTTGCGATGGATCGTGGAATCTTCGGATTTACGTCACGGATTTGCAAGTGGAGAAAACATTGCGCGTCAAGGGAGACAGCCACATCGGAGGAGTGATGCTGAATTTGGTGGAAGACCTCGGTATGTAGAACAACCCACTTGATTGTGGCGATGTTCATTCTATTGAAATTTGAAATGGTACCTACTGCATGCTTACATGTAAACTCGTTATCTCTAACGTTGCGCCTTAACAAAACAGCTCTAAAATAGTTCATTTTCTACCACCTACCTGCCAAATATCTCTTGGGTAATACGACTGTGACTCAGACATAATGCACGTCCCTGAAATCAGTCGTTGAGCGTTCTCCCTATCATGGATAAAAATGCTTGACCCTATGTTTATATGAGTTGTTTATCCCATCATAAGTACTTTATGTTTATAACGTGTGAGAGCAATGACAATTCGCTTCATCCCGCGCTATAGGGGTTGTCACTGGTTCAAGCATGACTTCATCCTTTCACCGACTGTTAACCCACTGAATAATATAATCGATGAATGAAACGAGTATTTTTGTACTTCGACAAGTTTAACATAAATCAACAATTACTATGGTACGTTGTATTATGAGCAACATTATTACTGACTTCTGTGTCTTCAAGAAAATAATAACTTGTTACTGTAATCTTTTCCTGGAATGCAGAGCTGATGAATGTAAGACCATAGATTGGGATGAATCTGCCAGTATAAATAATGTAATCAGTTTAAGTTGAAACATTATAAACATTTTATCAGTTTTTTGTTTTGTAATCTGATTATTTTTTATCAATTTTCTGATAGAGTTATTTTTGGGTTTGAAAAGTAGGGACACCAGAGATTTGATATTGCTTTCACCGTTTAATTCATATATCGCCAAGGAGATTGGAACTGGAGTGAATTCAAACCATGCGCAAAATTATTTGAACTTTCCGTAGGTTTTCCCTACCTATTGTTTATAATTCCACGTATTTAATTTTTAAGGAAAAACTAGAAATGAGGAAAACGTTTGACCCCATCTGCGGTTTAGCCGTGGTGGAGGGGGAAACCAATGTTTCAGAGAGCTGTCAACAACTTTGACATGACATTCTTGTCAGTTTGTCACTCTCCAACAAATAGTTGATGATTCAAAATTACACCTACTGTTGGCTTGTTCCTGGTTCAAAAACGCTGCAAATTATTACACAATAGTTTATTATTTTACTGCATAGACCGCGGCTTTTCCATTAATACTACCTACTACCAATAACTCCGTTATCCGAGAGTTGTGGGTTCCTTAATAACAAAATTTGATTTTTGGTTGCTAAGGATGCACAGCTGAGTACTACACAAAACTGATTTCAATGAAAATTTTACCAGCTGAAATTTGAACGGAGATTTGGCCTATTTCCTACAATAAAGTCTTTTGCGATTCACAGTCGTGTTTATGATTTATTGTAAGTAGTCCAACTATTAAGTTCTTATAGGGAGCGAACGGTTTGCCCTACAGAGCTCTGTGCGGTCTCATTCGATTCTAAAACTTAAATTCTATTTTAAATTCGTGAAAAAAAACAATAAAAGTATGGTTTTAGATGAATGGGGTTAGTTCTACATAATAAAAGTATATCTAGAGTTGTCGAGCTAGGGTATTTAGGAAATTTCAACTCTGTGAAGTGACTGACACCAACCCAAATTTTCGTGGCACAACTAGACCCCAAATGGCCAATATCGTCGGTGAAGCGGCAACATGCTATATCTCAATTTTCCCAAGTTTTCAGGAGACACAATTACCGGCAGACGACACAAGATTTTGTCTCACACACACACAAACATTCACCTATGGTTTTTTTCGCGGATTTGGACTCAGAATGTTCTAAAACTGATTAGTTCGTGGTTATTTTTTTTCTGTTGAGTGTTGTCCTCCTTCACCCCAGATTAATCGCATTAAGGACGCCCAAGTCATGGGACGTCCTAAAAAGAGACCACGTTTTGAGAGTCATCAATCATACTGATCGAATATTGAAGAATCATTGCTGTTCGTCGCAGAATTCGCGCCGTTGTCCGAGTCACTTTCCTAATAAAAGGTGGACTGTAATAAAAGATGATTTCAAGTAATACATACCTAGGTACCTTCTTCATAATGGAAAACAATGGATACAACTTGCTATAACTCAAACATGTTGTTTAGTAATGCATGCATTCCAGGGGACGTCCCATTGGATAACTATTGGATCAGTTTAACCAGTTGTTAAGCGATAAGACTGTTTCTCTCGATTTAATTTATTTATTACTTTAGGGAAGAAATAGTGTCACCCCCCCCCACCATTATAAACCATAAAACTTCTAGCGGCATGATAGCCTCGAATCTGAAGAGCATTTTAAAATCCATGATCTACGATACCCAACATGCGAATTCGAGTTCACCCCCCCCCCCACCTCTCCACCACCACCAATGGTGCCAGTCTGGCACCAAAGCGGAAATACGTCGTAACATTGAACTTTCATCTATTAGGTTTAGTAAGCAGTCCGTCGAATGTCACAACGGTATTCAAGGTGAAACACCAAAAAACCCAAGAAATATGAGGTTTATGGTGCCCTGGCACCATTTTTATTTCCATGGTGGTACAGAAAGTAATTCATGCAAATCCTAAGGTATAATGAGAATTTTTCCTCAATTTCAAAGCTTGGATACAATTAGTAAGCAGTAAAGGAACCGAAATATTGAAAAATCGGATATTTTGTGAATATTATCCCCCCACCCATCCCCTCCTCTTGCAAATTTTGGTACTCTGGTGAAATCATGTACAACTCGGAAGTTATTTTAGTCAAACAAAAAAAGAAACACACAAATCGGTTGGAAATTGAGGCCTGGGCAGAGTTTACAAGATTATTCCCGCAAACGTACGTTTTTTAAGCATTAACCCCCCTTTCCCCCTCTTAAAAGGCGAAATTCTAAATTCCGGCGCCGTAGTGCACAACTAGATAGTTTTCCGCGTCGAACAAAAAAAGAACCAGGATAATCGGTTGAGAACTAAGGCCTGGGCAGAGTACACAAGATTTTGTTACACACACACAGACATACACCTATGGTTTTTTTCGCGGATTTGGATTCAGAATGGTCTAAAACGGATTACTGTGTGGTTATTTTTTTCTGTTGAGTGTTGTCCTCCTTCACCCCAGATCGATCGCATAAGGACGCCCAAGTCTTACTGTGGGACGTCCTAAAAAGCCCGATATTTTCAACATGCTATAATTCAATGGAACTGCCTCTGTGGTTTTCAAGCGGCGATTTAATAACAATCGCTGATGCTTCCAAAGAGATTTTTAGCGTTACTAATTGAGGATAACCTAGTGTACAATTATCAAGCAAAAAAACAAAGGAACCATTCGCAAATTGTTTGCAAAAACAAGGAAACTTACCAGCTCGACCATGATCCTAAGCTTTTCTCATTCAAAACCGCTTAGTTATCACATGTTGCATTTCAAAATGTTTGCTTTATTCCATGTGGTATCAAGCAAGGATCTGGACTAGGCCCTTGCCTCTTCATAATATATATAAATGATTTAGTATACCAATACCAGGACACGTCCTTCCTCTCCCTTTTTGCGGATGACATAACAGCTGTGGTACAGGGGAGTTCAGTTGACGGTTTGGAAGGTAACATGACTGCACTTTCAGAATTGATTGAGTCATGGTGTGATGTAAATGGTCTTCGCCTCAATTCAGATAAGACCCAGAGCTTAACCTTCCAGCTAAATGGCCCTCTCACCCGTTCAGTGAATCTGCTGGGTGTGGAGGTTGATAATAGAATTTCGTGGGCTCAACACGTCGACAAACTGTCATCAAAACTCGCCTCTTGCAATTTCATGCTGCGCCGATTGTCACGATGTGTGTCCCCTGAGATCCTCAGATCAGTGTATTTTGCCTGCTTCCATAGCCGTTTGAGTTACTGCGTTCAGCTGTGGGGGAACTCTTCACACAGCCACCGTATATTCGTCCTGCAGAAGAAGGCTCTCCGAATACTGAAGCGCCTTGGATGGAATGGGAGTTGCCGAGGACATTTCAAGAGCTTTGGAATCCTCACCTTGCCGAGTCTGTACATTCACTCAGTTTTGATGTTTGTGCGACAAAATGTTAACATGTTGCAGAGGGACAGCAACTGCCATCATTACTCCACAAGGCAATGTGAGGACCTTACCATTCCCACGGTCCGTCTGACAGCCTCGCTGCGGACAAACCCAACTCAGAACGGCTCTCGTCTGTTTAATCGGCTACCGGAGAGGCTGCAGAGTTTGCCCATCCCCGCTTTCAAGAGAGCCCTGAAAGATATTCTGATCGAGGCAGAGTTTTACAGTGTTAATGAGTTTTATAATATCACATTCGCCTCACACCCATAAGTTCGTCTGGGTTGCTCCATTTTCATGTAGTCGAGTTTGTTTGTGAACTGTATCATAGAGCCTAAATTATTGCTGTTTTGATGCTTTGTGTTTTTTTTCGTTGTTTAATCTCGACGTTTGCATTGTCATGTATATGGATTTTGCAAATAAAAACCAGTTTGAATTTGAATTTGAATTCAAAATGAATTAATTCATGTTGGCAATACTGTGAATAACGCCGAAACCAATATCTTTTTCGATAATCTGACTTCACCAATAGATCCGGCGGGAAATTTTGAATCTAGATTGATGTATAATTCATTTTGGTAAAAAATTGAGTTATTGCATGTTGCCGCTTCACCGACGATATACTCGTGCCAAAATTCATCAAAATCGGTCCACGGTAACTAAGGAACTTTCTTCAGTTTTCCTTTTCCTTACTTTCCACGTATGGCCGACGACCGGATGTTTTTCTTTTATTCGAATTTTGAATTCCATGTACCTACCTTGAAATGTAAACCATCAAATTTTGAGGGGGGGTGTTGATATTTTGTTTTCTGTCGAGTGGGGAAATTTCAACCTGGTACAAAGATAGGGATTATAAGTGGCCTTGACGATTTAATGACAAAAGTGAAGGTGTACGTTTCTGCACGGGGTAGGAGTATTAAAAGGACGCTCAGAAACAAGATCTGCACAAACTAGTGAGAACTGTTGTGAGTTCTGAGCGACACGTACCTTCCACTGGTGTGGAGACGTCTGTAGAGTTGGGCTCCCTAATCAGGTAGGTCGAAAATTGAACTTCCACCAGCTGAACTCACAGATGATCTCAGGTAGAACATGTCAATGTAATGTGAATATTCATGATCTAGGTCTTTCAATAATTGGCATAAAAAATACAGTTCACCTGACAAAATCAGCAGGGGTACCATTTTAGTTTATAAAATGAAAAATTGGTGTGCAATCCAGCGTTTTCTTTCTTTTTAAAATGTCTACTGTTTGTTTTACATATACTTGGTAATAAACTATAAATGTAAGTTGGAATTATCCATAAATTCTCATCAAAAACCTTATTAGAATCTTTTAGGAGGCTGCTTTTTAGGACGTCCCACAGTAAGACTTGGGCGTCCTTATGCGATCGATCTAGGGTGAAGGAGGACAACACTCAACAGAAAAAAAAATAACCACGTACTAATCCGTTTTAGACCATTCTAAATCCAAATCCGCAAAAAACCATAGGTGAATGTGAAATTCGCAAGAGGAGGGGGAGAGTGGGGGGATAATATTCACAAAATATCCGATTTTTCAATATTTCGGTTTCTTTATAGGTTACGAATTGTATCCAAGCTTTGAAATTGAGGAAAAATTCTCATTATACGAGGGTGGATCAAATATAAACGGGACTTTATTTTTTTTTTAAATTTTATTTGTTAGAAAATAAAAAGCGGGTATATGTCACTTTTCTACATAGTCTCCTGCTTTTGTGACACATTTTTCCCAGCGAATAGGAAGTTTTTTAATCCCAGCATCAAAAAACGATGAAGGTTGCGTCTGAAGCCAATTGCGCACGAACCCCTCGACCCCCTCATCATCCTCGAATCGCTGTCCGCCTAGGGCTTCTTTAAGTGGCCCAAACAAGTGAAAATCACAGGGCGATAGGTCAGGGCTGTAGGGAGGATGATCAAGTGGAGTCCAATGCATTTCTTCCAATTTTTGAACAGTTAGAGCTGCAGTATGGGGCCTTGCATTGTCGTGGAGGAGGATGACGTCACGAATTGGTTGATTCCGTCTTTTGCTGCGATATGCAGCCCTCACCTGAGTCAGCAGCTCACAATAGTAGGCAGCATTGATTGTTCTTCGCTCATGCAAAAAATCAATGAGCAGAACGCCTCGATAGTCGAAAAAAACAGTTGCAAGGACCTTGCCAGTAGACAGTCGAGTTTTTGCTTTCACTGGGGCTGTCTCCCCCTTCCTCCGCCACTCCATACTGGCTTGCTTCGATTCGGGTGTGTAATGATGGACCCACGTTTCGTCGCAGGTGAAGATGCTAGCCAAAAATGCTTCCCCTTCTTCCTCTAACCTTGCAAAAAGCCTCTGACAGACCTCCAAACGTCTCAACTTCTGATCTGCAGTCAAAAGGCGAGGGACCCATCTGGCACACACTTTACGGAATCCTAGGTGCTCTGTAATGATCGTTTGGCAGCTCCCATAACTTACCCCTACCTGCTCAGCGATTTCGGAGACAGTCACACGTCGATCATCTTCAAGAATGTCACGAATCGCTTGAATGTTCTCATCCGTAATGCTGCTCCGGGGACGACGTTCGTGTTCCTCATTCTCTACTCGTTCTCTTCCCTCCTGAAACTCTTTGTGCCAGGCAAACACACGGGTCCTAGAGAGGGTTTGGTCCCCGAACTGGGCAGTCAACCTTGGAAAAATTTCCGAAGGTTTGACTCTTTCACGGGTAAGAAATTTTGTGATAATTCGTTGCTCAATGGAAACGGGCACCTTTTGTTCAGACATCGCGATAACTACTCATGAAAGGTTGTAAAGGGGGAGATGCCCCCCTCATCCACCTTCTAATGAACCTGTTCAAACAATCTCGAAGTGATGGGCCCGCTTCTGTCAACCGTCAGCGCTCATAGGTCAGAGTCCCGTTTATATTTGATCCACCCTCGTACCTCCGCATTTTCGTGAATTATTCTTTGTCCCACCATGGAACTAAAAGTGGCGCCACCATGGTGCCAGGGCACCATAAACCGCATATTTCGTGTTTTTTTGTTGTGACATTGTGAATACGGGTGTGAACCTCGACAGACTGCCTATCAAAACTAACAATGAAAGTTCAACATTACGACGTATTACCGCGAGGGGGGGGGGGACTCGATTTCGCATTTTGGGTGTCGTCGATCATGGATTTTAAAATTCTCTCCAAATTCTAGGCTCCCTTGCCGCTAGAAATGATATGGTGGATAATGGTGAGGGAGGGTCACTATTTGTTGCCTAAAATACTTAATAAATTACATCGAGTGAACAGTTTTTTCGCTTACCAACTGGTATTATTTAACCTAATGCTTATCCAATGGGACGTCCCCTGGAATGCATGCATTACTAAACAATATGTTTTAGAATGATCTTTTTCTTTGCTTGAGTATACTAGGTACTGGACTCTCCGCAACTTATATAACCAGAGGAGAAGAACCTCGTTTAATTTTCCTCATTTTCCTCGATTCCAGAGTTTGCCATGGATTGGTCTGACCATGCCTTGTGGTGGCCAGAAAGAAACAATTGGTTGACGAGAACAAGATCTACCTTGGACCAGTACGGCGTTCAAGCTGACGCCTTTCTCCATTTCACTCCAATGCACAAGACACTGCGCGTTCAACTTCCGGACTTGAGGTTCCTCGATTGCCGTGTGGATTTCTCCATGAAAACGTTCAATGCGGTTATCCAATTATGCAAAGAACTGGGTAAGTTTCTTCTAAGTAATAATTTGTCTACGGAAGTACGGTGTATTTGTCTACCATTACTATTATGAGTATTGACATTGTAAGACGAGTTGTCATTGTATTTTTTTATTTCAAAGGCATTCGGCATCCAGAAGAACTCTCCTTCTGCAAACCTCTGGAATCCGCCCATTTGAAACATAACTACAAAGACACGCTGAGTAACAGGAAAAATAAGGACGCTAATGGTAAAATTCCTTCCGACACCAATACCTTTATTCATGGACAGAGTCCTTCAGGTTCCAATGGCTCCCTTGACAAAGCAATATCTCCACTCATGTGCGCACCCGGTGTTTCCAAGAACCCTAAATCACCTATTAGCAAACCTGCTCTTACGGTAAGTTTTGACATTATTAGCTGATAATGTAAGGTACACTGGGGTAAGTGTCAATTTGGGGCAAGTGGAGCCTAGGGCGAAATTAGCGCTCCGGAGGGTAGCTGAACTACCTTAGCAGGAAAACTACATCAATAACCTAAACTTCGTTGCAGGTATGATGGCAGCCCTGCCAGTTCACGTGGTTAGATGTGAGAAAGGTTATTGTCATTCAGAGTTCATTTAGCTTGCTCATAGACCTTGGTTGTTTTTCACTTGTTGACCTGTGCCAGTCTCATTTCGTGAGGAAGTGCTCAACATTTTTTGGTAAGTCCTTCCATAATAGTTGCTTGAACTGATGTAGAAGTTTGGTTGCGATATTTACACGTGGGGATTGGTAATTTGTGGCTTTCCACTTTCCCCAGTTTTCCCTACCCGTGGGGTAAGTGGATTCTACAAAACCGGGGTAAGTGGAAAGCCACAAATTATCAATCCCCACGTGTAAATATCGCAACCAAACTTCTACATCAGTTCAAGCAACTATTATGGAAGGACTTACCAAAAAATGTTGAGCACTTCCTCGCGAAATGAGACTGGCACAGGTCAACAAGTGAAAAACAACCAAGGTCTATGAGTAAGCTAAATGAACACTGAATGACAATAACCTTTCTCACATCTAACCAAGTGAACTGGCAGGGCTGCCATCACACCTGTTAAGATTAATCTCGTTATTTTGTAAGTTCTATTTTGCTCAAGCAACGTGATATTTTAAATAAAGAAAACAATTTTCTGGTCTATTTTTCTTGCGCTTTTTCAATGCCACTTGCCCCGTTCATTTTCTCATCAGTTCAGCACGGAACTGGGCCGGGTTTTCACTTACTCCGCACAGACCAGGGCAAGTGGAAACCCGACGGGAAATTTAAAAACTGATCTTGTGGAAGACTGATTGAAGTTATTGGATTTCTAATTTGGGCCGTCGATTTAGGATAGTTTGGAGAACAAATGATGAAAATTGGAGCGAAATTGGTGGAAATTTGATGATTTGGTGAAAGTTCAAAGTGGAGCTAATGAAATCCTAGGCTCCACTTACCCTGGTGTAATTTATTTGATAACTTTTTCTTGTATAACTGAGACTGTACCTATAAATCGTGCTTATTTATCCTTGTGAAAATCTGTGCCCGTGGTCATTTTAAGGTTTGCGTAGTACATGAGATCTCCAGGTACGTATATGTTTCCTTTGCTCTGTAGGTCACTAGGTAAGTCAATTGTCTATTGGTTTATTTGAATTTTAAAGCTAATCTCGATCTTAATCTGTTACAGCCCGAATCAACATGGAAGAGAAATCAAGCAAATGCCAACTCCACCTTTTCACCTAATGGAAATGTTTCGTCAATATCATTCAACGACTCACTCAATCTTCCATTGTCTCTCAGTCCAATAACGCCCAACAACAAAGCCCGCAGTAACCTGCTACGCCCCAAATCACTGGTGGAAAGAGCCAGGATGAATGTTGCGTGAGTGACTGTCTATCTTCATCTTTGTCTGTCCGCAAAACTGTTTTCATTCAATCCGTTACTCAAAATATACTATTTGTAACGCATGCTTCTTAAAATGGGAAATAGGAACTTAACTCATAAATTATTGTTGTTATAGTTGGCTGGATTCGTCTTTGTCAATAATGGAACAAGGCGTTCGCGAATTTGATACACTGAGGTTGAGGTTCAAGTTCTTCTCTTTTTATGATTTGAACCCGAAAGTTGATGCTGTAAGGATAAATCAAATCTACGAACAAGCGAAATGGCAGTTGTTGAATGATGAACTGGATTGTACTGAAGAAGAGGCCCTCATGTTTGCAGCATTGCAGGTACATACTATTCCTTCCAATACATCTACTTGTTTAATTTTGTTCTTCAGTGCAGTAGCTTTGATTCCGTGGTCATATCCATCGACTTATGGCGGGTTGTGTGGGATCTCGTTTGGATCCAGTGGAAAATGTCTGCTGATAATGTGGTTTCACTGTTACCAGCTAAGAGACCGGGAGCCGCCACATTAATAAGAATTTGTATCAGTTATCAACAGGTTGTATGGTGTCATATTTTCAGGTTCAAGTGTCGCTGCAGGCTAACTTGCCACAGCCATCATCTGTGGACAATAATTCCATCACTAATGCTGTCGATGATGACATTGACGCTGCTTTGAGTGAACTCCAGGTTACTCTTGAGGGATCCCACGTAAATAGCTCCAACAATGACATTACGCAAGTGCCAGAACTCCAGGATTACCTGAGATTCCTCAAGTAAGTCAACTTTCTACTAATAACGAGCCACCGATGATTTGTCAGTCCGTTTTTTTTAAATCATCAAGTCGAATGAATTGTGCACCGAAGAACTTGATAATGAAAGAAAGGTAGAGGAAGGACCAGTCATCTAAAATCGTGTGTATGTGAATACTATTAACAACTACAATATCAAGGAATAACTACTGATCATAGTGATGTCTCTTCCTTTGTGGCAATACAGTTCTGAGTGTAGTCTGTCGTCTAAAAGCATGGATGACGTTTCTTTTCCTTCTTTCCTCGTTTGCGGTCTTTCCAAATGTAGTCTTCCCAAAACTAGAAATGATGCTTCATCTTCTTTCTTCACTACAGTTTTGATTGAGCCTTGTCCTCCCAACAAGCTTTTACCAAATGCCTCGATCTTTCGTCATCAAACTCCTTTCAGCCTCTACAATCCATCGTGTGGAGGTCCTCCTCTACTCCATCCAACTATCTCATCCTCGATCGACTGCATCCTCTAAATCCCACCCAGCATACAATTTTGACATGGATATGTCTTAGTTCTGGGGGTCATTCCAATATTTTTAACACACAAAACAATGCAACGTGTTTTTTCTGATGCTGTTGAACGCGGGAAGCTGAAATTTGAGAGGCAGGGTCAATCGATACATACTTCTATACGTCATCAAAGTTGATGATCACTGATCAGCTGAGTGAGCTCCAAGGCCATTTCCTCTCCTGTTGAACGCAGGAACCTGAAATTTGAGAGGGTGGGTCAATGGAGAATGCTGAAGGCGCCTGAGTGGTCATTGATCAGCTGAGTGAGCTCATCATTTAAATTGCCATCATAAGACATATCCATGTACAAGGATGTCTACTATTCTTCCTTCAGAGTGAAGGTCGATTTAGGGATTCCTGGGGTCTTGCGACTCTATAGTCTCCCCCCTTGCTGCAAGCAGCAAGAGAAAAACTCCTCCTGAGAGGGATTGTTGACACAATCAATGTCCTTGCATATTTGCAATTCCCTGTGATAACCTACAGGTTGAGGCGCACGTCTAGCACGCACTACCGACTATGCAGGTCGGCGCCCGAGTTTTTGGTAATTCACAAAACTCACATGTCGGGTTCCATGTATCAGGGCCATCCTCGCTGGCCATGACACATGGATCCCTTCCCAGGGATACAGATGAATTTCGTCTCCCAGGGCAGTATAAACCACGGCCCCCGCGAATCCTACCTCAATTGGGGGGCAGGCAAGTGATACTTTGACAAAGTCAGTGTATCGGTAGCCTGGGGCTCCCCCCTCCCGTGGTACCAGTGTTGACATGAGACTGTCTGCCAGTGAACTGGCACAGTCTCAGCCCCAGATGCCCATATCCATGTACAGATGTATCTGCATGCAGTGTAGATAATTGTTTTTGGTTATCGCTGTCTATTGCATTAATTTTTACTTCACGTCTATCCAATCTGAGCCTTGCTCGCGTGATTGTGTGTTGTGGAGCCTTGTAAACGCAAATAACTAAGCGTTAAACCACCTTCTCTTTCTTCCCTGTTTGCAAATAGTTTGAATCTCTCTGCATAGAACCTTTCTGTCTAACCAGTTCGCTGTCATGCTTTGTCAGGGGACATCTTTCTGAGGTCTAGGTAGTAGTATTAGTACCCTGTATAGGACAGAAGCCTGGATTTGAAGAGCTTGATTGTGGCAAAATAAGCTCTATTAGCAACTATGAGCCATTCTACAATTTAAATGGAAGTGGCAGTGACAACCGCTGTTGAACATATTCTGCGAATTTTGGAAAGCTAGAGAGTTTTTTGAGATCATTCCTCAACAGTAAAGGTAGACTCGACAAGTTTGGTCCATTTCATCTTCCTCTCCATTTTTTTTAAATATTGGTCATTTTTACCTCTAGAAAGCTACGAACTAAATTGTGTATCTTAATTTGCTTGAATCTCTAATAAATTGAAGAAAATGCAAGTTTCAATACATAGTCAATACCTTGAATGCATTATCTTTATTTACAGGCCGAAAAGATTCACGCTCAAAGCTTACAAGAGGTATTGGTTCACGTGCCGTGATCTGACGTTGAGACTTTACAAGTCGCGAGAAGAGTGTGACAGCCATGTAACACCAGCTCACGATATAAACCTGAGAGGTTGTGAAGTCACTCCAGACGTTTGTTTGACTCAACAGAAGTATGGAATCAAACTCGAGGTGCCTATGACAGACGGGATGTCTGATATGTACATCCGCTGCGACACCGTGAGTTATTTATTATAATTTCATTGAAATAGGCCACGAGGAACTCCTATGGGGAGGGACAGAATGCATGTTCATACTAGGGATGGGTATCGATACTCGATATTTCAAAATATCGATACTTTCGTACCGATACTCGATATTTTAGTATCGATACTGGATATTGATACTTTGGATCCGATATTTCTAAATATCGAATATCGATACTGTTCTCGCGGAAAATTCAACATAATGACTAAAAAATGAAGAAGATAGAGAGGCTTTTGGGTCATTACTATTTGGTTGCACAAATAACGTTTACATCATTGAAAAAATCACTCTACCTGGACTCTTGATAGTGAAAAATGAATAAAAGTTGTTGAAAAAATTATTTTTCTTGAGTAAATTGGATGATATTGATAGTTTGTGACACGAAAGTATCGATACTCGATATTTTAAAATATCGATACTCGTGCCCAACGATACTTGGGATATCGATACTCAGATACGATACAGTATCGATACAAAATATCGATACTTTTATAACGATACCCATCCCTAGTTCATACCTGCGAACAAGAAATTTCTTATAGTTGTTTGTACAAAAATCATTCTTACTTATTCTCGCTCTCATCATAGCAAAGATACGCCTACCAAAGATGGAGACCAGAAATGGGGTTCAAATTAGATGTAATTTTAGCACAAAAATTACACTTATCCGAATTCAGAACTACACATCACAACAAGCATCTCGATTTTCTTGAATAACCTCTACATTGACAACGAATACAAACATAAAATTGGAGACAGCTAACAATTCTTCTTCTTCTTCTTTCTGACACTACAGCCCATTGAGAGCCTTGGCCTGTTCACAAATCCCCCTCCAGACTGATCTTTCTGATGTTTTCCTCCGCCATAGCCTAACATTCAACTCGTTCAGGTCATCCTCCACGTCCTGCATCCACGTCTTTCTTGGCCTTCCACGCAATCGGCGTTCTCCAGGATTACCCTCCAGTACCTTTCGTAACGGGTCATTGGGATCGCTTCGGAAAACATGCCCGACCCAACGCAGCCTTCCACTTTTTATGACCCCTACTATACCAGGTTTCCTGTAAAGGGCATGCAGCTCTTCATTATGTCTTATCCGCCACACTCCATTATCGCACACGGGACCATAGATCCTTCTCAATATTTTTCTCTCCCATGCCTGTAGTAACTTTATATCCCGATTTGTGAGCACCCAGCATTCAGCTCCGTACATCACGATGGGTCGCATGATAGTTTCATATATTTGAATTTTAAGATCACGGGATAGCATTCTGGATTTAAGGAGGTCTTGAAGGGCAAAATATGTACGATTTCCAGTGACAAGCCTTGCACGTATTTCTTTTCCAGAGTTGTTGTCACTTGTCAGGATCGTCCCAAAGTACTTGAATTCTCTGGTGGTTGCGAATTCACAACCATCCAGCTTAACAGAGGTGGGGTAGTTGGCATCATCCCGTGAAGTTTTCATGTAAATATATTTTAAAATATCGATACTCGTGCCCAACGATACTTGGGATATCGATACTCAGATACGATACAGTATCGATACAAAATATCGATACTTTTATAACGATACCCATCCCTAGTTCATACCTGCGAACAAGAAATTTCTTATAGTTGTTTGTACAAAAATCATTCTTACTTATTCTCGCTTTCACATAGCAAAGATACGCCTACCAAAGATGGAGACCAGAAATGGGGTTCAAATTAGATGTAATTTTAGCACAAAAATTACACTTATCCGAATTCAGAACTACACATCACAACAAGCATCTCGATTTTCTTGAATAACCTCTACATTGACAACGAATACAAACATAAAATTGGAGACAGCTAACAATATCAAGCCATAATAATGCTTTTCCTAACAGGATTCCTGCTCTGGAAACACCGCAGGAGGATTAACTCTTGAGGGGGTTCATGAGTCAAAATCGAAAATTTTTCGACTTTTTCGTTTTTATTTTTATAAAAGTCTGCAGGTTTTCCTAGACATTTTGGTATATAAAAATATTAAATTTGATAAGTGGAAAGCAGAGATATGAATTTTCAAAGATTGAGGAGCCAATCGCTGTTTCTGGGGGATAGCTGTTTCCCGCTCCAGGTTCATAGTTTCTATATTTCTGTAACTACCTACCGTTCTTTCGCTGTTCATAAGTTCTGATTGATATACTATGTCCTACTCCATGGTTCCAGCATAGGTCACCATGCCACCAAATAGTACAAAAATAGCATAGTACTAGTTTAATGAAGAAATTAAGTGAGCCAATAGTGTATAACCATTATTCTTATCAGTACTACGTGATATGAAATAACCTTACCTAACCTGTGCAAACACTGACTGATAAGAATCATAGATAAGGAATAATCAGACCTCATTTTCAATTCCTTCAATATGAAATAATTACGAACTATCGATCAAATACTTCGAAAAATGGTAACCTTTCACAAATCGTGGTTTTTCTCCAAATCGGAAAACCCTTGTTTTTCGTCACTTAGGTACCTGTTTCTCGACAGCCAATAGAGCTGGCAACTTCAATTTTTTTTATATTATGGAGAGGGTTTTATTACAGTCATTGAACAAGTTTGGTCGGAAAACTCCCAACAGAAACATGGCTAGAATTAAAAAATCATAAGCATGAAAAATAAGAAAAAAATTGTTTTGCTATATTGTCTCTAGGTAAAATAATATTTACACAACAGAGTTGAAACTCGCTCAGTGGTTATGTGAAGAGTAGATAAATAATTTTAAAAAAAGTATGAAGATTTCATGCATATATCCAGTGAAACAGGTATATGAAAAAGTGTTAAATTAGAACCAACTCATGAACCTCCTTAACAGACATAGCCAATAAAGTCAATTAAAAATTTAAAATTTGTAAGTCATGAGTTGATTATGAAGGCCAAAACGTGTTTTTTTTGCTTTGTTTGTTACTCGTTTAGAGGGATCTCCAGGTTATTCGCTTTCTCACTTGAAGCACAGTCATAGTCTCAATTCTTGCACATAGTGTTACAATTTCAATTCAATAAGTTCATTAAACATACTTATTGAAATAAGTCCTAAAGATTCAAAAACATAAGTTACCAGAACTTTACGTAACTGAGTTGTTCAAACAGAAAACTGAGGTCTGTTAGTTTTAATAATTGTTTAATTAATACTGGACGACTTCCACTACTTTCTTGTGTGAAGTACCTTGTTAGTTATTGAATTGAAATTGTCAATACGAGGTGCTGGGGTGGTGAGTTCGGTTGTGCTTCCTATGGTGAAACCATAAACTGAAGATGGTCACAGGAGAAGATGCTTTTAGGAGCTGAAACATACCTACCATTGAACTACACATAGACTTTCTAAAATTAGCTTTCGTTGCCAGTAAGAAGGTGGAATTTGAGCAAATAGGTTTAAAAGTGTAATTGGATGTTATGCCACAAGTAGGTACTGGTTACTCCATGAAGTTATTTTTTATCAATGGGTTCTGCTCATGAGAAATCAAAAAACTTTTCGTCGGTGTAGTAAACGATAACATTTGGATTCGCATGTTATCAAAAAAGTGAGACACTCGCTGCTCTCGTTCTGCATTCAGGCGGTTCAAGCATAATTATATCGCATAATGCCCCATTAGTCAGAGAATGTTTGAATGGCTCACAAGTCTTATTTTAGAATATTATAGTTTCATTACTTCAAGTTAGTTTGAAGTGATTCACGTTCAATTAAGACGGTTTAAACATGTGAAGACCCCATTGCACCATTATACTATGTTACTGAACTGACTCCATGGTGAAACTCAATTTTTCGTCTTGCAGGAGGATCAGTATGCCAAATGGATGGCCGCTTGTAGACTCGCATCCAAAGGACGGTCTCTTGCTGATAGCACTTATGATACTGAAGTGGCCTCCATCACAGCCTTTCTACAAATGCAGCATCCTGCTCCAGCCCCTGCCATCAACCCTCAAGAGTTGGATATTGCTACTGAAGACTATATGCCTCCAAGATTCTTGAAAAAGTTGAAGGGAAAGGTAAAATTCTAATTTCACGCTTACATACAAATTGATTTGATCAAGTTAAATTTATTATTTTATTAGTGTCCTTCCATTCAAGATCCTTCCCCCACCCAGCTCTGATTGCGAGGAGCGAAACAACAGGCTCTCCAATAAGCAACCGTGGTGGGAATCTGCGATGGAATCTAAATGGTGGATTTAGAAATTATGCTACAGAAGGATTTTGGTATTTAACTTTGGCAGCTGTATAAAGGTGAAGTCTGCCAGCTGCTTAACGTTTCTGGTTCTCTTCTCATGACCAAAGTTATGAACCTTAAGATGACTCGTGTCATCACCACCGCCCTTGCAAACTCTCCTGGTGTAGAAAAGGTGTTGGGATAGAGGACAATTAAGAGAATATTTACGGGAAGATTCGAGCTACAAAACGGTATAATGAAAGATAAGACAACAGCTGATAGATAGGAAGGGCAAATGCTGCCAACCTAATTGTGACAATATTCCTACACCCCCTGATGGCACAATTTCAATTTACAGCTCAAACACAAGAATAGATCGTAGTAGCACAAATTTAAAAAAGTAATATGTCTATCCACCATTGTAAAACATTAAAAACGTCAATATCGATAAAAACAATATCATCATAAAAGAAACGACAACATTATGTAATCACAATTCGACTGTGGAAATTTTCATGAGATACATATCAGAAAGAAAATACAACATAAGTTATTTTGTGATACCAAATTCATGAACTATGGAATCAAACTTCGGCTTTGGCAATGGCTTAGTAAGCAAATCAGCGATCATTTGATCAGTTGACAAATACTGAACAATTACTTCATTTTTCTTTATATGGTCTCTAATAAAATGATGACGATTGTATGTCACAGTCGTTTCTCATTTCTGAGAGGCATGATTTATCATTAGTAATGTGGACACTAGCACATGAATCCAAGTACCATGACTGGCTTTGAGGGTCATGGATAGAAGAAAAAAATGCTTTTTCATTGCTTGATCGAGGTTTATTATGGTTAAAATTCGACTTTTGAAGAGGTTTTGACGAGTTTTTGGAGCGACAATCAGATGCATAATGTCCAAATTTGTGACAAGAATGGGGTATTTCGGTCAATTTTTTTTATTTATTTTTTTTCAAAAGAGTATGGCTCAGGAATAACGGTAATCGGGTCTGTTCGTCGAGAAAATGCTTTTAAAAAATCAGAGAAGCTAAGGAAAGTTGAAGATTTGAATGGTGTGACGTAGCTAGCCAATCGTGACGTAGCTAGCCAACTGTCTTTGAAAAAAGTATCCATGCACGGAAACCCTTGAAAGACCTCTTGGATACTACAAAATAGTACTCACACACGCGCGTGGCGTAGTCCTTGCCTAGTGTGTGTGCATTTATAGCGGCCCGCCTTTTTCAAACGTGTGATCTCTTTAATTAATTTGTCTACTACATGTTACAGTATCCTTGGGCTTAAAGTTGTAGTATATAGGTTTTCAAGGGTGCTGAATCCAAATTTGAGGTCAAAAACCTGAATTTCCGACCCACCGAAATACCCCATTACACTTCACGGACTTTTTTTTCCTGAATTTTGCTTTGGACATGAACGCAGATTCATTATTGAGTTGGTTGTTAGTCACAAAGAGATCTTGGAGTAGTCTTACCTTGACTGAGTCGGCTGTGAGGCTAGTTGACGAATTTTCTAATGCCATTATCATGGGTTGTTAAGTATCTGGCAATCCCGTAAGTAGATGGGTGGCTACCCACTCATCAGGTATGTCGAACTTTATTTGGCGCAAACGTTGTGCTGTGGACATTATTTTGTGGACATATTCGTCCATATTGTGACAATTGACGAGTTGAGTGGTGACCAATTGTCTCAAAAGACCGATTCGTCTCACAAGTCCGCTGTCTTTAAACGCTTTTTGTAGGTTATTCCAGGCCTCTTTCGCCGTTTTTGCATCACTCACATGCGAGTAGTTGACGGGATCCACCAGCAAAATGATTTTAGCTCGCGCTTTTTTATCTTTCGTGATCCAAGTTGCATCCTTTCTATCCTCTTCGGAGTTTTCTATCACCGTCCACAAATCATCGAGTTGTAATGATGCTTCGACGGCGATTCTCCACGTGTTATAGTTTTCACGACCTGTAAGTCGGGCGATTGGGGGCTGTGAAATGGTCCCCATTTTCCGTTGGTCGACAGGCTGAAATAAACACGACCGCGGGGGAAAAAAAGGTACTACACTTTTTATCACTCGCAACTTGCATTAACGCGTAAATACTGAGCCCATAATCTGTTGGGATAGAGGATAATTAAGAGAATATTTACGAGAAGATTCGAGCTACAAAACGGTATAATGACAACAGCTGATAGATAGGAAGGGCAAATGCTGCCAACCTAATTGTGACAATATTCCTACAGAAGGGGTGATTGTAGGACGTTGGAAACATACTGGATCGCGACGATCAGTCATCTGCAACAAAACTGATACTTCTGGGCACCTCTTTTCTAGCTGCTGCTGACTCCACTGCACAGCTTGTCTAATGAGGGCTGAAACAGGATACCTTCACTCTTGCCCAGTTCAGTCCATTTCTAACCCATCTCAGTGAGGTTAGCCTTGAGGCTGGACCCTGTGATCCCCTAGTCAGAAATGAAATAACGTCTGAGTATGTAATTTTGTAGTTGGGTGGAAACCTTACCTGATCCAATTTTCCCAGCTTTGATATGTTGAGGAGCTGTGAAATTGTAACTTCCCTCTACTTGAGAGTCTGAACAATGATTTAATCGCTTTTTGTAAACCGTATGTGATAGAAGTCTAAAGAAACTCGTCGTGACGTGTGTTGTAGCTCATCTAATGGTAAATTTAATGCTCTTTTCAACGGTGTAATCAGATTTGAATTTCCACGAAAAATAAGGGAGCTATAGTCATTTTAGTGAGACAAGGTTAAACATACGAAAAATATCTTTAAATTGAAAAAAATTGGAAAAACAAGTGGTTAAAATAAAACTGCTAAGAGACATTCTTTGTTGGAAAATACCTTGTAGAATCGACCCCTGAAGTTTCTCCGCATCTCTTTCGGACACCCTGTAGAGCTGGATGCCAGATCTGATCCAGGGCCTGTATAAACAATCAATGACCCTGATCTAATTTTTATTTATGTTTGTGTGGAGGAGGGACTGTCACCCTCTAACCCTATGAGGTGAGACAACTCCCCAGTTGTGTATTACTGGCATCTGTAAATAGTACTCTATTGTAGTGCTCTGCTTGAATTGGAGAAAGAGGACCTCCCAATTTCGGCAGTCCAGTAGTGACCCCAGACCCTTGTTACTCAGAACATGAGATCTCATAGTTATCTTGTTTACTCTGTTATACAAGGAACCTGACGTTCCTCAGTTCCCTCAACCAAACTGTAAGGCTGCCAGCGTCAGTAAAACCAATGTTCCTATAATCTTTTCCAGGTGACGAATTTTGCACATTTCTCCGTGTACTTCCGGTGATATTTGGAAACTCACCTTATCCTTTTTCCTATCTGGGATTGACACTGTTATGGCGGTAGAGTCCGGCTCAAATACAAGCAAGGAGCATACTTGAGGCGACCTTCGTTCACTCCTCTTTTTACTAACGATAAAGCCTAACGATTGTGGAAATTTGGCCCAACACTCGATAGTCTTAGCGCACTCTCGGTGAAACAATCCCAGAGGCAAGGCATCGTCTAGATAATAAGCTAGTAGGATTCCCTTATTATTGAGATCCTCTATGACCAGTCTGAGTAGCTGATGGAAAAGCCATGGTGCTGATGGCCTATTACTAGGCCATTCATATTATAGAAAAGACCCTCCCACCTGAGTACCAAGCACCGTCTATGGGCCTCACACATACAAAATAGTGAGCATCCGTGAAACTTATTCGTTGGTACATGTTCAGTTGCAAGACCCGAGTGCCTGACTGGGAGTCATCCAGCTTGACCCCTCGTTCAATGATCTAAATTTAAGATGAATCGGGACGAACTATCTTGTTTTGGAGGCGGACAATTGAAGACGGGAAAAATTCCACCTCCTCCTTGATGTGGGAAATGGGAAGTGGTGGTGGGGAAATCTAGCTACCCTCGTAAAAAGGAGGCGTGGCTGTAACCTGTATCAAAATGGATTCATGCTGACAAATATTGCGCCAGATGTCCTGCTTGACGTACTTTTGTGATAGTACTGTGTAGGCCTGTGATAAGGGCGATGTATCATTTGCTGATAACTTTGTTGGCGATGGAAGAACATTGTCTGGAGTAATTTGGAGGCCGTTGGTCTGCCCTTTGGGTTACTGTGTTTGTAGTTACATTACAAATTGCATACTATCATGAATTTGTTGCACCCAGGAGGGGCTTGATCGTTGAAAACTATTCTGTACTCACCTTCGCATCAATGGTCATGTCCTTGAAAGATGTATGAAAGGAGACCAATGCAGTCCTTTCCCGTTCCTTTGGTATGGACTAGGACGTTGTAGTCTTTTAGGTTGTCATAAGTAGTTCATTGTAATGTCTTTGGTCAGGATTCCATTTACGCTCGACCCACACAGCAGGGAAAAGCTGCTTGAATCTGACCCCTGATTATAGCTTTGTTTTTTTATTTTTTTATTTGAGTCTACCTGGGCATTGCAGTGCTGAATACTATCCCATTTTGGTGGTGCGAAAAATGACAACCCTATTTGTCCATAAGCATTTCACAAAAAAAAATCCATTCCCTTTTAGACACTTTTTTATTTTTATTTTTTAAAATTGTTTTAGAGAATTTTCGACCAACTGTTGAAGAATTGTTGGACGGATCAAGGGAGCTTCCTCCTCCAGAGCAATTGCCTCCTCTATACGGCGTAAAAACCAAGCTGGTTGTGTTTTTTAACATGGCAGGAATCCGACGCACAACTCCTTATTGATTCGATCGCTCCCAGTAGTAGGCTCGTCATTAGGCGGATTTTATTGAAAATTTGCTCACTGAAATCCGTTTTGGAACATTCTAAAACGATTCCTGACATTTTTCCAAAAATCATATTTGAATTTAACAATATATATAATAATACGAGTATATTTATGTGTCATTCTGAACGATAACTTGATTAATTCTTTCGCAAAAATTTCGTTCGTGATAGATATGGTGGGTAGATATGGACTCTTAACATCTTCATAACTTACTCCGTGCATATATATGCAGAATGGGATCGCCCAAATGGACTGTGATCTGTGAATGACTCCATAATTATAGTAGAAGTGATTCAATTTGACGCTCATCATTGCCTCTCTCTATTCTTGCTCTATTACAGTTGGTGCATCGCATTCTCGAAGCTCACGCTAACGTGAAGGATCTTACTTTGGTTGAAGCTAAAATGAATTACATCAAAGCCTGGCAATCTCTTCCAGACTTCGGAATCTCATTATTTGTAGTCAAATTCAACGATCAGAAGAAAGAGGACTTGTTGGGCGTGTCTTACAATCGGCTGATGAGGATGGACATTAGTTCTGGGGATCATCTCAAAACCTGGAGATACAGCAATATGAAGGTGAGAAATGAGGCCTAATTCTTGACGATTATTCCCGTGCATTTTGGGCATGAGTGTTGTGTACCTCAAAATGCCATTTCTAATTCGTCAGTTTACTGAATACTTAATCCCAGTCTGTACCAACAAATTTGAAGACTGATTGGTAGTAGGGTAGAGTGGGGCAAAGATCCGTAATTTTAGGTTTTAACTTTTTTTCTCACCCAATAAGTAAAAGGTCCCACATGTTTTGGCTTCACTGGAAAGCTTAATTTATGTGCTACAATGTACCATTTTATTAGTAGCGAAATAAGCACCATTTAGGAAAAAAAGGAAAGGTAGACAACCTTGCCTTTGCCCCACTGTTTGGGGGTAAACGTCTGCAGACGCGGGGCAAATGTCCCATTGAGACGAAATAAATAGAAAAATTAACTTTAAGCCGTTTATTTACTGACAGTTATGAGTAAAACCATTCCAGTTCACTGACTGAATAAACATTTCGGGTTGTGCTGGTTTTTTTTGGCTCCTTTATACTAGAAACGACTGATCCCCATTCATAATCGAGAATGTCAGGCTGGTCGGGCCATTTCCATGATTTTCCAGCTTTCACCATTGACGATACATGCATGGGTTTTTGAATCGCCAGTAATAACTCCCGGAAACAGTTTTTCTTCATAGCGAACAGTGAATATAAATCGTCGCTTAAGTTCTAACATTGTGCATCTCAATTTTTATCAAAAATGACTTATGTACATAATCGGAAACGAATTTTCGCGCCCGATACCATGGAAACATTAGTTTTGGTGTTTGGCCAATAGGATCGCCACAAAAAATTATTTTGTCAACATTGGCTACCTCTAAACGTCAGGACAACATTGTTCTTCTCAGCTGTTCCCATATGCAACATGGAGTCTCCACCCAGAGTGGGCTACAGCAAAGCAATAATGAAAGATTCATTACCTACTAGAAAAATTTCAATATCCCTGTAAGTCTTCCTAATGTGACACTAGGTGATCTTGGCTCCGTGTCTGTCCGTCATAAAACTACACGAAGTTATTGTCTGATTTCGATGAAATTTTCAGGGATTGTGCGGATTGGGGTGCAGATCGTCCCCTAGAAAATCATCGCGTTGATAGTAGCCGCTACGATATTCCTTGTCACAGCCATAACTTCTACATTTTCTACCCTATTTTGATAACATTTTCAGGGATTGTGCGGGTTGGCGTGTAGATGGTCCCCTATGAGGGTAGTGCATGGTGATTGATGATTTGAGTGATTGATGTTTTGAGATTGGCTACAATGTATCATCCATATAAGCGGGTTATGGATACAATTAATCTTTATGCCACACCTCTTGGTAGAAATTTTTTTATATCACAACTTCAGAATATTGCAATGATTTCTCACTTTTTTAATTGCCGTATATTCGTACTTTCACTTGGAGAAGGATACATTTCATAGTGTAGTAACCTATATCACAGCCAGGCATCTAAAAAGCATTGCCATTTCACCATGAAACAACAGAGAAAATGTGGAACGTCATAGCACAAGTGAAAGGAAAAATTTCAAGAGCATGACATCTACGAGATTTGTTGACTTAATATTTACAGTACTATTGAATGCAATTCAAGTTAGTACATTGTAAACAAAGATAGACCGATGAATAAAAAATGATAAAAACTAAATGTTTCCGATCAAATCGGTTTTTTTGCTCTCCTGAAAAGTAGGCGTGAGTTAGATGTGCCATGATGTATCTTAAGCGACGATGTTATGTTTAAAAAAAGTCTGAAAGTTCCTGAAAATGAGAAGGAAAGACTGAAAGTTCCTGAGATGTCAAAAACTATTTTTTGTTTCCTCTCAAGCTGACATTTTTTCTTTTTTTTTACCAACAATTTTACTTTTTTAAACTTTTGTGTAACAAGTGATAATACTTCAAATTTTTGATAAAGAGAAAAGGAAATAATCTTTATTGAGATTGCCCATCCAATAAGAATAAGTGCTGTGAGTCTTCTTCATATTGAAATTGAAAGATTTTAATTTCCTAAAGTTTGAATTTTGTTTTGCAATGAAACAGTGCATTGTAGCAATTATTTTCAATTAACAAAAATTTCATTTTATATTGCAAAATTTCTATCAAACGGCCCTTTTTAGTGACATTCTGACACTTTACTTCAGCATTTTAAATACCTTGCGAGAATTTTAATCCTAGAATTAAACAAAAATTAAATCCAATACCTAGTCAACATTGTGCATCTCAGGAAAAAATTACAGCAACCTTGTGCATATCAACGAAATTTTGTTAATTCCATTGTTCGGGATTTTCAACTAATTAAGACGAACATAGCTCCGGAGATTTAGGTGGAACAGCTTCCAGAAGTATTACAATGGTTAAGGATTAAGAGGAAATCAGTTTTTTGCTCGTCCTGTAAAATGATAAAAGTTGAGATGCACAATGTTAGAACTTAGACGACAAAACACACTATGCTTGGGGCAAACCCCAAGCAAAGTGCTGACCTTTGCCCCATTTTGTTATTGTCAACACAAAACTAACCTAAAAACAAGAGATTCGCATTTGGCCAAAATATTGTCCTTAGATCCTCTTTCAAAACCTGAATTATGGAATTGAACCAGTATAGAAGTCAGCAAAGCGTACAGAATATACATTTTCAACTGAGGATGACCTAGGGATTATTACATCAAAACAAGTAAAAAGCATTCTCACCTCATTGTTATTGTTGTGCCGGTCGTGCGCCAACTAACTTTTGTGAGTCGTCTGCTATCAATGTTGCCCACATAAAAATGTGTCTAAAACCACGACAATATTTGGCGGTCATTTTAAATTGGGGGTGCGGATCATTTCCCATTGCCGATCTTTGCCCCACCCTACCCTATGCCATGTAAGCCCACTATAATGATGTTTCTGTGCAAAAATGGTTATTCGACTTTTTATGTGATTTTCTTCAAAATCATTCATTAACCCTTTAGCGGGCAAAACTCGGGCGTCATGGGAAAAATGTTTTTTCCGATCTAGTCGGGTCTTTATGGATCTATTAACAATATTTCAGCCTTTTTTGCGAAAAAAAAAAAATGGTTCACGCGCCATAAAATGGCGTGGTACAGCATGTGTACCAAGGATCACCAGGTGCACTTTTTTCGCCATGATGTTCCTTGGTACAACATTTGTACCAGTAAAAGGTAATCAGGGAATGATCGTAATTTGAGTTTATTCTGGATGATCTTACTTTCAATCAATATAAAACAGATGACAAATTCGACAGCAAACAACATTTCAATAGGACTTGTTGCGTTGGCATGCAACGCGTCCAATCTCCAGTGAGAAATCATGGGGTGCACTTTTCGGCCATGATGTTCCTTGGTACAACATTTGTACCAGTAAAAGGTAATCAGGGAACGATCGTAATTTGAGTTTATTCTGGATGATCTTACTTTCAATCAATATAAAACATATGACAAATTCGACAGCAAACAACATTTCAATAGGACTTGTTGCGTTGGCATGCAATGCGTCCAATCTCCAGTGAGAAATCATGGGGTGCACTTTTCGGCCATGATGTTCCTTGGTACAACATTTGTACCAGTAAAAGGTAATCAGGGAACGATCGTAATTTGAGTTTATTCTGGATGATCTTACTTTCAATCAATATAAAACATATGACAAATTCGACAGCAAACAACATTTCAATAGGACTTGTTGCGTTGGCATGCAATGCGTCCAATCTCCAGTGAGAAATCATGGGGTGCACTTTTCGGCCATGATGTTCCTTGGTACAACATTTGTACCAGTAAAAGGTAATCAGGGAATGATCGTAATTTGAGTTTATTCTGGATGATCTTACTTTCAATCAATATAAAACATATGACAAATTCGACAGCAAACAACATTTCAATAGGACTTGTTGCGTTGGCATGCGACGCGTCCAATCTCCAGTGAGAAATCATGGGGCGCCTGCCCCGAAAAACTCCAATAACATCGTTGCGAGTACACGATTCCAGTGTTATGCTTTCATTATGGATACTTGAATAGCTATAGAAAAATTACGTTCCTCGAATAGAAGACGAAATTCATCCGTGTGGATGTCACCGCGTAATGTTTTGGTTTGAATAAAAAAACAACAGCAAAAAAACTTTGTCGTTCGCGTTCCTTGGTACAACAGTAGTACCGCAAAACACCCACTTTTGCAATATCTCGACATCTAGGCGGAGCTAAGAGATGCTACCATTTTTCCCATGATGCTGCACCCTATTGAGAAGGAATGGAACGAAAAAACAATGGGTTGCCTGTAAAGTCGGTATACGGGCGAAAGTTTTATTACGTGACAACGACTTTGAGTGGTAAAATAATTTTAATGTTAATATTCATTCGTATAGTAGGAAGAAGGATAAAATAATAGTAACAATTTAAAACATGAATTTATACAAATAATCTCGCACTGAATTTCATATTAACAAAATTTTATCAAAAATTCATTTTCTTTCTTTTTTTTTCAATTCATTTTTTTCATTTTTTTTTTATTTTTTTATTTATTTTATTATTTTTTTTATTTCATGATGATGAATGGTGGAATGAAATGATGATGTGAAATGTTTATGTGAAATTAAAAATTCAAAATTTAAACAAATTATTATTGGTTGAGAAACGAAATAAACGTCATTTATTTCATCATGTTATATTATCAGTCTGAAATTATTTACCTTTGCTGTTTGAATTGTTGCGATGGACGAAACTACCTTCACATTATCACTACACAATCGTTTTACAATTAACTGGCAACGTGTAAAATTGTATGCAGGCGCCTAAATAGAAGCGCAAGACATGAACCGGTGTGTATGCCTATCTCTCTCGCTCTGTCTCTCTCGCTCTTAGGCGGGCTAACTGTGTTCGAGTGGAAGGGACGCGTGCCTCTCACTCGCTCTCATTGTGAGCGCATAACGTGAGCGGAGCGTAACGCAGTTTCTTGAAGTGTCACCCGGCAAACCAATTTATAAGACGTTGTCACGTCAAAACGCGCCAGAATTCAAGCTGCTTCTAGCTTGGTACAACAGTTGTACCAAGGAACGCTAAAGGGTTAATGTTCCGAAACTTTGAAATTTAATCATGCAGCGAATGAGACCAATTGAACCTCTTACATTTTCGACTGACACAGCATGCGTTTTTTGCATAAACGCTTTTCCATGAATTTTACGATATTGTTTGGACGAAATCCTCAAATTTCATAAGGAATTTCTTTCACAGGCTTGGAATGTCAACTGGAACGCCAAAGTTATGATGGTGCAATTTGAGGAAGGAAACATCATCTTTGAGTGCCTTTCTGCAGATTGCAAAGTTATGCACGAATTTATTGGTGGCTACATATTCCTCTCTACAAGATCCAAAGAATCAAACCAGATGTTGAATGAAGAAATGTTTCACAAGCTAACTGGAGGGTGGGCATAACGTTGAAAAACGATAATATATAACAAAAGTGCAATTTTAGTTATGCTTGCTTTAAAGTTATTTTATATAACTAATAAGATTAAAACTTTTAAATTTCTGTTTAATTGCTGTTCAGTTAATATAATGAGTCTAATTCTTGTTGTCATAATGTCCCATCCCATTGTTGATTATTGCTAATATACTGTCAATTTAGATTATGTATCTATGTATTTTATTTAACGTACATACGAGTATATTGTTTTTAGAGTACTTACTTGTCTGTAAATAGTGTATTTATAAAATTATTCTCCCTATTATTTATTAACATATTATTTTTATCTCATATAACGTTTACTATATAGTATATCGGTGCTATTTATATCATATTGATAATATATTTGTTGAAACTCCCAATTCATTTCATTTAGTTCTATTTTTTGTTATTCAACGTTTTATTGTTATCATGTATTTCAAGCTTATAATCATTTCATAATATATCTAATATATATTCACATTACAATGTGTTATGAGCGAAGTTTGCGTATAATCGTGGAAATTGAAATATTGGGCGTAGGTAATATTAACTGTTAGTTTCATCATTCGTCCAAGGATCCACGAATACAACGATATTGATGACTAATCTAACGTTCCTTAATGGTAAAATAGCTCTGTGAGCTTGATAAATGGTAATGCGTGCCTTCTCTTCCATGGATAATGTTGATAGCAACACCCGTTGCAGTTGTATTGGATCGACATAAGTAATAACAAGCTCCTTATTAATGTGCCTTCAAGACAATCGATACTTCCGTAACTTTTGTCTCTTTATCTATGTTGGGGTTGTTATTGCTTGTTGTGGAATCGAAAATCCAATCAAACTCATGTCTTAGACTTTGTAGCACAAACTTGCTTCTATGATCCATTACTGGTCTGATGAAGGTCTGTTCTTGCACGACTCACGACATAAACTGCTTTAATTGCTGTGATGACCTTATAAAATTCGTTTTCTAGTCCAGGCTTCTTGAATTTACATTTTAAAGCTCGGTAGTCAACTATAACTTCCACAGGTACTCAGCTGGTACCGTCAACCGGGGTGATATGGATCATTTTTTGCAGTTTTTATTGAAAAATTAGACCCCACTCTTTTTAGAGCGAGCTGGCTTTCCGAATATAGATTCTCTGAGATGTCAAGAAGACGATACCATGTCAATTTTTGTGATTTGCACCTTTTTTCACTTTTATTTTTTTAATGAAACATTATCCATATCACCCCGTTAGTCAGGGTGATATGGATCAAAGCCAAAAACCGATGTAAAATTCACTCCAATCCAGTAACGAGGTGAAATGAATCACTAAAATTATTTAAAAAAATAGAAGATCGAATAAATGAAAGGTTAAAAAAAGAAAAGGGCTTCGAAATTAGGAAATTGGCGGTGCATTCAGGCTTCACTCCATCAAAGCCTGAATGCACTGTCAATTTCCTCATTTCAAAGACCTTTTCTTTTTTTTAACCTTTCATTTTCTTTTTTGACTGTTCTTCAGTTCAGTAAAATAATCATTGACAGTGTCCCAAGTAATCCCAAGTGCTCGTGCTCTTTTGAGATGCCCAATGACCTGGTAATGTCGAGGCATTTTCTCCCGATTACTTACTTTTTTTACTTTTGAAGGCCTTTCCCCTTGTCAGGGGTTGCGCCTTATCGCCTGACTCCAAGATCTTCTATCTTGCCACTGGTCGTCGTCCAAAGACAGCCTTCGCATAGAGCCAACAACTCCTCCTCTCCATGTAACTCTAGGACGGCCTTTCTTTCGACGTCCCCTCGGCGACCAGCTCAAGATTTTCTTCGGCCATCTCGACTCGGGCATCCGCCTGAGGTGCCCATACCATTTCAGGGTTTTTCTTTCCAGACGTGCAACTACAGTCTCTGGCTGATCGATTGTTTCCCTAATGGTTTCATTACGGATCCTGTCCAATCGGGACACCCTGCAGCTCCGTCGCAACCCGTCCATCTCCACAGCAGCCAACCTTTGACGATTCCTCTGTGTGAGGGACCACCCTTCCCCTCCATACGTCAGGATACTTTCCACGATGGCGTTCAAAATCAACTTTTTTGTGCGTAGATTTACTTCCCGACTCCAGAGGATCCCATTCATGGATCGAGTCGCTGCCCTAGCAAGTTGGATACGACGGTCGATATCAGCTCCACTCGTCCCGGACCTATCGACGATCGAACCCAGATACTTGAACTGTTCGACGGATTTCACTGTTCCCAGCCCAGGCACCTCTATGTCGTAACCGTCTCCGCCTACAACCAAATATTCTGTTTTACCGACATTGATTGTAAGCCCCGCAGCCCGGAATGCCTCATTGAGCTTCTTGAGCATAAACTCAACATCATGCCGATCCTGAGCCATGATGATCTGGTCATCCGCGAAGAGCAGGGAGTGGATTGCTTGGCCACCTACTGGGATACCCATTCCTTGGCACGACCGATTTATTTCTCCCGATTCACTTCTCAAAAACTCCGAAATTCACAAAATCAATCACTGACAAGGGGGGTTTTAAGTTGAAACAAAACAAAAAATCGATCTCTTTTCATGAGTTGTTGATATGATAAAAAATACGCAGATCAAGTTTTCTGGTCATAGGTTGGCTACACAGATGAACGTAAACAAACAACACAAAAGTGCGCGCGTTTCTATGGATCTGATAATCTTCATGGATGACCTTCTAACATCCTTGAATCGACTGAATCATGGATGAAGGTGGTGAAGCAAAATGCCTAGTTCAATATTCTGCTACCAGATCACATCCAAACGTTACCAGATAGCGCTGCAATCGCTAAAAGCATTGCTGCCTCCAAAGTATCCATATCACCCCGGTTGACGGTACCTACTTACGATGATGAGACTGTGCAAGAAATGCGTACCTTGTTCTCTATCTAACTCCAGTAATGTTTTACACCTCGGAACCTATTAAAAAAATCAAGAATTGAAGCTACTCAACAAATTACTCCCGGTGTCATACATTTCAAATTTATCACCTATATTTTTATTAGTGGAAAGGGTGGGTGTTTATAGCAGCGCCTTAAAGTACGTAATGTCCTTAAGTGCCCTTCAGTATATAACTAGGTATATATGAAGCATTAGCTGCACGTGGATTGAAGATGTTAATTTTTATGGGGAAACAAATATATTCATCACAGTTTTAATTGGCTCTTGGAGTTAGTAACAAAGTTGTATAAGTACTTAAGTGTAACTCAACTAATTCCATATAAATCCCTTAGATAGCATGTATAATGCAGTGTTCTGATTACCTCCATCAGCCTTCCAGGTAATGTGATTATGGTACCTACCATGTTTTACAACCAATCAGCTTTCCCTCTGATAGCTTTCCAAGCTAACCAATATTTCATTGAACCCTTGTAACTGTTCTTAAATTGTTGGATTAAGTTCCTTCTTCAAATCTTCGTAGTTTTACCGACTTGACAATCTTTTTACTTAAAGTAGGCGACCATTTGATCGTACCAATTATGGCAATAACTACTGTTTATTGTATCACAGTTTACATTATTAATCACATTCCTTTGTTAGTGTAGGTACCTACCAATCTAATATTTTTCTATTAAAATCTTTACACTACAGGTTTAATGACGAGTCATTAAAATTTTACCTGACTGTAATAAAATGTGGCCTTCTAAGTTAAAATATTAGGTAGATTCAACCTAAACAAAAGTATCTTGGCTGACACTTCTGTTGTCATTGTCCTTCCACAAGTCTTCCCTTAATCGTTATAATTTACTAAAGATTTTGTTACCAAATCTATCTTGAATGATTAACCTGTCGTTTGTCAATGTACACTAATCATAATTTTCTTTCTAAATAAATTAATTCGTTTTTATTCCTGTTTGTCAACCTAATTTCTTACCTTCGTGATAACACCACAGGGCTAGTCTATAAGAAGCCAATTTTAATGGAGAAGATCAAATTAGCGGTACAAATGATTTATTCAATGAACAAAGATTCGCACGGTTCTTAAAATTTAAATATATTGTTCAGTAATGTATGCAGTCCAGGGAGGTCCCATTGGATAAATATTAAATCAATTTAAACTAATAGGTTAGCAATAAAACTCGCATATTTCACAACCTTCCTACTGCACATTACTGTTTCACTTTATGTAATTTAGTAAAAACAATGTAATTTTGAGTAAGAAATAGAAACACCTCGCTCTTAGTCGCCATAACATTTCTAGCATAATGCGCCCCTCGAATTTAAACAGCATTTTATAATATATATTATTAATTAATTTTTTTAATACATATTAAAAAATCGTATATTTTGTGAATATTGTCCCCCCACTTCCCCCCTCAGCATGCTAATTTCGATACTTTGGTGAAATATTGTGCAACTCGAAAGTTATCTGAGTTGAACAAAAATAGAAACACGCTAATTCGTTGGAAATTAAGGCCTGTGCAGAGTACATAAGATTAGCCCGAAAACGCACGTCTTTTTAGGCATTATCCCCCCATTCCCACACCTCAAATTCAAAATTCCGGTGACGTGGACAACTAGATAGATTTCTGCGTCCAACAAAAAAAAGACCACGCAAATCAGTTGGAAACTAAGGCCTGAGCAGAGTACATAAGATTTTGTCACACAGACATACATACTTTTATGAATTAAGTAAGAGGACAAGACAAAGACGCACGAAACAAGAATTTCGTTTTTATTCAACCAAAAATCCGACCATCCTAACAATACCAAGGTAACAACATGTGAACTATGAATGTAACACACTGGGGAGTCCCCTACACCACCCCCCTTATCCCAAAATGGATAGTTCTGTCCCAAGCTACTCAGTAGTATTATTGACGTAGAAGCTACAAAAACTCGACATTTTATACAGTCTCCTTCCTAACCACAATGCTGCATTCATCGTCTCCAACTTCATTATAACTAAGTGTTTAGACTGAGTAGGGGCGTTTATAAATAATAAACTAACCAATTGACTCTAGTCTGAATAAGTTTATTTTGAAAAATAAAAAGACCAAAAAATGGGTCAAAAAATCTTATACAAAAGGTAAATCCTCCTATCCTACTTAGGAGCTCCTTTGAAAACAAAAGTAAATTCTTACCCTACGGACAATCAAAAAACTATGGATTGCATTTCTTACGTCGCGGAAAAAGTTCTTTCGAAAGACCGATAAAAAAAAGAGTAAAATAAAATGACCGACCGATTCTTGTGGATCAGGGCAGTTACTTGTCGAGATGACACCCAGGCCTTCTGGTGGAGGAGTCCTTCCCACGGAAAATATGATGGTAGGTACTGAATCGACTCGGCAGACACGTTGCTGCTTCCTGATGAAGAGAGCTGAAAGCAGAAGTGTGGTGAGCGCCATGTGATCCAACATTTTGATGGGCTGAGGGGGGTTTATCGGTCGTAGCACCTACATCGATCGCCGATTGTACAGAAGGATGAAGGAGCCAGTCACCTGATCCAAAGGAATCCAAAGAAAAAATGCAGGATGAGAAGAGCAGATGAGAGAGCTATGGCCTTTGAAAATGCAGGATGAGAATGCTGGTCATCTCAACAACCAGGTCGACAGTAGGTAGATGGCGTTAGGTTAAATTGGCTTAAGGGAGCTATGGCCTTTGACTGTGGAAGACCAGTAGGCCTTTGACTGTGGAAGACCTGTAGGCGCCAGCAAGCGTCGACGCGAGGAAGCAAGGGTAGGGAAGGCCTCTCATTGGGTGTTTGGAGATAACGACGTTTCACTCGATTTCACTGGGTCACTCTTAAAAAATAAATAGAGTAGGTAACTTACCTATCAGTTGTCTTAACACTAAGAAACAATAATTTCCATAATAACCATCTAGCCACGGTAACATTCTCTCATCTCAACATTTCTCCATTTCATTTTCTTCGCACCCCGACCACTTAGGTAGAGTAAGAAATGTCAACAATTATTCCGACCCAAACCGACAACAACTATCTGTATTGTCAGCCTTGATGATCATATTTCATCATTCATACTTCATCATCGATATACCGCTTCCGTTGGTCCATAATCTTCTTATATCTTTTGGGATTACAGAATTGGAACCCAGATTACAGAAATTGGTTAACCTTAAGGCTAAAGGGGACACCCCTCTAGTTTGATTCTCTTTTAGGAGATGGCGCTAGCGTCGCATTCAAAAGTTTTCCCAAAGTTTCTCATCCTCCACGAAAGATTTTTTTCAATTATGATACGGGAATGTATCCAGAATAAGTAGATCTCGGTTTCCACCATTGAGTTTTTACCATACTATAATTATTTTAATCATGAAATCGCAGAATTCGGGCTATTAAAGGTGTTGAGTAAAAAACGAGATAGCTTGCATATTCATTGTCATTAATAATTGATGAATGATTGGTTAGAAATCCGATTCTTGGACAATTGGAGACGGAAAGGGTAAATGAAAAATAACGCACACTCATTGGTTGCTAGCAAATGGAGTATGAGGTTGGTTGCCTAGCGACCCTTGTTACCCTCCCCTTCAATCCGACCCTCCTTGACCCCCACGGAATAGATCAGTAACATTGCTTGCGATTTCACTTCCACATCTACCTAACAAGTTATGCTGAATAAGCAATTTTATTGAGTGATATTCATCATATAGGTACTATGAAAATGAATTGATTGATAAATGAATTTTCATTAGGTACATAGTTACTCAAGTGGGATATTTATGTTATTCAATCATAATTAAAAAACCTTTTTTTAATAATAATATTGAATAAAAAGACTATAAATAATCAACGTTTCTTTTTTTAATATCTTCACACTTGATATTTTTTAATACCTTTGTATATATCTATTCATTTTTCTAACGTTGCACAGAAGAATAATTGTTTCATTTAAATAATGTAAATATGAAAATTCTGAGTAGGTACCTAAATAATTGTGCGAGCTAAACGAGTGGATTTTCGCATAGCTGTGAAGTTTATACAGGGTGTAACTGTATGGGTATTATATGGGTGAATAACTTCAGGAATAGATTCTACAACTAATTTTCTTTTGGTTCTCCAAAACCTAATTTTTGTGTAATTGTGGAGTTGCGAAACTGGGAGCGTTCAAAAAGCCAGGTTGCGCGCTATAAAAAATCGGTTCGGATATGAACTTTTCAAGAAATTTGACGTAGAATCCAAATCTTTAATAAAAACGCTGCAAATTATTACACAATGGTTTATTATGTTTTATTTTTCTATATAGATCACTCGTCTGCAAAGCCACCAACCATCCAACATGAAGAAAAACATCGATTGCAATTCGGTCAGCTAACATTTGAACGGAGATTAGGCCTCTTTTGAGATTCACACTCGTGTTTCTGATTTATGGTACGTCCAAACTTTAAATTCTCGTAGTGAGCGAACGGTTTGTCCTACAGAGCTCCGGATGGTATCAAAAAATTCTAAAAATTCTATAGAATCTTAAATTGAAGGAAAAACAATACCTTTATAACAAATTTTTTTGAGTTAGGGCGTTTTCAAAATTGATTTTGGAACCCTTACGAGTGACCTACATCAACCAAAATCTTCGGGGCACAACTAGACTATTTAATGGAGCCTACATACCGAATTTCATCAAAATCGGTCAATGCTAAGTTGCAAAAGTGCCGCGTACGGCGGACGGACGGCCGAATTTTTATTCGATTTTTGGATTCTACGTACCTTGAAACGTAAACCATCAAATTTTGAGGGGGTGTTGACATTTTTTTTTTCTTGGTCGATTCCAAAGGTTCATTACCTATTGAAAATCATAAACCAAAAGGGGGGTTTCGTTTTAAAAAAATGAAGTTAGTGTCAATTGCGCGCAAATATTATGCGCGAAAGTACTTTTTTCTGAGTTGTGTGTGGTTGGGACTTAGGATGGTTCCCTATGAATGTCATCATCGTCTGACCTCAAATTTGGAGGGTTGTGACAGATAGTTGGAAATTGAAGTTTCTATTACCTACTGAGCATATAGGATTGTCTCTATGCTGTCGTATTTTAGGTACGAAGATGGTATGTGGCACAACCTCATGCAAACATTTTGCTTCCGAGTCTGCCAAGGTAGCGGAAGCATTACTTTTACTTTTCAAGATTGAACAAAAAAAGTTCTACAAAATCAAAATTTCCACTCGCGTCCTCGTCTTAGATACGACCGTCCTGAACAATTTTGGTTACGTGTCTGTCTATCATGAAATCCTTGCCATAGCCGTAACTTTTACATTTCTCATCCGATTTTGATGAGATTTTCAGGGATTATGGGGATTGGCGAGTAGATGGTCCCCTATGAGGGTAGTGGAAGGTACTAAGAGATTGATTTTTTGAGATCAACAACTATGCATCGGATCATCTATACAATTGGGTTATGGGTACTAGGAAGCTATGTGCCACACCTACTTGGCGGACGTTTTTATTATTAATAAGTGAAAAATAGGGGTGATATTCTCAAAATCGGTTTTTTGATGATTTCCCAATTATAAGAGTATCAATACTTTCGAGTTGTAGATACGAGGAAGCTATGTACCACACCTACTTGGCATACGTTTTCATTATTAATTAGTGAAAAATAGGGGTGATATTCTCAAAATCGGCTTTTTGATGATTTCTCAATTATAAGAGTATCAATACTTTCGAGTTATGGATCCGAGGAAGCTATGTGCCACACCTACTTGGCATACGTTTTTATTATTAATTAGTGAATAATAGGAGTGATATTCTCAAAATCGGGTTTTTGATGATTTCCCAATTATAAGAGTATCAATACTTTCGAGTTGTGGATACGAGGAAGCTATGTGCCACACCCACCTGGCAAGCGTTTTATAAAACTTCTGAGTACGGGAACGGTGTCGGGCGCGTGGCGGATGAGCTGACGGGCGGGTTTGTTGTCTTCTGAATGGCGAGGGGGGTTGCCTGACTGAAGTTCACCCCTTTTGATTTTCGTTGTCTCTTTCGGTCGCTAATTCTCAATATTTTTGATTTCTGATGGATTCCATATGTTGAGGACATCTGCTAGAATATGCCTGGTATCTCGGTTTTGGGAAAATTTATTCTAATGCCCGCATATTTGGTCAATGAGTGAATCACCAAAAGATTACTTATGGTGTTTCGTCAAAAAATATAGATTTTATGAGAAATTTGACATGGCACAAACTTAGAATACGACGAAAGGAAACCAAATAAGTTTACAGAATGAAAATCGGTCCACTGATAGCTGAGAACTTTTGGGAAAATGATTAAGCTCCTGTCTCTCTCTTTTCCCGATATAGCTGTCTCTCTCGCACACTTGTCATCCCCTTTAGCCTTAAGGAAACTGATCTACATCACAAAAACTGAGGAGAAATTAATTTCAGATTTAAATTAAGGACCACAAAAAAGTGAAAAATAAAATACGTAATTAACAAATAATCAAATAAAAACGTTTTCAACAAAAAAGACCTACCTCAAAACTGATGTCGGTAAACCACAAAAAAGGGGAAAATGATAATCACAGCTATTCAGACAGGAAGGTACGCATTGAAGTCGCCACCGTGCTCATCAGTACACAATCTTACCACCATCCATATTCAATGATCTGGTTAGTATTACGAGAGTAAGTGCCATTGAGTTAATATGGGTTCCCAAACTATTAGGTAGTAGTCACTGATGTCATATGAGTGTGATAGTAAGTGTGAACCTCCCTAGGAATTGTTGCTGATCCATCATATAGAAACCAATCCAAAACTAGGAGACCTGATCTGAAGATTGAATTGAAATTGATCAATATATCTGATGAAACTGATCCAAGAACCAAAGGGAAACAGATCTAAAGGTAATAGTGGAATTACTGTTTTTCTGAAGGGTAGAGGGTGCCTATAAACCAGTGAATGTACAAGTTTACACATGAACTAAGTTTAATGACTTTAGGAAAAATACATGTACAGAAATCTCACGGAAGTACAAGAGTACAATATGTACAAAATACAAAGTATTTACAACTCTTTGGAACAAAATAGTGGATTTATATACCTACTCATCGCACTTAAAAGCCCAATCAACAATAAACAAAACTAAATAAAGACGTCGATCACATAATTTAGTATCATCAGAGGTTTTCAAAACAAAAATTTTAATTTTTGAACTGAAATGTTAAAAAAAGGTTCATTTTTAAAAGTGATCACAAGACTCAGAAACGATTTGAGCAGCACCACCGCCACTCAGAATAATAGTAAATGAATTGTGAGATCTGTAGTTACAAACAATAACATGCACAACAACAATTTACGTTTAGGAGAGAGTGAGTTGACCTTTGGATGGAAACAACTCGACACACATAACATGAAGTCCGACAACAAGAGACATATTTAAAACTAAAATATGTCATTCGTATTCTTAGTACCTATATAACAAAGACATATAAACGATCAGTGTATTATGTAATTCCAGCAAACCATATTTGTTTTTACTGACTGAATACAGGTAGCTAATCGTACAAGGTATAAAATGAAAATTCTCCATACGATTGAAAAAATAAATGTTCATTTATTATAGCGTGCATCATTGTTGGCTGAAAATTCACTCGAGAACTCGAACTCAACAAGTTTCAAGCTTCAGGTTTAGCCTCATCATGATATGTCAAGCCATCAAATGAAATTTTGTGGCCTGCGGAACTGATAAATTATCCATGGCAATTTTTTACACGCGTAATCAGAGGGGTTGTACTGAAATTCCTCCCCTATTGGTTTTTTATTTTCAATAATGAACCTTTGGAATCGACCAAGAAAAAAATTTCAACACCCCCTCAAAATTTGATGGTTTACGTTCCAAGGTACGTAGAATCCAAAAATCGAATAAAAATTTGGCCGTCCGTCCGCCGTACGCCGCACAGTGGGGCCGGAGTGGAAAAAACTCCATTTTTGCAAAGTGACAAAAAGAAATGTAATGTGATTTTCTCAAACTCTATTACCTGTAGAATTAGGGTGTGAAGGACCTTCAATGTTTAAAAATTGTTTTCACTGCTAAATGGGGGCTCAAACCTGATATTTCGAAATTTTTAGCACTTTGAGAGTGGAATTTGAAAATTTCCTAACACGTTCTATGTGTTTCAAAAAATTTAAATAAAATCATATAATGTTGGATAAATATATGTAGTATCTCTAAAAAATACTAATTATTTTTTCATAACATTTTAGCTTGAACATTAGCTTCAGATTTGGGTTTTTATATCGAAATACAACTTTAGTGGAGTGGAAAACCCGAGCTCCGCCTTCCTTCGGCTTGGCTCATTTTTTTTCTTGAAAATCTGACCATTATCAAGAAGCTGTAAAAATTTCATAGCCGTATTTCACCGAATTTAGATGTAGTGGGTTAAAATGTGATTAAAGGTACACCAAGAACGCCGTCTCTGCCGTCATCGCAGCTTCAGCGTAAAACCCTTCTAAAGGTTGTAACCTCTACATTTATTTTCCTCTCGAAATCGATAAAATTTCCAGGGATTGTAAATGTTGACATGTAGAAGGTCCCTATGTGGGCTGTTAGTTACAATCACAGAGTAACGGAGTCAAGTTAAGGCTACAATGGTCGGATCATCTACACAATCGGGTTATGGAGACTGGGAAGCTATGTGCCACACCCATTTGGCAGACATTTTTTGTTTAATTTTTTATTGGAAAACAGAATGATGTACTTAAGTAGCGACGTTTTCGTAAAATATTTCTGCTAAGAGTCAACAAGGTTCTTTTTGAACAAACCAGGTTCTTCGGATTGTCATTCGCAGTAGTGTGGTCAGTTCGTACTGTCGTGACATACCGAGAACATGTCATCGTTGGAAATCTCTTATTCGGATTTAGCAAACGTTTAATTTGGATTCGTTACAAAATTCGATCGCTTACTATCCAATTTTCAGAGGTTTTTATCACTCAAAATTTTGTCGAAATTAAATATATATATTTACATACATATCTAAATCAACCTCAATTCAATAATCTTTATCGTATTCTATAACCTCTGAAAGGAAGAAAAAAACAAAATAACACGCACCCATCGCCTGTAAAACCGCTTTTCTGTTTTTTTCACACGCTTTTCCACTTTGAGTAACATAATTTTTTTCAAAATTCAAGATTTAGTACTAAAATAATAAATTTAAACGTCAGAAAACATATTTTTCTAATGTATTTTCGTATTCGGAATCGAATGAAACCATTCCCAAGACGATACAGTAATTCGTTCAAAAAATAATGACTTTTTTCCGCCTTTTGGCCATTTGGCCCCACTGTGCGCCGTCCGCGGCATGTTACCCACTTAGCATTGACAGATTTTGATGAAATTTGGTATGTAGGCTCCATTTGGGGTCTAGTTGAGCCCCGAAGATTTTGGTTGATGTAGATCACTTCTAAGGGTTCCAAAATGAATTTTGAAATTTTGAAAACGCCCTAACTTAAAAAATTTTGATATAAAGGTATTGTTTTTCCTTCAGTTTAAGATTCTATAGAATTTTTTGAGTGTGATGACTCGAAATCAAGTTAGGAACTGTCTCTGCTGGCCCCATCTATCTCGAGTGCGTGATGTGGCAAAAACTCTATATTGAAAGATGAACGTTGGAGAATCACATTATCAAAATGAATACTGGTTAGTAAGTGGATATTAGACAGAGAGGGAACACGTATCATTGTCGAAAATTAATGTACTACTACTAGTAAACATTGAATAAATTAAAACGTTCCTTCACAAATTATATTATTTCTAGCACTAGTAGACAAAAATGAGCTACAGAAAATTAATGACTTCTGGCATTGATAAGACGAGCAGCAACTTCTCTTTCCCTTCTGCGGATCCTTTTGCGTCTTTTGTCAATCGTTGCGAGTTCTGTCTTGTAGTTGTTGTAAGTCGATCTGAGGTCTTGCATTGCCTGAGTGATGTGAACTATCTTCTGACCAACGTCAAGGGCAGAGAGTTTATCTAGGAAAACGAAAAGCAATGTGAGAAATATACATTTTATGCATTTAGTTATTTCACCCTGCTCTTGACAACTTCGTACTGTCCAAGTCCCTTGGTTGTTTTCCCTTATAAAGCCAACCCCCTTGGAGGTCCGTGGAAAAATTGAGTCCCACGCTGGGAACCCTCCTTAAAGGCTCGGCCACACAGAACGCGGGCTGACCGCGCGGACAGTTCGCGCGCAAACCGACAGCAGTTAATTTTCTCAGTGTTCATCGATCATGTCGAGCAGCTCATCGGACGAAGAGGCCTTACTCCTTTTACTTGCTTCTAAATCAAGACGAAAAAGGAAATGGGTATGTTATTGTCACTACGCATTCTATGTTGAACGCATTCTATGTGACTTTCGAACCCTGTCTTCTGTTCGGAATTTTTTCTCGAACTCTTTTTATTTATTATTTTATTATTTATTAATGACAGACAACGAAGCAATAGCCCAGTAAATTTAACGCGGTATTTTTTTTGTAAATAAAACGCGGGGGTATCTACTATTTTTTATGATGTTAGGTCTCCTATGTTTATTCCCAATTTTGCAACCCTGAAAACCTTGTGCTACTGACGAAATGCATTAAAAACCCGTGAAATTTTAGTACTTTTCTAACAATTAGGCAAGTACTTCCAAACTGTGATAATTTCAATAATTTATGTCCGGTAGGTAACGTTTTAAATTAGGTTAAATTTGCAACAGTTTGCGACCAACTCGAGCTCTGTAGGTTGAATAGGTACCTAATTATGGAGATACAACAATATCCAAAAATAGATAATTTTTTTCCTTCCAAAAAGTGAAATTTTCGTTGTGCTCGAAATGGTTCAATAGCATAACTACTCATTTTAGAAAAAAAGTAAGAGAGAGGAATTTGATTGAAATGTAGGCAATCAGCATCAATTTGAAACCTTTTGGAACTTTAGTTTTCTCAAAAATTAATAAAAACCAAAAATAAATAAATAATGTTTTGAGAAAAAAGTAGGAAAAGTCATTTAACCTATAACATTAACATAAACACATTGATTATATTTTGAGGAAAATATGGAACAATTTCAATTATAGTGCAGAATTTGAAGTTGCCCGCTGCGGACTCTGTAAAAAATTACAACCTGCCCGCGCCCTGGCGCGGACAGAAGTTGCCCGCCGCGGCAGTCCGCGCTCTGTGTGGCAGGGGCAATGCGAAATGCCTTGTTACAGAGTCCGTGGGAGTCGGCGAACCTGTCCGCGCGGTCAGCCCGCGTTCTGTGTGGCCGAGCCTTAAATGAAGGAAATGAGTCAAATACAAAAATTCACATCAACATCAATCTTGGTGTTTTGAAATCACATATAGTTGCGCACTGCGGACTATGCTTTAATGTAGCCTACCAGCATACCACATACACGTCGAATTTGGTAAATTTCGGATGAGCTGTTATGAAGAAATACGTTCAGGACATGTTCTGCACATTTTCCAGACAACTCATGTGTAAAAATATATTCTGACGTAGAGACTCCATTGAAAAGACTGAACAAGATGCACACACCCCCATCCACCCATTTGAAAGTTGAACACAATATTTTAAGATAGGTAACACCTCCCTCCCCACATTCAACTAGTCTAAACGTACCGATTGTGGGAGTTGCTTTTGGCTGTAATTGGTCCCGGACAGACAAACAAAGAGATTTATATAATTAGTATAGATTGCATATTATGAGTGAAAGTGAATATAAAATCGGTTCACTTAAAAAGTAATGCATTGGGGCTCACCACTCGATATTAGGAAGTTCTGATGGTATGGACGAGGTGATCTTGAATGTGAGGAGTCAGCTCTGCAACTGCCTCCAGCAGCATCGTATCCATCATCACTTTCACTTCCTGAAAACAGTATGAGCTTATTAAAGTTTTTGAGGAAGAAATTACTACACAAAACCAACGTAGTAAATCAATTGAAAAAATAAATAAGTAAATAAATGAATAATTAATAATCGTAATCATCTTATGATCGTAGATCGTAATTATCTGGTGTGTAACACTACAGGATTTATGGAGAAGTTTAATCGGGATTGGTCAAGATTATTGTAGTAGGAATGTAGGTAGGTACAGGAGATTCGAGTGGGATAGTAGGTAAAAAATACTAAAACTGTTCCACTCTCACAGTTCATATAAATCCGAGAATTGAGGGTGCGCCATCAAACGAAAATGGGGAAAAATACAAGAATCATGTTCTTAGGTTCACTCTGATTCGGAAAAGCCAGAATTAATTTTTTTTTTTACTTGTTTTATTGCACCAAGTTACAACTTTTAAGCAACATTCTTCTGATACATAGTGGTGCACGTTAATAAAACTAAGATACTTCACTTAGTTCTTATTGTCCTGAAATTTGCACTTCATGATGGTCACACTAAGTGGATTAGATCGTGTGGCTTGGTTCTCTTAAGTCTTCTAAGCAGATCATCTGTGTTGAGACGCTGGATGACATCCTCATTTACATGACCTTGGAGCCTCATAAGGTGATTCATGGTTTGGCTGCGAATGACCTCATTGACAGATTCTATCTTCAGCCCGTAGTGAAGTCTGTCATTTCTAAAGTATTTGTATGCATCAACGCAGCCTCGCAGTACATTATTCTGGAAGCGCTGAATTATGTCTCGGTTGCTCTGGACTGTGTACCCCCACAGTTGTGCACCGTAAGTCCAGACGGGCTTTAGGACTTGCTTGTACAGTATAAGCTTATTGTGGACAGACAATTTTGACCGTCGGCCCATCAGCCAGTATATTTTTCTGAATTTAATCAAAAGCTCAGCTTTTTTCTTCTTAACGTGGGACTTCCACCTTAGTTTGGCATCCAGCGTCATTTCAAGATACCTATTTCGCTTCGTTGGCATACGTTATCACCTTGCTATCGAGAAAGGCTGGCACATAGTTGATCCTCTTATTCGTGAAGTCAACATGCACTGACTTAGTCTCATTCATTCTAACTCTCCATCTCACTGTCCAATCATGAAGGCGGGAGATACAGAAATTTAGTTTGGTAACTGATTCACTGTTTGTTTCCCCAGTCGCTATAATTGCAGTATCATCCGCAAACGTAGCAAGGGTATTACCTTCTGTTTCTGGTAAGTCAGAAGTGTAAAGCAGGTACAGTGTGTAACACTACAGGATTTATAGAGAAGTTTAATCGGGATTGGTCAAGAATATTGTAGTAGGTATGTAAGTAGGTACAGGAGATTCAAGTGGGATAGTAGGTCAAAATACTGAAACTTTTCGAGTTCAGTGAGCTAACCAGTCGTGTCAACAACAGTCCCAGTTGGATTGCCGATTTAAATGGTTGAGATCAAGCAAATGATGTTACCAGATTTTTTAAAGGAACCATCGTCTTGAAGGAGATACCTGGTATGAGAATTCTGATTAGAATACTAATATTGTGAGACTGATTGAGTCTTTGCCTACAGTTCCACTGTCACAGTTCATATACGAGGGTAGTTCGGAAAGTAAGAGTACCAGATTTTTCCGGACTTTGCAAAAATGTTATTTAAAAAAAAATAACAGGGTATTACAGGCATACATCTAAGTTATTTTTCCACGTAATCGCCTTCTCGATCAATGCACTTTTGCGACCGTGAAATGAGCTTTGTAATCCCCTCGTCATAAAAACTTCCCGCCACCTCCTTGCTCCAGTTTGTGACAGCTTTTTGAACCCCCTGGTCGGTTGAAAAATGTTTCCCACCAAGGTGCATCTTCAGAGAAGTGAACAGATGGTAATCAGAAGGCGCCAAGTCGGGGGAGTAAGGGGGGTGGTCTAAAATTTCCCAACCGAAGGAGTCCAAAAGAGCCTTGGTGAGGTTCGCCGTGTGCGGTAGCGCATTGTCATTCAAAAACGGACTCCCCTTGTCAGCATCCCTCTTCGTTTGTTCTGAATTGCCCTTCTGAATTTCTTCAAGGTTTCAAAGTATCGTTCGGCATTAATGGTTTCTCCATGTGGCAAATATTCGATCAAAATAATGCCTTTTCGGTCCCAAAAAACCGAAGCCATGATTTTTTTCGCCGAAATTTGGGTTTTGAATTTTTTGTCGATGGTGAGGTGGTATGACGCCACTGCTGAGATTGTATTTTTGTCTCAGGAGTGTAATGAGCTACCCAAGTTTCATTGCCTGTCACGATGGAGTCCAGAAATGCCTCACCTTCCACTTCAAATCTCTCCAAAATGGCTTTGGAGCTGGTGATCCGCTTCAATTTGTGATCCTCAGTAAGCTGTTTCGGCACCCACCATGCAGACAATTTTCGAAATCCTAGTGTTTCAGTGATCGTCTCGTACAGTAGGGTTCTTGAGAGCTGAGGAATCATTGCGGACATTTCGTCCAAAGTCAATCTGCGATCTCCCAAGACAGTTTCCTCAATTTTCTGCACCAACTCGTCTGTCAAAATTGAAGGTCTTCCACTCCTTTGATCATCATGACCAGAAGTTCTTCCTTCCTTAAACTCACGGCACCACTTGTAAACATTAGTTCTGTTCATTACACCTTCACCATAAACGTCTTTGATGCGCGAAAAAACTTCGAGAGGCGTTCTTCCTTCCGCAACGAGGAAATGGATAACGGCGCGCACCTCGCACTTGGCGGGATTTTGAATTGACATTGTTCACCCAAACGCTCACCAACACCAGAGTTTTCGTACTAGCGAGGTGGTTGACATCTCAATTTCTTCAGGAGATCCCAACTTAGGAAAAAAAAATTGCCCCATCCCGTGAGAGCACCAGTACTCTTACTTTCCGAACTACCCTCGTAAATTCGAGAATTGGGGGTGCGCCATCGAACGAAAATGGGGAAAAATACATGAATCATGTTCTTAGGATCACTCTGATTCGGAAAAGCCAGAATTAATAACCTAAAATTTCTTCATGAGTAAGGGATTGCTTTCAGAAAGTTTGACAGTTTACTTTGCCGCCAATACAATCTCTACACATGGGAGGAACTCGGGTAAAATGACTGCTTGAGACGGTAAATTCACACACCAGCAAATGGGGGATTTTTGGTGTGTTGAAGTTGGTTGCTTGGATGTTGACATTTGACGTCATATCACCTTGCCGTTTCTCTCCCTCGTCTCTACTTTCCTTCATTAATAAAGTAGAAGATAAGTACTCTCCAATTTCAGCGTTCAAAGCTATTTCTGTGTGGACCTTTCCCTTCAACCAACATTGTAACGGAGCGTCGGAAGAAAGTACAAGATGAGATTTTTGCAAGGAACTAGCGAGAATATCCCGCTCATAGATTTCAAGATGTTTCACAGATCATCGACAATCCAGATTTTAGAACGAGTGAATCGGGTGGTCAGACGCCTCCAAGTCAGTCCATCCGGAGTTAGAACTTCATAGGTTTGGTCACCTAAGACTTTAGATACCAAACATTTGCACCATTTGGGAGTACCTTGACGGTAATCCTTCGCCCAAACAGGTTGATGGGGAGCGAGATTCAATGTTCGACGTCCTCCTCGCTCAATCATCTTCTGCTGGTAGTTTTCTACTTCCTCTTCAGATGATGGCAAGAGTTGATCGAAAACTGTTCTCACCCTTCGCTTCTACAACAAATTGGCAGGTGAATCACCTAAAGCTGGGTGTTCAGAGTTCCTATGAAGGAGGAGAAATTGATGTAGAGCTTGGTTGAGTGGCACTTGCTCCGCAAATGCTTTCTGCATACATCACTTCATCTTCACAGCTGACTCTGCTGCTCCATTTGATTGGGGATGAAATGGCGCCCCTACCAAATGATGTATGCCTAGGCGTTGAAGGAAGGTGGAAAATTCAGAACCTGTGAAGCATTTTGCTCCATCTGTTGAAATGGACCGCGGGATGCCAAACCGTGTGAAGATTTCTGTCAGTTTGTCAATAGTGATAGAAGCTGTTATACAACAGTCACACAACCATACCTACCCATCTCATCTAATGCTGCCTATTTCCCCTCCTGAAAACTACCGAGAGGCACCAAAATGTGTCCTATCGCTGTGTTGAGGACGTAATTTTTTTTTAACCAACTCTATTTTTTCTTGTTCATGAACCTACCTATTAAATTTCGATGTCACATTTTTGAACAGTACCTAACATCATCATAATGGTAGTTTTTAAAAATATCAAACTGTTGAATTGAAAAATCTTCTTGATTAGGCACTGATAACATAACTTGTCCTTTTTAGCAGTTAGAACATTCAGAATTTATCAGTAAGCTTCGAAAAGCGCAATTATCCAATCTATATTTTGCCAATTTGTTACCCCATCTAAGTTAGAAAATCCTAAAAGATAGGATGAGATGTTTTATCTCATGACTTCTAAGTTCTGTAGGGGGCCGGTAGTGCAGGTAACTGTTCGGTCGCCCAATAGCTGAACACTGAGTATGAAGTATGATTGAAGACTGAAACATCAACAATTCCTAAATGAAGTCAGTCAAAAATGGTTTAAATACTCTTTGGAACAAAATATGTGAGGCACACCATGTGCCCTAAATGCTAAATGGCAAGAGGTATTTTGAATCCGATGATATTCTATATCACTGACCTTGATGTTTCGAATGCCTCGTATATTTCTTTCGGCTACTGGAATCGTCATTCTTCTTTTTAGACTTCCTTCCTCTTTTGGTAGTAGCTTTTACTTCCACCTTTTTAGGTCGAGAATCGATGGTGGTCACTTCTGAAAAACGACATCTGATTGAAATCCATTCATTGCAATAAGTCTTTCCAAGAAGGAACATGACTAGATCGTCACATTTCAAAAGTTTTGTCAAAATTGGTAGGTACTATCCTCACATGATCACGTGTCCGGATTTTGTGGGTTCCCAGCATCTTGGTTTAGCTGTCCAGCTCTCTCCCTATCTAATGACGAGAAATCTAGGCAAGTGATCATATAAAAACAGGAGCTACTGACCTTTTTCAACCCATGTTGCTCTAGTCGAAGTATCGACATCATGGCATCACACAGTTTCCGATTTGGTGACTCATTCGTCACCTTCGTTCTTGTTGATAACTTTTGAGGGCTATGTTTAGATACGGTTAAACAAGACTAAACAATAAAACACCTTATTGAAATGGTTTCCAAGAATGTTACCTTTGAAGCCGCGGAAGCTGTATAAGACAGGAACAAAACTCACAGGTCTTCAGTATGTATACTGTCTATCAGGAAAACTACAATTTTAAATGGTAGGAGGATGAAGCTTTTTGTTACCTAATGCTTGTTGAAGTTTAGGAATTTTTCTTCTTAAACTATTCTTCACCTTCCTATGTGAACAACATATTCATATATCTTATTCATTGCATAAAAGAAAAAATAATAAAGAAAAAACTCAATACTGAGTACAGATACCTACCAACACTAATATAACAAATCATCAGAACAGAAATGTACACGGATAAGGTAAGATACTCACTAATACTATCTTTTTTGGATGATGCTGCCTCATTCACACTGGCTGTGTCGTCTTCGGCTTCCTTTTCTGCCTTTTTGTCCTGGACTGGCGTCGGCTCCACTTCCCTGTAATCATTCCATTTATGTTCACCAATAACTGTAAGATTTTCAGCATCAGAACCAAACATTGAACAGAACCTCAATTCATTTATTAATTCTTGTGGTTCTGTACAGAGAACAACAATTCATTTGACAAACAAGACTGACTTTATTATCTTGAATTGCAACGCATCAAGTATGTTTACACTAGCGAAACTTCTTCCCGAAAATGTTCGGGTGGGGGCTCTCGCTACGAGCTGAAGCTCAGTGGGGTTTGTCTGTGTATCAGGAGTTCCACGGGGAAATTCTCACAAGTAGAAACGTGGTCCCCATAGTTGTGTGAGTAATGGGTGGCTGGAAGGACAAAATTCCATGATTACTGTGAAACCAGAACTGAGCCTTGTTGAAGGCGGCTCGCCCTACTCTCAAAACTTCTTGCTCTTAATTTCTCGTAGTGCAAAATTTCTCTCATAGCGAGTAATTCCCAGGGGAGTTTTGCAAGTGTAAACATCTTTATATCGCTTTACATGGAAACTAATATACATTTTTGATAATAGATCTAGTGCATATGAGGCAAACAGTACCCCCCCCCCCCCCCCCAACTCTAAGGGCTGGATGAAACGCTCGGATTGCTCCCTGACACACTGCCTCTATCTGCAATTAACTCCACGACAGTAGTTTCTCCATCTTCCCCTCTGTCCTTCCTATGAGTCACATTCTCAGTCACACTTGTGTAATTCCTGACAACTACTCCTTTTGGTAAATGGAAACAGAAAGCACTCAGCGATAGCCCACATAAAGGATTGTCTTCCTAAGCCAACACTAGGACTAGTAATTCTTGGACTGACCGTCTCAATTTCACTTCAATAGGCGCCATTCCCATCAACTGGATTGCCCAGTTTCATGTCCTCTTACTTTTGCAATGAAGATATTTCTATAAATTCTGTTCGTAATGTGATTTGATTAGTTTCCACACTAATCATGCTCAGCAGTATTCTTATAGAAAGGATTGTATACTCATTCCAAATATACTATATATTGATACGTTCAAGATAATAATTTCCTCTAAAACCTTGAAAAACACGTTTTAGACCCTATTTTTTTCCAATAATGAACCTTTCGAATCGAGCGAGAAAAAATCCCCCCCCCCCCACAAAATTTGATGGATTATGTTTCAAGGCACCTACGCAGAATCCGAAAATCGAATGAAAATTCTCAGTTGTGCTTCCCAAGCAACCACGAACGAAATTTCGTAATGAATATGAGGAACATAGTTAACAACCAAGATCCAAATTTCGTTATGATTAATAAGAAGCACATTGTTAACTCCCAGATTTATCGATGTTTTGCTGGTAGGTCCTTTCTGCTTCCAAAATAAACTTTATACGGGGTGTCTACAAAACAGGTCTTATTCCTTCAAGGGCTCGATTCTACAACTAATTTGTAACAAAAAATGTCTCATCAATTTTTTTGGAGGCTTCTTTTCCGAGTTATTTTAGTTTTAAAGTTTTTTTTCTCGTGATTTTGACCTTATGACATTAAATTGGTAATCACTCCTTTAATTTTTAGTGATAATTACAATTGGAGGATAACGTTGGAAAGAGCATTAAATTTCCTATCTCCCTAATACCAAATAAAAATATTTTAGTTGAATTTTACGTGGAATAAAGCAACTTAAAAAGTGAACTATTGCCTGTAAGCCTAAAAACTGCGCCAAGATCTCAGCTTTCCAACGGGGTAATCAAAAAATATTTAAGAATCGAATTTAAGGGAGAAATTTCTGTTTAAACGCGGAAAACGTGCATTTTTTCAACGAAATTGACGGTTTGATGGGGAGACTCTGTGCTTCGGAGGAGCTGCGGCGGTGAAGACCCAGGAGTCCTTTTGCTATGTTGTTATTATCCTTGTTATTATGGATATTTTAGCATAATTTCGACGTTTTTAGCTAGATCCCAGGATAAGTATCGTTTGGAGTGACACATATGTAAACATGAATTAGAGTGAAACTCCAGAAAAATTTTAATCAGGTATGTTCAAAAACGAATTTCTATTTTTTCAAACCGAAAATTTTGAGGCCATTGCAATAGCTTCATTTCTTTCAAAAATTCGATAACTACTCCCACATTTTTACCCGGATCTCATCATCTCAGGTTTTGAAGCCTCGTACATGAAAATCCATATAGCCGTTTTCTCTAAAAACTAGTCACAGACAAGACATTACACCTGCTTGATGTAACGCTGATTTTCAGTAAAAGAAATAGTAGGTTTCCTAACCCTAACGTCAATTCAGTTCAATAGTTGCACTAAATTCGCATGTTAGGCATCGTACAGACTACTCAATATTGAAACAAATTGTCGAAAACCTACTAGTAAGTTCATAAGGCGCAAAAATATCATGAAAGTTTACCGTGGAAGAGGAGAAGGTGGTGGAGATGCATCACTATCAGGGGTTGTTGGTGGGGATCTCTCTACTCGGACCACTTGGACCAGCTGCTGAGTTGCATCTTGTTCGCTCAAACCTCCTGATGTAGCCATGTCACAACCACTCTTGAATATATCCTCTCCAGCTGCTTGGCGCTTTTCTTCAATCTTCAACAGAACATTTCATATAAAAGTGACAATTTATTGAAGGTTCATAAAAATGTCGAACGATGAAGAATGAACTAAAGCTAACCTGATTAAGAACTTCCAAGTGTGATGGGGGACTGCCAGGAATAGTTTCTTCACATATGAGGGATTCAATGTTATTTTCATCCTCTTCAACATCAGCAGTTTCACTACTGTGCAAAACATCCATCACCCCAACATCATCGTCTTCTTTTATAGTCACATTTTCTTCGATTTTATCAGCGACGGGGCAAGTGTCAGTTCCACTCCCCTTGGTCTCCTATGGAGAAAAAACACAATTAAAAATACATCATGGAACCAGAGTGAATATAATTTACATTTGGTTGCCAAATGCCTCAACCAATATTCTCCAAATGGGGTTTGTTCATATATGAAATTCAATGAAGTTACCTTACAAATGGGAATAGGCCATTTAAAAAAGATTAGGCTACCTACGTGGAAATAGCTAGACCGATTTTTATGGACATTATTGCAATGTTGCTCATTACCCCCCTGTGTGGTATCCTTCCTTTCATCACTCATATGTAGCATTTTCAAGTCAAATGAAACCGTTTCCAAACCAAATGAAACCTTTTCCAAGTCAAATGAAACTTTTCCAAACCAAATGAAACTTTTTCCAAATCAAATGAAACCTATTGAGAAAATGAGTGAAATGTATGAGTATCTACCTAGATAGGTAGATACTCTGCAAATTTCAGATCGATGCAATTGTACCTATCGTACAAAGAAGTTGCCAAAATGAAAATTCAATGAATTTTAGACATAGGATTATCGAAGTAGATCTCACCTTAGTAGAATAGGAAACAAGTAAGTTTGAGAAATTTCTGCCTGTTGAATGTGAGAGGGTACCTACCTACTCGCCACGCCCACACGGAGAAACCGATAATGAAGGGGAGTCGCCAATACTTACAGTGACTGATTGAACCTCTAAGACTGAATTTCTGAAATTTTGTAATATATCATTCATCTACGATTGTTTACTTTACAGAAATACATTATGTTTGGAAAAAAAAGTTTCATTTGATTTGGAAAAAGTTTTATTTGACTTGGAAACAGTTTCATTTGGTTTGGAAAAGGTTTCATTTGGTTTGGAAAAGGTTTCATTTGACTTGGAAAAGGTTTCATTTGGTTTGGAAAAGGTTTCATTTGGTTTGGAAAAGGTTTCATTTGACTTGGAAAAGGTTTCATTTGGTTTGGAAAAGGTTTAATTTGGTTTGGAAAAGGTTTCATTTGGTTTGGAAAAGGTTTCATTTGGTTTGGAAAAGGTTTCATTTGACTTGGAAAAGGTTTCATTTGGTTTGGAAAAGGTTTCATTTGACTTGGAAAAGGTTTCATTTGGTTTGGAAAAGGTTTCATTTGACTTGGAAAAGGTTTCATTTGGTTTGGAAAAGGTTTCATATAGCTTGGAAATGCTAGACACCCCTTAGAAATTCCAGTGTTCAACTTTTAGATTCGGAATTTTCTGCGTTTTTCTTGTAATACCCATCAGAAAGCAAAAACGCTGCAAATTATTACACAATGGTTTATTACTTTTCTATATTGATCATTCGCCTGCAAAGCCACCAACCATCCAACATGAAGAAAAACATCGATTGCATTTCGGTCAACTAAAAGTTGAAAGGGGATTAGGCCGCTTTTGCGATTCACACTCGTGTTTCTGATTTATCGTACGTCCAACCCTTAGATTCTCGTAGGGAGCGAACGGTTTGTCCTACAGGGCTCCGCGTGGTCTCAAAAAATTATAAAAATTCTATAGTATCTTAAAATGATGGAAAAACAATACCTTTATATTGAAAATTTTTGAGTTAGGGCGTTTTCAAAATTTCAAAATTTATTTTCGACCCTTAGAAGTGACCTACATCAACCAAAATCGATTCGACGATTTTTGGGACGATTTTTTTTTCTTTCGATTTTTGGATTTGACGTACCTTGAAACGTTAACCAACAAATTTTGAGGGGGTGTTAAATTTTTTTTTCTTGGTCGATTCCAAAGGTTCATTATTGAAAATAATAAACCAAAACAACCATCCCTTACTAGAAGTACGAATCGAAAATGTTTCGCATTATTCGTGCTTGAGTCACTCATTTACAGATTCTGTTTGGTACTTCGTTTCGTTGTTTTGAAGTTACTTTCATGTTTGCTCGTCTTTTATTCCAGGAAAGAGGTGTTTCACGGAAGATGAGCTTCATGCAGAGATTGACCCAGAAGTGTCAGTATAGCCGACGCTTGAGAAACAATACCTACATCTATAAAATGTCGTCGGTGTTGCTACTGGCGATTTTGAAAGTGATAATGACGACATGGTGAAGAACATCGCCGAGGTGATCGACGGAATCGACATCACTCTCACTGGGGCTAGCAACCAACGAGTCCTCATCACCTGGCTAGTCAGAAGGGACGCATTCTGACACTTCAAAGTCAATCTCTGCATGCAGCTCATCTTTCCTGACAAACATCTTTCTACTCATATTTCTAAAGTAAAAGGCAAACATAAACGTAATGTCATGGAACTTTCAATTTTCTAGATATTTCTCATGGTACCGTAAAACCGTCAAACTTTACCCCACCAGGGGTAACTTTACCCCCAAAAGTGAGAATCTTCAATTGTAACGTAAGCGTGGTAGAACGTAGATAAAAGTTAGCAATTTGGTTTTCGTTATTCTCCACATCCCAGAAAATCGATGTGGATTGCGATGGCGCCTTTATCACGTTATCAGCTATTATCAGTCATTGTTTCCTGTTCAGTTGTTTTTGTCCTGTTTCTCGTGCTCCAAAATTTCTTCCATATCAGGTGTTTGGAGTGGATTTACCAGGCAAGCCCTCATCATATCACTTTCAATATCTTATTTTGAACAAAATACACTAATCAAATTCTCAAAAAAGTGTTTTCTTAGTTATGCCTTTGTTTAACAAAAATTTGATGGTAACTTTACTCCAAAACCCGGGTATCTTTACTCCACTATAAAGGTTGGGATAAAGGTAGCCTCACTCATATTTTTCTTATTTAATCTCGAAAAATATTTGAGTTTTATAATTTTCGCAGTGTTGAATGTAAGGTTTCTAGTGTATCTCATGTCAGAAGTTAGAGATGGGGAGAAGAAATGAGAAAAAGCCCCTACCGAAACTTTACAACTGAACAGCTGCATTATGATATGAACATAAACGTGCTTTGGTCTCATAAGTTGTGATTTACCATATTATTTACTCGTGGGTTAACTTTGAAATTTACCATTGCAATTCATTTGAAAGTTATCGAATGTGAAACAGACTTTTTCTGTGATTTTGTTAAGTCATTCGTTGATCATTTATTGTCCTTTACTGTTTGTTTCTTTACTTGTAGAAAGGTTTGCAAAATTACCTACATAAGTCTGTTTATACTGGAAGACTGAAATTGTGATCTCTTAACCAGAAATATTGCATTTCAAGCAAATTCGTTGAAATAAATGATCGTTGGAATTTATATTTTTCTTATAGGTAACTTGTATTTTCCAAGCTAAAAAGTTCAATTTTTCAGAATGTATTTTACAATAATATTATAAATACTTGATACTATCAAGTATTTCTGGGGTAATGAATTCAATCCCGACTAGTAATATTGCACCACTGCCCGTTTCTGTAGCGATAACCGTGAGTTTTTCAGAGTGGAGTAAAGATAGACGCACTCGTAGGTAACTTTACTCCAACTTTTAAACAATTAAATAGGGGGGTTACAATTATCTGATCAATGAGCTCGACCACTCAAAATGTTCAGAAATCCCTGAAGATCAATTCACTTATTTAAAAAAATCAATTTAACCCATTTCGAGTGGGAGAAATTGTATTTGGAAATGTTTTGGAGTAAATCTTGGGGTAAAGTTTGACGGTTTTACGGTACTCAACTTTTTTTCTTGTGCTTCTGATTCATTTTTTAAACAGTTCTTTTAATCAAACATTTTTTCTGAAAAAAAAAAAAAAAAAAAAAAAAAAAAAAAAAAAAAAAAAAAAAATACCTCCTTGAAAATACTTATAACTCAAATAACTCGGAACTACCCATTTGGGACATTCATGTTCCAGCTGTATTAGCCCCCCCCCCTCCCCCATTTCATTTTTACGCTCAATAGGATGTACCTAAACAGAAAGAAAAATAGTTCTTCTTTAATTTCAAAAATTGTATAATTGGAAGTTAAGGGGTTAAGGTAGTTTTTCCATAACTCGTAACTTTGGTAGGTAACAGTGACGAGACAACCCTGTTTTTAGTGGGTGGAAGAATACAAGAAATGAACAGTGCCAGAAGATGCATGGTGGGCCTGCAATTGAGAAACCACTGAGAGCAGTGAAGGAGGCCATGGTAAAAAATGGATACATTGTTTAGAACAGAAGGTGAGGATGGGTAAGTTGATGCTCGACAGGATTCCAAATTGCAATATGCATAGACGGATTGAAACTAGTCGACCTTCATAGACCAAGGCTCTCTGTATCTAGAAGAAATCTGAGGTAGGAGCTGTTGATGTGCTTCGGGTTAAACGCAGAGGGGAAGAACCCAAAGCTTTACAAGGAGTTGATGGACAAACAATAAAAGTACTATGTGGATGATGGGTGGGTAGTTTAAGAATCAAATGTGGAACTCCCAGTGAATAGTTGAACGAGGACTTTTTCACTCATGAAAAAGGATTGAATGTGCCTTGAGGAAAAATTTACTCGTAGAAGGCATTACGAGGAATGCCCAAGATGGAAAAGTTGAGAAAAGGAATTTCATAATCTTTCTGTTCAAGTCATTGTAAAGGAAGGGGTAGTGTTATGGGTTCGTCAACAGTTGTTGGTGTTGTGGTTGGTCACTTATCTAGTTATCAGTGTTATTGAATGAAATATAATTTGGTTCTGTAAAGATCACCACACTGTGAAGTCCTTCTTTTAGATAGTTTTTCGGAATCCCACACTTTTTAGTAGACTTCTAGTTTAAACCAAGGGGATGAGGTAGCCCAGCGAATGAGTGACTGGACATGTTAGTTTGAAAAAATACATATGTAGGTACTTATTTCTAATATTGTACTCACATCATCCATATCCATAGGAGCCTCGTCTCTATCCAAAGTTTCATCAATCAAATGTGGTGGACTTTCATCTGTTGAAATGTCTTCAACTTTAATATCTTCAACTTTTATATCTAGAGTTTCAGAGCTACTCTCATTTTCTTCGATCTTAATTGATTCCACTTCAACCACAGCCACAGTAGTGTTCCCTTCATTAGGAATGGTTTCTTCTTCTGAGGAATCTTCCGAGGATCCTATATTCATAACAGTCTGAATAGCATTGTTGATGGCTTCGTCTTCCATGTTCTCGTCGTCTTCTTCATCAAGCTCTCTGGGAAATGGGTCCTTACTTTGAGAATCATCCTGACCCATTAAAATACTACGTTCATTAGCTTGAGCTATAATACTGCTGTTATCAGCCATAAGACTTTCGCTATCTCTATCTAAACTTGTGTTGCTACAATTATCGCTGTCTCGTTCTGAAATCACAAGGCGATCTTCACTATCATCGTCAAAATTCTCCTCATCTTCATAGCTCTCTAAATGTTCCAATAAAGCAATGTGGCGCGAATCGAGAGCGGCTGCTCTCAATGGAGATGCACATATCTTGTCAAAGGCTTCCTCACATGTTTGGATAGTAGGAGTGCTTTCTGGAGATGTGTCATCCTTCAGGAGATCGGCAGGTGTTTCAAATGTAGACGTTTTCACAGCATCAGAACAAGAAGGCGATGGCGATAGACTTCTCTTAAGCTTGGGAGAAGATGGTTTATCATCTGCTGAGAGAGTCATCGCTCTTTTCACAGCTTTTGCCTTGTCATCTGAACTTTTGCGAGCTTCGAACTCAAAAGGCTCGGGTTCTTTGAATTCATACACATCTTCAGTGTCTGTGTCGGTGGGTGATGAAGAAACAGCTGTTTCTTTTGTCTCCTTAGTTGTACTATCACTAGGTTGATCCGCATCAGTGGTACTACTAGGATCGTCCAATGTTATTTCAGTTTTTCCATCATCATTTTGAGTTTCATCCGAAGTACTTTCTTCGCCATGATCAGAAATTTCACTGTCAGTTCTACACTTGCTATCTTCATCATCATACTCTTCTTCTTCATCCTCTTCATCTTCGTCATCATATTTGATAGATGGCACATCAAAGTCGACTGATGAAGTAGGGATGGATACAGGATCATCCTTCTTATGTTCCAGCAACTGATGTTCTTCTTTGATAGGAGAATCTCGAGTGGATTCTTCAGAATCTTCATTTTCGTCCTTTGTCTCATTCTCAGCACTTGGGTCATCTTCTTCAATTTCATCCTCTGATTTTACATCTACTTTATTATTCAGTCCTTCACCCGCAGCTTCACTTTTTTCTGTATGGTCTGAGTTTCCAGTTCCAGTTTTGATATCTTTTATTTCAATGTCATGTTCTTCATCTTCTTCATCCTCCTCCTCCTCCTCCTCCTCTTCTTCTTCTTCTTCCTCCTCCTCCTCTTCATCATCATCTTCCTCTTTTATTTCTTTTTTCACAGTGACTCCAACAACTGATAATATTTCATCTCTTGACGAAGGTTCATGTTTCTTGTTTCTAGATTGGGGCGATGCACTCGATTCCACAATTTCTGCACGGACAGGAACAACATTTTTTGATTCTTCGAGCTCCGACCCTCCATCACTTTCAAAGTCTTGAGTGGTTTCATCATCTATGCAGAAATAAGATGCTCGATTAATTAAACATGACAAACAAGGAGAAAACTAAGTCCAGGTAGACACAGCTTGAATTCTGGGTGAAAAAATCATTATCAGAGCCACCAGTTACTTCATGTGATTTCACGAGACTTAATCCGAATATCTATATTTCCCACCCACGACAATAGTTGATAGAAAGCTCCATTCGTGCAGCATGAGCGTATGAACGAATTGAATTTTCAGAGAAATATTTCAACCGAATTTTAGTCATTTTTGAACTATGATCACAATTCCATTAATTGTTCTTAAAGGAAATTTTACGATGGTTCCGGATTCACCACGTATTAATAAGTTTGAGATAGAATTTTCACTAAAAACCCCGAAAAACAAATTTTTGGACATCACTCGTAAATGTCAAAAATGCTGGTCAATAAACTCATCCTTTTTTTGTTACTACTACCATTCCACACTAAGACAAGGCCATTGAAATAGCTTCATTTTCTTGGAAAATTCGCTAAAAGAATACAATGGACGCAATTATGGAATTTATGAGAAAATAAACATATAAATGTGGAGCATGGAGATAAGAGTAAGAGGAAGCACATTCTCGCAGGGTGTCACTTGGAAATATCCCACATGGGTGGCGCAGTCAATAGCGAGGCTTCCTTGAAACACCTCAGATCGCCAGCCTAAGTTACTGATTTTCCGTGTTCAAACACAAATTTTTGTAATTAACACCGCTTTGTAATAAAAATTACGACCGTTGGAAAGCTGAGATTTTGGAGGAGTTTTGACCGTTCTTGCATCTTGAAAAAAAGTTGGTTCCTAGCTTAATTTTCGATTGAAAAAATTCGAGGTTTCTCAAATTTAGGTAAACATTTATTTTCAAAGGGCATTTTCACGTAACACGACTAAAAAAAAAAAGTCAGGCCCAATAGGAAATGTTATGTTCTTTCCAACGGTGTCCTCAAATTTTAATTCACACAGCAAGTTATGACTGATGTATTAACGTAAGGACAAAATCATGTTTTGTAACAAATTAGTTGTAGAATTGACTCCATCAATTTGGCTTACATAATGTTTATTGAAAAAAGTTTGCTAAGTGGGTGAGGCACATAGCTTCCTCGTATCCATAACTCTGTAGTATGGATTATCCTATGCATTGTAGCTAATCTCAAAACATTAATCTCCAAGTACCTTGCACTACCCTCATAGGGGACCATCTACACGGCAACAATCGGGCGGAAAATGTAGAAGTTATGGCTGTTACAAGTTTTTTACGTTTGCGCATGCGCAGAGACTATTGATCCAGGAGCAATTATCTTCGTAAGGGACCATTTACACCCCAATCTGCACAATCCCAGAAAATTCCATGCCCGTTACAAGGATTTCATGACAGACAAGACAAAATTGATCAGGAAGGCCTAAAACGTAAAATGCGAGTGGAAATTTTGAAGAACAGTTTTTTTTAACCTTGAAAAAAATGCTTCTGCTACCTGGTAGAGAGCAAAATATTGCTACCATGAGATTTTGTGATTCCACCTTCACTCTTGAGACAGGAATTGATCATTCTTTTCAAACAAATTGTGGATTTTGCTTCTGACTTTATCAAGGTAGGTAGCAAGGGAAAGCAGTGTTTTTGCACTTTTCAAGGATAAAAAAATGTCCACTTGCGTTTAATTTTGTAGCTCTTTCTGAACAATGTTGGTTTCATGTGTCAAAATTCTTGCAACAGGCAAAACTGTAAGGAGTTCGTTTTTGATGAAAGTTTACGGGATTGTGCAGGTTGGGGGGTAGACCCATGCCATATAATGGGGGGTGCGCCTGATTTTTTTAAAAATTTTTAATCGAAAATAGACCTCATCCTGAGAATTTTGACACCAGCCGTTCTATTTTTGGATGAGTAGGTCTTCTTCTATGATTTTTCAAAGTTTCTAATGTTTATGACGTCACGCGCCTCCCTCCTGGGCGGGACCACAGCCCACTGTGACGTCATAAAACTAAAAAATCATAGAAAAAGCTCTTCTCACGCTAGAAGGTCGCGGTTGGTGTCAAAATTCTCAGAATGAGGTCTTGTTTAGATTAAAAACAACAATAAACAGTTTTTCCGACCCATGCGCACTCCCCATTGGTAGCTACAGCACATGCGTCATCGTGAAATTTCTTTTGAAGGATAACTTCTAAAGTTTTCGACGGGATTTTCAAAGAATAGAGTAGTTGAGACACTGGATGGTTCCCAATGAATTTCATTTAGTCTGCTCATAAAATTTGAAGGGAATTGGTAGGTACTTGGAGTTTGCGATATCTACTGAGCATCAGATCATTTGTACAGTCGTCTTTTGGATACACCAATGGCCATAGGCTGGTATTTTAATGAACTGGTTCCCTTGAGATCACCAAAGTTAAGGCCAGGTAGATCATCGCAGGCCTTGATAATTTTTTGGGTTGGGAATCCCCACTCCACATAATTGGGAGGCAATAAGCTGCCATGAGCGAAATCATCAAACGAATCTGATCTTCCCTTTGGGAGACAGCTGATGTCCGCGACGCCAGAAATGGCAGTAGGACGAAAATTCAACCTGATATGGTTGTTAACTTCACTTAGGTATCGTTTTTTGGAAGTTATTTGTTTGACTTATATATCTTATAGTTGTCACTGGCTTTTGCTTCCTCACTACCGAAGGTAGGGAAGCTTTGTATTCGTGAAAGAAGTGAAAAAAAAAAATGTCCTCCAAAATCAAAATTTCCACTTGCTTTTTGCGTTTTAGAGCTTCCCGAACAATTTTGGTTCCGTGTCTGTCTGTCGGTCTGTCTGTGGTCAATCCTTGTCCCGGGCAAAACTATACTAACCTGTGGTCCGATTTTGATGAAATTTTCAGGGATTGTGCGGGTTAGGTCCTAGACGGTCCCCTATAAATTTCAGCACCTTCGGATCAGCTGAGTGAGCTCCAAGGCCATTTTCTCTCCTGTTGAACGCAGGAAGCTGAAATTTGAGAGGCAGGGTCAATGGAGAATGCTGAAGGTGCCTGAGTGGTCACTGATCAGCTGAGTGAGCTCCAAGGCCATTTCCTCTCCTGTTTTTCGCCAACTGATTCTATACGTCCATGTTACAATGAGTGAGGAAGCTATACTGCCCACCCAACTTGGCAGACGTTTTTAAATGTGCCAAGAAAGGGCTTAGTTTATTATCAACTGAGACAACTTTCTAGTTTTGCATTACTTTGTCAAAGTTTCGAAATATGATTGGGGGGGGTCCTTTACGACATGCCATTGTTAATTAAGGCAATTAAACCAAAACTTGAAAAATGAAGCTTTCTAGCTAACATCACTGCCACAAACTCATTGAGTTTTCTACTTGGTCAAAACATTGCAAATTAATAATTTCTTTAATGAATTTTCAAAATTTAGTACCTCCCTACTTCTCGACGAGACAGAAGAAGGCAAAACTGAATTCAACGTCCGTAACCATGTTAACATCCATTTCTAACCCTCGGCAAGAGCATTTTCCACCCGTGCCAAGCAACTACCTTTCCAATTCATTGCTCCTCCTTCCATACTCTTATCTCTATTATGTGGAGACGTAGGAAATTCATGAACATTTTGGGAATATTAAAGCTTGTACTAAACCTGGGTACAGGTTGTTACATTACTGGGTACTGATTGTTACATATGACAGAATAAGATGGCTAATAGGAACGAAAAACATCACTTATAACGATTGACATAGAATATTCACTAGTAGGTTATAACTCTCCACCTTTTTTGGTATGTGCTGCTCTTGTTGTAGGTCGTTTTTGAGAGGGGCATTTACTTCTGCTTGAAGATGAGGCAATAGACGATGGAGTGGTACTTCGTCCAACTGACCCTTGCCTATTAGCTTGGTGGTCTTTAGCCGAGGATAGAGAGCTCCCACACGATGAAGAACCAGCAACTTCTTTATGGACGCCAGCTTTGAAATCTTTGGAAGCTTCATTCTTTGTTAAAGGCTTCTTCTCTTTTTTAGCCGATTTAGGTGTAGATACCTTGAGAACAGAATAACAAGATCAGCATTCCTTCGTTTGGAACCATCTCAAACTTTTGTTCTAATTGGAGTTAAAATACCTATGAGCAAATTATACATAGGATTGCCTATATGATGGCCCAAAGGATAGAAGAATCACGAACCCAAACTAACAGCAGCGTGACAACGTAAAAAAAATTGAAACACAAATACCGAACCTGTGTCTGTTTCTTCGACGCCTTGCCAGCCACCCAAGAGAGGTTGTCTGCGATCCGATTGGATCTGATCCACTCGTCATATCGCGTGTTCCAACCAGTATAGTGTACGAAGTAGAGAGTCTCCCCGTTTTCCTCTTTGGTACTCAACACCTGGTACAATAGTACTTTTGATTAATCGAAACAATTTGAAACTCATTGTGATTTAAGGAGGAAAAAACACGAGCATGGTCACAAATGTATTATGGAAAAAATCAGTCATGTTTGAAAAACATATGAAAATACAGGGGTTTTTATTAGAAATACTGAACCATTACGTACCTTGGCTTCGTATGATGTAATTTTTGCTTCTCTTGTGGGTCCATAGTAAACTTTCAACTTGTCACCCAAAGAAATGGTTTTGTATGTGGGGAGCACATCGTAGTTCCTAGGGAACAGAGACGTTTGACATGTATTATTATTTAATAAGGACTCTGGGAGCATTCTCAAGGGTAAAAACTACGTTTCAGGAGGAAATCACCATCTAAATCTAGGAACACAAATAAATATCGTACGATCGCATATTCCAAATCAGCGCCCGATTTCATATACAATAGACCATAAGATGAGTAGCAGAAATTTATCAATAACTGGAAACAAACTATAGAGAGGGAACTAAGTAAATTGTTAAAAAAATTCAGAATTGAAATACATTAGTAGAAAAATAAAGAATCCATTGTTGGAACATTATCAGATTCACAGAAGAATATTATCCAACTATGACCGAGTTTACTAGAATATAGATTTTCGTGGAGGGGTTTCTATAACAACCAGTCAAAAGGTGTAATATAATGTAAGAATGTGGATGGGGAGTAGATTTTTTCTCAATAATTCAGACCAACATGACTAGGTACCTTTTTTCCTCCAAGAACATTGTGTCAAATGCCAAAACAAACAGGCATGCATGAAGGTAAAAAGAAAATCCATGTAAGTTGAATGGGTAAGTTTAGCTTATTACAGGTATAGAATTAGCTTTTGAATGAGAAATCGCGGCAGAATGGCTTTCAACTGAGTAGGATGACGACCCTACAGTAACAGTTCATTAATTTTTTAAGCACTTCTCACGAGAACCCAAAATAACGTGCCAAGATTCAAACAATATTTAGACGATCAGAGAACAGCTAACAAAAATGTCTGGATTGGGGTCAGTGCAAGAATTAAGGATAGAGTGCATAGATTCCTTTTGGACGTTGCCATCACTTATGACTAGGGACGGCACGATACCACCGATATATCGGAGTATCGATACTTTTATGGCATCGATACCGATATTTGTATCGATACTTTTGATGCAAAACTCAAACCAATATATTGGTATCGATACTTTTGCCTAGAATATCGGAGGTATCGATACTTTCTTGACGATATTATCGAAAATTTTGCCAAAGTAAATTGATGAAAAAATACCAAATAAATAACTAAAAAATAATACCATATATTGTCTGCCACAGAATAATACTCAAAGTAGGCTCAGAATAGTATCAATATCCAATGTGAGTTTGGAAGGACTTTAAACCCGTTTTCCCGAACTTACAAGAAGAGGGAGGCATGCAAAATATTAATCGTGATGGCGACATCAGTCACGTGCGAACGGCTTTTTTCGAATAATAAATTGTATTATTTGTATTGTAACTGAATTATTACTTGATCCTTTCGATTTCTAGTGGAAGGAAAACATCATTTCATTGAACAGAGATTTCTTGCAAATAAGAATTTGAATTAAAATGAAATGGAATAAATATTAATTTTTTTTATTAAATTTTAAATTATTGGCTTTTATTACATTTTTAATTGCCATTGACTTTTAATACATTTTGAATTATTGTTAAAAAAAAAAAAAAAAATACATGGCCTCTTCCCAATAGGGTTTTTATTTGGATTGAAAAATCATCGTTGGGTTAATTTTAAATATCTTCGGTATCGATACTTTGAGCCAATATTATCGAAGTATCGATATTTTATAATATTGGTATCGATACTTCCTGAGGAATATCGTATCGAAAGGAGTATCGATACTTTGGAGTATCGTGCCGTCCCTACTTATGACTCAAAGGGCTGCATAAAAAGGGAGATCCCAACCACATTTTCGTAGGTGAACTCGTATTCCAGACTATTATAGTAGTTGAACCTACTCAAGAGCGATTTCTGACTTTTCTTTCCTCTTCCTTCCTTTTCTTTTCTCATCCGAAACGGTCGATGTTGGTGTAGTTTCTTCCTTCTTTATTTTGGGTACGACTACAACTTCGTCTTTAATTTTTGTCTTAGGATGGCTCTGTAAGTAAAGAAGACAATTGAAGGAACACTGATAGGTATTATGTTAGACTAATAGTTCCAATCATTGGACACCCCTCACATATCAAATGTCATGGTTTTCAAGTACCCCGTATGTTTGATGAAAAAGGGAACATTAGAAACACTGATGGTAAACGAAAATAGAGAACATACCTTCTCAGCATCGGCAACAACTGATGTAGTAGCTTTGCTTCTACCTTTGATTAATTCAGTGGTTCTTAGCCTTTCTTTTATCACTCGCTTTTGTCGCGTATTCGCAAGGCAGTCAACTTTTCCTCCTTTCACTATGGGAACTTCTTTCTTTTGTTTTTCTTTCGTTGTAACACGCTTCTTTCTATCCTTAGGGGTAGAAGTTACATTTTCTGCAACAGCTTCGGATTCATCATTCAGTACTTCTTCCTTAATTACTTCTTCTTTAATTTCCAGTTTTACGATCGTAGGGTCAGGTTCAACTACAGTTTTGCATTTTGGATTTCTCAATTTCAATCCTGGTTCGACCTTGACTTCTCGAACAGGAGTTTTAGAGCTGGGCTCATTAACAGCTTTAGAATGACTTGGAGGTGTAGCTTGGGTTGACTTTTTGCTCGCAGGTTTATCTTTGGGTACTGGAGTAGCAGGAGGCTTTGTCACGTTTACTTCTTTGTACGCCGAAGATGGACCAGCCTTGGCCAGAGTCTCCCTGTATGCTGCCTCACTCATGGTTGGAACGGACTTTTCGGTGGGCTTTTCCTACAACCCAACAGTACATCAAAATTAATTCAACTCCAATAATTCATTTAAACATTCCTGTTTGATAATGGTGCGATATATCTAGAATTATATATGGGCAATAACAATTGTAATTAGCTAACTACACTAAACTAAAGCTTCTAGTTTTAATTGGTATGGCTATTCTTTTTTTAAAGTAGTTAGTACAACTTTAGTTGACCCCAAATTCAGTTGCATCTCACAACTACAACTATTGTTCTTAATTTTAGTTTTGTTCAATTTTTTTCGAACTATGTTCTTTCAAATGAGAAAAAACGCATTGTTTTTCAAAGCTGGATCACGGGTGGTATACATTTTTATTTCTATCAGACTCGATTTAAGACGATTTTTGATGTTAACTTGATACAGCAATGATTTTTTATGTAGATCGAGTCATATTAAAAGCCCAACTCCCCACGTGATTTGGCTTTAAACTAGTCCAAAAGCAAGTGGCACATAAGGAATTTTATAAAATTTTGTGAAATCCTATGACTAAGGGAGTTAACATTGAATTCGAGTACGTAATAAAAATGATGGTTTTAATGTGAAAGAACGGAATTCCCCATTCAATACAATATTTGTTTTGAAGTTGATTTCTTTTTCTCACACTCATGGCTGTACTGAACATCACATAAGTCAGATACATGGGCGTGATAAAATAAATTGTCAGCAATAAAATAACCATTTGATGACTTTCAGGGTGACGCAAGGCTGTTATTGTAACTGACTTTACATAACATGCATATAAGGAACGTCAAAATAATAACAGAATAATACATTACATAAACATAACTTGCCTTTTCAATCTTAACCGCTGGAGAAGAAATGGATCGATCTTTCATTACATTGGCTCTACCAATTCGACTGCGACTTCTACTGAGGCGAGGTTGTATTTGCATAGAGCAGCCAGGTCGCTTTGGCCATTCTTCAAAACTCAGCAAATACCTGAAATATCGTTTGTATATAAGACACACAACAAACAGGAGATAATAAATATAAATAATATTCTATAATTATTAATATTAAATATGAAAAAAAAAAATTCAAAATGGGATGCAAAATCTTAACAGTAGCTCTACGTGACTTGGTTTACACTCATATTTTGAAAATATGAATTGTAAGAAGTGGTTCTCAATCCCAAACCCAATGAGGAATTTCCTATTTTTGACCCTAAATTGGATTCAGCACCTCGAAAAACCCCCTACGGCAAACTTTCAGCCCGCACTTCCTAATTTACGAATAAACCAAACAGTGTAGAAAACATGAACTTTGAAAAAAAACGGGAAAATGACGTCATGCTGGAATAGTTCATTTATGGCCGCTTGAAGCGCTGAGATCGAGAAAACTAGTCATCAGATGCAACATTTCACAAAACAGTAAAGTTCAAAATCGAAAAACTGAAGAAAAAAATAGAAAAAGCAAGATGGGAAAAATTAGGTTTCCCCTGTTTTTGTTTGATAACTTTGCTCTTAGAAAACACAATTTCGTCGTCTCAACGGGCAACACTGGGAGGAGATGGTGATCCAAACAGCCAATCAGCGAGCGTTCCTGCTTCACATTGAAGAGGTCCATTTTCCCAGTTATTTTTTTGAAATCAGCCCGATTTTCATCTATCCCACACCATTAACTATTCAGGAAAAATGGAAACAGAATTCGGTGAAATTCCTCATAGCAGACTCACACTACAGGGCAGCCTACCGGTTTGGTACGGAATCTATCGCCATCACTTTGTTATATGTATCACATCATGTTTTGTGGATAAAAACAAGTTGTATTAATCTCAATTGGTATCAATCACAAGAGGTCGTATCTAGCGAAAATGTGTACGATATATTAAGGGGAGTCAGCCCGAAAAACAGCGTTTTTTGCAAACGCCTCTGTGTTGCTTAAATCTTAGTAGAAAAATGAAAATGGTCAATAATTCGACAGTTTAGATCTTGATGAACAAAATTATGTAAAGAAAATCATAATTGATCATTTAGGTACTTCGCTATAAGTACCTAAAGTTGGGCCCTTTCACCTGTTTTCGTGCACTTTTCTCGGTAAGTACTCGTCCGAATTCAATTTTTTTTTTAATTTGTTCATCTTACTAAGCTCTATCAACAGACGAGGGCTTTTTCATTTTCAATAGTTTTATCATTTTTTTTTCTCAAAAAAATAAAAAACCGGGTTTTTGGTAGGTAACATTTTTTTAACCACAAACTCTCCAAATTAAAATTATCCAAAACCCCCTCGTCTATCGACGTATTAGCAACGTACGAACAACACTAAAAAAACAGAATCAAAATCGGTTGAATGGGTACCGCAGAAAGTGCACGTAAGCATCAGAAAATGTTGTTGCAAGAAAAACGCGTTTTTCTGAAAAAGAACAATTTTCGAGCTTCGCGGTTTACTACCGCCCGCGTTCTAACTTGGCTGTATAAGAACAATGAGAAGAGGAATAAGGTAAGGGTTATTCAGTGTTACAGTTTGTTTATTGCCGGTTTTTTGACAGTTTCCGAGTTTCTAAAGTTGTTTCTGACCAGTAGTAAAGAAGCAGGGACGGGAGAGTGGTACACCAACCAAGCAGGCGGAAGCAAGGCGGTCTCTCTTGTGTAGAGTGGGAGCGCAGCCATGAGATGGCCAACTTTGACCTTAATTATCTTAGGGTTCCGTATTCGGAACAATCAATTATTATATATCAAATTGTTCAAAATTGAATGGAGAATAATATAAAATTATTTTAAAAAATTGAAAAAAAAATTTTTTTTCGGGCTGACTCCCCTTAAATTTGAATTTTGGGATCACAAAAAAACCAAGTATTCTTTGGAGGAAATTCACCATTTGGGTGAGGAATCTACAAGAAATCCCCACACCTTTATAAGCATGTACAATTTGATTACTTACTTTCTGTAGCTTTGTTTGACCATTCCTACTATTACAGGATTATGCCCAAAACCAAGTTTGACAGAAACGTTCTTCCAGTTGTTTTGGTTGGTAACTCTATTAAATCCTCCGAGATTATGAACAACCTTAAACAAAAATTGATTATATGCTAAAGATGGTATTATTGGGGTAGATAATATCGAACATACATCTACATCGATGTTCTATTCCTACCACCGAGAAGTTAAAAGTATAATAACAAATGGAATTATGGAACAAATCTACGTTCATATTTTTTCATGAGATGCAAGTTGCTGATCAATGTACCTTGTAAAGTCTGAATAAATCAACGTCTTTACTTCCGATGACCGGTTCTTCATTGATTGGAGTCCCGTTCTCATCCATAAACTTGTACAACTGGGCAACAAAGTGATCTTTCTTTTCCCGGGGTTCATCATCAGAGCTCTTCAAACAAATGGAAAATCTTATTAGGACTGCTCAGTAATCATTTTGATTACTAGAAATGCATCAAAAATACAATAGGTTTGATCCAGCACAAAAAGTCCATGAACTCAGTTCATATAGATACTGGTTGAGTGTGGGAACCCAAAGAAAGTTAAATGAGTTTGAAAACTTAGCAGGTTCAGGAACCTGGGGTGCTGGAACGTTTTAGTAGTTATGGTGAAACTCGGCAGAGAGCGCTGATTCTTCATTTAAAAAAAAACCTTGAATGACCTGCACCTCCACTCTTGACAACTTCACTTCTCACCGTTGTTTATAACTTCATTCATTGTTTTTTCACCGAGAAACTTCTACAAGTTTCCTGGGATTGCGCCAAAAATTGTTTTAGGTAAATTCCAAATGTGGCCCATTGAATTTCGACACTGATTCATGTAGTGTAATCAGTTTTCAGATTCGATCGAATATTACGAGTAAGGCATTTACCGCCAAAAATAAGGGTAGAAAATGGCCGTTAGTAGTAGTAGTTCTATTCACACTAATTAAAATAATGGAACTGGTTTAATTGTGCTCGTGTGAAAATAGAGACAGACACTCCCAAAAACAACTAAACAAGGTGATTTTCCACTTTTTTACCATCATTTTTAGCTGTGTATGCTTCAAAATTCGATTGGGCATCACTATGTGAATCAGCGTCGAAAAAAAAAAAAAATGTAATGTATCACACTTGTTGTTTACCAAAAACGATTTTTGGCGCTCTCCCAGGATTGCGGAATGCTTGCTGAATGAGTTGGGAATTATGAAAAAAATCATTTGAGGAGTTTTCCATGGATCCGAAACTGGAGTAAATAATGGAGGTTGCCATTTGAATATAAACAAAGTTAGGGTTCCACAGTTTCACTATTGTGCGGCGCGCAAAAATGTTATATTTGAATTCTTCGTACAACATTATGGCCGTTCGGTTTGCAATTTTTTACCCTTTTCACGACAAAAATGGGGTGTCTATTTATTAAAACCATCCTGTAGATGGATATTTTTGTATATTGGGGGAAATTTCATCACATTGCATTATTAACATATAAACGAGTTTTACAATGATATTTTTATAAGTCCAACTGAGAATTTTCCAACACAAATTGAAAAATTTTACAAAACATTGAGAGGAAGCTTTCAATTGTCCGAACCATTTCTTCGTAAAATTTTAAAACTGTTAATAGATGAATTATTTTGATAGAAAACATTTGAAAATAGAAAATTTTCAATTAGGAGTGGAAAAATTCCTATTTGTTTTGGAAAATTCCCAATTTGGAATGGAAATTTCTCATTTTGACTTAGAAAACCTAGGGGTAGTTGCTGCGACGAGTCAATTAATTTGCTCGAAGCGGCGTATTTAATCCATCCGTAAAGATTCAATGTATGTACCATTTCAACTTTAGGCAGACAATTCTTGTCACTTTGTCAGTCGTAGGTGGGAAACAGGAACGCTATTAGCATCGAGGCTGGTCAAGAAATGAAAAATGTCGTAGGTTTCACGTGAATGGAACAGGCTACCCTTCAGTTGGAGTTCTCAACCCTGCACTCAATAGAAAGTACATGAACTTAATTACTAATAGTTCATGAACTGGAGGCGCTGGAACGCCTCAGCTCATGAACTCCACCTGCACGCAGGTTGTGCGCTGCATGGATTCATGGGTTCATGAACTGAGTTGCACTGGAACAAACCTAATCGACATCATACAACTAAACTGCTCTCATAGTTTCATTCTGAATAGAAATATACATGAAAACTGGGTTAAGAAACTGCAAGCAAAGCAAAAGTAATTAGTGAAATTCTGTTCCTTCAAAAATGCTCACACATTTCAGGACAAATCCAAAACGGCCCAATCAATTTCCTCAAATGTCTCATACCTTGAGCAGCAAGAAAAATAATAAAAAATACTCACTATGCTATTGTGAACTGCCACACACCATCCCCATGCCCTTTGTGGAACACAACTAGGGTTGGTGGGCGAATGGAGGGGGGAAGGAATGATGCACACCTGACAAACGAGCCCCCTTTAATAGTCACCTTGAATGTAGGCATATTGAAAAATGGGACAATACTTAAATCAAGTTTTTGAATTTGAGATTGAATACCAAACCAGCTGCTAGTATTTCAACACACTTGAAACTCATTTGGTATAATTGTTATACACAAGGCTGAATAAATCAGGGGATTTTCTAAATGAGGTGATGCATTAATTAGTATTGAAAGAACTATTCTGCGATCAGGTATCATCAGGTCATCTTCCTCCGAAATTGCCTAAGCTCCGATAGCCTAAAGGACAATAAGAAATTATAGGCCCACACCTGCAACTTCGAATGGTCTACAGTTGCGATCGGAGGCACACATGTTCCCTTACCACATACAGATACGTTTGTCAACAGTGGTTCACAGCTTCCATCGTATATGCAATACGTGTGTATGGGTTCAAGTGTAGCGCTTGACAATTTTTGTAAAACTGCTTAGTTTCAAGTGAATGGCATTTGATATATCGGTCACAATCCTGCAATTGTCACTCCAAGCCCTACTGGATTGGTTTATTAATGAATTTAAAAAAGAATATTTCAGGGTACAATAGAAATTCAATAGATAAGTTCATTCATGCAGTATGAGCGAATTGTCACAGAATCTATTTGGTGTATGTTACTAATAAGAAGACTGGTGTCTCAAATAAATTTTGAACAGTAAATTTATGAATTTAACAGAAGTTTTCAACACAAAACGATACCTCATTGTCTTCTCCAGGATCACTGTCAGAGCCTGCATCTGTAACTCCGTATAATAACAGGTCTCTGTCCCAATGTAAGGGGAGTTCATCACGATCAAGGAACTGAAGAGCTTTTTCGACAGCTGAAAAGTTATTTAGAAAACGAGTTGAGACCATTGACAAAAAATCTCATGAAATAAAACATGGAAAACGAAAACATGAAGTAAAACAGTAATTGAAACATATTGTTTAGTAATGCATGCATTCCAGGGGATGTCCCATTGGATAAGCATTAGATCAGTTTAACACAGTTGTTAAGTGAAAAACTGTTTCACTCGATGTAATTTATTTATTACCTTAGGCGAGATTCACTGACCCACCCCCCCACCATTATCCACCTTAACATTTCTAGCGGCATGGGAGCCTCGAATCTGAAGAGCATTTTAAAATCCATGATCTACGACACCCAACATGCGAATTCGAGTTCACCCCCCCCCCCACCTCCCCAACGCCAACAATGGTGCCAGTCTGGCACCAAAGCGGAAATACGTCTTAACATCGAACTTTCATCTGTTAGTTTTGGTAGGCAGTCCGTCGAAGTTCACATCCGTATTCAAGGTGAAACACACACAAAAAAAAAAAAAAAAAAAACACACGAAATAAGCGGTTTATGGCATCATGGCACCATATCCTGGCACCATGGTGGTACAGAGAATAATTCATGAAAATTCGGAGGTATAATGAGAATTTTTCCTCAATTTCAAAGCTTGGGTACAATTAGTAAGCAGTAAAGGAACCGAAATATTGAAAAATCGGATATTTTGTGAATACTATCCCCCCACTTACCCCCTCCCCTTGCGAATTTTGGTACTCTGGTAAAATCATGTACAACTCGGAAGTTATTTGAGTCAAACAAAAAAAGAAACACGCAAATCGGTTGGAAATTCAGGCCTGGGCAGTGTTTACAAGATTATACCCGCAAACGCACGTTTTTTAAGCATTAACCCCCCCCTTTCCCCCTCTTAAAAAGCAAAATACAAAATTCCGGCGCCGTAGTGCACAACTAGATAGTTTTCCGCGTCAAACGAAAAAAGAACCACGAAAATCGTTTGAGAACTAAGGCCTGGGCAGAGTACACAAGATTATGCCCAAAAACGCACGTTTTTCGAGCATTAACCCCCCCTTTCCCCCCCTTAAAAGGCAAAATTCTAAATTCCGGCGACGTAGTGCACAACTAGATAGTTTTCCGCGACGAACAAAAAAAGAACCAGGAAAATCGGTTGAGAACTAAGGCCTGTGCAGAGTACACAAGATTTTGTTACACACACACACACACACAGACATACACCTATGGTTTTTTTTCACGGATTTGGATTCAGAATGGTCTAAAACGGATTACTGTGTGGTTATTTTTTTTTCTGTTGAGTGTTGTCCTCCTTCACCCCAGATCGATCGCATAAGGACGCCCAAGTCTTACTGTGGGACGTCCTAAAAACTACCCTTGACAACATTAAACATAATGTTTAGTACTGCATGCATTCCAGGGGCATGCATTTGCATTTCTAAATGTTATGCGATTGGATAAGGTTTAGGTCATTTTGAACCAGTTGGTGAGCCCCTATATACGCATTTCCCTTCCTATATACGCAATTTGGTTAGTGGTTTGAGTTAGAACTAGTGGAGGATTTCATGCGCAGCGGCTACCATCAGTCTGTGAGTGATAATTTTCATGGGGGACCGCAAAATAGGGTGTGCGCCTCGGTAGGAAAAACTGTTTATTGTTATTTTTAATCTAAGGTAGACCTCATTCTGAGAATTTTGGTACCAACCGCGACCTTCTAGCGTGTGTAAATCTTTTCCTATGAATTTTTAAAGTTTCGACCGTTTATGACGTCACAGTGGGCTGTGGTCCCGCCCAGGCGAGAGGGGCGCGTGACGTCATAAACGGTCGAAACTTTGAAAAATCATAGAAACAGATCTACTCACGCTAGAAGGTCGTGGTTGGTGCCTAAATTCTCAGGATGTAGTCTACTTTCGATTAAAAATCTAAAAAAAATCAAGGCGCACACCCCATTCCTCAAAATATCACCGAAATCAGATAGAAAATGTGGAAGTTATGGCGGTAACAAGGAAATATACGTTTGCGCATGCGCAGTGGCCACTATCAGTCAGGGGATGACGATTTTCATAGGGGAACATCTACACGCCAACCCGCACAGTCCCTGAAAATTGCATCGAAATCGGGTGAAAATTGTTGAAGTTATGGCTGTGGCAAGGATTTCACGACAGAGAGACATGAAACCAAAATCGTTCAGAAAGGTCTGAAAAGCGAGTGGAGATTTCGATTTTGAAGAACTTTTTTTCCAACCTTCTAAAGGTAAAACAAAGCTTCCGCTACCTTGGTAGACTCCGAAACAATTATTAAACAGGAATTGATGACCTACCTAAAATACTGTTAGTGCTAAGACAATTTTGCATATTCTTATGTAAAACTCGACCTGCAAGATCCTTCATATTTCCCAGATTCGGACCGTTACAAATTCTACCTATAATAAAAATTAACATTCAAAAAGTCGGAGAACAAAAATGAAGTTTTACGGTTGCATCTCAAAGAATATAATGAACATGAATGGAATCTGTCGGTGCGAAAATTATTGAGTCCTTCTGAACACGAATAAAAACAAGGAAAGTAGGTACTAATCTACTAAAAGCCTATTTCATTTCATTTTCAATTTGAAGCGCCACGGAGTTGGGCATCTCGGTAGGCGTACTCCGTGGTGTCACCACCCGCGTCCTGCTCGGCTCATATTTGAACTGGTGGTCGTTCTTTAGAGGCACTTCCCTTCATCCCTCCCCTAATCCCTAGGGCCAGCGTCCGTTGAGTCCTGGGCGTCCTCCCCATTATATTTGATTAATTTATTTATTTTTATTAATGGCGTTTCTTAATAAAAAATTGTAAAAAAATTGGCACTGCGTACTTCCGAATTCGTTTCCAGTAAAGAGCGCATTTATTTCTCTTCTCATAACCCCAAGATTATGAGGATTTATCTTGAAGTAGGTACTTAGAAGACCACCGGTCGATGGCCGTTTCAAGAACATTCCCCAGGGTTCCAAGAGTCGTTATGGATAAGCTAGGAAAAAGTAGGTACCTAGTTACCAGAATAGAAGAGATATTTCTGCCTATCTGTAGGTTGTAAAATTTTCGCTAACTTTAACTGTACTTATTGACATGACTCACCGTTGTTGATCAAGTTTGGCCGCCTAGCGAACTTGCATATGTCCAATTTGACCCTTCGACTAATTTGAGTCGCAATGCTCGCCTTCAACGATCGAATGGACTCGACCCATGAACAACCCACGACCTGTTTCATTCTAAGTTTCAAATACTTTTCGATATGTCGGGGGATTTTAAGCCCGGCTTCACGCATTTCGATGATCAGACAGCCCACTGTCCTATCCAGAACCGATCTTCTGTTGTCGCGTTTTTTGGGCATTATGGACACGTTTGGGCTTAACAAACACGTTTTTCACTAAAATATTTATAGAAATTTCTCTGTTAATATAAAAAGAAAGATATCACCGTAAAAAGCAAGCTCGACTTTGATCACATCACCACCCAAGAGGAGAGAAAGAACGTTACTCAGAAAAACGCCAGTGACCGGTAAAAAAGGAGGGAACTTTGAACAAGTTTACCACCACCGAAATTCCATAAGGAAGTAATACGTTCGTAATCGTAGGTGAGGAAAAATCAAAATTCAATCCAAACAATTCTAACTTCTTTGTTAATAATGCAAAAAAAAAAGGATTATTTATTTGTTTTTTAACTAAAAAAAGGAAATATAAAATTATAAGAATTTCTGAAATTATTAATTTCTGAAAAAATTATAAGAAGGTTCTTCCATGCTGAAAAATCAGGTACATGCAATTCAACTTCGAAGGGCACAGGTCATGCATATCACTTGTTGCTGTGTTTGGAGGATCTCATGATTGGAACAGTGATCCATGGACTACCTACACCACTCAGGTCCAGATCACGGCCTTATGTGGTCTGCAACATGTAGGGATTGTTGAAGGAATGGGTATCTGCATTTTCTAACCCGGTCAACAATGGATAAAAAGTAAAAAAAAAAGAATAAATATTTAAAAAAAAAACAAGAAAAAAATTTCGGACCTGAGTGGGCGGTTCCAAGACGACTGATCGAACGCAAGTAAAAATTTGGTAGTGGTGGCAACTAGTTGAGCCCCATGGAGGAATGAAAATGAAAACAATCATTTCCGATTGTACATCGAGGTAGGTATTTAGGCTGACAGAAATCAGCCCTAGTAGTGACGATTCGATGTACCTTTCGATGCGATATTCAACATCGAAATAATATCGGAAGGCAGTATCGATGTCGATAAAATATCGGAAGAAACATATCGATATCAGTGATATCGATAGAATATCGAAAGAAAAATATGTGACATTGAATAATATTCAATATAAGTGATATCGATAGAATATCGAAAGAAAAATACTGATTTCACTGATATCGAATATGTGTGCATTTTTGCTTTCGAGTCTACCAAGGTAGCGGAAGCTTTGTTTTCACTTTTCAAGGACGAAAAAAAAAGTTCTCCAAAATCAAAATTTTCACTCGCGTTTTAGACCTTTCTGAACAATTTTGGTTCCGTGTCTGTCATGAATTCCTTGTAACGCGCATAACTATACGAAGTTATTGTCGAATTTCTATGAAATTTCCAGGGATTGTGCGGGTTGGTGTGTAGACGGTCCCCTATGAAAATTACCACCTTTGGGATGATAGTAGCCACTGCGCATGCGCAAACGTAAATTTCCTTGTAACGGCCATAATTTCTACATTTTACATCCGATTTCAATGAAAATTTCAGGGATGTTACAGATTAACTTGTTTTGATGTTTTGAGATTAACTACTATGCATCGGACATCTATACATTCGGGTTATGGATACGAGGAAGCTATGTGCCACACCCATTTGGCCCACTTTTTTTTTCTCGAAATAGATTCGAAGGTTAGGTAGGCACGTCCTTACTCTAGCGACCTTTTTCATGCTTCTGGGAAGAAAAACGCTAGAAATAAGAGAGGCCACATAACCCTCTCCAAGCAACAAATATACATACATGGATCGCAAAAAAGGAAATAGGTACAATAACTTGAATCTTCCCCTAGGGATTGCCTGCTCAGGGTCCAGACAACTGGTCCGTGTGTCGTAAAAAGGAGGACGACTGGTCCGCGTCTCCTGGATAAGTGGTGCGTCTGAGCAAGTGAGGTTCTGTGTAAGAAGGTGATTTTCTGCTTTTCTTCTTATGCAATTATCGATCCACTTGTCGTCGCTCAAGATGCAACACAGCCTAACCCCATTTTTTAACTTCTTCGAGTTAAAACACTTTCTTATAGAAAATTTCACGCCGCGTATCATGGTGTATGCGGAAGTTTGATCATTCCTTTCTAAAAGCGCTAAAATCGCGAAAAGGTCAACACCGCCTAATCAGTCAGCAGGGTGACACAACCCAACCCTTGTCCTGTCTCCACCGTTGTCTTCTTTCATGCAGTTTTTCAACAAAAGTAGTACGTTTTTTATTTAAGGGCTGTGGACAATGTGGAATGTTTCAGTGGACAAACTTGAAGCCAGCTCCAAATGGATCGCTTTTGTGGTGAAACACACTAAAAGACTGACATAGGCTTTGAGAATTGTAGCTTTCCGGACTCGGTTCATTTTGATCTGGAATGGACCACCGTAATCCACGCCTGTGACCTCAAAAGTCAAAGGATATTCCAAAATTGAGACAATCAGCAGGCAAACCCCCCATCATGGGCTGGAATGACCTAGGATTACGGCGGAACTACCTGACACACTTGGAAACTGGAAACTCGAGCAGATATAGCTGAGAGGATCCAGAAGTGATGGTAGTAGTGTTTGATGACCCCTTGGTCGAGTTGGAGGCCGTCTTAGGCATTCAGGATTGCCTTACGTACCGAAGTTCACTGTATTGTTGCCCAGAACACACGAGTTTACTACCTTTAGTAAACTCGTGTGTTCTGGGCAACAATACAGTGAACTTCGGTACGTAAGGCAATCCTGAATGCCTAAGACGGCCTCCAACTCTTGGGAGTCCTCTACTATCCAGGAAAGGGCTCAGCTTGCAAAGAGGTTTACTGGCGTAGCCTCCTTACTTTAGCATAGCGGTATCATTGCTGAAAACTATTCACTGCACCCATCGGCAGCATGCAGACATGGCATCACGGATTTCGGGCATAATCAGAGATCCCATCATGAGTGGTAGACCCCCTGATCGATGCAGTACACAATTATTCCAGAAACGCAAGTACCAACCAACAGCCCGACAAAGTTGCGTCCACAGTGAATCCATGCAACTCCATCGACCGATGGTTGTCAAACCGAACCCAGCGTGTGAGAGAGAACTTCTCAAGAACACTCAACTCCTCTCTAAAACATCTTCAGGTGGTGGCTCATCCCATCCAATTCCTAGCTGCCACAACCTCTGAATCAAACACTTCCCCATGAACAAAACAAGTGATACAAAGCCAACAGGATCAAAGAGTTTGGCAATGTCAGACATTATCAAGCATTTCGTGACTGATGCTGGTGCTTCTGAGATCATGTAAGAGAACACATCTGCCTTAGGCGTCCAAACCAGGCCAAGGATCATAGCAGATGGCTCTCCTTCACCATCAAAGGACAAAGATTCCACAGACACAGCACAGTGTTCAGGAGGAACCTCAGAACCTCCCCATGATTAATCATCCACTTGCGTAACTCAACGCTTGCCTTCCCCAGCAATTGCTCCAGCTCAAATTTCAATTGGATGACCTACTCAACTGATGAAACAGATTTAATGACATCATCCATGTAAAAGTCATGCAACAGCAGGGCCTCTGAAGTTTTAGAGAGAAGCTGTCCTTCATCCTCCACTAGCTGATGCTAAGTCCTGATGGCTAGAAAAGGAGAAGATCGATGACACTCCATAGATCACAGTTGACAGGCAGTACTCCGAAATTGACTGTTCAGGTGAAAACCACCACAGTATTCTCTGAAAATCATGGAGGGCAATGTTGCGGTACATCTGTCCAATGTCAGTCACCAGTACAACTTCATGCAGCCGAAAGCGTAGCAGATTGTCCAAAATAACAGCTTGGAGCTTCGATCCTTTGTAGAGCACCTGGTTCAATGATGATTCTTGGTGGTAATTCAAATTAAAATAATTTGTTGGATTATAAATGCTAGTAGTTGGTGAGAACGGGTAAGTACCTCGTGGGATTAAAAATTTCAACAAGACCACTAAAAATTGAAAAATAAACTCCAGTTTCGGGAGGAAATTGTGTTTACCCGAAAGAAAAAAGCCGGAGTGTAACACCACCCAACCCACCGTTTCTAACGACAACATTACTTAACACTAGCATTTTTGTGTGGAAATAACCATTTTTTAGAATTGAATAATGGCAGTGTTGTAATGAGATAAGAGTGAGTGAAAAATAACAGTTTTATGTCGTTCCTGAAAAATCGATGAAAGTGGGTTAGGCTGTGTTGCATCTTAAGCGACGTTATGCCCCTCTGTTCTGTGCTTTCTCAGCCGGTGAACATGGTCCGCTTCAATGGATTGAATCTTCGTGTATACGTCTACTTGGTACTCGAGCAGCACTTAAAAAGCGTGGTAACTGTTGGGGTGTGAGCTATTCCCTTTCAATGTGTCAATTTTTTTTGCAATTTGTCGAAACCTTTCAATTCCTTTACTTTCCCTTTTTCTCATCCTGGTGGAGCGGACCACTTGTCATGGACCAGTGATGAATGATCATTCTTAGCAGGCGTGGCGGACCACTTGACACGACGAGGGCCAGTAGTCTTGATCGGTTTTTTCCCGCCACTTCACTTTTGACGCGGCACAGACCAGTTGGGTGACTACCGCCTTCTAAAGGACCACTTAGCGTCAAGGGAATAACAATTATATTGAGCGTGAGCGTTAGTGGTTTTGATACACAATTTACAGTTCTTTTCAATGATTCCATCTTCAGCTTCCTATTAATGATCCTTAGTCATGTAGATATTTCACCTAAAAACCAGATGGCCCTTTCTCTACGGGTGTAGCCTGAGGCCCTGTGACACTACGTGTATGTCAGTCACAATTTTCTGGCCCGAGTTATCTCGAGTGTAGTAGAGAAAAGACTAGACTTTCAGAAAACCGGGTGTACTCGAGATTCGTTTTACCCCAAGTTAGAGACTTATTTTATCCCTACTATAACATAATTGTGTTAGGTATCAGTAAATTATTATCAGTTTCAGTTGCATGCTCAAACTTCCACCAATCATTAAAAAATGTTATTCGGGGCTGGGATTCATTACCAAATGATCACATTGAGAGTTTTATTAGAATACTAGCAGCCTCTTCGCATGCACACATGCCAAAAAACATAAGATTTCACACCATTAATTGTACCAATAATGGCACCCAAACTCTAATTTAGTGTACTCTGTAGGTATAGCGTGCGAACATGCTCTGTTTGTAATGGCACCAATGAAACCCACCCGTTTTGAGCGAGTTCGTTTCTGCCTTGACGCCCATTTCACGGCTAAATTCCATAATTTCTTTTTTAGGAACGGTGTAACTGAAACAAAGAAGTTGTTCAAGTTACATCAACATTTATAAATCACATCATGGAGATTTTTATTACGTCAACATTTATAAATTATGTCGTGGAGGTTTTCCAAAAGGAATTAAACTTACTATCGACCATCCTTGAATGACCTCACTAAATATTCATCTCGAACTCGAATTGGCACACTTTCCTGAGCAGTAGGTGCCACAATAAGACCAGGAAACCAATTATCCCGATTCTTACGTTTTTCACCCCCTTCAACACAAACAACTCTTCCAATTTCTGTTTCCTTGAAGTTTGAGAAGTCATTGGATTGATGGAATGACTCATCTTCATCACTGCTGGCTTCACTCCTGAAAGCATGACCACTAAATAAATATTTCGTTAAAATACAAATTATAATCAACTTGACCCAGGAGGTAGGTTGATTCATAAATTATTAGAAATATAATTTATAACTCGGGTTTTGGTATTTAATATGGTAACTGTTCATGGATTTCTATACACCAGCCCCAGGGCTCCAACCTCCCAGACTTCTAAACGTCCTAACCTAAAAGCTAACTTTTCAACTCAAGATACAACTTATGGTCTAGTATTTTTCGACCCAATCAATCAATCAATATCTTTTATTTGCCAAAAACACGTAGTGTGTGAGCAATGGTCAGCTTTCTTACAAGAATAAAAATTAAACATTTGGTCACAAAAAAAAAAAAAAAAAAATTACAACAATGGTATCAAATGACTAGGTAGGTATAACAATAAAACATGAAAAAACACCTAGGATATCAAGACAGCATCAGTGTGCTCAAGATCACCAAGAAATTCATCGAAATTATAAGGAGCCAAACTGACGAGGTACTTACTTACTAATACGTGCCTTAAAAATGCCGATCGGAGCATTTCGCAAATTCATGGGAAGGGCGTTGAAAAATTTAAAACTCCACCAGGTGGTACCATTACATGTAGTAGCAAGTCGATGGAACGGGATACAAAGATTATTTTTGTTACGAGTGGAGTAACCGTGATCTGGAGTATGGAAAGACCCAATATTCTTCCTTACATAACATAGGCTTTCAAGGATGTACACAACGGGGATAGTTAGAATTTCCAGTTCTTTATAAGCTGATCTACAATCCTCCTGGTAACTCATACCAGCTACGACTCGCACAGCCTTCCTTTGGCTAGAAAAAATGGTGGAGGAAGCTGCAGAATGCCCCCAACTGAGGATGGCATATACAGCTCTGCTCTGGAAGCAGGTATGAAAAAAAAAACCCAAGTGCACCTGCACGTTCATATCATTGTCCACGTTTCCAAACATGCTGAGCCCACCCTCTCTAGATCCAGCAGCCAGCAGTGTTGCCCAAGTAACAGTGTTAGGAATATAAGAACGAGGTATATTACTGAAGCTTTTATCTTTCCGTTTCTCTGAAATTGTTGAGAATTAACTCCTTGTTGATCGCTTGAGTGAGCGGGTCACATATTTTATATGCAGCCTTAGCGTATGGAAGAATAGTAAGCTTGAGCCTGTCTTGTGGTGTAGGATGTCAAATACTTTCTTTAGAAAAAATTGAGAAATCTCCTCTATTCTGTCATACCTTTGGGTTCCCCACATCTCCGAGCCATAGAACACCAATGAATGACTAACCGCTTCAAACACTCACCTTTGCCATATAGTGGGACTTCTTTCTATACAAGAAGTGCAATCTCTCGATCACATCAATCTCTTCGCCCTTGAACATACATCTCTCATTCAGTCAGTCTCCCTAATCCATGGAACACTATTTTCCACTATTTTTGATTTGTCCGAATTTACCTCCAATTACACTGCTCGCAATATGCCTTCAACTTGTAAATTCTCTGCTACAGTCCATAGGCTGATGAGGACAAAAGGACTATATCAACAATAGCAACAATTTGATCAAGTGGCTCCCAATGCAGACACCACAATCCAGAGCACCTCCAAGGTCATCCAAATACAATGCAAACAGCAGTGGGCTAAGGCTGCAGCCCTGACAGACGCTGCTGATAATCTCAAAATGTTCTGAAAGCCCATTTTTACTCCACACCTGTGCGCGGATCCTCGATATGTTGCTCTAATCCGTTGTATAAATTTTGAAGCCCTTCTCTAGTTTTGAATACAGTTCATTAAGATCAACCCTGTAAAATGCATGTCTACAAAAAATGTGTAGAACTTTTCACTTTTGATCTGCAAATATCGTCTTACTACGCTCATCATGACGAAAACATTACCATCATCACATTATCAACACCACTATAACCACTGCAAAATCCAGCCTGTGCCTCACTTAGAAGATCATTTGTTAACACAAATACCCACAATCACAGCGATTATGAGTCCACAATAACTGCTGGCCTCATCCATACTGCATTTCTTGTACGCATCCACTCTCGAGTATACAGTTATATAGAGAAAAAATTCCCTCTTTAAAGGAATGTATATTTATATGGTACTGCATAAATAAAACTCAATGTGGCCATTGGGTTCAGCACTTTTTCAGCAGTATTTCACCCACTGATTCACGAGTACATCAGGCATCTTCATGTTCTGGCCTCTCTTGCAGAGCTTCTTTACCAGACTCAAAAACTTTGAAGAATGCCTTACCCCACTCAACTGCGTAGCCGTATCAATGTAAAACGTCCTTCATTCCTCTTCAGATAGGTTTTTTGTAAAAAGTGTTGGTTTCCACATAGTTTCGTCTCAACAAGCTAGAATCAGTCTTCCTGTACAAGTTCAATAAAATTAATGATCTTATTCTGGCTCTTTTACAAAAAGCATCCATCCATGGCCTCGGTTCTCTACGGTAAGGCAGCTCAAACAGTCCTGCGAGGCCATCACTAGTAAGTAAGTAAACAACCATTCCAGTTGGAAAAGTGAAAACAAGGCTTCCGCTACCTTGGTAGGCACGGAAGCAATGATGAACTTATTCAGAGAGGGATGACAACTTACGCTCCGATTCTCGTTCTACGTCCTCGCCGTCCACCAATGACTGGGGTACTGAAGTGCTCAGGGTGAGTGAGTGGAAGTTGATCCAAAGTTTCACTTTCAGCAAAATGTTTGCCGCTCTTCAAGCATAAAGCGGTTCGACGTAGGGTAGTGATGTCACCATCATCAAACACTGAAAATAAAATCATCATCTTTTAACTGTATGTAAACTGAAATTAATTATTAATTTTGTAGAAGAGTGATTCCCTTGCTCTTGACATCGACCACTTCCAAGTTCGGATTCAGTATCATTACAAAAACTTATGGTAGTTTGAATCGCCCACAAAATAGCATAATCGCATTTAAAATAATGTAGTCAGAAACCTTCCAGCTTCTCACTTCTCCATTTATGTTTCTCTCTTTACTTCATCTCAAGGAATTATCTCTATTAAGTAACATCCTCAATCATAAACGAATTCATTATGTAACCTAATAAGTTTTTAGTTTTAATTTAAATTCACTTTTTTTTTTAAAAAACTACAAGGGTTGTTTGGAACAAACCTTTAGCAAGTAAACTGGATTCTACAACAAATACTACAATACTAGATAACTTACCAACAGTGTACTGACTACAGTCCTGAATCTTAGTTATAGTGGCTTCACTGTATTCCTTCTTATCAGGGTGTCTGACTTCCACCACAGCACCAGTCTAATTAACAAACATGATTGAATTAGAACAGAGAGATAAAAGTAAGTTTAAAAAAATTCAATACAGACATAATTGTGAATATTATTGTCAACCTACAATACAAATGTGCCCGACTAACATGAGTGAATGAATCGAAGTTATTCTTCAGTACTTTGTTTATTACAAAGTACTGAAGTTCATTTACAATGGGGTATTTCAGTCAATTTAAAAAAAAAAAAATTTCAAAAGAGTATGGCTCAGGAATAACGGTAATCGGGTCTGTTCGCCGAGAAAATGTTTTTAAAAAATCAGAGAAGCTAAGAAAAGTTGAAGATTTGAATGGTGTGACGTAGCTAGCCAACTGTCTTTGAAAAAAGTATCCATGCATAGAGAAGAGATGAAACCCTTGGAGGACCTCTTGGATACTACAAAATACAACTCACACACGCGCCTGGCATAGTGTGTGTGTGCATTCATGGTGGGCCGCCTTTTTTTCAAACGTGTGGTGTCTTTAATTAATTTTTCTACCACATGTTATAGTATCATTGGGCCTAAAGTTGGAGTATATAGGTTTTCAAGGGTGCTGAATCCAAATTTGAGGTCAAAAACCTGAATTTCCGACCCACCGAAATACCCCATTATATCTGAAAGGGCTCTCGTCATTTAACCATGCGAACCCTAAATTATTATTTTAATAGCCATCTTTGAATGAAACCCATGGGCTAGACAGGGATTTTCCTCTTTCCTGGTTGGAAACTCCTCAGTCCCTACTGTTTCCTTTGGTGGATATTCACAAGTCTGGTGTGTGTAGAAACCAGCTTCTTGATATTGATGGTTTCTGGTCTTGAAAAACCGGGTTACTGATAGCAAGGCTTCTGGTTTATGTAGAAACCAGGACACCGAGTTTATGATAAGTTTTAAAGTTTGAGTTTGAGAGGTGCTGAGGAGTTAGAGAATAATTAGGTTGTTAGATTTTGAAGGTGGAATGCCTTGGTGGGGCTCCAGAAAGGGTATTTATAGCCTACCCCTTCTCCGAGTAATGATTTTCTGGTAGGACCTCCGAGTTGTAGAGAAGGGTTGGAGACTAACTGGCGTCAAATGACCGTTAAAAACAGCTGGTTCCCTTATAGAGTTGCACCTGCATGTGACCACGTGTGTATTTTAATAATTCGACAAATACGTATTTGGAGGCACGACAAGAGTAAAAGTACTTGGTTTGAGGCTACAATGGAGCCTCCTTTCCCGGATATTAATTAAGCTCAGTGTAAACCCACGCACCTTTGAATCTAGGCTATTATTCTTTCCCACCAATCCCATCATCATCCCAATCCCAATCATTCTTCCTCACCCTTCCCATCAACATCACGAAGGTCGAATCTACTCTATCAATCTAGGTCGGTACTTACTCTTATTGTTCCTTTGATCTGATCATCTCCAACAGTATAGCTACCAAGTCCATTCTTGAAGAGGACCTGAAACAAATAGAATGTTATTAACATCGCAATAGCTCAGATATACTTAGTCACAACTCCTCCATAGTTGACTGAACAACAAACCATTGAAACAAGAGGAATACCTACATCGGTACGAGGGTCACTCAATAAGTAAGGTTTTCAAAACAATAGGTGTTGAAAGGAACTTCTTGAGAAGAAGATTAGTCTGCTTGCTGTTTAGCTGAGGCTCTTTCAAACAAGCCCATCCGGGTGTTTCTAGCTGTTTTAGTCTCCTAAGAAACAATAGCCGTTTATAATGGATTTGCCGATTCCTATTCCTGAAGGTACGGGAATCCGTGAAGTTATTAGTTTTCTTACGGCCCAAAATTTCTGTCGATTGAAATTCATAGGTAGCTTACATAGGTTTGTTGTGAGGAATGTATGGCAATCCACAAAGCAATCGGTCAAATCCGGTGGGCTCGGCATTGTCTATCAGAAAGTATACAATCAGTGCTCCTAGCTCACCAAGGGTCGAGCTGAGAGGTCGCCCATGCTGCTGCTGATCTTGATTTTGTCAGGAAGCAGTTAGCATGGTATGCCTGAGCAACACCATCCGCTCCAAAACCCAGATCATCTGCTGAGTTGGCTGCATGAGTCGGAGGATGGTTAAAAGTAAAAAAAGTCGGATTTTAAGGGGGTTAAAAAAAATTGCTAAGAGACATTTTTTGTTGTAAATTAGTTGTAGAATCGACCCTTGAAGTTTGGTGGATAACATATGGGATACCCTGTGTAGAAGATGAAATGTTGATTTCGAACAAGGCAAAATATTGTGCTGCAAAAAATCCGTTTTTACTTCCAGCCCCTGTAATGCCATCATATTCCAACGTAGCTCCATAATATGCACTTGACTGTATAGATTTTTAATGCTCTTTCAAGTTAATTTCTGTGTGTTTGTGATGCGATGCAATGTCCGCCTCTGTGTGCACTTAGCTTAAGGGGGGAATAATGCCAGAAACGTGCAAATTATTGTAGACTTGCTGCACGAAACCAAATTTAGTAGATCGGTAATGATAAAGCAAAGGGGTGTTTTGGAAAATAACAGAAAATATAACCATCCTAAAAATGCCCGAGTGAATAATTTGTGGTGTTTGCAAAGGTTCCACTTTCACAGAAATTTCCTATAGCTATGGAAATCCATGTTTATTATCCACATCTAAAATTAATAGTTATATATCCTACTAGCTGAAAAGCCTGCTAAAAGCAGGCAAAAACAAATCGCAAATATGTGAAAAGAAATCCCTGATGCCGTGATCACGCAAAAACATAGATTTTCCGTGAACATAGTTGCAAAAAAAAAAGTTGATGACACGGTCTGGAATCGAACCCGGGTCTCCCATGTTCTGGCGACGTGCACGTACCTATCGATGGGATTTTATGTATTAAGATTGTAACAATATAGGATGAATTCCAGAATGAAATTCACCTTATTGCTCATAATTAGTCAGAGGACGGTGTGACGACCCTACCCCTTCAGACCAGTGATTAGATTAATCAACAGGCCCGAAGAGGATATCGATTCATATCTCTATGAATCGGATATCTCTACAGGCGTAGCTTCACCAATTGGTTTGTCCCGTATAAAATGTAGAGTCGTCACACTCCTCTCCCTAAAACATACTTCTGGGTTTCAAACAGAAGTATGTTTGAAAAAAGTCAAAGGGACTGAAAATAGTATGAAGTCCAGGAAAGGACATCTGGAAGCTTCAAGGGAATTCCTCCATCGTGATGGTACTATTCAAAAAGAAGAAGAATGCCACGAATGGGCCATTTATATATAAAAGAATAAATCAATGGAACTGAGGAGAAAGCAAACTAAATAAAGAATACGAACGGCGAAACATTCAAGTGTAATGATTGAAAAGGCAAACTTAGAAAAGGCTTATATAAAAGAAAAACGTAATTGAAATCAATAAAATGCCAGATTGGCAAAGCCTAACAAGGGAATGAGTTTAATTGCCAGATTGGCGAAGTATAATAAGGGAATGAATTTAATATAATAATAATTTAATAATATAGAGATTCCTTCTGGAATTCTCTTTGGGTAATTCCTTCTGGAATACCCAAGAAAAAGTAGAGGGGAAATGATGAAATAAATTCAGTGCATTTCCACCAATCACGCTCTGCTACCAAGTAACAATATAGGATGAATTCCAGAATGAAATTCACCTTATTGCTCATAATTAGTCAGAGGACGGTGTGACGACCCTACCCCTTCAGACCAGTGATTAGATTAATCAGCCGGCCCGAAGAGGATATCGATTCATATCTCTATGAATCGGATATCTCTACAGGCGTAGCTTCAACAAATCGGGAACAAATCAATTGGTTTGTCCCGTATAAAATGTAGAGTCGTCACAAGATAAATACTATATTCATCTTCCTACAAGCAAAGGTTCCTTCGATATTGTCCTGTTTCAACTTCCATACATATTCCTACTGACAGCAATATTTGAATAGACACGATAATTATATTGATAATATAATTATATTGATTGATATATGCATAGTTTTGGTCAATACAGTGAAGCTCGATTAATTTATTTGTGATGTGAATTCCTACCTTGCATTTAACGCTTCGTACAACTTTGCGAATTTTCGCTTCACAGAAGGCTCCTTTGTATTTAGCACTAACTCCGGTTCCAACAGGAAGGGATGGTGGTTCATCAGCCTGAAAAATAATAATAAAATTACAGACAGTTAATACAAAAATATTAACTTCGTATTTCCTCATCAATAATGAGAAATTATGATATAAATGAATGATGATATAAATTATGATAATTATGAATTATTTCTGTTGCGTTTCCTGAACAGATTATTCATCTCTCTTTCATGATCTGTTTCACGTATTAGCGTTTCTACCGAGCGCTCCATAAAAACCATACAGCTGAGAATACTGTACAGGAGCATATCAATCGACAATGGAGTTTTAGAAGTTGATACGTACGTCTAATACATTAAAGAACATGTCATGTTCTTCAACCAAATAGTCACAAACATTGCCTTAAATAGTGATAAAAGAATCAAAATGTGACAAAAAACAAGAATGCGATATATTTATCGTTTTGCGACCTGGCGATCGATAATTACTTGGGAACATAACAATCTAGTCATTTGAGGACATTAAAATAAGAAGTTTATTAGCATGTCTGCGTTTTAGCGCACTACAGAAACACTGAAAGTAATTCCTGCAGCCTTTACGTTCTGTTTCATTACTCTCAAATTATTTCCCGAATATAATCACTAAGTAACGAAATCACAATTTGATTCAGCTATTACTTTACTTTGATGGGTAATAATTAATAACCTTACGCAGAAACGGAGGTAGGCTGACTGGTTGCATTTCCTCTTCCGATCATCGATTGACAAATTATATTGATAATTATTAGGAAAGAATCGATGTTGACTATGTTCGAATTTATTTGTAGACATCTTTTTTTTTTTTTAATCAAAGGAGAAAATTTATTGTTTATAACGAATTCCATTCAGCCGAGATGCCTTAATTGTAATGATTGAACATTAGAGACTGATGAAATGTTCCTGCATGCCCTGTCGAAAGGGAGAAAAACTTCCAAATGAGGCCTCATGGTAATTGAAGGGTCACGGGGGAAAAAGGATCAAACTCCATTTTTTGGCCGAATTGAGATAGGCACGCCATCGTGTAGCTTGGGAGGAGTAGAACCGAAGGGTTGTTTCACTTTGTGGAAGAAAGATCGCATTCATTCGTTTTAAATCTAAAACAAATACGGGGTTCCGGGGAAAAAGGATCAGATTCCGTGCGCTCGCAGGGCAGAAGGATCAGTGTCCGATTTAAAGACCCCTTCCCTCGCATGAATTGTACGGCATCACACCAAAGATTCGTCAAGCACAAAAGCTCCTACTTCTGAAGATACCAGACAGTTTTCACAACCCCTTCTACCTCGAAGAAGAAGACTACAGTACCAAAAGCAGCTGTAACATTAGGGAACCTTCACAACGGCCTCATACCCATCAAACCAGCAAAATCAAAGGATTTAAAACACTTGAGTTAGTTTCTCGTCAACCCCGGTGTTAACATTTTCTGAGTCACTGTCCAACAGGTTGGGGAATGTAGGAGATGATGACGCCATTTCATATTGCGACGATCCTTTAGATGAATGATTTATTTATTGATTTTGTGCCTTTCTGCAATTAATGTTTTGTTCAAAACTTTACCTAATTTGGAAAATAAAGCCACTTTTTGCCCAACATTTTTCTGGAGGTGACAGTAAGGTACCTACAAACCCTAGTAAATTTACTGAAGTGAATTACGAGATTTGAATAAACAATAGGCAACATGGTGATATAATTTTAGGTATGGTGACCGAAACACGGATATTTGTGGGAAAAAAAGATCAAAGTCCTTACCTTGTTTGAAATTTCTAATTATTTTTGGAAATTATCTTCGACCTACTTAATTTTCTTTCTTGTCAACTTGAACATAATTAAATTGCCGGACAGGTCACAGTTCACTTTTTTATGCATAGCATCTGTCTGGGACGACTTCAAACTTTGTTTTTCGATTTTCTCGGAAGTAGGAAAAGAGGAGTTTGATCCTTTTTCCCAGTGACCCTTCAATTTTAATTTAATAGTTTTAGTCAAGACAGTCAACCTAAACGTATTTACTTTACTATGCCATCACCTAGTTTACAAAAAATTAATAGTCTCTCGAAAAATTGAGAGATACGTAAGTTTGACTTTAATCTATTCTCGCACATACTGTTCCATAAAAAATGAGTTTACATAAAATCATGGCTGCTCAATACCATGAGATAAGAAAAAAATGCATGATAAGAAAACTACTACTTACCATTGCTGAAGTTGTAGTATTGCCTGAGTACTTAAAAGTATTTAGATTTATGAAGGTAACTCAAGCCAGTAGATTCGAATACCTGAAAAAAATATAATGAGGAGGTAATAAATAAAATTGACAGATGGCACCACAGAGGAAATAAAAAATGGTAACGTAATGACTACCTAACAGAATGAACGTAGAATGTACCTAGTAGTCCACGAACCATGAGGCATAATTTAAGATAGTGTACTCGAATAGAGACGCCTTCAATCTTGTTTCCATTACATGTTCAAAAATTAACTTCAACAGACTTGATGAGAGAAAAATTGGTGTAAATTGTAGTGAATTCTGCTTGATATGTTGATGATCTCATATTTACCAACCAACATTATACTCATTACCAACAGTTAAGTAGAATTAAGTATAAACTTTGCCGTATTGAGAGCTTGATGCAAGTTGATCTACTCAACTCGAAGCTTGCATGAAACTTTAGCTTACGTGGTTGAACACAGGATTGTGCGCACGACTGGGGAAGAGAAAAAACCCAGACATGACAGCCCTGGATCCCGAACAGAATTCATCTCTGTGCTATGTGCAACCTGCGAGTGGATGAGGCAGCACAACACTTCCTCGCTTAGTGCCCGATTCTGGGCTTCATTCGTGTCAAGTGTTTCGGCCGTGGGTCACTGACAAGGGAGGAACTGCTTGATCTGTTAAATGGGCCAAATTGGTCAAGTGTCCTTGCATACTTCCGTCAAGCCTGGAGTTACAGGAACTTCCTTGTTTCTAATTTCAATTATAATAACTAGAAATATGAGTAGCTAATAATTAAAATTACTTCTATATTTCATGATCCCTCCAGATTTGTATTATTTCCGCTTGTATTGGTTACCGTTTTGTTAACCTCTTGTTTGAAATATTTATCTATTTTCTTATGGATGTTTAGGTATTGAAGTATTGTTATTATTTATATCTAAATATAAAAAAAGACGCGGCTCCGCTGATGGTCTTAGACCAAAGCGCCTCATGTTTAGTTATGTGTTAGAAAAAGATGAAAATAAACATGTTTTTCATTCATTCATTCATTCACCATACACTCTAATGGAAGCTGAAAAAGAGATGTTTTGATCTGACAGATTTCGATGTGTTAATAATTTGATCTGACAGAGAAAACCGATGTGACCGGATTCACACAGCAGTCATTTTTCGCATCATTTTGCGGGAGGAACCTCGGGGTGTGATGTGATCAGTTTCACTCGATTTTCGCGTTGTTTTTTGAAAGAGGCTTCAATTGTTTAGGCACTTTCTTCTACGGTAGTTTTTTCCCCTGGGGTATTCCTGGTGTTAAAAGTTATTCTAGGGCCTTATTATAGGATTTTACTTGAAACTCCAGAATCTAAAATTGTGGCAAATTCCCCATTATTAACACATCGGTTTTCTCTGTCAGATCAAATTATTAACACATCGAAATCTGTCAGATCAAAACATCTCTTTTTCAGCTTCCATTAGAGTGTATGGTGAATGAATGAATGAATGAAAAACATGTTTATTTTCATCTTTTTCTAACACATAACTAAACATGAGGCGCTTTGGTCTAAGACCATCAGCGGAGCCGCGTCTTTTTTTATATTTAGATATAAATAATAACAATACTTCAATATACTTCAAATAATGCAAAAAGAGTAGGGCTCAAGGGGCAGCCTTGCTTGACGCCTGAGTGAAAGCTGAAATACTCTGAAACGCGATTAGCCACCCAGACTTTTGCTTCAGTGCCTCTATACAACTGTTCTATAGCAGGCACCCACTTTGACGACACCCCCATGGAATAAAGCTTGAATATCAAGGCATGACGTAGGACACTGTCGATTGCGGCCCGCATATCAATGAAAAAACAGTAAGTCTTCTTCTTTTGGGAAAATAGTAGCTTAATTATATTGGTAAGAGTGAACAAGTTATCGTGTATGGAGTAGCCACGCCTGAATCCAGCTTGGCCCTCATAGAGTACATTGTGAGCTTCCGTCCAACTCGCCAATCTCAGAGCCAGCATACCTGCGTATACTTTAGTATCTGCGTCTAGACACAAAATGCCCTGATAGTTGGAGGGGTTGGTGTATGGCGTTTCAGAGATGTATGATCCATTTTGCAGAGATCTAATGACAATTTTTTTAGCATGAAATGTCATGCGGAGAGGGTGATGCGAAAGTTTCACGCAGGGGGGTGTATTCTCCACCAGTCCACTCTATCCCTACTCTGCCAAAAAGTGAGGCTGAATGTACCATGTTTCTTGAATTTTAGCCAAAAGCTCTAAGGCCCACTTTCACCAAAAATTCGAAACGAGGACCATCTCAGAGGATTCGAGTTTAAATGGCCGACAATCGGCCACATAACCTATCTCAGTTAATTACAAATTCAATATGGCCGCGCACTGATTTGTGATGGTTTTCGAAATGAATTCAGTGTTGCGAATTAATTTTGTCTCGACTGACAATGACAATAACGTCCCAAGGAGAATCCTGGATTGGATTGCTCATTTCAAGGTGATGGACGATACTGAGTTTCTGCTGCAAGTGCTCGAATAGATTGACAATCGCCTTGAGTTCCCATAGGAAAAATAAGTCGACAATGTTAATTTAAAATGAATAATGATTTTTCCAATAATAGAATAGTGCAACCTATATTCCTTAGTTGTTTCTATACAACCGACGACGAACTACAAAAATCGGTATCCCACTGCAAGGCGGATTTCTCAGACCTACGGACGTCATTTTGTTGTTTTACATTCTATGAAAAAGCCTCTCTCCCGACCAGCTCGACCAAAATAAATTTCTCTGTTGAGTTGAAATTAGGGGCCCTCTTCATCGTGTTAAAATTCATCGGCAATCGTTTAAATTATCGAAGTACATTCCTACTGTTCAGAACAACGCAGTGGCCACTGTGTTTCACTATGATTCATCAAAGAAGGTACTTGAGTCTCGAGAAATACCAGAGTATTGTGCTAGTAGTGGCTCAATGTGATGATAAGTAATAACTTAATAAGTAGGTAATAAAAAGAATCAGCAAAATAAAACGAAGGAATGGGGAATTTGCCTCAATTTTAGATTCTGGAATTTCAAGTCAAATCCTATAATAGGGCCCTAGAATAACGTTTAATACTAGGAATAACCAAGGGGAAAAAATTACCGTAGGAGAAAATGCCTAAACAAGTGAAGCCTCTGTTACAAAACACCGCGAAAATCGAGGAATATTGTTGACGTCATACGAAAAAAAAAAAAAACGACGCGAAAACAACTCCGACAACAGACAGAGTTCTAGCACCGCCACACAAAACGATCCAGTGAAATGGCTACTCGAATAATGTGATTCAAATCTTGAAACTAAATAAGAGAAGATGAAGACTAATAATGCTTGATAAACTAGTAGGTAGATTCGTATTGTAAAAAAAGTGAGTAATATTGTTTCTTTTGGTCACTTTTGTGTCTGGGTTCTTCCTGCCAGTTCGCGGCGCACTCTTGTGTTAATCCTTTGTAAGCTAAAAGTTTGTGTATGTTCCGCTTCTGTGGTAAGCGCCACAGAACCTCCTTTGAAGTCAGATTGGTAGAATATCCGTCACGTTTCAAACATGGCTGCCTCTTACACATTGCCACCACATTTAAAATTTCCATCTTCCTTAAATTCTCTAAATTTTTTGGATGGGTTTTCGAGCAGCTCACTATGGTTTTATTCCATAAAAATAAACCCTCATTCGAAAAAAAAAAAAAATGTGAGGCAAATTCCCCATTGATATGAAAAACCCGATAAACTGACACTGAAAAAGATCCACAAGTTGGGAATCTACTGATAACAAGTGCGAGAGGGGTTGTCCCATTGTCCCGGTAGTACGTCATGATGTCTGACTTTCATTGTCTCACTTGACATTTCAAGCTAAAATCTGTTAGCTACACTCCATTATCTCTAACGAAGTGTAACGATGATTTGGGTTGGTGAAAGACGCCTGCCATCTTGCCAGGTTCATTCCTTGAGATCAACTATAAACGCGTTTAGCTAAACTCCGTTAGAACAATGTTTGGTGAAAGTGGGCCTAAGCAGTAAGGCGAGGCCCGAAGGCCTCGGGTTCTATCCCATCATATTCTATGGTAATAATAATGATGATTATCCCTCTTTGCCTTCCTGAATTTGGAAGTATATATTTCAGTAACGTCGTCTACAACATTTTGTAATCTGAGACGAAAAAAAACTTCGCTAATCGGTTGAAAATGATTTTAGTTCGATTAGTAATCAGCAAAGCAGAAGAATAATACCCCAATTTCGCCCGACTGTAAGCCCCTGTCAACATTTTGGCGCAACTACAGTGTCCGAGTGTACCTACTAAACAACAGCGATGTGTGATGAGTACTATCAGTACACATGGTGGGAATCAGGTCGTTAGCACTTGTTGATGACGTAAATACAAAAAATAACAATTTATTGAAGTAGGTCCCTAACTAATTAGGCATAAGTACTATGAGGCGGCGAACTTACTTGTCTCTTATGCACCCTACACTAATCATCACTGCTAGCAGCTATTATGCTGGTCTCAGCAGTTCTGAGACCGCTAGAGAAAAAATCACTACTACATTCCGAGTGAGTTTTCAAGTGCTACGTACCAATAAATAGATGTACCTACGTAACAATAAATGAGCCTACTGTGAGCCTTTACTTGTAATATGTTACATACATCAGTCAAGTCTATCAATATCATGAAACCAGGTAGTTATGATACATTACCATGAGTTGATGAAGTCGGAATAACTCATCGTAGAAAAAAATCTCCAAATTCACACGATAGGTGAATTGGTGCGAAGAATACAAATTTGATAACTGTGAATACGAATTGACAATTTGATAACGCGGGTAAAATTTATGATCGAATTAATTTTATGAAATATCGCGCACCATTTTGGCGTCTCGTCTGTCAGAAGGTGTATCAAACTCCATAAATCCGACGCCGAGCCACCAGCAAACTGTAAACACTGTAACCTTCTTCTTCTGGTTTGTCATGGAGGTAGAAACCAATGGATCGGGTCTCCACGCAATGAGAACAAAATCTGAAACGTACTGGTTCTTCGGGGCGTGGCCTTCCGTAGAACCTTCCTCTCAATCATTGGACGCTCAAGGTAGGGAATCGAACGGAAAACATCGATGTCAATATACATCGATATCGGTAACATCGTAAGGTAACACATCGATATATTCCGCCAGCGGGATTCTTCACTTGTCAGCTAATCAAGAAGAGAAATCAAGCTAGAATCAAGGGAGAAATCCTGAAGAACCTGCTCTTACTTCATAGAACAGGATGTTTTCTTCCATTGATTTTTAGGACGTCCCACAGTAAGACTTGGGCGTCCTTATGCGATCGATCTGGTGTAAAGTTGGACAACACTCAACAGAAAAAAAATAACCACACAGTAATCCGTTTTAGACCATTCTGAATCCAAATCCGCGAAAAAAACCATAGGTGAATGTCTGTGTGTGTGTAACAAAATCTTGTGTACTCTGCCCAGGCCTTAGTTCTCAACCGATTTTCCTGGTTATTTTCTTGTTCGACGCGGAAAACTATCTAGTTGTGCACTACATCGCCGGAATTTCGAATTTTGCCTTTTAAGGGGGGGAAAGGGGGGGTTAATGCTTAAAAAACGTGCGTTTGCGGGCATAATCTTGTAAACTCTGCCCAGGCCTCAATTTCCAATCGATTTGCGTGTTTCTTTTTTTGTTTGTGAGCCCCTGCTCACGAATGAGACCAATGTGACGGGGCTGGGGTAAAGTAACAACACCCCCCTTCCTGAACCCCAAGATGCCGCCCCCACAGAGCCACCTGCGGCGAAGGACTGTGGAGGGGTAATCCGGGCCAGCTCTACAGGGGCGTGGTCCGCCCCCCTACGATGAGGACGCCGAACACCATCTGAGGCGTCCGAGCCCTGATTCAACCACGAAACCAAAGAAAGACACCAGCTGCTTGTGTCCACAGCAGCAGCAAGGGGCTTCGACCAAAGCCGGATGGCAGCCTGAGGACTACAGGAGGCCGTGGATCACGTGACTGAGAGGAGGGGGAAACGTTCTAGACCGGGCGGCCCACGTCGGCCATCACACCGTCCTGAGAGCTCGAACAAGTAGGTCCCGGCCGAACGTTCTTCCCCCAAAAGCACGACGACTAAGTTCCGGCTTAAAGTCACCCCCATCCCTTGTTCTCTAAAGTCAGTGGTAGTAAATCCCCCTGGACTATTCGAGACATCATCCCTACAAAATCATCCGCATCAAGACCGTCGAGGATACCTTCGGGCCCAACACGTGAGTGCACAGACAAATATAACCTAATCTATTTTGGCCAAAATAATTAGGCAGGTGACGAAAAACAGTGTAGAAATTAGAGTTGATTCGATTGGAAAATTTGGTACAGTAAAGCTTTGTAAAACGGAAAACGAGAAAGATTCAAATTGTAATATTGATAAGACACGGAGACACGGTAAAGACACGGCATTGAAAATTGTAAAGAGAAAGGACACTGAAGGTATTGCTTGTAAGAAAGTTAATCATTTAAACCATTTTATTTTCATTGTGAAATTGTCCATTGTTTTAATTACTTGTAACGTCAGAAACTGCGCCCTTCAGGCTTGTATATCCTTGTTGAGTTCAACCAAAACATTCCATACTTGTATAATAAATTTCTTATCTGGTATTTTACTCCATTTCTGTGGTTATCTTTGAGTTCACCCTGCATCAGATCAGTATCAGCAATTAGGGGTAAAATAACTAAGTCAAATTTCATAATCTCTTTATTGCGTTTCAGACCCATCAGGTCGTGTCCTTAGGACACAATTTCTGAGAAGAACACAACCTCGTGGTCAACTGGGTTACTCGTGTCTCGAACACGAAGACATAAGTGACACAGAGGACACGCAGGACACGCCCTTCTGGCACGGGACACGCTTGGAGGTCCGAGGTAAAATAAAACACCCTTCAGGTTTCAAAGCATCATTTATTATTATTTTCATCAACCCAGGAGTCAACACCTTCGAAGAGCTACCATACTTCACAGGTAATTACCCTATATTATCCTAAAATTACGTAGATTTAAGTTGTTTCGGTCTTTTTCGACTCCCCCATTTCACAGTCAAACACAGGGTAGATTCCCTTCAGGATTCTACTCCGTTGCTGCTTGGGTCAGGTAACTAACTTCATTTGTCAACTTTACCTGGACAAGCGGGCTTACAAATTGGTGGCAGTGTTGGGACTTGTACTCAATACTGGCATCCCATTTGTCAAGCCAAGAAAAGCACACCGGCTTACAAATTGGTGGCAGCGGTGGGATTTGTCTTCTACCACTGGTACCCAATTTGATAAGCACACAGGCTAAAGCAACACTGGCTTACATGTTTGACTCGAATAACTTCTGAGTTGTACATGATTTTACCAGAGTACCAAAATTCGCAAGGGGTGGGGGTGAGTGGGGGGATAATATTCACAAAATATCCGATTTTTCAATATTTCGGTTCCTTTACTGCTTACTAATTGTACCCAAGCTTTGAAATTGAGGAAAAATTCTCATTATACCTCCGGATTTTCATGAATTATTCTCTGTACCACCATGGAACTAATAGTGGTGCCACCATGGTGCCAGGACATGGTGGCATGATGCCATAAACCGTGCCATTTCGTGTTTTGCTTCCGAGTCTACCAAGGTAGCGGAAGCTTTGTTTTCACTTTTCAAGGACGAAAAAAAAAGTCTGCCAAGTGGGTGTGGCACATAGTTTTCTCGTATCCATAACCCGATTATATAGATGATCCGATGCATAGTAGTTAATCTCAAAGCATCAACCTACCTTTCACTACCCTCATAGGGGACCATCTACACGCTAATCTGGACAATCCTAGAAAATTTCATCAAATTCGGATGAAAAGTGTAAATGTTATGGCTGATACAAGGATTTTACGTATACGCATGCGCAGTGGCTACTATCAGTCTGAAGGTAGTGATTTTCATAGGGGACCATCTAAATACCAATCTGTAACATCCCTGAAATTTTCATTGAAATCGGATGGAAAATGTAGAAGTTATGGCCGTAACAAGGAATTCACGTTTGCGCATGCGCAGCGGCTACTATAAGTCCGGGGGTGATGATCTTCATTTGTCACACACACACATACACACAGAGTTTTTCTTTCGCGGATTTGGATTCAGAATGGTCTAAAACGGATTAGTGTGTGGTTATTTGTATTTTCTGTTGAGTGTTTCCTCTCCAGATGAATCGCACAAGTCTTACTGTGGAACATCCTAAAAAGCGGAGTATACTGAATGGGCTGCACGGAAAAAAATTATTGCCCCCTCCCGGCGATCGATAAAAAAACCAAACAAAGAAGATAACAAAAAAAAACCCAAAACCAAAATCCTCCTTCTGGTCCTCCGAACCAAAATTGTCAATATACCTGAAAATGTTGATTTTGGATACTTTAACGGATTTTTTTTTATTCTGCTGCATGAAACTGAGGTTCTCTACCTTCGGTTTGTAAGAAAGAGGAGTACAGAAATTTTCAATATTTTATTTTTAACAGATCTCAAAAGTAGAAAAAATTGGACTAAATAATAGTTAAATAATACGAACGGTCAAATAGTAGGACGGTCGTTAAATAATAATAGGACGGCCAAATTTGTATTCGAGTTTTGGATTCTACGTACCTTGAAACGTAAACATTTAGTAAAACATTTTTTTTTCTTGGTCGATTCCAAAGGTTCATTGAAAATAATAAAACAAAATAATGTGTGGGCCAATCCAGGCGTTTCGGGGGAAGCTTTATCACATTCCAACTGTGAGTTCATTTTCAATTTACTGTACTAATTGGACATGAAATTGACGTTTTAATGTTAATGTGATTTCTTTTGCTTACTCCTGCCAACTATTTCGCATAAAACAAGTCTACTAGGTATTCCAATATCTTTACTAACTATGAATCGACTGTAATGGATGTATTGACTTCATTACAGTATCAAATAACCAGCTGTAGTATTTTTCATGGATTTTATTCGATGCTTCATAAAACCGATATTTGAATTAATTTATAGACTGAAATATGGTATTCACAATTTCCGCAGAACATCTCACCTCGCTCAAATGTATGATGATTTATGTGATATTAACTCCAATCATCTACCAATACCAATCAGCACATGGCATCTTTCAGGACACGCTAGAGTACGGGTGGTTAGGGTATCAAAAATTATAGACTGTTTTAGTTTGGAATCACGTTTTTATACAATTTAAATTTGTAAAAAAGGTACAACATAATAAAATAAAGAAAATAAAACATCCGCAGGAAAAACCGTCACTTACTGTTATCACAGATAGGCTCCTTAACTTAATTCAAATAGGAGTTGGTGCACTGGCCTAATATGGTGGACTGGTTTGTCCACCAGGGAGGAAACTGGTCCGACCCGAGTTGCAATTTCGGACCAGTTTTCTCATTTGTTTCTTAGAGTATTTGGTTAGATAAGCCTAAGGAAAGAAACTGGTCCAGAACAATGGAAGATGTAAGTGGACACTTTTTTCAAATTCAATTTTCAAGACATTCAAAATGATTTTCTTATGAGCTGCTGATGCTTTTCCGAGTCAATTCGAAATGTTCCAAATTTATTCCAAAATTTTCCTAATAAATTTGGAAAACGTTGAACTCATTTGGTAAACGCTGAGTTCGTTCAGAAAAACGTTGTTCAATTTGAAAACTGTTGGTTTAATTTGGCAAATGTTGAATTTTATTTGGAAAATTTACAATTTTTAGACGACATCAGATGTTAGAAATGATCTAGATGATCAAAAGGATCAATAAATCCAAAATTTAAGCACCCAACTACTCTTTTTAAATTAACCTTTAAATTTTCATGACCGACAGAAAAGTTCACCCTGGGGTGTCTAATATCTCCCTCTGACCGTTTTCAACCCGTGCTCCCCTATTTTGAACCACTTAGGCCACCTTGGACCAGTTTAGTCCCCACCGTGCAAATGCACTTACGTCACCGTAATTTTTCAAAAGGGATCGAAACATACAATTATAAAGACATACGTCTAGAAAGGAACATCATCAAATACGACCATAGGCAGATTCCTAACCGAGAAATTTGAAATCTCTATCTGTTAGGAGAGATTCTGCCAAATGCCAGTTAAGTACTATTCACCATAAAAATAGATAAATTGGAGGGTTCACGTTTAGACTTTGTTTCCTTCATACCTACATCGTTATTTGACAAGAATATTAATGATTGAATAATATAAATACTATGAATTTACTGTTACATATTATGTACACTGGTGATTGATATGCTCCCAACACAAATTGAGGAAATAAATATTGAATCCTTCAAACATAAATCAACAAGGGATTGTTCGATTATTTAAAAACATTTCCGCTGATTCATAATATGTTGGTAAAAATATTGCAGAAAAGCTCCTCGAAGATCATCTTATGAAAATGGGTAAGGAGCAAATATAATTGTGAGCAGGAATTGCTAGAACGCCGGCTAGTGATATTCCAACTGCATCTCCGAAAGAGTTTATTGACATGGAGAAATCGCGTTTTTCAATAGGCACCTGAAAAATAAGACACCATTCATGAATTATGGAGTATTAATATGCATCAATCATCAATTCATTAGTAGGGGAGCATGATTGTAAAGTGGAGACTATTAGTAATGAGGTTTATAGGATTAGTATGACGTCTTGTAAGAAATTATAGGTCGTACAGGAAAAAGTAATTTTTTCTCCGTTGAGTTGGTCCTACTTCACCCCAGATTATTCGCATGAGGACGCTCAAGTCTTACTGTGGGACATGCTAAAAAACGAAAGGAAATTTTGATTTTGGAGTGTTTTTTTCACTTCTCACAAGTTCTGCGATAGATTGCAAGAAAAATTATAGTCGTACGGAAACGATAAGGTATTTTTATACTTTTGGCCATTAATTATTTTGGCTACCTCGTGAGAGTATAGAATGTACTAGTGTTAGTATGTACTTTTACTATAAAATATATAGCTTTGGGTCGAACCAAATGAATACGCTTCTCAACAACTAAATATGAAATAGGTATTTGAGTGTTGTTCAATAAACATGGATATTTATGATAGAAAGGAAGCAGAACCTTCACGAACAGTTTGTTGACGATATGAAAGACCTTTGCAAAATCAAAAATCTAAAAAGTGGCTATGATTTCATATTGAATAGTAGGCTGAAACATGGTATGGTAAATTGGTAGCTATTGCGCATGCGTAAAATTTATATCCTCGAAACAGTTATAAAACTTCCAAAGTTTCCTTCCAATTTTTGTGAAATATTCAGGGATCGTGCTGTGGCCTGTGAATTGTATCCCAGTCAGATTAATTACATTATATTGAGCATTCACAAACGTAAATAGGTATACCTGTAACCAACATTTAAACATCACCTTATTGTCGATTTGGACCAAACTTTGAATGGTGTTCCGATAACGTCTTCGGATTATCTACTCATTCATCAAATTGATGCAATAAAGCTATGTGCCACATCCAACAGGCAAACTTTTTAAAATTACGCAGAAAGGAGTAATTGTAGCTCCATGAAACGGGGCTAAAATGTGTCCAGTGTTAAATTGCCTGTGAGAATCTTCAAGTTCCCTTGAAAATTTTTCTCCAAAATAGGAAATTCTTTTATTTATTTATTTTTTTACTCCATTTTATAATATCTGTCTCAATTAACTAGAGGTTTCTAAAAACTCCAAGACCATTGTGAGATCCGTTGATGTACGACTTGAATTTTGTATTAGAGCTGTGTAATTTGAAGCGTTTTTGAATTTGAAGGACAAACTTTTGCATTAAAATTGTATTCATGCAATTCCGTTTTGGAAAGTAGGCATGGTCGTGGGGAAGAAAACTTTTTGAAATTGTCCTCATGAAGGCAAAATTATGCATCGTTAATCGTACGTGCACCTACTTGAAGGGACGGATGTATGCTTCAACCCGCATGATGGCTCGGTCTTGATGGTATGATAGACCCTGAGCGCCGTCTCTTATGACCTTGAGCAGATGCTTCGAAACCGTTCAAGGTCATAGGAAACGGCGCTCAGGGTCTACCATACCTTCAAGGCCGAGCCATCATGCGGGTTGTTTGCATACCAGCTGCCCCTACCGACATGTCTCGTCAGCATATAACTTTGGTTCTTTGGTTTGTGATACACTATTACGTTTCTTACGTTTGAACATTTAAATCACACGTTCTTATAGCACACATTTTAGATTTTTTTTTCATAAACCTTATTGGGGCTGAGGACGAAATTCATAAAATATCTTCTTAATATATATTAATACTTCTATTGGTTTCGGAAACGTTTATTATTGTTTAAATAAACAACAATTATACATTTTTCTGTTTCAAAAGGTCAGACAATTTGTCACATGCCTCCTATTTGGTAGCGAGGAACCATGAGGGTTCCTGCGTCCAAACATATTTGAAGTTTTAGCAACTTTTTCGGTTTCTTATACCCAAAGGTCAGTAATTTTCACTTCCTCCAATGTATTACAATGAGGATAGATTTGACAACATTGCCTCAAGCCTGTTTCTAAGGATTAGGGTGTAATTGAACTATTGTAATTCGTAGTTCTCATAGGCCGTTCGATCTAATGAACTGCTTTTCGATCTACAAATTGATTTGCATTCTGTTAATAATGTTCTTGGATGCCTACCTATTAGTTCAAAATCGGACAACAAAATTTGAACACTACGGGAGAAGATGTTTTTGAAATCAAAATTGAATGAATAGACCAAAGTTTGGTGATAATACGCACAAAAAACCCCATTAAATGGAAATCAGCCAATTTTCGTTCATTTTGAAGTCTACGTGGAGGTGACTTTTGACACTAAATGCGGGACTTTTAGCCTTAGCTGAGTTGGCGCAAACACTGAAAAAGACAACGAGTATAATATTTTATTTACCTCATGGTTGATTCTGTCGTAAGTGTTTACATAGCTGAGGCCCCCGAGACATCCTTCCCATAAAATCATGGCCCAAATATAATAGATTCCGGGTATGTAACCGTACACAGCATCAGCCCCGAGTATAATCACGTTGATTCCCTGTAATTGTATAAATGGGGTTTAAAACATGAATAAACAATATGTTTAGTGCATATTTGACAGTTCTTAGTTCTTGTAGAGTTACGAAAGTGAACATTCAGTTTCAGTCGAATAGGGTGTGCGCCTGGGTAGGAAAAACTGTTTATTGTTGTTTTTAATCTAAGGTAGACCTCATTCTGAGAATTTTGGTACCAACCGCGACCTTTCTGCGTGTGTAAATCTTTTCCTATGAATTTTTAAAGTTTGGACCGTTTATGACGTCACAGTGGGCTGGGGGTCCCACCCAGGCGAGAGGGGCGCGTGACGTCATAAACGATCGAAACTTTGAAAAATCATAGAAACAGATCTACTCACGCTAGAAGGTCGCGGTTGGTGCGAAAATTCTCAGAATGTAGTCTACTTTCGATTAAAAATCTAAAAAAAAAAAAAAAATCAAGGCGCACCCCCCATTGCTCTGTCTAAGTGAATATTGTATTGCAGGTTAGTATCCGCGATGTTCTCAGTCCGTTGTTGTTAGCCCCGTGCGAATAAACCGTCGTCCGTATTTTCTGTCGTGTAAATTATTATATTTCACCTAATTTTCTCTGCTCTTGAGTTCTGCATTTTGAAAATATAGGCAGTGAAATGACGGCGTATTACCTGCAGTAAAGCTAACATCCATGTGTTATGAATTTGGAATAGACCAATCGACGATCGAGAAAAGAAGACTCCTGTCTGATAGAGCAGCTGATACGACACGTACTGATTGTCGGAAGTGATCCAACTATAATCGAAGTGAATGAGCTCTTGCTGGAAAGACAGACAACATAGTGAACCATGGATGAGTAATTAATAGACATTAATCATTTATATGATTCATTAGTTTTAATTACCTTGAATGATATTTAACCTCGAGAAATCGTTTGCGTTTTCCTACTGATTCGAGTGTTTATAGTAAAGATAGGGAATCATCGAAGACTGTATGAACCATTTTATAGGATCGTAAAAATCTATCATCTAATAGTGGCTTACCAGCCACTAAGAGGACAAAACAATAAATAACCAAAAACATCCCTTCTTGCTTCCTTTAAAGCTATTTAAAAAAAAATTATTGGGGAAATCCAAACATTTAAACAATATGTAAATTAATAATTAAATTATATTTCTACAACACAACAAAGTAGTAGTTATATGTTCTTTCTTTTTGACAACAGATCATATCGATACCTTAAGGGGGCGCGGGAGTCAAAGCTGAGATCGGTGCCAATCAAGAGATAGCGCTGACAATCGTGATTTTTGTTGTGAGTTTATCTAACTATTCACAAGAGCGCTAACATCTTTCAGTCCTCTCAAAGTTTCTCTCGTGCTTCCAATTTTTTGAGTCTGTAACCTCCCCCTCCCATGTCTTTTCCAACTTGATAACGGAAGCCATTATCAAATCCAGCTTTTGATTTCGCGAAGACGTTTTTGGCGAAGTTTTTATAATCAAGTGCCTGGACTACCATCCGATTTATGATCACTCTCCGTGTTGTTCCGAGTTTGAATAGTTGATGTGTTCAGCAATAATCCACCAAGGAAGGGTAGGAGTTCGAATGAATACTCAAATACACTTGGACGAAAGTACCTAGTTGCAGGAGAACAAAACGCCCTTGGAAAGTAAAACGTTTGCAAGTAAGTGTAATTTATGTTATCTAATTCTTCCTAGTACTTAGGTGTCTTTTCAAAGTTTCTAAGGACAGGCACAATGAGAAAAGGATGAGTGAGAAAGTGGTACGACGATGCCAGATCCACGTTTGTTATGCTGTGAGATTGAAGGGGTAGAAGAGAACCACCTCCTTGGCCACGCGTTTTTAGGAGGGGTGGAGATGCAATGTAGTTCTCCTCTCGCCTGCAAGTAGCGCATGAAACCAGGGCCTCTTTTAACGCACTTCTTTCAAAATCACGGAACTTTGTCTTCACGCAATCTCCGTGATTCTACAAGTTAGAATCGTCCTCTTTGAATTTTCAGAGGTTTTAGTCTCCTAAAGAGTTCCATATGAAATGTTTTTATCAAAAACAAATTTCAATTTTTTTGACATTTCTGCCCGTATGAAGTATTAATTATTTAATGAATTTAGAAATTTTTTGTGAGATGAGAAAATGAACACTCACAGAGAAAACGTGGAGATAAGGGAAACCACTGAGTCCCGCGCCCCCTTAAAGCACAAAGCTGTTATGTCCAAAAACAGAGTTTTGAAAAAAACGCAAGAGAAGTTATCACCAGTGCACAATTCCTGAAATAAAGGGTGATTACACTAAACTCTTTAATTTCTTCAAGAAATTTTCAAGCTATAATCATCAAGAAGTTCATTAATAGTTTTGTTGAGTTTATGTTTTTTGAAATTAATAAAAAAGTGGAAGATGGATGGACAAATGGACATAGCCCCTTTGTGCTTTAAGGTATCGATATCATTAGGCATGTATTTTTCCCTGTGTATTTACAACAGTGAGCAAGGTTGCCAAAAATGGTATAGATTGATTAACGGCCAATCTATCAATCACCAAGTTGTGTACTGGTAAGCCATTAATAGGTCACCGTTCCTATAAATATATTCTACAGCGTTGTTGATTCTGAAACAAATTGGCATCTTTATCTCTTTCAAAAATGTTGTTTCTAATTTATCCATACAGCACTGTCTATGATTATGTTTATGACGATAGTTCTTGGACTTAGTTGTTGGTACCTTCCTAGTTGAACTGTAACAAGTTGTATAACTGCAATGTGGTTGGTGGGTGTAGTTACGTACCAGGCCTTGGTTGATGAAGTACTCAAACAGATAAACCAGTCCGAATGGCAACATGTACTTCAGGAGGCCAGGGACAGCTCTCAATTTATCCATGCAAGTTGGTGTGAACTCCTCCGCCGAGCTATCGATCAATTCGGTTGAGCGAGTTGCTTGGCACACGTCGTTATGTGTTTCCTCGTAAGTGATTTCTGGCAAGCTGGTTATCATTGGTCGTTCAAGCACCAACCAGAACCTAATACGCACAAATTAAAGATTGGTAATAGTCGTATCAATTGAACAAGTCTGCCAAATGGGTGTAGCACATAGCTTCCCCGTATCCATAATCCGATGCTTAGTAGTTGATCTCAAAACATCAATCTCTAGGTATCTAGCACTACGCTCATAGGGGACCATCTAAACGTCAACCCCCACAATCTCTGAAAATTTCATGGGAATCGGATGAGAATTGTAGAGGTTATGGCTGAGGCAAGGATTTCATGACAGACAGACCCACAGACAGACAGACACGGAACCAAAATAGTTCAGGAAGGCCTGAAACGTAAAACGGGAGTGGAAATTTTGATTTTGGAGACAATTTTTTTCAACCTTGAAAAGTGAAAACAAAGCTTCTGCTACCTTGGTAGACTCGGAAGCAATATATACAGAGTGACATTAACTTAATGACACCTTTAAACCTATAACGCACGAACCGAAAATACCCAGATTGACGCCAATCTGCAGGATTCTTACAGTGAATACACCCCCCCCCCCCCATACCTTGTTGGGCACCTAACGTGTCCAAAATGTGTACAAAGCATACGAATTGCCTGAACATGTAGGTACTCATGTCTTATCGGAATATTTACTATCCATCACTGAATTTATTTTCCTTGAAATTTCAAAACGTGTGCTCTTGACATTATTCTTCGATTGGTAAAAATGCGTACAAAAATTGTACTGAAAATAGATTTGTTGAATTAAATATCATGAGACAGGATATTCTGGCATTTTTAAACGCTGTATCGCGCGATACAATCGATTTTCATCAACTAGAGGTTGATCAGCTAAAAGTAGAGGTTCCTATGAAACAAAAGCAGGAACTTTCCATTTTGCGCATTGTGCACTATAATTGATTCAAAAATCTATTAAAGATTATATCGGTATTATACATTAATTAGTATTTTTTCTTGAAAATTTGACTTCTCACTCATTATAAACCCTCAAATGTCCTTACAAATCAGAAAACGGATATCATCGCATGATTCAGCGTGAAATGCGTAGAAAAAGCGAAGAAAAACGACAAAACAAAATTGTGGGGGAGGGGGGTTGTATCATCATAAAAAACTAACTTTTTTCGAATTGCGCGAATAGTAAAGCCATACATGCTATTTTTCTGATCTCACGATTTTGAGGTGATCGAACGAAAGAAGAGCTGAAAAGGGGCTTTGACAATATAAATTCGGTAAATATCTTACAATTGACGCAAAACGGTGGAGTTTTGGGAAAATGTGATTTGTATAAGAAACTTGGAAAAATTTGTTTGATGACTATCGATATCTTCAGATTGATTGTATTAAACACCAGCCTAGTTCATTTCCTCCAACTATAAATGCAAAGACATTCTCTTGAAAATTATCCTAGAACTGGAATACTTCACTTGTCACAAGAGTACTTACGAAATACCCATTATAATAGGCACTGCTAGGAAAACCAATAGAGGTTGTGAACGATTAGCTCCACTCAAATAAGTCAAGAGCATGTAGGAACCAGCACCGCACAATCCGGCTGCTCCCGTGCCAGATGACCAAGCTGATAGTATCCGCCTACAAACCAAATAGGTACTGTAAGTAATTACATTTTTTTGTAGGTAGGTATATTGGTACGTGAAGAATTAGTTGAACAGTCAGAGGGTCTGAGCCGGTTCCATGGCAAACTGGTACAAAATGGCGGCTAGTCGGTTTGAAACAATTTTTGTTCCCTGGTGAAAAACGCTGTAAATTATTACACAAAGGTTTATTATTTTTCTATATAGATCACTCGTCTGCAAAGAACACGGCTTTGCCATTGTCACCACCAGTCAACCATACGTACCATCTACCTACCACATACCTACTTCACTTCCAATTTTATTTGGGAGAAATAAACGCTTCACAAAGGGGAGTTGTGGATGCCTTCATGAAGAAATTTGATTACTGATTGCTGAGGACTTAGAACAGAGTATAACTAGAAGAAAAACATCGATAGCACTTTGGTAAGCTAAAATTTGAACGGAGATTAGGCCTCTCTTGCGATTCACACTCGTCTTTCTGATTTATTTATATTTAAGTGCCGCGGACGGACGGCCAAATTTTGGTTTATTATTTTCAATAATGAACCTTTGGGATGACCTTCGAAATTTTTTTTTAACCACCTCAACATTTGTTGGTTTACGTTTCAAGGTACGTAGAATCCAAAAATCGAATAAAAATTTAACAGTCCGTTCCCGTACGCGGCACTTTCCTCAGTTAGCATTGACCGATTTTGACGAAATTTGGTATGTGGGCTCCATTTGGGGTCTAGTTGTGCTCCGAAGCTTTTGGTTGATGTAGGTCACTTCTAAGGGTTGACAATTAAGGGTTGAAATTTTGAAAACGCCCTAAGTCAACAAATTTTGATATAAAGGTATTGTTTTTTCATCAATTTAAGATAGTATTGAATTCAACCGTTCGTTCCGTACGAGAACTTAAGGGTTGGACTTACGTTAAATCAGAAACACGAGTGTGAATCGCAAAAGAGGCCCCGTCCAAATTTTAGCTGACCGAAATGCGATCGATGTTTTCCTTCATGCTGGTTGGTGGTAGCAATGGCCGTGTTCTTTGCAGACGAGTGATCAATATAGAAAAATAATAAACCTTTGTGTAATAATTTGAAGCGTTTTTATTCGATATTTGGATTATCGATATTTATTCGATATTGTAGTTTTTGGAAGAGTTTCTTCACTTGGATTTCTGAGTTTTCAATCAAATGAATCTAAGAGAAGAGACTGGTCCAAAATAGCACTTTGGGCTCCTTTGGTGCAGTTTCCTTAGCTACCACTTTTGGAGCAGTTTTCCTTAGACCACTTTACCCGATCTCGAACTAAAAAGGTATAGCTACCGGTTCTTGTAGAAAGCCATATATGCGAGAAGAGACGTTTCCCCAAGACCGGATCCAAAAGCAATGGTAACAACTCCAGATATTGCCATGACTATAGTTGTTGCCTGCGAGACAAGGATGAAGCCAATTGCGTTCAGGGCAACGATCATAGCAACCCTGAAACTGGAAGAAACAAAGCTGGGTTAGTGTTGCTTCACATGCTGGACATAAAAGTTAGGAATAAAACCAACTATAGTCCTAGTCACAAGAAATCCGGAAAGTAGTTGACAAAATGAAGCATGGAGTATTTCGATCCGTGAATTCATGCCTGCTGGGAGTCCAATTTCCGTTGTAAAATGGGATGTGGTTGATACCCATTTGACTGAATTGTGGTCAAAAAGCGGAATATGTGACGTTTTTCGACTAGTTTTCTATAAAGACTTCTAAAAATGAAATTCCCAATGAGGTTGATCTAGCCGCCTACATTTCGTATTAAATAAATGGGGTTAGTTCCGCTAGTTATAAGAATACAATTATTATCCACGTACCGTATTGGAGAATCCGTCGCAAACAGCAAGTCGAGTACAGGAGGCGAGCGCTTTCGATGTAAGGACATCGTCTTGAGGCCGTTGAGAGAGTACTAAAGTTTGTCAGTCCGTCGTTCTATTTATATAGTCTGGGTGAAAGGGAGGTGAAAGGATCAGAAAGGAAAGGGGGTAACGAGACCACGTGGTGAAAGGATGTTTTTCTGTCATGTCAAGTGAACGGGAGAGATAAAACTAATCCTATTAACTAATTGTAACTGTGTACATTCACCACGTGGTAACCACATAAAGGGGCCTCGAAAGAGGGAGAGTATAAGCCATTAGAGCCTGAAACTATTTTTCCAATGGCAACCCCAAGCAGTGAGTGGGTGAGTGAGTGATTACCACGTCGACTCAACATGCTTGAAAACATGGTCATTTACAAACTACGAAAATTTTACGGACGTATCATAAACAAAAACCTACTTGACACTTCTCAGACACTATATTCAAACCACTCGACAAACTCATCCAAAAACGAAAAACCCCCACAGACGGATTTACTGACAACCTGAACAACAAAAGACAACGAACAGAACACACTACCATATCTGCTTACAAACGCAAACAGCACCCTTATGACTCCACTAACTTCCAGACAACCAAACGACCTAGTATCTCATCATTTCAAAATAATAAATAACAAGTAATCAACCACAAATAAAAAAAAAATTGAAAAAATAAATAAATAGACTTAGTATTTAACTTAGATGTAGTTATAAGTAAATAATTTAGCAATAAGTTAGTTTATAATATATTCATAGTTTAAAATATAAGACCACGTGGTGAATGTACAATTAGTTAATGGGATTAGTTTTATCTCTCCCGTTCACTTGACATGACAGAAAAACATCCTTTCACCACGTGGTCTCGTTACCTCCTTTCCTTTCTGATCCTTTCACCTCCCTTTCACCCAGACTAAACAGACTAAATAAACTAAATAAACAGAACGACGGACTGACAAACTTTAGTGCTCTCTCGACGGCCTGAAGATGACGGCCTTACATCGAAAGCCTCCTGTACTCGACTTGCTGGTTACAACGGATTCTCCAATACAGTACGTAAATAATAATCGTCTACATTTCGTTTTGAAAAGTGCCGACTACTTTCCCACGCTCAGCGGAAAAGTCATTAACCTGCTTTAAAACGACCAAGAATAACAATTGCCGGGTTTCTGCGGTTGGGAAAAGTAGTATGGGTAGTAAGCTATTCCTGGCGCTATCCTAAATATCAGATTCGCATTGTAAGTAAAGTATCATGAAAAAATACGAATACTAGAAAGAGGAAATCTTGTTGTGGTTAATTTTTGGATTCCAATCAACCTTCTTTTTCAATGAGATTTACTATTTCAAAAGGTACCGTAACATTATACAACTCTGTGCCACAACAATTTTCAATCACAACTACTCTCGGTCTGGAAAAATTTCAAAGCGTTCTATCGAAAATCCAATTATGAGTTGGCTCCAGATGACAGCTTTTGAGTTTGTGACGAAACACAAGAAGCTCTCTGTTGAAGTGATTGCGTTCATGATAGAGATCTCGTTGACTTTGAATGTTGTTAGGATTATCTCTTGCTACAATTCACTTTTCCACGATTGAAAATGTTGCTTAGTTCTCGAGCTATGAGGGACAAACCGGAAAACGGGAACTTTGCGGTACAACTATGTGCCACCCAGTTTTTCCTGGATTAACTTGTATTTTTTGTGTTGTAGGTATTTTTGTAGTATTGAGAGGGTTACATAGGGTTAGATAGTATTAGAGAGGGTAAGAGAGAGTTTAAAAGTGCGTTAGAGAGGGTTAAATAAGGTAAGAGAAAGTTAGAGAGGGTTAATGAGAGATGGAGAGGGTTAGAGAGGATTAGAGAAAGTTGGAGAGGGTACAATTAAATTCAACTAGCTATTACTAGCTAGCATAAATACTACTAATATGGAAAAATTCCTTTCGTCGAACATACGCGGCTTTTTCTTCAGTTAATATGAACTGATTTAGTTGAAATTAGATGTATGGACTCTGTCCCGAAGCCTTTGATTATTGACGGTTACAACCGGTGAAAAATACGAGATGAAATTTCCAAAACCCCCCTAGCTCAAAAACGTTCAATATTAAGGTTTTTTTTTTCATTTAAATTTTTAGGATCGAATGATACAACATAAAGCTCTGTAAGACAAACCGTTCGCTTCTAACAAGGACTTCAGGCTTGGACGAATAAGAAGTAGGGGTATATCAGAAATACGAGTGAGTATCTCAAATGATTGTTCACTGTCGGAAGTTCTCATTTTAACTGAAACTTGAAGACGAGCCCTTCTCAACACCTGATCTTCCAAACAATTTCCAGTTCGCGAGAAATTGCATCGATACTTCTAAATTTTATAACATCCACGGTATTTTGTCTAGTGGCTTCGTGCTAAGGAGGAACGATTTAAATCACTTGAACTTTCTGAGTATGAGGGTGTGTAGAAAGACTCACGAAGGGCTCGACTATTGATGAAAAATCTCCTTCAATTGGGAAAAATGGTTTTCCGCTTCTCATGACTATTCGACATGTAGCTCAGAAGACCGAACTTTTTTCATGATGTGATAAAATAGCAAATAGTCGCAAACGGGTATTCGGTATAGTATTGAACGGGTATAATCTATACTATTGAAGTTTTCGATTGTGTTTTGATCTCTACTCGGCGAGTGCAGATAATTTGTTTTGAAGTCGTGGCCCATTTTCCATTGGGATCTACAGGGTACCCTGGAGCTTCATTGCGTTTGTATCATTGGCAGGCAATACTATTGCGCAAACTTAAAAATCTAAAATCTTCTATTGTTTCTATCCGATTTGGAGGGCACTTTGAGATTGACGTTTCGATGATTCTCAAGCAACGGATTATCTAAGCAATCGTGCACCCAGTCATTTTTGTGGTTGTCAATAAGTTTAACAGATTTGGGAGGAGAAAAGCTTAGGGTGGTCTCTGTAGGCACTCACTGGATAGCCAGGATGAAGAACGGAGCAATTATTTTGATGATGAGCGATGGTAGGATGTCTGCGAGGAGTATCGCTCCAGTTGACATTTCGGTACATTTTCGAGCGGGATTTGCATCGTTGAGGGTAGAATTAGAACTGTGAGTGCTTTCTCCCTAAATGAGAATAATATTTAAGTTAAGTAAAATTCATTTCGAGTAAAACGAATGTTATAGCTAATACGTTAAATGCTCTTCAAGAGAGACTCACTGAGGTAGTCTTGTTGATTATATCCACTGCAGCACTCAACATAACAACGTAACCGTAGTTGTTACAGAGTCCCAGGATCCAGAAGGCTCTCACAGATCGCTCACTGACAGGTAGGTCCCCAGCAGTGTTATCCATTTGTTGCTGTGAACATGAGAGAACACGATCGTTAAATAAAGTTCAACTTAACGGGTGGTCTTCTTTGCTTTCTTTTTGACTGAATCCAAGAGTGAAGGAGTCCACCTAATTTGGAACATTGTGAATGTTAGCATAGCCATAGCTAGATGTTTCGATCGATCTACCGTGTAGTGTCCCAACAACACCATCCCGAAATTATCGTCAAAATGTGATGATGTAGAAGTCATGCTTGTTGCTTGTGCACGAAATTCACGTATTCAGTAGGCTAGTCAAAACGCCAGGCTGCTAACGAATCGGGGGCAATGAAATTAATGTAGGATCGACTAGACCCCAACCGCCCACAATTACTACTAGTTTCGTACAATTTTGCCTGTTGTAAATATTATGATAAATAGACAGATGTACGGGCAGACAAGATCCGAAGTGGTTTAGGAAGGTCAACGAGGAAATTTGCATCTTGGAGCACCTTTTTTTCACTTTTCAAAAGCGATTCAATTGGTACCTTTGTGAAATACCTTAGATAGATTTGGAAGCTAAATATAATACGCGGGTGGTTTATAAATGACAAAAAATCGGCATAACCGGTTTTGTAGATCTACGACAAATTGTTTGATCGTTGACGTATTTTGTCAATAAAGAATTTGGTAGGATGACTACGGGCAAGTGCGCTCATCACTTAGTTTTCCAGCCAGACTACTCAAATAAACTATCTATCTCAAACTATCTAGCAATTTTATTAGATCGGGAGTTCGTTGACTGCTGATCAAATTTTGAGCTCTTTTGCAGCTGTGTGAGTGAAATTATGGTTCATTTTCTAAACCTCTCGCTTCAAACCCAATTTCAAAATATAAAGTGGGTCACGTAAAATTGGGTTTAAGGGTTATTTTCCCAACTTATTCTTTGTTTCTTTTGTTAGTACGCATCATTTCAATTGTTCCTGCCTTCAATTCGTTTTGTGACTGTTAGGGCAAGTACGCTAGTACCAAGAATGCGGGCAAGTGCGCGTAGCTTGATTTTCAGAGACATTGGAAAGAAAATATTCTCGAAGTTATTCCGGTCTCCTGAATTTCATCCAGGAGAGTAGCCTCTTCCTTCTCTGATGACTTATCTTTTGTAATAAAAAAATCCCGTTTGACCGAATTAATGGGTTTTACCCACCTTAACTCTTACTTGTCAATTCGTGCCCTCGTTTGGCTGTACGAGACGAAACCAATTTTTCTAAATTATTATAATTTTAATGGAATTTTGAGCGAAGGGTAGACCCTAGACTGCCTCAATGAGTTGCATAGACTAACATGTATTCCATTGAACTGCGATTTCTCTGTTTCTATTATTTGGATTTTTCTGTATCCCTCAAATTTGGATGGTTTTTTGGTTCAGGCAATAAGACAATGAATAAAATCACTCGCGATGAGATTGTGGAAAACCATTTTAATAAAAACGGAGTTGAGTAGAATGTTGTCTATTTCCACGAAAATAATGAGTTACAAGTTAGTTACAATAACTTGTAACTCATTAGTTTCGTGGAAATAGACAACATTCTACTCAACTCCGTTTTTTATCAATAAGACAATTTTCTACTTTAAAACTCTTTGCAAGTAGATCAGTAGGAGCCCCAACGTTGGGAAGAAGTAGAAAAACGTCGAGTTCCCTATCCTGGGCAAAACAATACGACAAAATGATCCAATTGTGATGAAATTACACTCCAAAAATATATATTGTACATACCGCTTGATTCATAATTAACTACCTACAGGATGGACTAGAAAAAGGAATTACGAGTAGTAGGTGAATTTAAGCATTCACCTCAGAATTGACCTTCAAAGTTTAACTTCGCAAAAAATCAGAAATAACTGGTATACGATTTGAGAATGGTATATTCTAGAGAGAGCAAAAAGAAGGTAACCACCGTGTTTGGCTCGAAAAATGTGTAGAAAAGTGGAGTAAACCCATTGTCGCGAAAATCGGTAATAGTTGATGTTTGAACGTTGGTAACGAAATGCAAAATTTGTACCCATTTAAGAAGAGTCCCGTGACGGCGACCGTCTGGAACGTCAGCCATGATTGACAAGAGCATCTTCCAGTTAACCCTTCATGAAGCATTTCGTCTTAAAATTTACAATCAGACCTTTAACTTAAATGTTCACAAATGGACCATTCTTCCCGAAACCAGCAACAACGTCTTTAAACTATTTTCACTTATTTTCTACACTCTCAACAAAGCAAAATGAAACGGGACAATGAATACAGGTAGAACACATTTCAAAATAAATCAGGCAGATTGGTACCAGAGTAAAAACGCTGCAAATTATTACACAAAGGTTTATTATTTTTCTGTATAGATCACTCAGCTACAAAGAACATAGATTTGCCTTTGTCACTAAATATCAACCATATTTTCGCTTCACAATCAGGTTTATTCAGAAGAAATAGACGCTTCACACCTAATTCGAAGAAATAGAGAGTTGTGGTTGCATTCGTTAGGAAATTTGTTTACTGGTTGCGAAGGACGAAAGAAGTACAACTCGAAGATCGCATTTTGGTCAGCTAAAAGTTCAACGGAGATTAGGCCTATTTTGCGATTCCCACTCGTGTTTCTGATTTATCATTCCATCAGTTCATCCCTTTAGTTCTCATAGGGACCGATCGAATGGTCCCACAGAGCTCTGGGTGGCCTCACTCGATTCTAAAAATTCAATACGGAGCTCATATACCAAATTTCATCAAAATCGGTTCGCGGTATCTACGGAAAGTGCAGCGGACGGACGGAAAATGTTTTATTCAATTTTCGGTTCTATGTACCTTGAAACTTAAACCAACAAATTTTGAGAGGGGGAGTTAAACAATTTTTCTCTTGGTGGATTCCAAAGGTTCAATATTGAAAGTAGTAAATCAAAATGCACGCTGTACTAACATTGAAAAAAAAAAAAAAAAAAAAAAAAATCGTTGCCTCATGACATTGAATTTAGATTTCTTCTCCTTCGGGACTACGGCCGTTTTGAAGTCGGTCAAAAATGGGTAGTTTTGTGAGTAAAAAGCTCAAGACAATGTCTAACACAAAAATTTACGTTTTGGGAAAATTACCTATTTTTGAATTGCTGAATCTCCGTTATTATTCAATCTACGGAGCTCACGTTGGTCTAAACCTGTAGTAAATTTAACCTAGTTTAAAAATTTACTGGGCATAAATTATTGAAATTATCTTAGTTTGGATGTTATAGTTAAAAAACTGAAAAATTGTTAACATTTCATGGTTTTTAGCGCACTACCTCAGTTGCACAGGGTATTCAGGGTTAAAAATTTGGAGATAAACTACTCTCAGGGGTCTTCAAAAACTCGTGGATACCCTCACCATTATAATGTTAGATGTATAAATTTACAAGGAGGACCTACATGGAAATAAGTAAGATGCGTGTGTTGAATTTTATAGAGAACATGGGAAGATTCGTGTCCGAATTGGTTCAACTTTCACTAGAGATCGAACGGAATTTCGCATGATTTAAATGTTTCCTGCCATAACCCGTTTTGCGGTTGCTGAACTAACCGCATCAGGGGCCACGTTTAGGGGCCCACAAATATTTGCACAGTCTGTATGGAACGAAACATTCTTCTCACAATTTACTGACCTATGGCAAAATGACGATGCTCCAAATCAAGAACAACCAAGTTTTTACTATCAAGTTAAATTTTTACATCAATTGTTAAGTTGAACATTATTCTATATTGACAGGAAAAATTACTATCATTTCTCTCAGGTACGGGGAGAGCACTTACCTACTTACACCTAGATATTAATCCAACCCATCGGAGCATTGATTGAAGAACTCAATTGGAATTCAAGTTATAATGCACTGTCGTGTTAAAAAAGTGTCATGAATCAACCTGTAAACCAAGTTTCTGATATGCAGCATGAATTGATGAGAAATTTGTCAAAGAACGATATTAACCAATTTTTGGCAATTTTTAAAAAAGACGATTTTGCAGACGTTTGCTAGTTCCAACTAACTTATACTTTCTTTAGTTATTATTGATATTTTGGAGTTTTGGTAGATCCTATGTGACACAGTCATATTAGGTACCTTTAGTCATATGCATATTACCTATTATCATTCTTGTTTATATAATTCGAGTAGTTACAGTCGTTTATAAATAATTCTTATCTATGTATGCGTTGGAACCGGAATGCCGTGTTCAACGGTTAAATATAAGTGTTAGCTTGTAGTTAATAAACGCAGGAGAGTGGGGGACTATTAATGACCTCACCAGTCACACCTTACAGTGACCTTACGCCAATTACTCTCCTTAACAACGCGTGAATATCAACTAAATGACGCACAGCGAAGTTGTGGAAAACATTGTCCTTCGTCATCGACTTTGTCTTTTTCCACAAAAAATAATGATCCAGATATTATTTTTGAGGTATAATTCGATACCTCGAAACCAAGGTTATGGGACCTAACCGTAAAAATCGGATTAATAATCAACTCATTATTTTTGAGGAAGTAAACAAAGACGTTTGCGAATGAGTTCATGAGTAATTCAGTTGGTATTTCATACATTCTTTCAAGGAGGGTCTTTGACCTAATCGCATGGAAATGGCTGTTCAAACTATACAGGGTGTAAAAGTTAAGGGCGCACCATCGGCTAGTGGTCGATTCTACAACTAATTTCCAACAAAAAATGTCTCCTAGCAATTTTTTGTTACCTAGAGGCTTAGTTTTCGAGTTATTTCACTTTAAAGATTTTTTCGTGTTTTCGACCTTGTTCGCTAAAACTGTCCTAGCTCCATTAATTGATGAAGAATATTCAAATTTGATTATATCATGGGAAAGAGCATTAAATTTCCTGTCACAATAATGCAAGTTCAGTTTTTTGTAAAGAGGTTTAAATGAAAAAAACATAAGCCCAAAGGCAAAAATCTGTAAATTAGTGAAAATTTTCAGTTTTTTAAATCGTTTGCCAGCCCCACTGGTTTTTTTCCTGCAGTAGTCCTAAAAGTTGGTCTAAAAGCTCACCTTTCCATTGGTGTATTCAGATTTTTTCAAAATGCTTTTATTTTTTGAAAAATGTGTGTTCAGCATGACGTAGTGACTGTTTCATCACTTGCGGGTGAATGAAGTTTGGGGGGATTTTCCAAGTGATTTCTCTCGCTGAATGAAATAGTGCCACTCACAAGGCTGTGTGAGTATCTAATTATATAATTAGAAGGGAAGCCAAATTTTTAAAATTAATTATGCCAAATTTTAGTGTTTATTTTTGTTTTTCATGAAACTACAACATGATCGTGTTGGCTGCTGGTGTAGAAGTTTACCGATATGAGCCATATTTTGCTACCAGAAGGGTTAATTTTTTAAAATATCTGTCTTCGCGTAGTGATACTGCTTGGAGTGTCCTATGTTGCTGTGGATCAAGTTTAGAAGAGTAGTAAAAATCTTACTTATTTCATGCTAAATGCTAAGTGGCCTAATGTGTTGTCCGTAGTTCCGCCTGATTTCTAATTGCAGCGACAAGGAAGCGAAGTAACTAGGAATCTAGGATTTTCATTCATAATAACAGACTATTGGTTCCTCACTCAATTTAGTTGTCATCTTCCGGGGAAACAACGGCAGGTCGGGTGACCGTGATGCGAGCTACTCTCGGTGTCTATGAAGGTAAACGACCAAACCGCAACAGGCCAGGGCAGTCAGGGTCCGGTGGAACACGGTAACAATGATAATGAGCATTATTATACTCGAGCTTATCCTGACTACCTCCATGAAAACCGCTTTATTCAATAGTTGAAACATTTCGCTCTAATCCAATTCCCAGAGGGTCAGGAATTATTGTAATGTTTTGACAAGAACGCGGGTTATCTATTACCATTCATAATGATTACGGCTAGCAGCTATTCAGTGAACAATTTGCGCGACCGGCGATTGTCCGACCCACACCAATGATTTACTTATATCAGAAGTTGTTGCTAAAAAACCATTCTAGATGTGTGCATGATTTATTACTATGAAATTAGTGTGGTACTTTAGTAACAACTATTGAAAGATAAATCCCGTTTCTTGCAATTTTCACCCGATTCTTATGCTGTTGGTGTCATTCTACTTATTTTGGTTTATTATTTTCAATAATGAACCTTTGAAATCGACCAAGAAAAAAAAATTTAACACCCCCTCAAAATTTGATGGTTTACGTTTCAAGGTACTTACGTAGAATCCAAAAATCGAATAAAACGCTGCAAATTATTACACAATGGTTTATTATTTTCTATATAGATCACTCGTCTACAAAATCACCATCCATCCAATATAAAAAAAAATAATCAAAAAACCCAAAGAACCCTTAGAAGTGACCTACATCAACCAAAAGCTTCGGGGCACAACTAGACCCCAAATGGAGCCTACATACCAAATTTCATCAAAATCGGTCAATGCTAAGTGGCAAAAGTGCCGCGTACGTAAATTTTTATTCGATTTTTGGATTCTACGAACCTTGAAACGTAAACCATCAAATTTTGAGGGGGTGTTAACATTTTTTTTTCTTGGTCGATTCCAAAGGTTCATTAGGTATTGAAAATAATAAACCAAAATTTGGCCGTCCGTCCGCCGTACGCCGTACGCGGCACTTTTGCCACTTAGCATTGACCGATTTTGATGAAATATGGTATGTAGGCTCCATTTGGGGTCTAGTTGTGCCCCGAAGCTTTTGGTTGATGTAGGTCACTTCTAAGGGTTCCAAAATCAATTTTGAAATTTTTAAAACGCCCTAACTCAAAAAATTTCGATATAATGGTATTGTTTTTCCTTCAATTTTGGATTCTATAGAATTTTTAGAATTTTTTGAGACCACGCGGAGCTCTGTAGGACCAACCGTTCGCTCCCTACAAAAATTTAAGGGTTTATATTGAAAAAAAAAAAAAAAAAATATATATAAATCAAAACACGAGCGTGAATCGCAAAAGAGGCCTAATCTCCGTTCAAATTAGAGCTGACCGAAATGCAATCGATGGTTGATGATATTGATTTTTTTGATTTGTTTTTGATTTTTTTTTATATATATATATTTTTTTCATTTTGGATGGTGGTTGATGATTTTGTAGACGAGTGATCTATACAGGGTGTAACGGTTAAGGTCGTACCACCAGCCAGGGTTCGATTCTACAACTAATTTGTGACTTTTTTTGTCTCATGACTTTTTTTTCTTAACCCCCTTAAAATCGGACTTTTTCCACTTTTAAGATTTTTTTCGTATTTTCGACCTTACGCCATTAAAACAGCCATAACTCCCTTGTTTTTCAGTCAAAATTCAAATGTAATTATACCGTTGGAAAGAGCGTTAAATTTTCTATCTTTCTAGTGTTAAATAAAACTTTTCAAAGAAGACTAAGATGTTGAAAAATGAGCTCGAATAGTAAAATCTCGAAAATCTCGGAAATTTTTCGTTTTTTCAAACGTTCGTAACACTAACTGAAACTGCCGGTTAAGTTCTCACTGTAACCCTAAATCATCTATTTGTATCATAGCAACTTTTTCCAATCAAGAGTATGCCGATATGCTGCTGGTTTATGGTTTCACAAACCAAAACGCCAGTGAAGCTGTACGGGAATACCAGCGGCGGTTCCCACACAGGCGCGTAGCTTCCAAAAACGTGTTTTCAAGGGTATGTAACCGGCTGACTATGCTGTTCATGTCTTGTGTTCTGTGCGTGTCACTAACAAAGGGGATTTATGTCATTTCGATAAGTCTTGTGTCATCATTTGACTCAGTGAGACAAAGTACGAAAAGATGGCTGTCTAACTCATTTTAGAGCAAAAATGTCTTTCGCGAAAAACGTCGATTTTTACTGGAAGATCCACGGTTTTTGGCACGGGAACGAGGATTTTACACCATTAGTCCACTGTAAACAATTTTATGACCATACCGTTGGAAAGCTGAGATTTTGGGTCAACTTTTAGGGTTACAGTGAGAACTTAACCGGCAGTTTCAGTTAGTGTTACGAACGTTTGAAAAAACGAAAAATTTCCGAGATTTTCGAGATTTTACTATTCGAGCTCATTTTTCAACATCTTAGTCTTCTTTGAAAAGTTTTATTTAACACTAGAAAGATAGAAAATTTAACGCTCTTTCCAACGGTATAATTACATTTGAATTTTAACTGAAAAATAAGGGAGTTATGGCTGTTTTAATGGCGTAAGGTCGAAAATACGAAAAAAATCTTAAAAGTGGAAAAAGTCCGATTTTAAGGGGGTTAAGAAAAAAAAGTCATGAGACAAAAAAAGTCACAAATTAGTTGTAGAATCGAACCCTGGCCGGTGGTACGACCTAAACCGTTACACCCTGTATAGAAAAATAATAAACCATTGTGTAATAATTTGCAGCGTTTTTATTCCAAAGGGCTATTATAAATTGAAATTTTGAAGTTTGCGAATTGCAAATTTTGGGAACTATTCAACTTTTGAAATATTAATAAATAATACCCCTAGAAAACCTGAAAATGGAAATAATCGCATTGGAATCGATTAGGAAGAGGAGGGGCATTTCACCGAATTCGGGGAGAAAATATAGCTATTGCAAAGACCCCAAAATTGTTGATACGGTCAGTTTTGTGGTTTTTAAAATCCGTATTGGGTCGTTCAAAAATCATTCTTTGAGTGTAATAGTGTTTCATGGTCCCTTACATATTTATAAGTTCATTTATTTATATTTATAACTATGGGTCATTGCAGAAGATAACTCAGATCTAGCTAGTATACCCCAAATGGGACTACCATGTCAATAATAACCAGCAATTTATATATGTGGTATATTCGAAACCAGCTCAAAAATTTCAATATGAATACGCTACTGTTTTATTTGTTTGGGATCTATTTATAAATATGATATTATGTCAAATCCAAAATGGTGTAAAAATGTTGAAATACCAAAAGAGACGGTAGAATTTTCGGTCAACTCAAAAGGACTTTGTTGAAGAAAAACTTATCAAAAAACAAATTCAAAAAAGCAAAAGAATCAATCATAAATCAAACAAAAACTAACGATAAAAAGCATAAAAATATATATAAAAAATCAATATACATCGACTTTTTTCGTGCTTTATTTTCCAATTAATCATTGTGCTGAAAATTTCATCGAAATCGAACTGTAACTTTGTATAGTTTTGCCAGGGGGTCATGAAATTGTTGGAAGACCATCTAGACCTTGACCTGGGCAGATTCTGCAAATTTTATTGAAACCTGACTGTAAATTGGTATAGTTTGGCCCATTATAAGGATTGGAAAAGTTTATGACTAACACGGTTCTTCAACTGCTCAGTAAGGTTTAATATGAGTACGTAAAAAGGGTATTAACATTTTGTTTATGAAGGGCTTTTCTATTTCCCAAAATAGAACACAAAGCCATCTTGGTAAATTTGGAACCAATATGTATAAAAAATTTGTTTTTAAGGTTTTTTGTAAACACTATTTAAACGAATTTGTATATTAAGAGTAATTTAGTATATTTCATGTATTTGAATGTGTACTATACGCGGAAGCAGAGCAAAATTGCCTATTATAGTACGAGCATAAACACGTCGCATTGAAGTCTGAAATTCTTTGAGATTTGAACTTTTTTTCCACTCATTGGTTTCATGTTATCAAAAGTTTTACTAAGAGTTACCATTCTTGTAATGCTAAGAAAAAACGCTACAAATTATTACACAATGGTTTATTATTTTTCTATATAGATCACTCGTCTGCAAAGCCACCAACCATCCAACATGAAGAAAAACATCGATCGCATTTCGGTCAGCTATAATTTGAACGGAGATTAGGCCTCTTTAGCGATTCACACTCGTGTTTCTGATTTATCGTACGTAAAACCCTTAAATTCTCGTAGGAAGCAAACGGTTTGCCCTACAGGGCTCCGTGTGGTCTCAAAAATTTCTAAAAATTCTATACTATCTTAAATTGAAGGAAAAACAATACCTTTATATCTCAATTGTTTGAGTTAGTGCGTTTTCACAATTTCAAAATTCATTTTTAGACCCTTAGAAGTGACCTACATGAACCAAAATCTTCGGGGCACAACTAGACCCCAAATGGAGCCTACATACCAAATTTCATCAAAATCGGTCAATGCTAAGTGGGGAAAGTGCCGCGTACGGCGGACGGACGGCCAAATTTGTATTCGCTTTTTGGATTCTACGTACCTTGAAACGTAAACCAACAAATTTTGAGGGGGTGTTGAAATTTTTTTTTTCTTGGTCGATTCCAAAGGTTCATTATTGAAAATAATAAACCAAAAGAGGTCATTTTTCAATTTAGTGTAATTTATATTTCTTGCACTACTCAGATTGTCTCCCGCTGAACCGATCGGAACCATCGCCAGAATTGATGAATGAAACTGAAGACGAAGCTATGTCACTATTGAGAAGATGAAATATCATTAAACGAAGTTTGTCAACAATTGAAGAGACTAATTATGTAGTTAACTGCCGAACTGAATTTCCAGAACTGATCGTTTGACTCGCAGTAAACTGGAGACCGGACATTGTGAATGCAAGCATTGCAAGGTCACCGGCTACACTTTATCCTCATCGTATAAAAACCACCTCACTAGAACGGTGAGAAGAATTGATGAAAAAAATAGAGTGCCAAATAAATCGTTCTCCGGACACCATGAAAACATCGTGTGAAGAATCAGGTAATTACCGACGTCTCTCACGGCATGAATTAAAAACATCTTCAACTATACTCCAACGATGATCCATTTTATCAGATAACAGGCAGTAAAACACTCAGTGAAAAACAAACGTATTACGTTAAAAACATATTCAGTTGGAGGAGGAATGTTCAGTTGGACATTTACCGTCCAATATTGTTTCTCGAATAAACGCTCTCTGCCTGTGCGTAATTTCAGTCATTCAAGAGAAGTAAAATATTATCTGGATGAAGAATTCGTAATATCTCCTTTTTGGTTTATTATTTTTAATAATAAAACTTTGGAATCGACCAAGAAATTTTTTTAACCCCCCCCCCCCCCCTCAAAATTTGTTGATTTACGTTTCAAGGTACGTAGAATCCGAAAATCGAATAAAAACGCTGCAAATAATTACACAGTGGTCTATTATTTTTCTATATAGATCACTTGTCTGCAAAGAACACGGCTTTGCCATTGTTACCACCAACCAACTTGAAGAAAAACATCGATCGTTTTCCGGTCAGCTAACATTTGAACGGAGATTAGGCCTCTTTTGCGATTCATACTCGTGTTTCTGCTTTATCGTAAGTCCAACCCAACTTGTCTCCAGTACTCTGTGGTCCAACCCTTAAATTCTCCTAGGGAGCGAACGGTTTGTCCTACAGGGCTCCGCGTGGTCTCAAAAAATTCTATACTATCTTAAATTGATGGAAAAACAATACCTTTATATCAAATTTTTTGAGTTAGAGCGTTTTCAAAATTTCAAACCTCATATTTCAACTCTTAGAAGTGACCTACATGAACCAAAATCTTCGGGGCACAACTGGACCCCAAATGGAGCCTACATACCAAATTTCATGAAAATCGGTCAATGCTAACTGAGGAAAGTGCCGCGTTCGGCATACGGCCGGCCACATTTTTATTCGATTTTTGGATTCTACAAAAATGAAAACGTAAACCATCAAATTTTGAGGAGGGGGGGGGGGGGGGTTAAAAACAAAATTTTCTTGGTCGATTCCAAAGGTTCATTTTTGAAAATAATAAACCAACATTTGGCCGTCCGTCCGCCGTACGCGGCACTTTCCACAGTTAGCATTTAGAAATTAGAAATTTGGCATGTAGGCTCCATTTGGGGGTCTAGTTGTGCCCCGAAGATATTGGTTGATGAAGGTCACTTCTAAGGGTTGAAAAATAAGGGTTGAAATTTTGAAAACGCCCTAACTCAAAAAGTTTTGATACTTTTTTTCTCATCACTTTAAGAGTATTAAATTTTTAGAGACCACGCGGAGCCCTGTACGACTAACCGTTCGCTCTCTACGAGAATTTAAGGGTTGGACTTACGATAAGTCAGAAACACGAATGTGATTCGCAAAAGAGGCCTAATCTCCGTTCAAATTTTAGCTGGCCGAAAAGCGATCGATGTTTTTCTTCTTGTTGGTTGGTGGTAATAATGGCAAAGCCGTGTTCTTTGCAGACGAGTGATCTATATCATTTCCAAGCCAAATGAAACCTTTTTCAAGTCAAATGAAACCTTTTCCAAACCAAATGAAACCTTTTCCAAACCAAATGAAACTTTTTCCAAGTCAAATGAAACTTTTTCCTAGTCAAATGAAACTTTTTCCAAATCAAATGAAAATTTTTCCAAAGATAGTGTATTTCTGTAAAGTAAACAATCGTAGATGAATGATATATTACAAAATTCCAGAAATTCAGTCTTAGAGGTTCAATCAGTCACTGTAAGTATTGGTGGCTCCCCTTAATTATCGCTTTCTCCGTGTGGGCGTGGCGAGTAGGTAGGTACCCTCTCACATTCAACAGTCAGAAATTTCTCAAACTTATTTCTTGTTTTCTATTCTACTAAGGTGAGATCTACTTCGATAATCCTTTGCCTGAAATTAATTGAATTTCCATTTTGGCAACTTCTTTGTACGATAGGTACAATTGCGTCGATCTGAAATTTGCAGAGTATCCTCATTTCACTCATTTTTTCAACAGGTTTCATTTGATTTGAAAAAGTTTCATTTGGCTTGGAAATGCTTTACTATCCTTCTACTATTGATTACTTTACAGAAATACACTATGTTTGGAAAAAGTTTCATTTGATTTGGAAAAAGTTTCATTTGACTTGGACAAAGTTTCATTTGGTTTGGAAAAGGTTTCATTCGGTTTGGAAAAGGTTTCATTTGACTTGGAAAAGGATTCATTTGGTTTGGAAAAGGTTTCATTTGACTTGGAAAAAGTTTCATTTGGTTGGGAAAAGGTTTCATTCGGCTAGGAAATGCTATATACAGGGTGTCCAAGTAACTACGCTCCCCCCACTTATTTTCTCTAATAGTGTAAGAAAAAAAATCGGATTAACGCTATTCTTCATAATTTTTTGCGTAGAATTCAAAAATGACAAAATTGCGCAGTGCGCAATCGCGCAATTGTGCGCAACCATGATCAACTTTGTTTTTTCAAATGAGAACCCCCATTTTTTATTGAAGATTCGGATTCTACGTCAAATTTCATGAACATTTTACTTCGACAACTTTTTTTTGGACGCGCGCAGCCCGCTCAGCGAGCGCTCAAAGATGCGCAACCTAGGGATTGCGCCATAGTTGAGATGAAGGTAAACCTCAAGTGTGGCACATCACTTAGCACTGTTTTTCTACGCTGAATCGCATGGTGATGTCCCTTTCTTGGTTTGATTTCATTTTAACCTATCTACAGCCGAAAAAGTCACTTTTTGAGGAGGAAATCATCGACTTTCCGTGGAATTTTTTCGGAGTATTGTTTTCTTCTCGAATTATTACTCCTTTGTGCAGGTAGACAATACAGTTTACATTAATAGTTATTATTTATTAAGAGTTTATTAAAGAGTTCTTAATTTATTAAGAGTTTATCGCTTAATTGTTTCAATCATTGTTAATCCAATCATGTTTTTAGCAGACTGAAAATTATTTTGCAAAATTTAGTGATAATTATGTAGAAGTTTTCCTTTATTTTACTTTTTTCTATTTCCTTTATTTTTACAATTTTAATAATTTAATTTTATCACATTTTATTAGGATGATTTATTACCCTTCATAAGAAAGTCGATGATTTCCTCCTCAAAAAGTGACTTATTCGGCTGTAGATACGGTAAAATGAAATCAAACCAAGAAAGGGACATCACCATGCGATTCAGCGTAGAAAAACAGTGCTAAGTGATGGGCCACACTTGAGGTTTACCTTCATCTCAACTATGGCACAATCCCTAGGTTGCGCATCTTTGAGCGCTCGCTGAGCGGGCTGCGCGCGTCCAAAAAAAAAAGTTGTCGAAGTAAAATGTTCATGAAATTTGACGTAGAATCCGAATCTGCAATAAAAAATGGGGGTTATCATTTGAAAAAACAAAGTTGATCATGATTGCGCATGGTTGCGCGATTGCGCACTGCGCAATTTTGTCATTTTTGAATTCTACGCAAAAAATTATGAAGAATAGCGTTAATCCGATTTTTTTTCTTACACTATTAGAGAAAATAAGTGGGGGGAGCGTAGTTACTTGGACACCCTGTATATAGAAAAATCATAAACCTTTGTGTAATAATTTGCAGCGTTTTTTATCTGATATTCTCATAGGAAATGTTGTGTTGATTCAAATTATACCCGTCACTGTAAAGTTGGTTGTTTTGGGCCAGTTTCTTCCCTCATACCAAATTCGTATTGAACCAAGGAGGGAAAACTGGTCCAAAAATGGTGGTTATCCATTCGTGGGAAAACAGGTGTAATGAACTGCTAGCGAAACTGATCCAGTTCTTGTTCCGAACGAAATTACTTCAATTCCAGCGTTGTACTTGCTACCCCATTGGGTCCTAATTTTGGAACAGAGGTCTGTACTTCCACACGGCTATGCCCGGAACCATCCTAGGTTTTAAGGGTAAGGAGTTACGATGAATTATTGAAGTATTTCAGATACAACAAGATTGTGCAGTAACGACATCTATACATCAAGTACAAATTAGCGAACAATTTCGAAATTTCCGGAGACTTCCTAAAATGATTTCGGGAAGCCCTCGCGAGGTCAGAATGAATCTAAGTAGCTTTTGTCCATTATTGAAGAGAGATAGTAAATGTTCATTAATCCATGGTGTTTCATATTTTTAGACAATTTGTTTCGAAAAATGGATGTACTTTGAGTCTAGGTCCATGGATCTAGGTGCTTTGAGCCACCAGTTTATATGTAGATAAATAAGAGGACTCAAGTAACATGATTGTTATTGATAACTAAGTACATTCAGAGTTTCTGAAATAACTGAATTACCTTTCTAGAATTTAATCATAACAGGGCAACTAACTCTGACTTTCAGACTGATCTGAATCGATATAAAAATATCCCGTACATATTTTATATATTTTGCTTCCGAGTCTACCAAGGTAGCGGAAGCTTTGTTTCCACTTTTCAAGGTTGAAAAAAAAGTTCTCCAAAATAAAAATTTCCACTCGCGTTTTACGTTTCAGACCTTTCTGAACAATTTTGGTTCCGTGCCTGTCTGTATGAGTGTCTGTCATGAAATCCTCGCCACAGCCATAACTTCTTCATTTCTCATCCGATTTCGATGAAATTTTCAGGGATTGTGTGGGTTGGCGTGTAGATGGTCCCCTACGAAAATTATTACCCCCGGACTGACAGCAGCCACTGCGCATGCGTAAACGTGAAATCTTTGCCATAGCCATATCTTCTACAATTCTTACCCGATTTCGATGAAATTTTCAGGGATTGTGTGGATTGACGTAGATGGTCCCCTTTGAAAATCATCGCCCTCGGGTAGATATTAGCCTGTGCGCATGCAAACGCGCAAATGTGTAACCTTGTAAAGTGTTGATTCTTTTCCAGTTAACTTGAATTCAATTTTAAATCTGTAACCATATTTTCTTGCTTCCCCCTCCAAGCTCCTTATGAGTATTATAATTTAATTTAATTTTCTGTAATAGTTAGTTCTCTTATTCAAATGATGTACTACATTGATTGTAAATTGAGTAGTACATAGAGATTGGAGCGGCGCTGTGGCCGAGCGAGCTATGGCATGTGTCTCTGGAGACGAGACTCGAACCGGTTGCAGGGGCCGTGAGTTCGGGACTCGCCTCGGGAGCATATTTTCGGGCAAGTCGGTCGCAGTTCCCCCTCGTCCCAACCCAGGGCGGTGAGGCCAATGGGAAGCCATGAGCGAAATCATCGGAACAAATTCTGATCTTCCCTTAGGAAGACAGCTGATGACGTCCACGACGCCAGGAATGGTAGTCGGACGAAAATCCAACCTGAAATGGTTGTTTACTTTACTTACTTTTACTTTACATAGAGATTGATGTTTTGAGATTAACTACATTGCATCGGATCATCCATACAATCGGGTTATGGATACGAGGGAGCTATGTGCCACACCCACTTGGCAGACTTTTTCTTTTCAATATTAAAAAATCAATGGGGGTGCGCCTGATTTTTTTAAAAATTTTTAATCGCAATAGACCTCATCCTGAGAATTTTGACACCAGCCGTTCTCGTTTTGGATGAGTAGATCTTTTTCTATGACAGACAGACACAGAACCAAAATTGCTCAGAAAGGTCTGAAAAGTAAAACGCGAGTGGAAATTTTGATTTTGGAGAAAGTTTTTTTTCAACCTTGAAAAGTAAAAGTAAAGCTTCCGCTACCTTGGTAGACTCGGAAGCAAAACAATAAACAGTTTTTCTGACCCATGCGCACACCCCATTGTGCTGATGCACATCCTACTTGAGCCAATCTGGATGGGTTGGGAGGAAGTCCTGATGAGCCCTTACATACAAAATAATTTTAACCACTAAATGTTATAGCCAACAAGTTTCTTGATTATTTCAGACCATAAACTCAAATCAGAACGTTTAAAACTTTGGAAATCGGAACAGAGTGGAAAGTCGCTCAATAAACGGATGCTACATACCACGACTTTTGGTTTATAAATAAATTCCTTTAAAAAACAAGTTTTTAAAGTTTTAAATTCCGAGTATTTTTTAAATATTGATTCAGCATTTTTTCAGTCAGTGTCAGCATGTAATAGTAGTTGAGGGAGTCGTTTCTTTGGTTTGTGAGTTGCCAGCTCAACTGAGTTGCTCCTGCTACCTATCCAATAATGCCGCTTGTTTCTCTCGTTTCCCCTGTAATAACAGATTTTCCGTGGCCTTCGGCGTTTCCGAACACCACTACTGAATCAATCGTCAGATCTAGCGTGCAGGAAGTAGGGCTGAAAATTCCGAATCCCATTTGAGCAGGATTTCGCAGGATTGAGTGATTTTTGGTATCAAGGGGTTGCTATGCACATGTGAATAACAGTTTCCATCGTATGAGCTGTGTTCAGTAATATGAAGGAGAGTGTATATTGCGCTTCCCAAAATGACTTCTGCAAATCACTTTTACTCCGATTAATATTTTCAGTAATGACTCATTATTAATGAGTCTTTGGAAGACATCAAGAAAAATATTAACCCATCTCAAAACTTTGTTTTTTATTGATCAATGGAAAACCTATATTCTCTGCTGATATGCGTTCTATACAGAAAAATAATAAACCGCAAAGTAATAATTTGCAGCGTTTATCCATTTTACGTAATTGTGCTGTCATTATCTACTAATAATATATCAATACTTACTGATGTTTACGAGAACGACTTGCATTTTTCTTGCAAACATGTATTTACCACATTTTCTCGTCAATTTAATGAAGCTACGATCATAAAATAATTCCTTGCTACATTTAGGAAGGGTTTGGCGAAAATGTACACATTTCTTAATGAATCCCTGGTTAGGAACTGGTGCGAATTGAATGCCCTAGTAGAATGTATCCAACAAGGAAAGTCCAGTGAAGTGTACACGTATATCATTATGAATAATTAGATTATTCACGTAGGGAGGCCCATTTAACGTAATAACTCCCTCACATCCTTGTACCGTATAGTCAAACAATTTTCGTAGCACATATACATATAATCAATAAACGGATTGCAACAATAGGTGGCATACTGAAGATGATAAATTTAAAGGAATTTGACACGGTGAACAGTTTAGGGGTATAGCAAACAATGCATTTAGTATTCAATTAATTCAGAATCATTTTTTACCTAATATGCGTTATTTCCTCCCGTCGTGTCACTCATTCTCAGCCATTTCCGACCCACCATATCGCATCTTTTTTGAAAGCTCTCCCTTTGAACTATGAGTTGGAGAAATAAAACCCTTCGAATTATTACACAACGGTCTGTTATCTTTCGCTATAGATCACCTATCTGCAAAGAGCACGGCTCTTCCAGTGACCGTAGAACCTCATTATTGCGCCAGGTGTAAAATAAATTTTAATTTGACAGAAAGTACCTACCAACAATAACACTGATATCCAAGAATTGAGGGCGCATTTGTAACGAAGGGATTTGCGATTCATACCCATGTTTCTGATTATTAATGAATTGTGTGGGTTGGGATGTGGTCTATGAAATTAATTTCTCCCGGATTGATAGCAGCCTCAAGGCAGGCGCAAACTTGAAATCCTTGTAGCGACCATAACTTCTACTTCTTTCATCCGAATTTGATGAAATTTACAGAGGTTAAAACATACGGATAACGATGTTGTGCTGGTACGAACTTTCTGTGATGATAAACTTGATTGTTAACCTGATTGCAATAACATGGTTGGTGGGTGATATTAATATGGGAAATTCGTGTTCTTTACAGACGGGTGATCTTTTCGGAAAAATAATAAGTCTGCCAATTAAGTGTGGCACATACCTTCCTCGTATACACAACCCGATTGCATGGATGATCCGATGCATAGTAGTTACTCTCAAAGCGTCAATCTCCAAGTACCTACCACTACCCTCCAAATATAATGATTAATGGTAATTTTACGATCTTGACGATGACCTTACAACCCTTAAATATCTCATAGAAATTGAATGTAGATGCATTTCTTTGGAGACCATCAACACTCGCACAATCCATGAAAATTTCATCAAAATCGGAGAGTTTGCCTGTTTCAAGGATTTGCGCATGACCGACTGGAAAATAGACAGACACTAAACCAAAATGGTTCAGGAAGGACTAAAACGTGAAATTTTTATTTGTGATGTCTTATTTGAACTGAATTGTATTATCAGATAAAAAAAATTATCAATTCTAAAGGTTGCCTAATAGAAAAGTCTCCATTGAAAGTAGGTACCCTATTCGATTACTTGAAAGCATTCGAACAACGCACTACTCCGTGGGTACATTTGACAATCTGAAAATAAAATGAACTTTTGCTTCCGAGTTTACCGAGGAAGCGAAACCATTGTTTTCAATATTCAAGATAGAAAGAAAATTTCCTCTAAAATAATTTTCATTCGCATTTTACATTATAATCCTTTCCGAATAATTTTGGTTTCGTGTCTGTCTGTCAGTCGGTCTGTCTGTGTCTCCGCAAATCCTTGTAACTTGCAAAACTGTACAAAGTTAACTTCCGATTTTTATGAATCTATTAGGGATTGTGCGGAATGGCGTTTAGATGGTCCTCTATGAAAATCAGGATCGATAGTAACCTCTGCACTAATGTAAAATTATTATTATTAATCTATTTTTATTTCCATTTAATGTACATGTTTGTTACAAAGTTTTGTAATATTGGAAAATTATTCCCCTATGAGGAATAATTCCACATAGAATTGGAATTATTCCTTATTCCTAGATAAGCTTAACTTTTGAAGTTTTCATTCGATTAAGATAGGATTTTTAGGGGTTTGTGGTTGAGGTATTTGGATATTGGAGTTTCGAGATTATCTAATATGCATCGGATCATCTATTCATTCGTTTTATGGAAGCGAGGAAGCTGTGTGCAACACCAACTTGGCAGACGTTTTTCGGTTTAATTGTAGCAATTTGACGGTGTGAATAGAATCTGACAATCAAACTAACCTTTTCTGCTTCTTTGGTGGGATATACCGTGATGGTCGCAGACTCGGAGCGCGAAAAACACCTCCTGAATATATTGGATTTTTCGATCATTCTGCCGTATTTTGGTACCGTAGAAAGTACGCTATTTGACGTGGAATTCCGCCGGGTCGAATTTACATTCGTAGGGGGGAGAACTTCGAGGTTGTTGAATGGAGGAGTGACACCGAGGAACTGGCTGCTACATGCTGGAGGCAAGTCGGTCCGATGTCACTACTGGATGACCGCCCCCACCTGTTTCCCCTCACTTTACCATCGTCGCGGATGGTACTGGAATGATTGTCGTTTAATCGCAACGAGTACTCCATTTCCAGTTATTGTGATTGGTAGAGAATCTCTTCTCGTTTGCCTTGAGTAATTATCATGAGCGGTGGGATCGAGGAGATTATTGTTCCAGCCTGCGATGTTTACTTTTACGAAGGTAATTTGAAAATCACTTGTGTTTTTTGGACACTTCACGCTCAATGGCAAAGAACGGGATCCACTGACCTTAGGTAGAGAGTGAATAAAATATAATTTTTATTGGATTGGGGTCATCATACAACAAATAGATGTAGTTTAGTTAGGTAACGTCATAGTTTGTACAATTTTATGTGTCACTCGCTCATTACAGAACAGATTCAAACACAACAGAAAAGTATGGACGACAGTAAGTATCAAACATTTTATGTACTTGCCGTTTCTTGGGAAAGGTATTTTGGCGAACATATTATGGTCGGTCGCATGGGGAAAATAATCAATTTTCAAGGGATGTAAAATCCAAAAATCGAACTAGAATAAAATTCGGTCCGTCCGCCGTACAACGCACATTGAAATATTCGATCACAAAACATGGTAATGAATACCAGCTGCACTGAGATCGAAAAATAATCCCACCTTTTAAAGTATTTTTTTTCAAGCTGAATCGATCGAAACTAACGTCAAATCTCTAGATCCAGATTAGGACACAGCTCTCTTTTGATTCCGAAACTGTAACGGGACGGACATGATTTAGAATTCGGCCGGATGTTTAAGAAATGTTTACTTAATAATAGTTAGTGAAAAGGCTCTTAATTTGAGGATAGCGCCTAATTTGGGACGTCAATCTATGACGAACTACTGTCTAATCAGTGAAACAGTTTCAGTAGGTACGCACCCTTGAAATCCCACAAACAGATCTCAACAGTGGTTGAGCTTTATTAACATCATGACTTTTTTAGGACGTCCCACAGTAAGACTTGGGCGTCCTTATGCGATCGATCTGGGGTGAAGTTGGACAACACTCAACAGAAAAAAAAAAAAATAACCACACAGTAATCCGTTTTAGACCATTCTGAATCCAAATCCGCGAAAAAAACCATAGGTGTATGTCTGTGTGTGTATGTGTGTGTGTGTATGTGTGTAACAAAATCTTGTGTACTCTGCACAGGCCTTAGTTCTCAACCGATTTTCCTGGTTCTTTTTTCGTTTGACGCGGAAAACTATCTAGTTGTGCACTACGGCGCCGGAATTTTGGATTTTGCTTTTTAAGAGGGGGAAAGGGAGGGGGGGGGGTTAATGCTTAAAAAACGTGCGTTTGCGTGCATAATCTTGTAAACTCTGCCCAGGCCTCAATTTCCAACTGATTTGTGTGTTTCTTTTTTTGTTTGACTCAAATAACTTCCGAGTTGTACATGATTTTACCAGAGTACCAAAATTCGCAAGGGGAGGGGGTGAGTGGGGGATAATATTCACAAAATATCCGACTTTTCAATATTTCGGTTCCTTTACTGCTTACTAATTGTACCCAAGCTTTGAAATTTAGGAAAAATTCCCATTATACCTCCGGATTTTCAAGAAATATTCTCTGTACCACCATGGAACTAATAGTGGTGTCACCAAGGTGCCAGGACATGGTGCCATGATGCCATAAACCGCTTATTTCGTGGTTTTTTTTTTGTGGTTCACCTTGAATACGGATGTGAACCTCGACGGACTGCCTACCAAAACTAATAGATGAAAGTTCAATGTTACGAGGTATTTCCGCTTTGGTGCCAGACTGGCACCATTGTTGGCGTTGGGGTGGTGGGGGGGGGGGGGACTCGAATTCCCATGTTGGCTATCGTAGATCATGGATTTTAAAATGCTCTTCAGATTCGAGGCTCCCATGCCGCTAGAAATGTTAAGGTGGATAATGGTGGGGGGGGGGGGGGGGGTCAGTATTTCTTGCCTAAAGTAATAAATAAATTACATCGAGTGAAACAGTTTTATCGCTTACCAACTGGTTAAACTGATCTAATGCTTATCCAATGGGACGTCCCCTGGAATGCATGCATTACTAAACAATATGTTTTTCCACTGAAATTCGTTTTGGAATTTCCTACTTACGTATTTTTCCGGACGATAACTTGAGTTGGTAATTGTTTCGCAAAAAATTCAAGTTTTGCCAAAATTTTGATGATAGCGAAGAAAAAGACGAGTTCGTTAGCCAGAAATTTTGCTCAGTCCTAAGGGGATCCAAATTCCAAAAAATAGGCCAAAAAACGTGTTTTAAGGGGTTTTTGTGTGGATATTTCTATCATAATCATAGTAATATGGTATATTCAGGTAATATATGTTTCAGGTTAGCTCTGCGTTGTTTTGCGGTTCAAAAGTCAGAAATATGTATATTAGATACTTATTGATTCCATGATATTGTTATTGTCGTTCAATCCCGGGTTAGTGGGGTCAAATTATGATTCTGAAAAAATCATGTTCAGTTTTATGGCCTTAAACGCGCGGAGAAATTAAAGAAAACATAATGAAAGGAGTAGACACTTTTTGAAAATGAAAATATGGAAGATGTAAGGCATTAAAAAAAAGTTTGCCAAGTGGGTGTGGCACATAGCTTTCTCGTATCCATAACCTGATTATATAGATGATCCGATGCATAGTAGTTAATCTCAAAACACCAATCTCTAAGTACCTTTCAATAGGTACCCTCATATGGGACCATCTACACGCTAATCTGGACAATCCTAGAAAATTTCATCAAATTCGGATGAAAAATGAAAGTGTTATGGCTGTTACACGGATTTTAAGTTTGCGCATGCGCAGAGGCTACTGTAAATTTTAAGGCCTTGATTTTCATTGGGGACCATCTGCAATCTAATCCGCGTAATCCCTGAAAATGTCATTGAAATCGGATGGAATATGTAGAAGTTATGGTCGTTACAAGGAATTCTCGTTTGCGCATGCGCAGTCGCTTCTATCAGTCCGGGGATGATGATTTTCATAGGGGACCGTCTACACACCAACCCGCACAATCCCTGAAAATTTCATAGAAATCGGACAATAACTTCGTACAGTAATATGCCCGTTACATGGATTTCATGACAGACACACAGACAGACAGACACGGAACCAAAATTGTTCAGAAAGGTCTAAAACGCGAGTGAAAATTTTGATTTTGGAGAACTTTTTTTTTAATCATCCTTGAAAAGTGAAAACAAAGCTTCCGCTTCCTTGGTAGACTCGGAAGCAAAATATAGATGGAAGGAGGAGAACTGGGTTAGATGAAATTTTAGTAGCACGAATCGGGACCTCCGATTTCCCAACTTAGTACCATTATTCAAGAACCATGCAATTAGGTTTTTCAAAAAAGGAAAATGTAGCTTAATGCAATTTATGACTTTTTCTTATTGAAAATTTAGGTATCCCCTCAAGCCCAAACTAAAAGTCTTTCTCTCCCAGAGTGAGTACTACTCCGTGGAAGAGTTTTTATGTCAAGAACTACCTAACTGTTATTTTTTATTGTTGACTGTTTGGTTTGACTATTGCTCTACCTTTGTTAGTGCGTGCTACGGCAATAATGATTATTATTATTATTATCCACCTACATGAGTTGCCTTTGCTGACACAGCAGCGAAACGTAGTGTACAAACGATGCAAGAAATACTGGGTTTTTGATTTGAAAACTAACAGATGAAAGTTCAATGTTACGACGTATTTCCGCTTTGGTGGCGTTGGGGAGGTGGGGGGGGGGGGTGAACTCGAATTCGCATGTTGGGTATCGTAGATCATGAATTTTAAAATGCTCTTCAGATTCGAGGCTCCCATGCCGCTAGAAATGTTAAGGTGGATAATGGTGGGGGGGGGGGGGGGGTCAGTATTTCTTGCCTAAAGTAATAAATAAATTACATCGAGTGAAACAGTTTTATCACTTAACAACTGGTTAAACTGATCTAATGCTTATCCAATGGGACGTCCCCTGGAATGCATGCATTACTAAACAATATGTTTGATTTTTAAAAGTGGATATCAAAAAATATGGCGCGTTCCCCCACCACAATCTGTATACAAATCTTAATGTAGTTTCAATATCACAAAATTGAATTTTGTTCAGCTTTTTCTGTTCAAAAAAATAAAGTTTAATAAGGCTATTCTGAAAGGCTCAACATTTAACAGTTTTCTGTTTTATTTATTTATTTAATTTTTTAAAATAACAACTGTTTTGAAAAAAAGCTTACAAGAATGACTGTTTATTATAACGACAGTATTGAACAATGGGAAAGCTGTGTCATTGCTGATAGGTGATCTATATGGAACCGTAATAAACCGTTGTGTAATAATTTGCAGCGTGAAGTCTTTGTGTGAGACCGTGTAGGAAACGTTTAACTAAGATGGATAAGCACGTAGGAACCTTGAGAAGAATCTTGAAGACAACCGCCAACTACTACATTCGGATAGGTGACCCGAAATTTCAAGGGCTCCGAACGAACACAATGAAACTCGAGCGGTCGTATTAAAAACGTTATCAGGTATAACAGTAACGAGTCGGTATCTCGAATGACCCATCATGAAAATCTTCGTAACAGGCCTCATCTGTTATGCAAAACATCTCAGTGTCATCTGTGTCAACATAACCTCTTGTACGCCGACGATCTCAATAGAAAGAAATTCAATAATATCACTATAGAAACCACGCTGCACACTGTTAGTCCAGTCAACATTACAAACGCGATGATCTTTTCTAGGTTGAAAAAAAAGTTCCTACATTTTCTTACTTAAATCAGTTGTGGAATTGACTCTCGAAGTTTTTCGGTCTTTAACATGGGACACCCTATATATATGAAGTAATAATAATTGTTTTAGAGATTCTAATTAAATTCGGCGGACGGAAGGAAATATTTTGATTCGACTTTCGAATTTCGATTCGACATCGGAAACATTTTTATTCGATTTTCGGATTTCATTCGATTTTTGGATACGGATTGAAACGTAAATCATCAAATTTTATGTCAGCGCATGTGTTGAATGACTAAACAAAAGTTGTGTCCGTATTATTTCTCCAATTTAGTTCTCGAAAGTAGTTTATTCAGCTCTACTCAGTAACAGTGGCTTCTCCTCCAGGCAAACATAGCAAACACTGTTTGCCTTACTAAAAATATATACCTAGAATGAATAAATTAATTTTTGTTGAGATTCTCTTATAGGTATTTCCATTTTTCGCAAATACTTAATATTAAGCAGATTTTGGAATTTAAAAAATACAAATCGGGGTCTGTTTCATGATAACCAAGGAAGTTAGATGAAATAGGAGAATGGAATAAGTACGTATTTTCCCTAGGATACTAACCCGCAACGCACCAGAGAACGATCGATTGCGAATGGTACGCGAACTAGCACGGGGCCAGGCTATGCAAGGCAAACAGTAAAAAAAAAAGAATTTTGCGGGACTGTTTTGTGATGACCAGTGGCTGATCAGCGGGTAGGCGGTTGGTCAGTGCGGGGTCTAGTATTGCTATACCCCCACTACAACAGCATCAGCCAAGGCAAACAATTGAGGAACTGTTTCACGGCCTTGAAAGCAGAGAAAATTGGAAGATGAGCCATGATACTAAGCCATGGGTTACGCTTCCTTAGCAACCAGTAATCCAAATTCTTAATGAAGGAATTCTTTATTTCTTCGAATTGAGTATGAGGCGTTTATTCCATCTAAACAAACTCGATTTTGAAGCGAAAACATGGTAGGTAGTGACAATGGCAAAGCTGTGTTCTTTGCTGGCGCTTGATCTATACCTATAGAAAAGTAATAAACCTTTGTGTAATCATTTGCTGCATTTTTAATTTTTTTTATTCCTCTAAGACTGAACAGGCTGTTTGCCTGACGAATATTCTCACCGGACGCCACTGCTCAGTAAGAACATAAAATTATAAAGTAATTACGGTGTGTTAGTTATGTGTACGTAATGAAATAGCGTGTAATAAAAGCACCGCAACCAATAAGCACCGCTGCCGTAAGCTCTCCCCAGACTTACGATTTCATCCGAATCCGAGTCCGCTTCGGGAGACTCGTTTGATAGGAGACCATCTGTTTCCATTTCTCAACATCCAAACCTGTGGAAAACTAATATATGAGCTTGCTTCGTGAACAGAACACAATAAAGGCGTTATGGCTCAACCGAGCGATCAGGAAGTAGTGGTGCAGTACATGATTTCATTGTGCAGTACCTAAACTTTAATGAAGATATATACACACACACAAATAATGTATGTCAAATTTTTCTTGTAGTATTATTACTGACATAATTATCACTTAAATTATTGTTGCAGTGTTTCTGGTGCTAAAAGATATATTTATTGTTACTGTATTGCGCTGTTTCTAACAATAACTAATTCGAATGATAAAGTAAATTAAAGTAAATTTTTATCATTCAAACGAAAATAAAATTTTTTCAGTGGGCGTTCTGTCCATTGGCTGTAGTTTATTGAAACACAACTTCAAATCTCTAAGATATTGCACGTTTTAAGGGGTCTCAATCGGTCGACGTTCGTACTTCGTTCCGGGTTAGTATTTGGCCAAATCGAAGGCGCAAAAACTTGAAAAGTTGAAAAATTGGAAATTTTAAAGGATTTTAAAAATTAATTAGTGCACGGCCCTTGGGAATTGAATAATTGAAATATTGCTGTTGTAATCATCAAAATCGAACAATAGTTGCCTAAGAAAAATGGGAAAACCGTTAATTCGGTTATGTTTTTCCCATAAAATGTAGCTAAACTTGACATTTGCAAGGATTTTAGAAATGCATTAGTGCTAGGGCCTTGGGAATTGAAAAACTGAAAGATTGCCGCTGGAATCATCAAAATCGAACAATAATTGCCAGAGAAATATGGGGAAAACCGTCTATTCAGTAGTTTTCCCATTTTACTTTGGCAATTATTGTTCGATTTTGACGATTCCAGCGGCAATATTTCAGTCTTTCAATTCCCTAGGGCCGTGCACTAATGAATTTCTACAATCCTTTAAAATTTAAAATTTAGGTACAACTTTTTACGTTCTTGCGCCTTCGATTTCGCTAAATACTAAAAACGAACGGCGACCGACTGAGACCCCCTTAACTATAAGACATAAGTTATATAATTATTGTTATTGATTCTTAATTTGGATATACGCCAGTTTTACAAGAAATGATTAATTAGAATAACTGGATAAGAAGGTTGTTGTTATGATTGATCTGTAATATTTCTTCAAACTTTTCAAAGGTCTAGAGCTAGGGGAGTTAGAAAGGATAAATAATTAATAACTGAACGATCCACAATGAGGTATTTCGGTGGGTCAGAAATTCAGGTTTTTGACCTCAAATTTGGATTCAGCACCCTTGAAAACCTATATACTCCAACTTTAAGCCCAACGATACTATAACATGTGGTAGAAAAATTAATTAAAGAAATCACACGTTTGAAAAAAAGGCGGGCCTCCCTTAACGCACACACACTTATGCCGCGCGCGTGTGTGAGTAGAATTTTGTAGTATCCAAGAAGTCCTCCAAGGGTTTCTGTGCATGGATACTTTTTTCAAATACAGTTGGCTAGCTACGTCACGATTGGCTAGCTACGTCACACCGTTCAAATCTTCAACTTTCCTTAGCTTCTCTGATTTTTTAAAAACATTTTCTCGACGAACAGACCCGATTACCGTTATTCCTGAGCCATACTCTTTTGAAAAAAAAAAAAAAAAAAAAAAAATTAAAAAAATTGACTGAAATACCCCATTACAAATTATGCGATTTATGCATTACAGATTATGCGACTCTGCAGGGAGTGTGGCTCACAGAGTTGATGAAACCCTATGAGTAACAGTTTCAACTGGTAACGAGGGGTTGGAGATGAGAATGTATAACCACAGAGAACCTGGTTCTACTCTCCAATAAAACTAAGGAAAATTGTGCTATCTGCTTCTAATAACTGAAGGGTTAAGGTCAACGCACACTAGAGGCGGGTCCTCATCGCATCAGAAACATCGCTCTCCAGGTATTTTTCCGCCGGTCGCGTATTTACAATCTATGGACCGTTTCCAATCTAAAACTGTTTCATCCAACAACTAACTTTTACAGCTCAATTTTTTCTCCAATAAAAGGAGCCAAACTTACGTGAATAGGAACCTTTATGCATGTACATACAAATAACACCAATGATTAAAAGCAGCACTCGCTAAAATTTGAGTAAACCTTTTTGAATGTCAATAATTAATTGAGTAGGAGCTTTCGGCATTTCAGGCAAAAGGATCTTCGTACGCACACATCTTCAGAAAATTAATCTCCGTGCGCTAAGTAAAAATATAATTTATTAATTTTTATTTATTTAAATTCCTTTTACAAACAAATTATTTCGGAGAGGGATTTGAGAACTGAAACTAACTTTAAATATTTAAACACATTTTTTGTACACAATCAGTGTCTCTTGGGATTCTCCAAAACTTAATTTTGCGCAATTTTGAGCGTCCAAGGAGTTGGGTTTTGCGCAATACAAAATCAAGTGAGGGGTCTGAAATGCATAAAATTTCACGTATAATCTTAATTTACAATAAAAATGGGTACCTATTCCTACTTGAAAAAACAAGTTGGTGTCAATTGCTCAGAGCAGTTTTTTGGATTCCTCGCAAAAAATTATTGGGGGTTACAATTCAATCTTACTTTGTAAAACCTACCTAATTCACACGTTCGATAAAGATTTGTCATTGTCATTTGTCATCCGTTCTCTCGATTTAACAGTTCAGAACATTCTGATGATCTAGGAATGAGAATGAAAGTATAGGTTCATTTCCGAGCTTCGATCTTCTTCAAAACTCAAATAGTTCGACACATTCGGGGCCATGAATGGCACTGTGTAAGCACGATTTGTCAATGAGCTGAGAACGGTGGAATGACCCCAATCGACACTACATTTTGCTTCCGAATCCACCAAGGTAGCGGAAGCTTTGTTTTCACTTTTCAAGATTGAAAAAAAAAGTTCTCCAAAATAGAATTTCCACTCCCGTTTTACGTTTCAGACCTTTCTGAACAATTTTGGCTCCGTGTCTGTCTGACTGTGTGTCTATCATGAAATCCTTGTTACCGGCATATTACTATACGAAGTTATAGTCCGATATCGATGAAATTTTCAGGGATTATGCGGATTAAGTTTTAGATGGTCCCCGATGAAAATCAAGGCCTTAACTAGCTTCTGCACTAGCCTCTGCTTCCTTGTAACAGCCATAACACATACATTTTACATCCGAATTTGATGAAATTTTCTAGTATTTTTCAGATTGGCGTGTGGATGGTCCCCTATGAAAATCATCTCCCCCAGACTAATAATAGCCGCTGCGCATGCGCAAACGTTAATTCCTTGTAACAGCCACAACTTCTACGTTTGCCATCCGTATTCGACGAAATTTCTCAGGATTGTTCAGATTAGCGTGTAGATGGTCCCCTATGAGGATAGAGGAAGGTACTTGGAGATTGATGTTGTTAGATCATCGGAGCATCGGATCATCTATATAATCGGGTTATGGATACGAGGAAGCTATGTGCCACACCCACTTAACAGACTTTTTCTTTTCAGTATTCCACACTATTTGCGAAACCACTTCCCAAAATCCACGAATGGGCAAATTCATGCAAATGTAATGGGAAATTTGGAGGACTTATTTGAACATTTTTTTTTTCCTACTGAATAATTTCATTCATTCCTTCATCGTTACTACAATAAATTTTCGTCTGAGTCAGCCAAGGTAGGGGAAGCATAGTTTACACTTTTGGGAGGTAAAAAAAAATTGTCCAAAATCGAAATTTTCACTCTCGTTTTAGACCTTCAAGGAAAATTTTGGCTCTGAGTGTCATAAAATCCTTGTAACTGGCGAAACTATGCAAATTTAAAGGATTCTTCAGTTTCATCAATTTTCAGCGATCATGCGAGGTCTTTATCGATTGCCACCCGAGCAGTAGAAAATAGTACGATTCACCCGAACCCAAGAAATCAAATGTACGATTGCCACCCGAGGGGTCCGGGTTTGAAGGGGCGACCATCAACTGCTCCCTGAAATTTTTCGATTGCCTTCCGGGGAAGGAAAATCGGACGACTATCGATTGCCACCCAGGGGAGAAAAGCTGAAGGACGAATTGTACGATTGCCCCCTGCATCGGTCGGTCGAGAGAAATAAAAAACGTCTGCCAAGTGGGTGTGGCACATAGCTTCCTCGTATCCATAACCCGATTATACAGATGATCCGATGCATAGTAGTTAATCTCAAAACATCAATCTCTAAGTACCTTTCACTACCCTCATAGGGGATCATCTACTCGCTAATCTAGACATTCCTAGAAAATTTCATCAAATTCGCATGAAAAATGTAAATGTTATGGCTGTTAAAAGGATTTTACATATGCGCATACGCAGAGGCTTCTGTGAATTTTAAGACCTTGATTTTCATTGGGGACCATCTACAACATAATCCGCATAATCCCTGAAAATTTCATCGAAATCGGGTAGAAAATGTGGAAGTTATGGCCGTTACAAGGAAATTCACGTTTGCGCATGCGCAGTGGCTACTGTCATTTCGAAGGTGGTGATTTTCATAGGGGACCATCTAAATACTAATCTGTAACATCCCTGAAAATTTCATTTAAATCGGATGGAAAATGTAGAAGTTATGGCCGTTACAAGGAATTCACGTTTGCGCATGCGCAGTCGCTTCTATCAGTCTGAGGATGATGATTTTCATAGGGAACCATTTAAATAATAATCTGTAACATCCCTCAAAATTTCATTGAAATTGGATAGAAAATGTAGAAGTTATGGCCGTTACAAGGAATTCACGTTTGCGCATGCGCAGTCGCTTCTATCAGTTCGAGGATAATGATTTTCATAGGGGACCGTCTACAAACCAATTCGCACAATCCCTGAAAATTTCATAGAAATCGGACAATAACTTCGTATAGTTGTGCGCGTTACAAGGAATTCATGACAGACAGACAGACACACAGACAGACAGACAGACACGGAACCAAAATTGTTCAGGGAGGTCTAAAACGCAAAACGCGAGTGGAAATTTTGATTTTGGAGAACCTTTTTTTTCGTCCTTGAAAAGTGAAAACAAAGCTTCCGCTACCTTGGTATACTCGGAAGCAATACAATTGCCACCCAGAAAAAGGAAACCTTTCCCGCTGCCTTTATTGGTTGCCTTCCGTCCAGTATAAAATAGTACGACTGCTGATACTAACTAATACAATTTTAATAAAACTATAACTAACTATTTATTAACATCAAAAATGTTAGCGAATTTCGTGGACACCATTCGGACAAACTTATGCGGAGATCGTCTGGACGAATCATCATTTTCTTCAACCACTGCTGCCTTTTTCGCTTCGTAGAACACGGCGTTTGAAATCGATGAAATAGGTGGAAATAATATTCACGTAAGAAGTGCTAATGAGAAAAATGTCAACCCTAACATCAAGCAATTTAGATGGGCTGTTAGAAAACGTATGCTCGTATGGCTATTGTTTTGATTTTGGCCGCTAGCAATGATCCATAGGAAGTTTCGTACCCCTTCAATGAAGTGATCTAAGTGATGACATAGATTCAAATGAAATGGAAGGAGGTAATATTCCAATGTTATCTTAAATTATAGAAGACAATGCTAACACATACTACAGAAATAATGTATTGTATTTCTGGATTTATTGTAAAAAAAGAGAAAAATACGAAGCAAAGAATGCTGTTTACTTATTTTATTGAGAAATGAAAAGTTAGGTACTCCCTTATACAAGATTCTATGATTTTATTAATTAGGGTGGGTTGATGAGAGCGTCACATGACGTTTTGAAAATAGTAAAAATAAAATTATGGTAGTTACATACCAAATCGATGATGAAAAGTTGTACACCAACAAAGCGAGATACACATGATATTGCAAACTTGTACGCCTTTCAAAGGAACCGTTTTAAAGGACCTCTATCGAATAATGTCTGTGGAGAAAATAGCCGTGAAATTATTCTGATATAATCTACCACAGCTATGTCAAACAATTAAAAGTTACCTCCGCATCGCTCTGTTTCCAAAGATTACTTCGGGAAGATTTTCCTTTTCCGGGAGGCAATCGTAAATTTTCATTTCGCTCGACCGATAGATAGATAGATATATGTTTATTTTCGCCATTTTTGTACACTTTTACAATAATATAAATGCTTGAAGGGATGCGATTTGCTCAGATTTCCTACCCGACGTTAGGCTTGGCCCGCCTTGTAGGGTAGGATCTTTGCAAAAATCGCTCCTTATCGGTAAATAAATTAAATCGATGTAATCGTGAAATTTCTGGAAGGCAGTTGATGGTTGCCCCTTCAAACCCGGGCTCCTCGGGTGGCAATCGTACTATTTTCTACTGCTCGGGTGGCAATCGATGAAGACCGGGAAAATCTTCCCGAAGTACTTTTTGGAAACAGCGCTGCGGAGGTAACTTTTAATTGTTTGACATAGCTGTGGTTAATTTTATCAGAATAATTTCACGGCTATTTTCCCCACAGTCATTATTTGATAGATGACCTTTAAAACGGTTCCTTTGAAATGCACACAAGTTTTCAATATCATGTGTATCTTGCTTTGTTGGTGTACAACTTTTCATTGTCAATTTGGTAGGTATGTGACGACCATAAAATTCTTTGACTATTTTCAAAACGTCATGTGACGCTCTCATCAACCCACCCTTATTGATAAAATCATTGAATCTAGTATAATGTGTAACTTTTCATTTCCCGATAAAATAAGGTAACAGCATTCTTTGCTTCTTATGTTTCTCTCTTTTTTTACAATAAATCCAGAAATATAGTACAATACATTATTTCCGTAGTATGTGTTAGCATTGTCTTCTATAATTTAAGATAACATTGGAATATTACCTCCTTCCATTTCATTTGAATCTGTGTCATCTCTTAGATCACTTCATTGAAGGGGTAAGAAACTTCCTGTGGATCATTGCTAGCGGCCAAAATCAAAACAATTGCCACTACTACTTTCTAACAGCCCATCTAAATTGCCGGACATTTCTGGAAATTGGTTGAAATTTCTCTCGTTAGCACTTCACTTTCATAGCACTCCTTACGTGAAAATTCAATCTATTTCAACTTATCTAGCTAATCCCTGTCCCGTTTTTTTTTCAATTTGTTTTTCATATTTTTTTTTATTTTTTTAATTTTTTTAATTTTTAATTTTTAATGTTTTTTTTATTTATCTTTTGTATTGTTGTCCTCTGTTAACGACATTGTTTCTATAATTATTTGACTTGTTATTTATCTAATGACAATTTTTGATATTTATTTATTATATATATAGTGCGTATATATATACGCACTCCTGACGACTTGTCATGTACAACTTATGTATGGCGGCAAATAAAGACATTCATTCATTCATTCATTAATAAATCAAGCAAATGTAACGAAACATTTTCCCGACTCCTCGGGTAGCTATCGTAAATTTGTGGTCGAGGGCTCGGGAGGCAGTCGTACTATTTTCTACTGGTCGGAAGGAAAGGTTTCCTTTTCTGGGGGGGGGGGGGGGGGCAATCGTACAATTCGTCTTTGAACCTTTTCTCTCCTGGGTGGCAATCGATAGTCGTCCATCATGCGGGTTAGGGTCCAAATGGTCCCCTATGGATTTCATCACTCATGGAATGATATCAGTTTTGGTAACGTGCTGCTACCAATCTGTAACCGGCATAACTTCGACAGTTTATCCGTAGATTCGTGGATTCAACTGTGCCCACTGCGCATGCTCAAACGTAAAATATTTGAAACATGCATATAACTTTCACAATGTTCATCCAATTTCGATGGAATTCCAGGGATTGTGCAGGATTGGGTTCTAGATGGTCCCCTTTGAGTTCCACTGCCCTCAGATGGATAGCAGCCATTATAATATAGCCCCACAGATGACTGTGACTACCTGTTTACACCTACCTAGCTAATTATGATGAATTTTCCAATAAAACCTCGTGTTTCCAAACTCAGACTCCTCCAATAAAAGAATACTCTGGATAAAATATTTTGGCCGATGAACTCATCCTTTTCTGATGGGAGGGTTATCGACATTTTGGCACTATTATAATGAAATTTTAAATCGTTCGTACGGTCAAATATCGCCATGAAGGACACATAAAAATGTTCCACTTAATAATTCTATTTTAGAATATTATGAAATCAATTTCATTGAGAAATTATTCCACATTTTGCCTACAGAAACTTTTGCACCGACCGCATTAGCTCAATTTAAATAAAAACATTGGCGAAAATGCATCTATAAGATACGTATGTACGATAATATTGATATTTTAAATGCATAACTGGCATTTTCACTCTGTGACCTGGAATAACCTATAGAGGATATAGATTCCGCTGAAACCCGCTCATCGGTGTGTTTATCGTTTAAGGGGTCAGTACAGAGCGAGCCTCATGGCGCTATGAAACATTCATCACGTGAAATGACACGAGTGGATACCCTGGTAGAAGTTAAATCATTTCTGTGATCCATTTCAAGGGAACATGGTTTGAGAGCATGCGCAGAGGCTATCATCATCCTGAAGTAAAAAAATTCTTAAGGGACCGTCTCGGGCCCAACCCGCACAATCCTTGAAAATGACAAAAAAATAAGATGACGAAGAGTTGTTTTATGATTTTTTAAACGTTAATTTATCGTTTTCACAGGCGGCGTGAAACGCATGTTCTAGATGGAATTCAAAGAAGACAATGTTCGAGATTTCAAACCTCAACTCCCTTCCAAGTTTGAGTGGAACCGGGCTGATCGTTAGTTACAAAATCCATTCATGCAGCATGAGTTAATGAACGTATTTTCAAAAAACCCCTTGAACGAAATATTATTTACATCAGAGAGTTGTCAGTCTAATAGGTGGCACAAATCGTTAAAATTATACAATCAACCCCTTGATTAAAATGTTTTAAAAAACCTCAGAAAACATTCTCCTCGTCACCCCGAACTCATAGAGTACCCACTGGGCTATTGCATTTTAGGTACAACGAATATACACAGGTTTTCAAAATATAAATAAATTGTTTATATATACACATTTATAATTTTTTGATAATTTTTAATTTCTGAAATTAGACTTATATCAGAAATTTTGTGCTGAATCGGAAAAAAGTAACCATCTCAGGTTGAATTTTCGTCCAACTGCCATTTCTGGCGCCGCGGAGGTCATCAGCTGTCCTCCAAAGGGAAGATCAGAATTGGTTCTTATATATTGGTTCTATAACCAATATTGGTTCTTATATTGGTTATATTCACAAAATATACCTTACATTGACATGTTAAAATGTAATTTCCACTAAAAATATTCGATTTTTGTCCATTTTTTATCAAGATTTTTTTTGTATTTTTTATGTACTCGTAGCATCGCACAGAACATCTTACGTTGATTCCGAATATACTACGCATTGATATGTTTAGGGCAATAAATTACCACAAAAACGGCAAAAACCACTTTTTTGGGACTATGGATCCCTTAGAGTGGTCCAAAAATTCTGGTCTACGAACTCATCCTTTGTTTTGGTATTACGAACATTTCGGTACCAATTTGATTTTTTAGATTCTCCAAGCTCAAGTTATTGCCTGGAATTGCACATAAAATATCTGGAGGTTTACAACATTACAAAAATTACAAAATTGGTTACAAAACCAAACTAGACATTTTTGTTAGTGGAATATCTTGTATATTTCTTCTTTCTGTCCACAACGTTACTACCCAGGCGCTAGGTCCCAGTCATGTGGGTACAAATCGTAGTCTGCAATTTTGGTAAAATTCGATGAAAAATTCAACTGAGGAAGTTAGTTTTATGCAGTGAAACACAATAAAGCTGTGGGAAGTATAAAATTATGAAACTGATTCCCCTTTCGTAGAGTCGGAAGCGATAAGAGAGTTGAAACTTTGAGTTTTTGGCTTAATTTTGATCGTTTGATGATATTTTATTTTCGTTGTTCTATCTCATAGACTACAAAAATTTACTAGGTAATGAAAAATATCGTCTGACAAGTGGATGTGGCACGTAGCTTCCGCGTATCCATAACCCAATTGTATGGATGATCCGATGCAAAGTAGCAAAACTTAAATATACTGGAATAGGTTTCTCCTTTAAAATAGCTCTTTGGATCAGAATGACATTCCGCTATTTTGGGATTTCTTGTATATCGTAGGACGTTTCCCTTCTCACCCCTCAATAACCTTCGACGGCTGGCTCACCGTGTTTAGACGTCGACGGAACAACAACAGCACTGCTGACCAGGCGCTGAGTCAAGTTGAGTTTCTAAGGCGATGCAAAGTAAAGTGCGCAGAAGCGCCAAGTATCAGCTTTTTTTCGTATATATACGTAACTAAATGGCGCTTAGAAGTGCTGCTAATGCCATCACATCCTGTTTAGCTTCCATACCATAGTGCTTTGGTTTATTATTTTCAATAATGAACTTTTAAAATCGACTAGGGAATTTTTTTTTAACTCCCCCTCAAAATTTGTTGGTTTACGTTTCAAAGTACGTAGAATCCGAAAATCGAATACAAAATTTTCCGTCCGTCCGCCGTACGCGGCACTTTTCTTAACAACCTGGACCGATTTGGTTCAAATTTGGTATACGGGCTCCATTTGGGGTCTAGTTGTGCCGCGAAGCTTTTGATTGATGTCAGTCACTTCTAAGGGTTAAAAATTAAGGGTTAAAATTTACAATAGTGCCCTAGCTCAAAAACGTTCGAAGTAAAGATATTGTTTTTCCACCAATTTGAAATAGTATTGAATTTTTAGAGACAACCCGGAACTCTGTAAGACAAACCGTTCGCTCCCTACGAGAACTTAAGGGTGGAACTTACGATAAATCAAAAACACGATAAATCAAAAACAGAATCATGAACGTGAATCGCAAAAGAGGTCTAAATCATCGTTGAAATTTTAGCTGACCAAAATGCGATCGGTGATTGTTTCTTCGAGTTGTATTCAATTTTGCATTTTCCATCAAATTTCCTAATAGTTAGGGCAACCTCTGCTCCCTGTTTCTTCGGACTGAGTGTGAAGATTTTATTTCTTCCAAATGAACTTGACTGTGAAGTAGATATGTGGTAGGTAGATGTATGTGGTTGGTAGATAGTGACTATGGCAAAGCCGTCTTCTTTTTTCATTCATTTAACATAGCGACGGTTTTAAGGAATTATTCAACACTACACAGAACTAAGCGGGACCAACCATTCGCTAATGAGTACAATTAATTACCCAACTAATGAATTTTCCATGACATTTTTTCATCAATTTAAGATTGTGTTCTATTTTTAGAAACGAATGAAACCACCAAGATGAACAACAATAATTTAATAAAGCGTTTATTGTAAAATTAATCAAGTCACGTGGGCTCTACGAATCCAGCCCGTAAGACCGGACCTCCCCCCCCCCCAATCACATTTACCCCTGGTCCTTAGAGAAGACAGTTGACAGTGGTTTTCTAGCAACCCTTACTCCTTACTCTGAGGGATGGACGTGGTGAGTCAGAAACACGAGTGCAAATCGCTCGGAAGTGAGCCAAATTTCAGTTGATCGAATAGAATCTTTTTTGTTTCTTGAAATAGAATTTCATGTCAACCAGTTGTGCTCTCCTAACAACCAAGAATCAAATTTAGCAAAGGAGGCACCCACAACTTTGGGATAACGGTGATTTGATGGTTGGAAAGCTTTGCCCTGTGCGGACAGGTTCTATACAGAAAAACAATAAACCATTGTGTAATAATTTGCAGCGTTTTGAAGGTTATAATTTGTATAACACATAAACAAAATTATTATAATGGACTTTTTGAATTTTTTTTTCTCTGAAATCCGTTTTGGAACATTGTGAAACGATCCCCGAAGTTTTTCCATAAATCATACGTACATACATATATCATATCGATACCTTAAAACAAAAGTTTTCACCAGTGCTTAATTCCTAAAATAATGGCTTATCACACTAAACTTTTTAATTTCTTCAATTAATTTTCAAGCTACAATCGCCAAGAAGGTCAACAATAGTTTTGTTGAATTTGAGTTTTTCTGAAATTGAAAAAAATAAAAAAAATTGGAAGATGGAGGCCTTTGTGCTTTATGGTATCGATATATATATATATCTCATATGTGCCACTCCGCACGATAACTTGAGTAATTGTTCAGCAAAAATTATTTAGTTTTAGCCTAAATGTTCGTTTCAACAAACAAAAGGACGAGTTTGTTGGCCAGAAATTTTGGGCAACACTAAGTGGTCCAAATTTCAAAAATAGTCCAAAAAACGGGGTTTTCCCGATTTTTGTGGTTGTTACCTTCACAATCATAGTAATATATGGTATATTCGGACTCAGCACAAAATTTCTGATACCGATGCACTTCACAAAAATGAAAAATTCTCCAAAAATTAAATATAATAGTATATATATGTATATAGTTAGATATATATAATATATAGTATATATGTATTTATATATATCATGAAAACATGTGCACACAGTATGTTGGAGTGTTACACTAAAAATCGAAAAAAAACCAAGAATCGACGAATAAAACTTTCTAAAAGAACAACCAAAAAACGAAAACGTTCTCCCATCCTCACCCTAACCACATGATCTGGTTTTCGAATTAGTGGATTTATGTATTCATAATCCACATGGTGATGAAATGGATTGACTTATCAGTGAACTATACCATAGAATTGCAGTTATACTAATATGTCATTTTAAACCAAAACAAAACAAATCCATCGGATCGTGGTTTCCCACGACGTATTGGGATCTTCGATCCGTCCTGGGGTCTCTTTGGGTTTTCAATTTTCCTGTTGATTCTCCAGTTTTTCAAAGAAAGCTCAGAACACACAGAAAATTGCATGAAACTAATCTATTGGTAGTACTGGAGAAGCTCTTTTCGCATATTACTTTCAATAATGAACCTTTGGAATCGAGCAAGGAAATAAATTTTCAACTCCCCCTCAAAATTTGATGGTTTACGATTTAAGGTATCTATGTAAAAACCAAAAATCGAATAACAATTTTTCTTTTTTTGGAATGGAAGAGGTGAGTCAGAAACATAAGTGTGAATCGCACATAAATGTTGAAATGAAATCGTTTCTCGTTTCTTCAAATAGAATTTCATGTCAACCAGTTGTCTTTCCCTCAAAACCAAGAATCAAATTTCGTATAGGAGGCGCTCAAAACCTTGGGAAAACGATGTTTTGCAGGTTGAAAAGCTGTGTTCTTCGCGGACGGGTGATCTATACAAAAATAATAAATCGTTGTGTAATAATTTAAAGCATTTTCCTTCATTGGACCATTAAGCTGAAAAAAAATTGACCCCCCACCTCTTCACCACCAATTAGCTACCCATTTTGCCGTTGAACAGTTTATCGTATCTTTCTCAGTACATTTTCAACCGATTTCGATAGAGACTAGCAATGTTTCTATTAAGAATTCACTAGGGCGTCAGGTATTGATATTAACATTAAAAATTTTAGTTTAGTATTAAATTTGTAATTTTGGATTTTTAAATTAAAATATCTGATGCCCCTAGAGAATTGAAAAACAATTAGATAGCGACAAACCGCTTCAAAGTCTGCCGAAAATTGGTTCAAGAAAAACGGAGTTAATGGCTCCTCTACCCATTAACACATACAGCAATTTTTGACAATTTTCAAATTTGTGCACGCGAAGAAAACTATGAACTGGAACTCATGGACGATCACTTCGGGTACGTTGAAGTCTCAGGAATTGGGGTCTGTCTATCAATGGGTCTACTCCAATTATTGTCATTATTTTGCTTCCGAGTCTACCAAGGTAGCGGAAGCTTTGTTTTCACTTTTCAAGGATGAAAAAAAAAGTTCTCCAAAATCAAAATATTCACTCGCGTTTTTCGTTTTAGACCTTTCTAAACAATTTTGGTGCCGTGTCTGTCTGTCTGTGTGTCTGTCATGAATTCCTTGTAACGGGCATAACTATACGAAGTCATTGTCCGATTTCTATGAAATTTTCAGAGATTGTGCGGGTTGGTGTGTAGACGGTCCCCTATGAAAATCATCATCCCCGGACTGATAGAAGCGACTGCGCATGCGCAAACGTGAATTCCTTGTAACGGCCATAACTTCTACATTTTCCATCCGATTTCAATGAAAATTTCAGGGATGGTACAGATTAGTATTTAAATGGTCTCCTATGAAAATCACCACCTTCGAACTGATAGTAGCTACTGCGCATGCGCAAACGTGGATTTCCTTGTAACGGCCATTATTTCTACATTTTCCACCCGATTTCGATGAAATTTTCGGGGATTATGTGGATTAGGTTGCAGAAGGTCCCCTATGAAAATCATCATTCCCGGACTGATAGAATCGACTGCGCATGCGCAAACGTGAATTCCTTGTAACAGCCATAACTTCCACATTTTCCTTTCGATTTCAATGAAATTTTCAGGGATGTTACAGAGTAGTGTTTAGATGGTCCGTTTATGAAAATCAAAGAGAATGGTTTTTCATAGAGGGATCCATTCATAGAAGGATGGTCCCCTGTGAGAATCTCAAATCCTATTCATTACATTACTAGGCCTCAATAGCTCAGAGGTAGCGCATAGAACTGTCCCCCAGGGGTCCCGGGTTCGAATCCCAGCTGAGGCTAAGTATTTTTTTGATCCAATCACATACATCTACTCACTTAATTTTTCATCCGAATTTGATGACATTTTCTAGGATTGTCCAGATTAGCGTGTAGATGGTCCCCTATGAGGGTAGTGGAAGGTACTTAGAGATTGGTGCTTTGAGATTAACTACTATGCATCGGATCATCTATATAATAAGATGTTGTGTTTATCAACCAACGGCACGCATAAACTGTCAAGTATCGGGAATGGGGTCATCTAACAAACGCTGTTATTACCGAGCTTTCGGAAAATTTATTTCCTTCATCAGGGCTCAAAGCAGCTACATGTGAGGAGAGTGTATCAACTAACTCATACTCTCAGTGTTTCCAAACTTTGTCAAAACTTTTAAAATAAATAAATAGCATCAGGCTTTCAACAATAACAAAACAATAAATTTTAAAATTTTAGGCGTATAAATAACAATAAAACTCTCAAAGGAAGGACTGATGAAGGAAATAAATTTTCCGAAAGCTCGGTAATAACAGCGTTTGTTAGATGACCCCATTCCCGATACTTGACAGTTTACATCTATGTAATCGGGTTATGGATACGAGGAAGCTATGTGCCACACCCACTTGGCAGACGTTTTTTCTTGGAGAGAAAAAACACTTTATTGAACTCCAATTATATTAATGATTCAGAACATCTTTACATATAAATAGTTTATCTCAATATTTGTAACAAATATTCCTTTAATTTCTGATAAAATTATAGTTTTAAGATTATAAGATAGAAACATTTGTTTATGAGTGTCCTGAATTTTGTCTTGGTTTATGGTCTATTGCGTCCTTGGTTTTATGGAGTTAATGTAAAGGGATTATTCAACGGAGTTGGCGACCATAAATGATTGTCCATAACCTGGGAGTAAATAGGACCCACCAGATACATGGTAGAACAAATACGAAGGCATCTAGTTCAAATAATGACTAAGTGGTATGGAAAAACAAGGGAATTCAGCAGGACGTTTAAAAAAGCCCAACAAAATCAGGTCGGTTAAAAAACTGAAAATCAAACATGTTCCGAGAATGGCAATCCCACAAATGTGGTTGATATGGGCTGGTCAATGATATGAAGCAAAATATCAGTTGTTGTCGCAACAAACAAAAAGGTAGGTAGGCAAGGGAATGTTGTATTGGAAGGGTTACGTACAAGCAAATGGATGTGGCTGTCAGGCCCCACGTGAGGTGGGACGCTTTGTTGACGGTTGGCTGATAAGGAGGCGAATCACTGATAACAGAACACCCGGATCGACTGAGAGAGTCTCCAAACAGCGGTAAAACGGTCACGTCGCGATTCACCATCTGGTTCAAGGCCTCCAGAAGTTCCAAGCCGGCGTTCCCCCTCTCCGCCGCCTGCCGTCGTTGAGCCGCTGAGTGTGGATGGGTGAGGCCACGGGCGAGGGGTTCCGCTCTCTCTTCCCATTGACGACATTCACTTTATCCCACGAAAAGGCAAGAACGCTGCCAAATATTACACAACGGTTGTTTATTTTTCTGTATAGATCTCCCATCTGCAATGAACATGGCTTTTACACCTAGAAACCGTATTATCGGTCAGTCACAGAGTAGGTACCTTCCAGCACTCTTATCCGAGATTTGTAGGTGCCTTCGTAACGTAATTTGCTTTTTGGTTTTTTAAAAAATTAAGTAGGAGGTCTTTAGTGAGTTGATTCACAAACTCCTTCCACTGCGACCTAATGAGGTCTATTGTGGAGTGCCTCCAGGCTATATTAGCCTACAAGGAAGGGTTTACTGAAAACCCCTTCTCCCCACTTTTTAGCGAATTGGAGAAGGTCGGTGTAGGTCACCTTAGAGATGGTGTCAGGGGCTAGGACATCACTTCCGAGTGTTGTGAATCTAGCTCGACCCAATGCTTCACAGTAGCATATTGTATGTTTCCATATCGCAGAAGCGGCAGATGTCCGTTGTTAGTTTGCCTATCTTCTTTAGGTGATATCGAAGTGGGCAGTGGCCTATTAACAGACCCACAAGTATTCTGACGTCCTTTTTAGGCATAGCGACGAGTTCATCAGCCCGTCTCTTTGAGAACGTCACAAATAGTTTTGCCTGTCTTAGACCTGGGAGGTTTTGCCAGTATCTTACTCGCTCATTCCTTTCCCAGTTGTTAGCCACGTTCCGTAAACAGCTTTTGGTGGTTCCCAGGATCGGTTCCGGTCCAATTGGCAGGGACTCTAATCCTCTTTTGGCAAGACGATCAGCAGTTTCATTACCCTCATGACCTTCATGTCCGGGAATCCAGAGAAGGGTGACCCGATTTTTCTGGGCCACTGTTTTGAGGGTATTCAGGCATTACCAGACCAGCTTCGAACTTATAGTGTATGAAGCAATGGCCTTTTTGGTTGCTGAGGAAGCACAACTGAGTGACATAAAACTCTATTCGAAGAAACGAAAACATATTGCATGAAATTTGCTGAAATTTGAACGAAGATCTGGAAATCTTATCTAGTTTTTCCAATTCTTAAGAGCTTATAGAGCTCTGTTGTCCTACAGAGCTCTGGGTGGTCCCATTCGATTCTAAAAATTCAATACTATTTTGAATTTATGAAAAAAGCTATACCGTTATATCAGAAGTTATTGAGCTAGGGTTATTCACCCCATGGAAGTGACTGACCCTTATCCGTTCAGGTGCTAGCGTACGCTGATGATCTGACTGGTAAGCAGATTCAAGAATGCTTTGAAGACGGCTTTTGCACAATTCAAGAAAGGAGGAGATGACGTAGGTTTGGAAGTGAACACTCAGAAAACGAGATACATGATGATGACAAAGAGGGAAAGAAGGAACCAAAGCTTTGTATGTGGATGTGACATTTTCAGACACGCTAGAGAGTTAAAATATAGGCTACAACTACTAGCCCAGTAAATAGAGGATCCAAAATGGGGTCGAGCTTGCAAAAAATGGAACAAGAGATATTTTTCCTAGGATCGTTTGGTATAGTGTGAGGATGGAGAAACCAAGTTTAGTAGCTAAAAACCACAAAATATTCGGGATTGTTTCAGTTTTTCTCTTTTTACGTCTGAACTACGCATCCTAGCGAAATATTGACCATATACATACTGAAAGATCATTGAATTCTGCGTCGAATGAAATGGTCAAACTTTAAATTGAGATATAACGGTCACGATTGAAAGTCAAAAAACATAAATTTTCCCCGAAATTTCTAAAAACCGTGAAACAACAACTTTGAATGTGTTTTATCATTGCAGTATCAATATTAATCGAGTGAGTACGCTCAGCTGAGCGAGTACTCACTTTATTACTTTGTCCTTTCTTTCAACTGTCACTATCGTCGTTTGAACCCCTCTTCCTGAAAGTTGTAGAGCATCTATCAAAGAGTTCAAAAAGCACAAACAATTTGAAATTTGTTCAATTTTGGAATATTTTAATATTTAAAAACTAAATTTTTGGAAATTCAATATTTCAGAAAAATCTCATTTTGAAGTTTTCAATCTTGACCGTTGTACAAGTCTCAATTTAAAGTTTGATTCATTCAACGCAGAATTTAATGATCTTTCATTATGTATTTGGTCAATATTTCGCTAGGATGCGTTGTTCTAACGTAAAAATAGAAAAACTGAAAAAGTCCGAAAATTTCGTGGTTTTTAGCCCACCAACAGTTTTCCCAAGGACTTTCGAGGTCGAAAACTTGGTTTCTTCATCATCACACTATAACAAACGATCCTGGAAAAAATCTCATACCATTTTTTGCAAGCTCGGGCCCTCCTATTTACTGGGTTATACCTACAACTGACGTAAAAAGAAGAATAGATGCTGGCCACGCTCCCTGTGTTCAGGTCATCATTGATGTCAAGACGGACCAAGACCATCATCTACAAAACTATAATAAAACCAGTGGTTACCTTTGGCTCCGAAACTTGGGTGATGAGCAAAGCTGATGAAAATAAGGTCAAAATCTGGGAAAGGAAGATTTAAAAAAAAAATATATACGGACCGGTATTCGAAAATGGTACTTGGAGAATCAGGAAAATCGACGAGCTCTCCCTTCTGCACGGACAGATGGATATCGAGGTTGACAACAAAGGATACGCTGGGCAGGGCATGTAGGGCTCGTGTTGACAATCGAGCCTGTAAGAGTGTTCACTGGCAAACCTGGAGGAAGGAGAAGGATCGGGAGGCCGAGAAAAAGATGGATTAAGACGTGGAGGAGGACCTGAGGAAGATGAGGGTAAGAAACTGTCGATAGAGCCGAGTGGAAGGATGTAGTTCGGGAGGCCAGGGTTCTTTATGAGCCGTTGGTAAGGAGGTATGTTAAAGGTATGGTATAATATAATAAGGTATGGTATAAGGTATATAATAAGGTATGGTATAAGGTATATAATAAGGTATGGTATAAGGTATGTTAAAAGTGACTGACAATATCCAAAACCTTCAGAGCACAACTAGACCCCAAAAGGATCAATTTCTTCATCAATTTTAGTATGGTAACTACGTGCCGCGTACAGCATACGGACGGAATTTATTTAAATTCTTAGAAGTTTAAATTCTTAAGAAATTTTAAATTCTTGTTCGATTCCAAGGGTTAATTAAATCTCATCGCGAGTGATTTTATTCGTTCCGGGTTATTTTATTCGTTCGGGCAGTCACACTTATTTGTTGCTATAATAGGTGAAATTCTGCGGATTCTGCCTGACCCATCCGCTCTCTCTTAAATTTACCCTTGACGAGGTCAACCCCAAAGTGTGTATTACAACGACTATTACTTAATTTACGCTTCCGAGTCTAATGGTATCGGAAGTATTTCCACTTTTCGAGGAATAAGAAAATGTCTTCAAAATTCCAAATTTCCACTCGCCAAAATCCAAAATTCCACATTTTAGACTCGCTTGAATAATTTTGGTTTCTGGTCTGTTGGTTAATCTGTGTCTGTCAGTCGGTCTGTATTTCACTAATCCTTGTAATGAGCCAAACTATGCGGAGATAGTTTCCGATGTTGATGAAATTTTCAGGGATCTTGCAGGTTGGCGTTTAGAGGGTCCCCAATGAAAATCATCGCCCCCGGATTGATAGTGGGCAGCGCATTCACAAACGTTAAATATTTGAACAAGCTAATAACGTCCACATTTTCCATCCCAATTTAATGAAATTTTCAGGGGTTGTGTGTTTGGAACACTTGATGGTTTTCGATCAATTTCGTTGTAATCAGTTCATTGGTAGTGACTGCTCATGGGCCAAAGTGAAATCCTTTGTAATGAAACTTCTACAGTTTCCAGTCGATTGTGGTAGGATTTTCAAGGTTTCTATGGTTGTTTTGACTCTGGATGGTTCCCTATAAATGTAATCGCCATTTTCTTTTTACTTGTTTTATTGCACCAAGTTACAACTTATAAGCAACATTTTTCTGATACATAGTTGGTGTACGTCAAGAAAACTAAGATACTTCACTTAGTTCTTACTATGTCTCGATTGCTCTGGACTGTGCACCCCCACAGTTGCTCATCGTAAGTCCAGACAGACTTTAGGACTTAGTTGTCAGTACGGGCTTATTGTGGACGGAAATTTTGACCGTCGGCCCATCAGCCAGTAAACTTTTTTGAATTTAATCAAAAGCTCAGCTTCTTTCTTCTTGGCGTGGGACTTCCACCTTAGTTTGGCATCCAGCGAAGATATTTCGCTTCTTTGGCATACGGTATCACCTTGTTATTGAGAAAGTAACATAGTTGATCCTTTCATTCGTGAAATCAACATGCACCGACGTAATCGCCATTTGGCCATCAGATTGAGAGAGTAGTTGGAAATAGATGTTTTGAGATTATCTACTATGCGTAGGATCATCTAAACCTTCGGGTTATGCATACGAGGAAGTTTTGTGCCAAACCGACATGACAGACGTTTTTCTTCAGTGTGCTGTCTCTATTTTAGGCCAAGAGCCAACGCTGGAAAACAGTCCTGATTCTAGAGAAAAGTTCGAGTTTAAACATCGGAAAAACCACTCTCTCCGCCTACCACAAATGTATAGCTTAAAATTCATTCATTCTGGAGGTAAAACATAGACTTGAATCCCAAAATATAACTGATAGAAACTACTTTTCAAAATCATGAGAAATCACGTAGTTTGTCTTCGGGATTCAGCTGTTAACTACCGGCAGAGTGGGGTCAAAATGTTGCAAATTTTAAAGGGTAAAATTGCAACAATTCCATAAACACGTTTATTTTTTCATTTAAAAATATACCAAAACCAATTGGTGTCTCTCAACCCCCACAATTCCTACAAATTTTCTAAAATTCAGAAGACCAACTGAAATAATCAATTGCTTATGCTCAGACAGACTAACATGATATAAATTTTACGAAAATGCGTTTAACCGGTCTCCAATAAAGTATCAATCAACTGCGAGGCGGTCCTGATTTTGTTTTTCGAATTTTGGATCACGTAAAGAGTAGTTTTAAGCTTTCCCTCTGAAAACCTTACAAAAACTTTGATAAAATTGATAGCTTTTAATTTAAGTACTCCTTGTCAACTTTTATTGCTCCTTGTCAACAATGAAATGCCCAGAGGATCTTAATAAGTCGATCGTTTCCTTCCAATCAAAGTTATAATTGTTGCAGAATCTGATTTCCTATGAGGAATTATTCAGCAAGTTTTATCATCTAATATAACGTTTTTGTTGGTAGTTACAAGGTGTCTTTGAAAACATCAACCCTTCAAAACTAATAATTCCAACACTGAAGTAGGATAGATTGTTCATAACTCCTCAAAGGAGCGCCTTACAGTCTCGCGTTGAATTATCACCAGCCGCGGATACATAAAAGTCTTGCACAATTGCCGATACAATAGTTTGTAGGCGCACACGCCTACAGTTATGTTCAAAAATTCAGCGTAATAAAAATCTCTTCGAACTTTTACCCTTATCCCAGTAGCTTGAATTTCTTAAAACTTCACCAGGAAATTTATCTTTTCTTTACTTTTCCTACTTTACAGGGAAGTTACGACGACGATGTCCTACCGTTTTAATTTTCCCCATTGTCCTTGAAACAAAATGGACCAATTTACAGTGGTCCAGAGAAGAGTTTTTTTTTATAACTCCCTTTTCGTACAGCTTGAATGCATTCTTCTGTTAGGCCCTTCAGGCTGAAAATTGCAGATTGGCAAGGATTTCACGTTTGCGCATCCGCAGTGACTACTATCAGCCTGAGGGCAATGATTTTCATAGGGGACCATCTACAACTTAATCCGCATCATTCCTGAAAATATCATCTCAATCGGGTGGAAATATCTCAGTTATGGCTGTTACAAGGATTTTACGTTTGCGCACGCGCAGTGACTACTATCAGCCTGAGGGCAATGATTTTCATAGGAGATCCGTCAACACACCAACCCGCACAATACCCGAAAATGTCATTGAAATCGGGAAATGTGGGAGTTATGGCTCTTACAAGGATTTCACGTTTGCGCGAGCGCAGCGTTTACGCGTGTAGAAGTTATGGCTGTGGCAAGGATTTCATGACAGACAGACACACATACAAACAAGCAGACAGAGACGGAACCAAAATTGTTCGGGAAGGTCTGAAACGTAAAACGCGAGTGGAAGTTTTGATTTTGGAGAACATTTTTTTAACCTTGAATAGTGAAAACCAAGCTTCTGCTACCTTGGTAGACTCGGAAGCAAATACCAGCAAAAAGAAACGTTCTGTACACGTCGACGTGAGTAAGAAGAATTCATTCAAATTCCACGGAATAAGTTTAGGGAGGTTACTGTTTCAATTCGTTCACTAACTCTAGTTCCAGTGGTTATAATGGGGGTGGTTACGTAAAATGCCAGTATATCTTACTACCTAGTTTATCTACTAGGTAGATTGGTGGGGGGGGGGGGGTTAAAAAATGTAGGCTCTGATCGTGCTTTTTGAAGATATTATTAGAATTTACCACTTAAAATCATACCTACTAGAATGTCCCACCGAACTTTTCGTTGTGCAAAATAGGTGAAAATCAGTTAAAATAATTACTATTTGAAGATTCACCTATCAACATACGTTGCTTGGCTGGGACTTTTTTTGTACACATTTATTGGTTAGTAGTTGCTAGAGTTACGGTAGCAGGTTAAAAGTGTATTCGGCAGAGTAGATCTGAATGGGTGGAAGCTTTGAGATAAGGTTGTTTTGGTTTCAGTAAGTTCAAATCCTTCTAATAGGCGAGTCTCTCCGCTAAAGTTCAAATTACAAGTTCTCGTCTGATCCCGTTCAAAAGCTCGTAATCAGTAGTGCTCGTTCGTCTTCGCAGGTCGTTTGGATCGACGTATCCGTCATGGATATAATTCATCTCACGATATTCCTGGTTGTAGCAGTTATGCTGTGTAAATGCTACAGCTTTGAGATTTCCCAGCAGCCCATGTACCCTCAATGGGGTTCCAATCTTCATTTCTCAAAGAGGATGAAGAAGGAAATTACTGAGTCGGATATCTGCTTGGGGCGAAAGTGTGCTGCCCTCCCCCTACAAAACAAGTCCAACAATGATGTGAGTTTTGCATGCTCGTTCAGTTTCATTCGAACACTTTCCTGGATTTTCAAATGATAGCCAACTATACCCTGACATTTCCATTCCATGTTTGCGTGGGCATACAGGCTACCTGCTACTAGTATACTCTCATCGAATGTGTTAGATGTGCTTTTAAAATGTTCAACGATGATCATTTCAAATTATTAGTAGAATTCTGGGAGTTTATTACAGTCAGCTCTATACGTTGCACTCATATCTGTCGTAAATAACAGGTGGAAGCGCATCATTTTGCTTCCGAATCTGAACAATGTTTCCACTTTTGGGAGTGAAAAGAATACGGAGTCTACCCAGTGGATGAGGCACATGGCTTCCTCGCATCGAACACGAATTTATAGGTGATTATGGGGAATCATCAAAACGTCAATCGCCGAGTACCGGATGAAAACTATTGACGTTATGCTTGTTAGAAGGAATTCACTTTTGCGCATGCCCAGTACCTACCAATGATCCAATCCCGTTGAAATTCATAATACACCATTCAGAGTAATTCCCACGTAATCCCTAGTAATTTAGTTGAAATTGGATACTGTGAACTTGTTACTTTGGTATAAAATTAGCGCATGAGCGGAGGGTGTCTCAATTCGGGAGTCATGTGATTGACATGAGCCCATCTAGACCAACCCGCACAAATCCTGAAAATATCATCGGAATCCTTTTGTAACGTCGTATAGTTTTTCCCGTTACAAGGATTTTACGTATGAGCATGCTCAGAGGCTGCATTCACATCGGGAGACCATACAAACAGCTACCTGCACAATCGAAATCAGACGTATTACGTATAGTTTTGCTTGTTACACGCCGTATGATAGACAGACAGCCACGGCTTCAGGACTATTTAAACGTAAGATGCGAGTGGAAATTTTAATTTCGAAGGATTTTTTTTTTTCATCTCCCAAAAGAAAGCCGCTCTTCTACCATGGTAGATGAGACTCGGAAGAAGTAAAATTTGCTCCATAGTTAAAATGTTCTCTTGCATTCCACGTTTAAAGATAGTCAGCGTTACCTGTGGGACTGGATTTCCGACTTTTGGTTTATTATTTTCAATATCGAACCCTTGGAATCGACCAACAAACAAATTTTTAACACCCCCTCAAAATTTGTTGGTTTACGTTTCAAGGTACGTAGAATCCAAAAATCGAATAAAAATTTGGCCGTCCGTCCGCCGTATGCCATGCGCCGTACGCGGCACTTCCCCCACTTAGCATAGACCGATTTTGATGAAATTTGGTGTGTAGGCTCCATTTGGGGTCTAGTTGTGCCCCGAAGATTTTGTGCCCCGAAGATTTTGGTTGATGTAGGTCACTTCTAAGGGTTGAAAAATAAATTTTGAAAACGCCCTAACTCAAAACATTTTTTATAAAGGTATTGTTTTCCCATCACTTTAAGATAGTATAGAATTTTTAGAATTGTTTGAGACCACCTGGAGCTCTGTAGGACAAACCGTTCGCTCCCTACGAGAATTTAAGGTTTGGACGTACGATAAATCAGAAACACGAGTGTGAATCGCAAAAAAGGCCTAATCTCCGTTCAAATTATAGCTGACGGAAATACGATCGATGTTTTTTTTTTTTTTTTCTTCATGTTGGATGGTTGGTGGCTTTGCAGATGAGTGATATACAGAAAAATAATAAACCATTGTGTAATAATTTGCAGCGTTTTGGATTCTACGTAACTTGAAACGTAAACCAACAAATTTTGAGGGGGGTTATAAAGTTTTTTTCAAGTTTTTCTTCAAGTTGTACTCCGTCTTGAGTCCTTAGCAACCAGTAATAAAATATCTTCATGAAGGAATTCACAACTCCCAGTTGTGGAGCGTTTATTTCTTCCAAAAAAACTTAGTTGTGAAGTAGGTATATGGTAGGTAGGTAGTACCTATGGTTGGATCACCTGCCCTTCACTGTAATCTTTATTGAGTATTATTATCAAGTATCATCAGTATTATTAAGTATCATATCAAGTACGATTAACTTAGTGAGTATTTTAATTATTAGGTTATAGTACTTAGGAATTGTATTTATTTAACATAGGTAACATAGGTACCCAGCATATCGGTCGGTCAGTTTATTAATCATAGATGATACGTGTCAAGTATGAATTTCAAGTAAGAATTAAAACTTCAGTTTTAAATTCAGTCAATGTCAATGTTTTAATTTAATAGTTTTTGAATAATAATTTTTTGTATTTTTGAGAATAATAGACATAATTTATTATAGGACAATGTATCAATCTTTTCTTATTCAATTTGTATCTTTTAAATCTAATCCCTACTCCTAGAACAATTATACTGAACAATTGTTCAGATACGACCATGTTTTACTGGTAGGGACTTTTTTTCAAAATAAAGTTTACAGTGAAGGTTAGGTGATGATATGCTAGGTACTTACAATGGAAAGGCAGAGTTCTTTGCAGCCGGGTGATCTATAAAGAAAAATAATAAACCGTTGTGTAATAATTTGCAGCGCTTCTTTTCAATGTCCCACAGTAACACTTGGGCGTCTTTATGTGATTAATCTGGGGTGAGGGAGAACAACATTCAACAGAAAAAACCCATATACAAATCCGTTTTAGACCATTCTGAATCGAAATCCGCGAAAAAAACATAGGTCTATGTCCAGGTGTGTGCGTAGGTCTGGTGTGTCTGTGTGTGTGTGGGTGTAAGTGACTAAATTTTGTGCACTCTGCACCAACCTTATTCTTCAACCGATTTGCGAGATTCTTTTTTTTGACGCGGAAATCTATCTGGTTGTGCACTACATCGCCGGAATTTTGAATTTTGCCTTCGAAGGGGGGGTTAATGCTTTGAAAACGTGCGTTTTCGGGCATATTCTTGTGTATTCAGCCCAGGCCTGAATTTCACATCGATTTGCGTGGTTATTTGTTTTAGACGCTAAAATCTATCTAGTTGTGCACTCACAAGTGTCGCCAGAATTTCGGAAGTATTGTTTATTGATGAGAAAGGGGAGGGGGGATTTACTGAAAAGAAGGTGCATTTCAGCAATTTTAGCATTACCTTGAGCGAGCTGCCTACTCCTCATTTTTCTACCGGTATGTGCGTTGCTTTTTCATCGACACAGATTACTAACCAGTTTCACATTACTTCATCAGAGTATCGAAATTAGCATATAGGCGGGTGGGTGGGAGATTATGTTTACAAAAAACCCCAGATTTTTCAATATTTCGGTTCATATTAAGGGATACTAATGGTACCCAGCGTTTGAACTATTCTTTGTGCGACAGAAAAGTGGTGTCACCATGCTGTCAGGACACCAGAAACCGCGAATTTCGTAAGTTTTTGGGTCCTTCACCTTGAATACGGTTGTGATCTTCTAAGGATTACCAATCAAAACTAACATATGAAAGCTCGGCATTACGACGTATTACCGCTGTTCGCATGTGGGGTATCGGGCATCATGGATTTTGAAATGCTGTTCAAATTCGAGAGTCGCATAGGTTAAGTGCGATAGTTGAATGTTATCTATACGCAATTGCAAGGTACGTCCCCTGGAATGCTTCCATTACTTAACAATAAGTTTCAATAAGATTTTTCCAATTTAGTATGAAATACAGTAGGTACAGGCCCCATCACGCTTCCTTGCGGAACTCCTACTTTTATAGGCTTTAATCGTGAGTACTGGCTACCTTGCTTCACTCCGCATTGTCGATTTTCAAGGAAGGACTTTTGAGGTAGTTAGTACTGGCTTGGGAGACTAAAACTCTAAACCCCCTTGCCAAACCTTGTCAAACGCCTGAGCAACATTTAAGAAAATGCTTGCATAGTTTTTTTTTTTTTTTTTTTTTTTTTTACATTCGAGAGTCTTTCTATGGTTTTTGAGATACGATTTACTTCATCTACCGAAGAATGAGAGAGAGAGAGAGAGAGAGAGAGAGAGAGAGAGAGAGATCTTTATTGTTTTTCGTACCAGTGGTATATAACAAACGTCAGATTGAAAATAAAAAAACGTCTGCCAAGTGGGTGTGGCACATAGCTTCCTCGTATCCATTACCCGATTATATAGATGATCCGATGCATAGTAGTTAATCTCAAAACACCAATCTCTAAGCACCTTCCACTACCCTCATAGGGGACCATCTACACGCTAATCTGGACAATCCTAGAAAATTTCATCAAATTCGGATGAAAAATTAAGTGAGTAGATGTATGTGATTGGATCAAAAAAATACTTAGCCTCGGCTGGGATTCGAACCCGCGACCCCTGGGGGACAGTTGAAGTTTCGGCTGTTACAAGTAATTCACGTTTGCGCATGCGCAGTCGCTTCTATCAGTCCGGGGATGATGATTTTCATAGAAGACTATCTACAACCTAATCCACATAATCCCTGAAAATTTCATCGAAATCGGGTGGAAAATGTGGAAGTTATGGCCGTTATAAGGAAATTCACGTTTGCGCATGCGCAGTGGCTACTATCAGGTCAAAGGTGATGATTTTCATAGGGGACCATCTAAATACTAGTTTGTAACATCCCAGAAAATTTCATTGAAATCGGATGGAAAATGTAGAAGTTATGGCCGTTACAAGGAATTCACGTTTGCGCATGCGCAGTCGCTTCTATCAGTCCGGGGATGATGATTTTCATAGGGGACCATCCAAATACTAGTTTGTAACATCCCAGAAAATTTCATTGACATCGGATGGAAAATGTAGAAGTTAAGGCCGTTACAAGGAATTCACGTTTGCGCATGCGCAGTCGCTTCTATCAGTCCGGGGATGTTGATTTTCATAGGGGACCGTCTACACACCAACCCGCACAATCCCTGAAAATTTCATAGAAATCGGACAATAACTTCGTATAGTTATGCGCGTTACAAGGAATTGATGACAGACGGACAGACACACAGACACACAGACACACAGACACACAGACAGACAGACAGACAGACACGGAACCAAAATTGTTCAGAAAGGTCTAAAACGCAAAACGCGAGTGGAAATTTTGATTTTGGAGAACTTTTTTTTTTCGTCCTTGAAAAGTGAAAACAAAGCTTCCGCTACCTTGGTAGACTCGGAAGCAAAATAAATAAATAAAAAAACACAGCGGAAATGGACCAAGGCCCTTAACAGATCATGTCTCACAACAATACTCTTCTACAATGTCTTCTATTAGCAATTTAGAGGTTAGCTAGTCGGGAGAGCTTACTCCAAGGTGATTAACCCTGATTTCACGGCGATTGGTTCAATACCACCAAGCATTTGCGAACCTGAAATTCGTAGTCACAGGCAGAACTGGATAGTATTTTAAAGCTTTCTACAAGATGATTGCCTATGCATGTCAAGGCGATAGAATTACTTTCTAATGACTACTGCGCATGCGCAAACTTGTATTGTTACGTTCGTGTTGACCTTACTGTGAGGAAGCTGTAATGCCCACCCAACTTGGCAGACATTTTCCCACCGTTAAGAAACATATACCTGGTCGTAACAGTGATGCGAACAGCCTAAGATAAAGTTGATGATTGAGTTGTCAGTACGGCTGAGTGGTCGCACGAATTAGGTAGGTGCTATTTTTTTTTTTATAGGTTCTAGGAAACTGTTGGTTAGCAATAATCCAGGGTCTATACTGCGTCATAAAAGTCACCATAAAAATAACAATAAAGCTATATTTATTGTTGATTTTTATCGTTATGGGAGATTTCCCTCTAATTTGCGACGTACCACAGTCCCGATAGACTTGAGACTTATAAACCCATCGGAATGTACCCCTTCCCCATTCATAACGTCAACAATATTGAATAGCTGATTTCAGTATTTGAATAAGTGCCACTTACTAAAACCTCGTTACTTGTGTTCTTAGGATACCTACATTCCATACTAATTTTCCTTCACTTTGAAAAAATATCGTCTAGTTGGGTTGTTTGTAAAATATAATTTTTCGACAAATTATAACCTTATGCTGCGTAGTTCATGTGTCCAGCGGGGTTGAGCAGCTATTCCCTATGAAACAGTCGTCCGAATCCAATTGTGGAAATATTTTCCTACATCTACGAATAGGTAGGTATCTGGACAAAATAGCTTATGAAGGAAATTGGTCCAAACATGGAGAATAATCGGATTTGTTCAGTTTCTCCTCCATTTAGGAATCTGGTTCAGACGAGTTCATGGGGAAGTCGTTCAAGTTTTTTTTTTCAGATACCTTGGAAGGCACTGGTTCAATTTCCCGAACTACAAGATTTTAAGACTCCTTACATCTAGTTGTTGTTCGGTTATTCTCAGTAAATTCCACGAGGTTGAAACGCTGCAAATTATTATTATCTTTAGATCATTCGCCCGCAAAGAACACAGATTTATCATTGCTGCTACCTACCAACCATATTTTTGCTTCAATTTCAAGTTTATTTTGAAGAAATAAACGCTTCCACTCGATTCGAAGAATTAAGGAGTTATGGGTTTCTTCATCAGGCAAAACGCAAAACTGTCGGACTAGAACGAGACGCAGGAGAAATGTTGGCGTTACCATGATAAGCTTTGATAGTAAGCCTTGATAAGATTTGATAGTATGTAATGTCAGTTGAAAATCATCAATACAGGGTGTCTACACTTTGGATGGGCATAACTTCAGGGTTCGATTCTACAAGGTATTTCCAACAGAATATTTCTCATAGCAATTTTCTTTTAACCCACTCAAAATTCCTTCTTTTTCACTTTAAAGTTTTTCTTCGCGTTTTCGACCTTACGGCACTGATATGGTCATAACTCCCTTATTTTTCCTGAAAATTCGATTCTGACTACACCGTTAGAAAGAACGTTAAATTCCTAAGCTACCTAGTGCAAAATCAAAATATTTCAGCAATAAAATAGTTCCAAAAAATCAAGTGAAAAAGCCAACTTTAGAAGGTTTTCGAAACTTGACTTTCTTCAAAGTTTTCACTCTAAATCCCTGCCCATTTCGATGACCGCTCTTCGGAGAAAACATGTTCAAATTGTCAGCTTTCCAACGGTTTATCAATTTTTCTTTTTAACATTCAAATTGGAAGAGTAAATGAAGTTTGAATGCCAGAAAACGTGTGTTTTACAAGCAAATCAGTGTTTTAAGCGGTTTCTGGTCCCCCTCGACCTCAAGATGGCTTGACGATTTTGGTATCATTTCCTATGTAATTTTGTACGCTGAATCCAATGGTGATACTTCCGAATGATTCCGACTGCTAGAAAATGGATTTTTCGAAGAAAACCTTCGTTTTTCGTACATAAAATGCGCATTATTCGTAGATTTGGTAGTTAGCATGAAGTAACACCTTTCTACTCAACAAAAACTTCAATCAGCTAGAAATTCGGTGTTTTTATTTTAATTTAATTTTAACGCTAATTTTTAGAATTTAACGCTCTCTCTCAAAGGTAGTCAGATTTGAATTTTCAGGAGAAATAAGGGAGTTATGACCATATCAGTGTCGTAAGGTCGAAAACGCGAAAAAAACTTTAAAGTGAAAAAAACGAATTTTGAGTGGGTTAAATGAAAATTGCTGAGACATTTTTTGTTGGAAATACCTTGTAGAATCGAACCCTGAAGTTATGCCCATCGAATGTGTAGACACCCTGTATACTGGTCGAATAGAAGACAGCTTCTCTTTGGAAGACAGCTGATGACGTCTTAACTGCCTCGAGTTGTCCCACCATAGGCCTTAGTCACCCGCATGAATATTTGACTTCTAGTATAGAAAAGTATGTTACACCAACCAACCCATTTGCAATTCGTAAACATTCTCAAAAGGACATTATATGCAGCGCTTCTAGCTACCAATCAAAACATGGAAACTTATGTAAACCCACAAGAAAAATTTGGGTATTTTAAAGAATGGAAATTATTTACCAACTTCATTTTATTAACTAACTGTTGTGGCTGTTTTTCAGTATCTCATCAACTCGGTGATTCTGTGTCTCATTGGGTTGGCGATCCATCTGACTGTGAAGCACGAGAGGCAACGCGCGGCGGACGAATCCAATCGCAAAGCGCACGTCGACGGTCGCGCGTCTGCTGCTGGCTTCAGGCGCACAGCTCACTCGACCAGCATCGCATGCAGTTCGTTGAGTCCGTCGCCGGTTCCACGCGCTGAGCGGCGGTCTGCTCAGGCAAGCAGGCGGACCAGACATCGCCAGGATGGTTGCAAAGTCCCGTGGGATCGGATGGCCAAGCAGTCAGAGTACGAGGTCTGCCTGAGCCTTCATCCCAGTCCTTCGTCATCGGAAGGGTCCTCCTGCAATCGATCCATATTGTCCTACAGCTCAAGGTGAGTTTTGAAAACAAAATTAGAGATGAGAAACAAAATAACAGCAGTGAACTGAAACAAAACATCGATATACCTTCTCGTGTTAGCTGCTTGTAGCGCGATATACAGGGTGTACGCTAGAAGGTGCGTAGTACTTCACCCACGTAATCTTCAACTAATATGCAACAAAGAGTGCCTCCTAGAGTTTTCTTCAACTCAACTAAAAATCCGACTTTCTCACTGTTGAGGTTTTTTTTCGTGATTTCGACCATGTCTCAGTAAAACGGCCCTAACTTCCTGAATTAAAGAATCAACTCCAAATTCGATTACACCGTTGAAAAGATCGTTAAATTTCCCATCTTTTTAGTGCCAAACCAAATTTTGTTACTCACATCAAATTTGAAAACACTACAAATTATTACATAACGGTTTATTATTTTTCTATATAGGAATATAGATCACTATATTCATAGGATATCTATATTATATAGATATATTTATATATTTCTATCTATATTTTATATAGATATATTATATAGATATATTTCTATTATCTATATTTATATAGAAATATAGATCACTAATATATAGAAGTATAGATCACTCGTCTGCAAAGCCACCAACCATCCAACATGAAGAAAAACACCGACCGCATTTTGGTCCGCTATAATTTGAACGGAGATTAGGCCTCCTTTGCGATTCACACTCGTGTTTCTGATTTATCGTAGGTCCAACCCTAAAATTCTCGTAGGGAGCGAACGGTTTGTCCTGTAGGGCTCCGCGCGGTCTCGAAAAATTCTAAAAATTCTATACTATCTTAAATTGATGGAAAAACAATACCTTTATCAAAAATGTTTTGAGTTAGGGCGTTTTCAAAATTTCAAAATTTATTTTTCAACCCTTAGAAGTGACCTACATCAACCAAAATCTTCGGGGCACAACTAGACCCCAAATGGAGCCTACATACCAAATTTCATTAAAAATCGGGTAATGCTAAGAGGGGAAAGAGCCGCGTACGGCGTACGGCGGACGGACGGCCAAATTTTTATTCGATTTTTGGATTCTACGTACCTTGAAACGTAAACCAACAAATTTTGAGGGGAGGTTAAAAAGTTTTATTTTTGTTCGATTCCAAAGGTTCATTATTAAAAATTATAGACCAAAATCACTCAAAAAAGCAAACTTCATGACCTTTTGAAAAAAGATTGTTTTCGGTTTATTATTTTGAATAATGAACCTTTGGAATCGAACATAAATGTTTTTTAGTAAAAATTTTGCCGGTCGTCCGTCGTACGCGGCACTTCCCTTAGTTCCCTAGGACCAATTTTGATGAAATTTGGTAAATGGATCCCGTTTGGGGTCTAGTTGTGCAACGAAGCTTTTGGTTGATGTCAGTCAACTTCTAAGGTTTGAAAAATAAGGGTTGAAATTCTCAAAACGCTCTAGCAGAATAACGTTTGTGACAAAGGAATTGTTTTTTCATCAATTTACAATAGTATTGAATTTTTAGAATCGAATGAGACCACCCGAAGCTCTGTAAGACCAACCGTTCGCTCCCTATGAGAACTGGAGGTTTGGACTCACGATAAGTCAGAAACACGGGTGTGAATCGCGAAAGAGGCCTAATCTCCGTTCAAATTTTAGCTGACCAAAATGCGATCGCTGTTCGTTTCTTCGACTTTTACTCAGTTTTGCGTCCTTAGCAACCAGTAATCAAATTTCCTAATGAACGCACCCTCAACTTCCTATTTTTTCGAATTCAACAACTAATTTAAGTGAGTAAATGTCTCCTAGAAATTTTGTTTTAACCCCTTGTTTTTTCTATTTTTAACACAGAATGTGTTTTTGCGATGACCTACCGAAAAAAAATCGTCACGAAAAAGCGACAGAAAAAACATCTGGTGATATGTTTATTGGTTGTCATGTTAATGTCAACTCCACATTTATTATTGTTGTTTTTTATTTAACGGATGACTAGTATCGCAAAAACACATTCTGTGTTCCTATGATTTCATACAGAGTATGGAAAAAGAAATAAACCGGGGGGTGCAGGGGGGCGGAGCCCCCCGCCGAGGCGCAAAGCGCCGAGTTTTTTTTAAATTTAAAGATATTTTTCATTTGTTCGACTTATATTTACTAAAATTACCATAACTACCTTAATTTACTGTAAACATGTAAAAATAAGGGAACAGTTGGAAAGGGCGTCAAATTTCTCTCTTTTTTTTTCTCTCTCTTTTATAGTGCCTTCAAAAAACTATTTTTGGGGTCCTGATAGGTGAAAAATCAAGTCGTAATGTAATTTTTGTCAAATTGGCTAAATTTCCGATTTTTATTTTTGTTGGTAGGGGTTTTCTTCCTCATGGTTTTTCACGTACATTATCACCAAAAACTGCTCCAATGATATAATCAAAAAATATTTTACAATCGAATTTCAGGGAGAAATTTGTGTTTGAACGCGGAAAAACATGAATTTTTTTCAGCGAAATCGACCGTTTGACGGGAGGAATCCGCGGTCTTCACTGCCGCGCTCCTCCCAAGCAACGAGCCCCCCCCCCCCCCCAAATGCCCGTTTTTCCCCACTCAAACACAAATATCTCCCTGAAATTCGATTGTAAAATATTTTTTGACTACACCGTTGGAAAGCTGAGATTTTTGCGCAGTTTTTGGCGATCAGGTAAGTAAAAAGCCATGGTGAAAGAAAACCCTAACAATCAAGAGAAAAAATAGGAAATTTTGCCAATTTGATATAAATTACTCTTTGACTTGATTTTTCACCCATTAGGACCCCGAAAATAGTTTTTTGTATGCACTATAAAGATGGGAAATTTGACGCCCTTTCCAACCGTTCCCTTATTTTTGTATATTTACGGTAAATTAAGGTAGTTAACACACGAAAAAAATCTTAAAATGGGAAAAACTTGGAAAATTAAGGGGTTAAAACAAAAAATTCTAAGAGACATTTTCTTTCTTAAATCAGTTGTAAAATCGACTAACATGGGTCATCGACTAACTCTGTATAGTTACAGGTGAAAGGGAGCTTGAATCCCATAGGTCGCGGAAGTGAAAGGCATACCCAATCAGCAGATATCAGTGAAAGGAGAACTGGAATCCTAATGGCTCAGTGGAGTTAAAGGGTTTGGGACGATCAACAAATGCCAACCATAGGTACTACCTATCTTCTACATATCTACTTCACAATCAAGTTTATTTGGAAGAAATAAATGCTTCACACTCAACTCGAGGAAATAGGGAGTTGTGAGTGCCTTCATTAGGAAATTTGATTTCTGGTTGCTAAGGACGCAAAACTGAGTACAACCCGAAGAAACAAACAACGATCGCATTTCGGTGAGCTAAAGCTTGAATGGAGATTAGGCCTCTTTTGCGATTCACACTAGTGTTTCTGATTTATCATAAGTCCAACCCTCCAGTTCTCATAGGGAGTAAAAGGTTGGTCCTACAGAGCTCTGGGTGGTCTCATTCGATTCTAAAAATTCAATACTATTTTAAATTGATGAAAAAACTCTTTATTTTTCAACCCTTGAGAAGTGACTGACGTCAACTAAAAGCTTCGGGGCACAACTAGAACCCCAAAGGGACATTTTTGAGGGAAATTTTGAGGGGGGATTAAAAATGTTTTTTTCTCGGTAAATCCCAAAGGTTTATTGTTGAAAATAATAAACGGATGGTTCGGAGGAAGCTATGTGCCTCAACCACTTGGCAGACGTGGGTGAAAATTTCTCGTTAAAATTAATTTTATCAACTTTAGGTGTTGAGGCTCTTGAGGTTCAGTCAGAAAACTAATAAAAACATTTTGCCTGAACATCAAGAGCCTCAACACCTAGTGTATTAATAAAGCAGTCGAAAAAAGAGAACCTTATTTCATCAACTTTGACGCGAGTGATTTAGTTCTTATTCCTGTTTATAGAATCATAATTGTCTCATGAATACGCAAACTCACATGCGCTCAAAATGTCCACTGAATGGGAGGGAGCATAGGAGGAAAATGAATTTCTCTCACTTATGACCTTCAATCTGCTGTACATGGAACATAAAAATAATTCGTGCTAAATTTTATTTCAGCTCAACCAGTGGTCTCTATCCCTGCATACCTCCCAGAAGATGGCGCGGCAACTCCAAGCTCAACCTCGCAGAGACCCCCGAAGTCGTCCCCCGCGAAGTTGACCTCTATTACCATCTTTGAAACACGTTAGCACTAATAGAAATTGTTAAGTTTGAGTTTATTTGTTTAAGTTTTATGTTCGTTAAGATGATAATGATTGAAGACTGCTGAACGATTCGAATTGACTTCTGAATTGACAGTTAAAATGTAAGAATATCGTATTGTCATGTGCCAAATTCTGAATCTATTTAATAAATGAAAATGTTAAGAAATTTAGAAACGCTTCTCCAAGAACCTGAACCTAAGTAACGTTGATACTACTCGGTGGAATTACAGCCCATTATTCAAATTTTGATAGTATCTGTAAGTAATCAATGTTTTAGAATGTTTCAAAACGGATTTCAGCGAAAAAATTTCGAAAAAGTCCATGCTAAAAAATTTGATTCTTTGAAATAGCTTCCTTTTTCTTTGAAAATTCGGGAAAAGTGCAAAAAAAAAAAACTCTCAGACTTCATCTTTCTATCGGCATCGCTATGATAGTTTGGCATCCATGCGATACTTTACGGGTTCAAAATATTTATGGTCTGAATTTAACACTCAACATTTAACTCAAATTGAACCGCATCAATAAATTTAAATTTTTAAAAGACAAATTTAAAAAAGAAATATTTTTACTGCTTTTCATTCTTTTTCATTCGATTCGGTCAAATATGTATTATAGATCGCAATAAAGAACTATTGAGCAAGGTTTGATTAAAGCCAAAAATCCATTGACAACTCGTTGCTGTAAACGACAACGAACATGGATTTGGTCGGTTGAAGACTTGAGGGGTCATCAATAAGGAAGTCAGGGGTTGGCCCATCGCTTAGGCGTAATTGACCGCCGGAAATTGGCCACGCCTGATTGCTCCTAGAAATAAAGGAACCGTGAAAATAACTATTTAGATTTTTATTTGAGGTAAAGAGGGCTCACTGGCCCTATTCATCAGCTGCGGTCTCTTCAACCCTGAAATGAGCCTCGTCCACAACAATAACTACTGGCATTATAGAGGCATCTATAGTGATTAAACACTATACCTTCCCACAAACCGTTGTCTGCCGTCTCACTACCAACGGCTTTCGCATTGTTCTTCTTGTTTGTGTTTTCATTTTTCATGGTAAATACGATCAGAAGAACAGCATTAAATAAAAACACTAGCCCATTATTCATCGTGATGACCGAGGACATGCTTCGAGCGGTGCGAAGTAGTAGTTTTCCAGGTACAATAATCGTCACCGAAGAGTTTAGCCAAGTAGCGGTACTTAAAGTATTTGTAATTGATGATATATGGGAAAATAAATTGTTTTGAAACATCCGGATGGTGAAGGGGGGGGGGGTGTCCACTACTATTGGAAATGGAGAACATAGACGAGAGATAAGAACACCAGGTTCTTAGGTACCTATAATTCTTTAAAATACTTATGTGTTTTGTGCAACTGGACTGAAAGGACTGTTTTAAATGTCAAATATAGGTGCCTAACTTCTCTCAATAACCAACTGTAGATTCAATAAGTATGTGAATTTTCTCTACCAGTTTTTTTAAATGTCTTTGTTAGGTTCGATGAGACCGTTTACAGTAAACACAGGTATGAACAGAATTACAACACTTTCATTATTACCAGTTTCATGCAATGCTACTTAGTTCCTACAATGAGCGACAAAATTAAAGCCAACAATTTTAAGTAAAGCTTCAAATTTGACTTTGTAGACTCTGCTACCATCCAGAATAGTCTTGGAAAACATAAATTTCAATGAACCCTTTCACGTCAAGTGAATAAATTAATACTCACTCAAAGAATCAAGGAAAAAATAAAAAGAAAATACAAATACTAAAAAAGGAAATCAAACACACTCCTCTGTTTAGAAATACTAACAAAAATGGAACTGTGAAAAATGCTACTTCCCTAACAATACGAACAAAAAATACGTTTTCGTGAACTACTGGAAGAAAGTTTCAGTCGTAATGTATGATTTGAACCTACAACATTTTAATTGTGTGAAATTTCAAGTAATTTCGTAGATCATTGATGACCTACTTTTTGCATGTTAATCGGACGGGATTGTGTCCATTAAATAAAACGTTGCTTGACGATGTAAACGGTGTCTGAAAGATTTCTATGATTTGAGTGTTGTACTAGTTGGGGTTCCTTCATATGGAAATTTGATCACTGGATGCTAAGGACGCAAAACTGAGTAGAACTCGAAGAAACGAACATCGATCGCATTTTGGTCAGCTAAAATTTGAACAGAGATTAGGCCTCTTTTGCGATTCACAGTCGTGTATCTGATTTATCGTAAGTCCAACGCTTAAATTCTCGTAGGGAGCGAACCGTTTGTCCTACAGGACCCGTTTGTCCTACTACCCGGGTCCCCGGGTCCTAATAGTTGGGGTCTCTAAAAATTCAATACTATCTTAAATTGATAAAAAAACAGTACCTGTAGGTATATCACAATTTTTTGAATTAGGGCGTTTTCAAAATTTCAACCCTTAGAAGTAACCTACATCAACCAAAATCCTCGGGGCACAACTAGACTCCAAATGGAACCAAATGCTAACGGCGGACGGCGGACGGACGGCCAAATGTTTATTCGATTTTTGGATTCTAAGTATCTTGAAACGTAAACCAACAAATTTTGAGGGGTTGAAGAATTTCGTTTTATTATTTTCAATATTGAACCTTTGGAATGGACCAAGAAAATTTTTTTAACCCCCCCTCCCCTCAAAATTTGTTGGTTTACGTTTCAAGGTACGTAAAATCCATAAATCGAATAAAATTTGGCCGTCCGTCCGCCGTACGCCGTTAGCATTTGGTTCCATTTGGAGTCTAGTTGTGCCCCGAAGATTTTGGTTGATGTAGGTCACTTCTAAGGGTTGAAAAATAAGGTTTGAAACTTTGAAAACGCCCTAACTCAATTTTTTTTAAAGTTTTTGTTTTTCCATCAATTTAAGATAGTATTGAATTTTTAGAGACCATGCGGAGCTCTGTAGGACAAACCGTTCGTTCCCTACGAGAATTTAAGGGTGCCTCAGTCGGTCGCTGTTCGTTTTCAGTATTTACCGACATCCCAATGAATCCCAAAAGAGGCCTAATCTCCGTTCAAATTTTAGTTGACAGAAATGAGATCGATGTTTTTCTTCAAGTTGGTTGGTGGTAACAATGGCAAAGCCGTGTTCTTTGCAGACGAGTGATATATTAGAAAAATAATAAACCTTTGTGTAATAATTTGCAGCGTTTTTTTCTTGGTCGATTTCAAAGGTTCATTATCAAAACGTCTGCCAAGTGGGTGTGGCACATAGCTTCCTCGTATCCATAACCCGACTATATAGATGATCCGATGCATAGTAGTTAATCTCAAAACACCAATCTCTAAGTACCTTTCACTACCCTCATAGGGGACCATCTACACGCTAATCCGGACAATCCTAGAAAATTTCATCAAATTCGGATGAAAAATTTAGTGAGTAGATGTATGTGATTGGATCAAAAATATTCTTAGCCTCGACTGGGATTCGAACCCGCGATCCTTAGAGCACAAATCAAGACTCAATCCTCTGCGCTATTGAAGCCTCGTCTCTCTCACAGGAGACCGTTCCTCTATGAATGAATCCCTCTATGAAAAACAATTCTCAATGATTGTCATAGGGGACTATCTAAACACTACTCTGTGACATCCCTGAAAATTTCATCGAAATCGAATGGAAAATGTAGAAGTTACGGCCGTTACATGGAAATTCACGTTTGCGCATGCGCAGTGGCTACTATCAGTCCGAAGGTGGTGATTTTCATAGGGGACCATCTAAATACTAATCTGTAACATCCCTGAAAATTTCATTGAAATCGGATTGAAAATGTAGAAGTTATGGCCGCTACAAGGAATTCACGTTTGCGTATGCGCAGTCGCTTCTATGAGTCTGGGGATGATGATTTTCATGGGGGACCATCTACAACCTAATTCACATAATCCCTGAAAATTTCATCGAAATCGAGTGGAAAATGTGGAAGTTATGGCCGTTACAAGGAATTTCACGTTTGCGCATGCGCAGTCGCTTGTATCTGTCCGAGGATGATGATTTTCATAGGGGACCGTCTACACACCAACCCGCACAATCCCTGAACATTTCATCGAAATCGGACAATAACATCGTATAGTTATGCGCGTTACAAGGAATTGATAACAGACGGACAGACACACAGACAGACAGACACACAGACAGACAGACACGGAACCAAAATTGTTCAAAAAGGTCTAAAACGCAAAACGCGAGTGAAAATTTTGATTTTGGAGAACTTTTTTTTTCGTCCTTGAAAAGTGAAAACAAAGCTTCCGCTACCTTGGTTGACTCGGAAGCAAAATAATAAACCTAAATTTGGCCGTCCGTCCGCCGTACGCCGTACGCGGCACTTTCCTTAGTTCCCATGGACCGATTTTAATGAGATTCGGTATACTGGCTCCATTTAGGGTCTAGTTGTGCCCCAAAGATTTTTGTTGATGTCAGTCACTTCTAAGGGTTGATAAATAAGGGTTGAAATTTTGAAAACGCCCTAGCTCAAAATTTTTGATAGAAAGGTATTGTTTTTCCTTCAATTTAAGATAGTATTGAAATTTCAGAATTTTTGGAAACCACGCTGAGCTCTGTAGGACAAACCGTTCGCTCCCTACAAGAACTTAAGGGTTGGACTTAGGATAATTCCGAAACACGAGTTTAAATCGCAAAAGAGGCCTAATCTCCGTTCAAATTTTTGCCGACCAAAATGCGACCGCTGTTTGTACGTGCTAGGTAGGTGGTGACAATGGCAAAGCCGAGTTCTTTGCAGACGAGTGATCTATATAGAAAAAAATAAACCTTCGTGTAATAATTTGCAGCGTTATCCCGTAGTAATCTACTTCGTCCATGCCCTGACCACTAGACCCGCGAGAAGATTAGAGGTACTTCAGAGAAGTGAGAACAGAGAAAAAAACGCTACAAATTGATAAAAAAAAACTGTGTATTATAACCGGTTCCGTATTTTATAACCGTTGATCACTGATCTCCTTCGGGCAAAACGGATTATTCATGTCTTCCTCTAGGTTAGCACTGTTTTTGAGGGAACATTCATCTCATATGATGAAAATGGAAATACAAATCAGACGATGTTTTGGTACATTGCTTCCTCTTATCCATCAGATAATTGAGTAGATACCTAGTCCGAACTATAGGAGATTCTCCGTTTTTCCAACTACCCTGACTTAGAATAAAAGTGAGAGATGTAGCGGAGGGATTTGCAGACACACAGACACTCATAGATAGACACTAAACCAATACTATTTAGGGAGGTTTAAAACGTGAAATGTGAGAGAAAAAATTTGATTTTGGAAGATCTTTTTTTTATTTTCGATTAATAAAAACAATGCATCCGCTACTTGTCTTGGTATGCTCGGAAGAAAAATTATTGAAGAAAATACGTGAAAAATTACTTCAAGAAATAACTTTAAAATTACCAACGAATGTTTGTGAAATCTGTTGGGTCAGAAATTCAGCGCTTGTTATGGGTTACACGATAGTTTGGATCTTCCAGATTGAATTTCCAGGTAAAATTTGAAAACATGTGTACATATATCATGCATTTCTGATCGCATGAAACTGATTTATTAATTTAATTTTTTGAATATTTTTTACGAGAAATGATATTAGTCTTAGTGGATGCACCTGTTCAATCGATAAATACCTCATATGGGACTGTTTTTTCACTTAACTGTGATGTTATTAACCTACTCCTAATACTTCTCACTTGGTAATGTTGAATATTCGATGATGAATTACAAAAAATCTTGTATGATTCCAATAGTAGATGCTAATTAATATTTAGGCAGGTGGCTTCTTGTACAAAACTTGACTTGAATGCCTGTTTGCGTTAATTGAATTTAGGAAGCTGTTATGTAATAAAACACGTGATTGAGATGGAGGCTTCTTTGTATTTACTTTGTTCACATAGTTTGTTACATAGTAAATCATGGATGCTATATTCATTCTTGTTTGGATGAAATAAAAATGAACGCAAACCTTAAAATAACAAAAAAAGTCTGCCAAGTGGGCGTGGCACATAGTTTCCTTCTAAACCAATTTCATAGATGGTCTAGTAGCTTATCTCAAAACATCAAACTCCAAGAACCTAGAACTACCCTCATAAGGTACCTTGTACACCTCAACCAGCACAATCTCCGAAAATTTCATCAAACTCGGTTGGGAAATGTAAAAGTTATAAGGAAATTCACGTTTGCACAGGCTACTATCAGTTCTGAGGCGATTTCATAGGGGACCATCTATTCGCCAACCCGTACAATCCCTGAAAATTTCATTGAAATCGGACTATAACTTCGTATAGTTTTTCCCATTACAAGGATTTCATGACAGACACACAGACAGGCTTTAAACACAAATTGTTCAGGAAGGTCTAAAACGTAAAACGCGAGTGGAAATTTTGAATTTTGGAGAACATGTTTTTTCACCTTGAAAAGTGAAAACAATGCTTCCGCTAACTTAGTAGACTCGGAAGCAATAAGCTAAAATTAAATTGAGGTAGGTAGTTACCTCACCTTACGAAGTGGCAGAGACCACGCTCTTGAGGGATAATTCGCAATTGAGTTTATAAAGTAAATAAAGTAAAGTAAGAAGTTAATAAAAAGAAGACTCCATCTAATCATGTGTTTTGTTAACTGCTCCTTAAAATCTATCAAAGCAAACTGACATTTAAGTCAAGTTTTGTATAAGTTGTCAGGTATAAACTTATTTTAAATGGTTTTAATCACGCTTTTGGTATCTCTGCGATAATAGTTTTCTTTTAATTCGGAAAACATCGCCAGATGCTTCTGGATTAGTTCTGCGAACGGCTCCAAGTCTACGATCGACCGCCCCCACCTCTAGATTTCGAAGCTCAGAATCTTAAAAACGAATGGCAAGGTTGTTTGCAAATCTTCAACTTTTACGTAATTGTCGCCAAGAAGAAAAGAGATTCTAGTGAGATTAATTACCTCAGTTAATCAATTGGGTCCACGAGAAGTGGAGATTTATAACTCATTTATTCAAGATGCAATCTCGTTTCCGAAGAAGGACGGCTCGTATCCGACGTACTAACATGATTCTCTGAAGTATTGAGGTATTCACTAACTACTTCACACCAAAGCGAAACATATTTCACGAGAATTGTAAATTCAACAAACTAAATCTAGGCTGGGACAGTCGCCTTACTTCCGCTAACTTAGTAGTCTCGGAAGCAGTAGCAATCTACTAAGTCTACTAAGTAACAAATGTTTGGCAGATGGATACCGAGTAAGGTATGCCTGACCTTTACAGGGCAATTTTATCTCTTCAACCAATCAAGCGTTAACCGTTACGAACTGCCACCCACAGTATTAGCTGAAACTCAATCCCGACTATAAAGCGTGGAGAATTTTGTTTTTCTTAGTATACATGCCAATAAAATACCGACGTCGAAATGGTTAATTTGATAAAGTGTGAGTGAGTTTTGTGCCCGAAATTTCCCTACTGAGGAGACTCGAAGGAACTCTAGTTGGAGAAAACATGATCCTCTCAGGAAGGAGTTGTTATGGATTATTAGTGTTAGGACATGATATGGAATGGCAAAAACCCCTTTGTATACGGGGGGACAACCAAAGAAGACGTCAATATTTTGCGACCAAGAAGAGGGTTTAGCCGGTGGTAAGGACGAAAAAGGGATGAAGGGCTACGTGTAAAATGATAGTAGGTAGATGTTATAATTGTGGACGGTAGGTAAGGCAGGTCGGATGGGTAGTGGAGATGGGGAAGTCTGGCAGGGCTAGGGGACGATGTCGTGGGAGAGAGATAGAAGCAGAGAAGAGATAGATGGTGGTTGAAGGGAGAGGGAGACCGACGAAGGGTCTTTGTTTCGCTGTTGTTTTAGGGTTTCCCTACCGCACTCCTGTAACCCGACACCCGCCCAACTCTCCCTAATTACATCCTCATCCTTCCCTCAACTCTTCTCTCCTTCGTCCGAACAATTGTTTTATCAACAAATAATCATCACACTCTTGAGGCAGGAAAAAAAGGTGCACTTTTGGATACAAAACATCCCTGCAAGCTTCGCGAAGGCTGAGAGAGTAGAGCGGAGCAAATTCTGAACAGCTGAAGGAACTTTGTACCTTATTTCTTCTTGAATTATCCAACTCTAATATAATCGAGTGTAATAATCATATGACCCGTCCAAATAACTAATTTTGGAGGAATCGGGACTTACGTCGATTTTTGATAACGTTCCTTATGAAAACTCAATGAAAACGCTGAAAATTATTTCACAAAGGTTTATTATTTTTCTGTATAGATCACTCGTCTGCAAAAATCACAGCTCTGCCAGTGTCACTATTTTGTATTATATTTTTTTACCTACCATCCATAGGTACTACCTTACACCTCCACCTCCATAGGTGCTGCCTTACACCTTCACAATCTAGTACAATAAGAAGAACTAAACACTCGATTCGAAGAAATAGGGAGCTTCATACGGATATTTGATAACTGGTTGCTAAGGAAGCAAAACTGAATACAACTCGAAGAAACTAACAGCGATCGCATTTTGGTCAGATAAAATTTGAACGGAGATTAGGCCTCTTTGGTGGTTCACATTCGTGTTTCTGATTTATCGTAAGTATAACCCTTAAGTACTCGTGGGGAGCGAGTGGTCTGTCCTGCGGAGCTCCGGGTGTTCTCAAAAATTTCTTAAAATTCAATTTCTTGGGTGGTTTATTATTTTTTTTGGGTGATTTTTTTCTTGCTCGATTCCAGTGGTTCATTATTGATAATAATAAACCAAAATAGCTAGGTATGTACAGGGTCCGCCAGTGCACGCATGTGTTGACCAAAAAACCGTTTTTTTTTTCAGGAAATGTTATAGTACATCTATTAGTGTGTTTTTAATATTATACATAAAACTGTTCTTAATGTTAAAGGTTGTAATTTGGTTTGATTATGCTCATTGAGTACAGGCAGAGGTTGAAAGCATTGCACGCCCTGCTGTAATATTTCAATGCTCTATTCAGATTATTTCGATAGGCGGAAATTTGTTGAACTAATACAGACATAAAAATTAGAAAATAAAAATAATAAAAATGTTTTCATTACACAAAAGAACTTCAATATTCGAAGTATATCGGAAAAGTATGACGTTTATAACGATAAACCTCTCTTAACACATAGGTCTTCCACATAGGTAATAAAACACACCGTTGAATAATCTATTCGTTAAGTTTTAACAATTAATACACATTTCTTTTATAAACAAAATAGACGACATAAACTTGCTCGAGTGGTCGACAATTGACGAGACAAAGAATACAATGGAGGATGTCAGACTTGGCTGGTGACGGGATAGGGTACCCGCAGGCTTCTCATTGGTGGTCCGCCCTTCGGAGCTCCATGGAGATCAAAACAGGTCTACGGAAGATTTATAGCAGGTCTGTGGCACTGAAAACAAACGAAATTAAACTTTACCGTTTGATACGTAGGGGTGCCAGAGAGTAAATAGCAAGCATACGAAATGGAACATATCCCTTCAGATGAAGAATTTAATCTGTGAGATCGAGATCTGAAGATCCCGCTTCACTCTATCTACTTGTACTTTCCCACTATACTTATTGGTATTCGCTACATTTGACTCCTAATGGCCAGTGAGGTGAATTTGATTAGAATTAGAAAGGAGGCTCCAAAAATTGCCAGGACATTTATTCATGCACCATCGAGCTGTTTATGTAGATAAGTATTCCATTCATTAGGTGTTCCTGATCAGAGAATGCCCGTCGAGTTGAACATATGGGCGAGAAGGTTCCTACTCAACAGGATGTGAATGTGCTGGTGTTACCGATCCAAGATCGCCCATCAAAGTGACCATACACCGGGAAGAGATGCCTACTTGGTTTTGAGATATAAGGTTGACTGGTACCGGTCAATGATCGCTCTTCATGTTAAACTTATGTCTGGAAAATAAGTGTTGAAATTGTCCGAAGTTGGTTTGGCAAGGTTTCTGGAATATTTAAGAGTTTGTAAGAGTGAGCATATGGCTAAAGATTCCCACCCGAGTATCTGATTGGGCTTGAGCCTTCGGCTCTTTATGGGGGGTCTCCTTCTCCCCAAGAGTGATGCGCAAGTGCAAACTTCAAATCCTAGTAACACCTTAACTTCTACATTTTCCTTCTGATTTAAGTAAAATTTTTAGGATTTGGGACGGTTTCTTATCAATTTCATCCTAATTGGATTATTGGTACCCACTGAGCATGCGCACACGTGACATCCCTAATAATCATAACTTCTATAATTTTTTTTTCGAGATCAATGGGATTTTCATGGGTTATATGATTGAGACTCTGGATGGTTCCCTTTAAATGTCATAGTCATCTGGTCAACGAATACGGAGGGTCAACGAATATTGAGATTACCTACTACGGTTTGAGGCACCTATAAAATCGTACTACGGACACGAGAATGCTATGTACCACACCCACTTGGCAGACGAATTTTATTCAGTTGACCCCATTTTCCATTCTGTTCACTAGTTGTTCAGGTGGATCGATCAAGCTGATTGAAGGGTTTTGATTCAGGATTGATCAAAGTGATGGCTCTGCCAGACTCCTCCGAACTTTAAGTATATTTTTTTAAATGATCCAGTTTCAGACTACACTCCTATTCCCTAAAATCATATTCAATAACCCTTCCTCCTCTGCTATACAACATGATCTTTATGACAAAATCGTTCTCAGGCATCACAGATAGGCTCTGAATATTTCTCTTTGTTCAGCATAGTGGGGTTCCTGTGTCCCATTTGGCACAGTTCTGGGCGCAATGTTTTTTTCTATACGTAAATTGAGGAATTTTCTTTCATGCGGGCTTATATCCACTTGGAATTTTTCGTGGGAAATTGAGAAAAACTAATTTCATGGCGAAGGAAGTTGTCTAGGGTTTCCAAATAGTTTGTTCACAGAACTTTTGATTGTAAGACCGAATTTCAAAATTCTGGCTTGCGTTTTGAGGGAGACACGGCCATTTATTATTTTGATTTTGGCCCATTTGATGAAAAACAATAGGTATGGGCCACTTTGAAAAAAAAAATAAATTAATTAAAAAAAAAATACGAGTTTTTGGTTGTGTGAAGAAAAATCTCATTTTAATTTTCTTTTATTGGTTCACCCGTTATTTTCAATAATGAACCTTCGGAATCGAGCGAGAAAAAATATTCTAACCCCCTCAAAATTTTATGGTTTACGTTTCAAGGTACGTAGAAGCCGAAAACTGTATTTAAAAAAAAGTGTTTATTGAAAACAATGGGATCGATACAAGCCGTTTTTTCGGTAGGCCCGATTTTTAGGAAGCTTTTAAAGGGGGATACAAACCGTTTCGAAAGGAATACCTACAACTCGTGAGGTGATAGGCCTTATCCAAAAGATTCAGAATCCGTGAAAAAACAGATACTGTAAAACATAGAAATGAGCCCGTTTGGAAGAAAATTCTTCAACTATATCCCCTTGGTCTTGAATTATCGATGCTGGAGTGATGATGGCTTTGCCTACTTTTGTAACTTCTGTATTCTGTTAACCTATCCATAATTTCAGCACATTTACAGCAGATTTCACTAAAAGCTCTGAAGTCTTACAATTGGAAATCTAGGAGTGTTATCACTGTCTATGTTAGAAATACCACTGCTTTCTGCTGGAAAGAGTCTGACGTAGTTACTGCATTACCTGGAAAGATCGTCATAATTTAGTTCAACTGATCGAACGCGTTGACTAAATTCAAAGCATGGATGTGTCCAATCCTCTTCACCTCAACAATGGGTGGTTCGACCACCAGGAAATTCACAGGGGTAATCAAGATAAGACCACAATTTGAAACTACGGTGCCTCTTCTCCTTTGCTCAACAAAACCAGTGAGTAGCAATTTGCTCGCCTGTTTCAAGATGAGATGCTTGCATATCACCACACTATACCGACTTTGCACTTTCGTGAGTATAAAATACTTCCTCTTCTGGTGGAATCTGTAATCGCTATTATGTTGCTTAGGGCTCCTTTCGTTCATTAACTAGCATTCAAGTGAACATTCACCCAGAAACAATCATAACTTCGGATAGTAATCTTGATTTTGCTGTGATACATAAATAATTTATGCACAATAATATATACATAAATAATATATGCTTGACGTGGCAAGCTTGTGCTTACGACATGAATGAAAGTAAGACGTGGCTATACTTGAATCCCTGTGTGGGTAAAGACCGTCAGACTAGAGGATCCTGGTTTACGACCGCTGACTATGGAGGGGTTAATGGGAATGTAACATCATCTCATCGAACCTTGGGAACAATCGCGAAAAAAGAACTCAGCGGTAAAGACGCGAGAGAGTTCAGTGAAGCGGTGCAGTGGGTCGAGATAGGAACTGTTAGAGGTTGAGATGGATTGAGGGTAGTAAGAAGGGGGGGGGGTAGAAGAGTATACTACGGACTGCTGGGCTCAGGTGAACATCCTCCCAATAGATAGAAACTCAACACCGCCCCAGAGTCGCCTAGATGAAGGAGGTCACATTTCAAACAAGGTCGGTGGGAACAGAAGGCCCTTGCTATCCCTATATTCCAAAAAACATCTTCACAAAACAATGGCGAAAACAAAGATGATCTTGATTCGCTTTAGATAGAGGGGTAGTGTTCAAGAGCCAGGTAGTTCTGCCCGATTCACTTACTTGGAGCAGAGATAGGCCCTCGGGAAAGTAGCTCACATTTCCACAATATTTTTTTGGTAGGTGTGCCGCTCAGGTTAAGACAAATTACTGGTAAGACTTACCACCAGAAATTCTACGCCAGATGATCATTGCTTGCATTATTGTGTGAAAAGTGAAAGTCGGCTAACCCTTATACAGTGATTTGGTTTTCAGAAAACAAGGAATAGAAGGGTTGCAGAAAATTTCTCCAACGCATTGGTGGTGACCGATCTGAAGGATCCAATTGAAGACTCAGATCAATAGACCAATAGACTTAGACCAATTGAAGTAGCTTCAACGAGCCAGTTCTAAAATTGTCGTTTTGGTTTATTATTTTCAACAATGAACCTTTGGAATCAACCAAGAAAAAAAAGTTTAACCCCCCCTCCCTCTTAAAATATGTTGGTTTACGTTTCAAGGTAGGTACGTAGAATCCAAAAATCGAATAAAAAACTCTCGAAACTCTCTGTTCAATTTCTCCCTTGCGAGGGAAAAACATTAAATCATGTTTAATGTTTTTCCCTCGCAAGGGAGAAATTAGATTGCCGATCACTCAGCTGATCAGTGACCACTCAGGCGCCTTCAGCATTCTCCATTGACCCTGCTTCTCAAATTTCAGCTTCCTGCGTTCAACAGGAGAGAAAATGGCCTTGGAGCTCACTCAGCTGATCAGTGACCATCTTGGTACAACTAGACCCCAAATGGAGCCGATATAACGTGGTAACTAAGAAATCGGTCCGTGGTAACTAAGAAAAAAAAACGTTGCAGATTTGCGTGTCGGAATTCACAGAACGACTCCCAGCCCTAAAACATTAAACATGTTAAAATTTGGCCGTCCGTCCGCCGTCCGCGGCACTTTCCTCAGTTAGCATTGACTGATTTTGATGAAATTTGGTATTTAGGCTCCATTTGGGGTCTAGTTGTGTCCCGATGCTTTTGGTTGACGTAGGCCACTTCTAAGGGTTGAAAAGTAAGGATTGAAATTTTGAAAACGCCCTAACTCAAACGATTTTGATATAAAGGTATTGTTTTTCCATCAAATTAAGATAGTATTGAATTTTTAGAATTTTTAGAGACCATGCGGAGCCCTGTAGGACAAACCGTTCGCTCCCTAAGGGTCGGTTTATCAGTCACCAAAGTTAACGGAGGTTTATGTATCCCACTGTTAACTTTAACGATGGGATAAGTTATGGATACTATAAAGGTGCTGTTTATCAGTGCTAAATTAACCCACTGGTAACTATCAACTGGCTGGTAAAATTAACTGTCTGTTAGGCCTGTCTGCATGGAAGAAATACTTCTTCCAAGCAATAAAATCTAGCTTCCTCCACATAAAAAATCGTTTTCGCAGTGTGTTTTGCATCAGAAAAAGAAGAAATTAGAAGAGGATGACGCAATGTGCTTTGTTTTTTTTTGTGTTTTCTTTTCTCGATTTCGGTACCTATTTCCTTCTTGGCACGGCAAAACCTATTGTTTTTTGTTGAAAATTGTCTGGTCATGACAAGATCCCGTCCACCGAGCCACTATGTCCAGAATTTTCAAATTTGCAGACGAAATAGTTTGTACGTTAATAGAGAAGTAAAAAGGTACCCTTCTCGATTTCGAAAATTTTCGGCGTGTGACCATCCTGGCGACTGAATTTTGGTTTATTATTTTCAATAATAAGCCTTTGGAATCGAGCAAGAAAAAAAAATTTTAACACCCCCTCAAAATTTGATGTTTTACGTTTCAAGGTACGTAGAATACGAAAATCGAATAAAAAAATTTCCGTCCGTCCGCCGTACGCCGTACGCCGTACGCCGTACGCGGCACTTTTCTTAGTTACCATGGACCGATTTCGATGAAATTTGGTATATGGGCTCCATTTGGGGTCTAGTTGTGCCGCGAAGCTTTTGGTTGATGTAGGTCACTTCTAAGGGGTGGAAATTAAGGGTTGAAATTTTCAAGAGTGCCCTAGCTCGAAAACTCTCGAAATAAAGGTATCGTTTTTTCACTAATTTTAAATAGTACTGAATTTTTAAAAATTTTTGAGACCACCCGGAGCTCTGTAGGGCAAACCGTTCGGTCCCTACGAGTACTTGAAGGTTTTCCTTCGATAAAACAGAATCATGAGTGTGAATCGCAAAAGAGGTCTAATCTCCGTTGAAATTTTTTCTGACTAAAATGCGATCGCTGTTCATTTCTTCGATTTGTATACAGTTTTGCCTTCTGCGTAACCAGTAATCAAATTTCCATAATCAAAAGTCAATGGAGAATACTGAAGGCGCCTGAGTGGTCACTGATCAGCTGAGTGAGCTCCAAGGCCATTTCCTCTCCTGTTGAACGCAGGAACCTGAAATTTGAGAGGGCTGGTCAATTGAGAATGCTGAAGGCGCCTGAGTGGTCACTGATCAGCTGAGTGAGCTCCAAGGTCATTTCCTCTCCTGTTGAACGCAGGAACCTGAAATTTGAGAGGGCGGGTCAAAGGAGAATGCTGAAGGCACCTGAGTGGTCACTGATCAGCTGAGTGAGCTCCAAGGCCATTTTCTCTCCTGTTGAACGCAGGAACCTGAAATTTGAGAGGGCGGGTCAAAGGAGAATGCTGATGGCGCCTGAGTGGTCACTGATCAGCTGAGTGAGCTCCAAGGCCATTTTCTCTCCTGTTGAACGCAGGAACCCTGAAATTTGAGAGGGCGGGTCAATAGAGAAAGCTGAAGGCGCCTGAGTGGTCACTGATCAGCTGAGTGAGCTCCAAGGCCATTTCCTCTCCTGTTGAACGCAGGAAGCTGAAATTTTAGAGGGCGGGTCAATGGAGAATGCTGAAGGTGCCTGAGTGGTCACTGATCAGCTGAGTGAGCTCCAAGGCCATTTCCTCTCCTGTTGAACGCAGGAAGCTGAAATTTGAGAGGGAAGGTCAAGGGAGAATGTTGAAGGCGCCTGAGTGGTCACTGATCAGCTGAGTGAGCTCCAAGGCCATTTCCTCTCCTGTTGAACGCAGGAACCTGAAATTTGAGAGGCAGGGTCAAAGGAGAATGCTGAAGGCGCCTGAGTGGTCACTGATCAGCTGAGTGAGCTCCAAGGCCATTTCCTCTCCTGTTGAACGCAGGAACCTGAAATTTGAGAGGGCGGGTCAATGGAGAATGCTGGAGGCGCATGAGTGGTCACTGATCAGCTGAGTGAGCTCCAAGGCCATTTTCTCTCCTGTTGAACGCAGGAAGCTGAAATTTTAGAGGGAAGGTCAAGGGAGAAGGTGGTGGTAGGTGCTATTGATGGAGAACCAGTGATCTATACAGAAGGGTGATCTGTACAGAAAATAATAAACCTTTGAGCAATGATTTGCAGCGTTTTACATGCGTGCAGTCCATAGCTCCAGGAAACCTGGCTTTTTTTGTTTTTTAAATAAAATTCCATCCGAGATTGAAATAATACTTCCTCGGTTGCTGGTATTCTGATAATTTGGACGGATAGCCTGGCAGTTCACCTGCTTGACAATTTTACAGGCAGAGCTTTTACTGACGCCACAAAAGTCGCCGACAGACACCAACTTGGTTTTTTATTCTTTTATCCAATCAAAATCTCATCAAAAAATCGCAATCGTCCCACTTCTCCAAATGGTCAATTCGCGATCTATGTTGCCGCCTTTCTTCCTTCCGCCTTCTTCCCCACTGCAGGAATTCGACCATAAACACAGATCTTCGTCGCTGCTGTCTGAAAAAGAGCCCCACACATCCATTTTCGATTGTAGCATAATTCACTAACAATCAACAACGCAATTTGCAAAAACGAACGTTCTGGGAAACAAAAACACGAGAAGTGACTCTTTGAGGTTAAAAAGCCTTGCATAAATCGAGTTACCCCCCAGTAACTTTTTATTCGGTCCTCGGACGACCAGTTAACTTTAAACTACGGATAACGGCTATCTGGGGACTGATAAACGCGTACGATTGAGTTACCCGATGACCGTCGGATAAATCTGCTTTACCGGGGGGTAAAATGTGACTGATAAACCGGCCCTATGAGAACTTAAGGTTGAACTTACGATAAGTCAGAAACAGGAGTGTGAATCGCAAAAGAGGTCTAACCTCCATTTTAGGTGACAGAAGTGCGATCGATGTTGGTTGTTGATAGCAAGGGCAAAGCCATGTTCTTTGCAGAAGAGGGATCTATATAGAAAAATAATAAACCTTTGTGTAATAATTTGCGGCGTTTTTTCAATTAACACTTGTTTCTAACCCGTATATAGCACTAAATCGGATGAGTTCATACGAGTTCGAAACGAGTTTCAGGTAATTCATAAACGACTATTTTAGAGTTGAAAAGTTGTTGTAGCAGAAGATCCTGAAACTATATAACTAGATAACTGTATAAAGTAAAATAGTAATGCAGAGCAGGGGCTGTTGTTCCAGTTTTAAGCTCTAGTTCAAATTCTTGGAAGTTCAAATGGCAGAGCGTTAGTATGGTGAACTGAAGGACGAGAGTTCCATTTTCACTTTATATCAGCAAATTGTCTTATTCCTGTTTCTAAAACGCCACAGATAATTACAAAACGGTTTGTTAGTTTTGTGGAGAACTTCACTATGCAAAGAACAAGACCTTTTGTAGGTGGTGTGGGTCCTCTAGGGCTAGCCTGCAGAGTTACTAACATGTGGGAGTCATTTTTCTGACAAATTCCACAACAATATTGATCATTGAACGATAGTTGATCGTCAGGGCGGTTTCATTCGATTCTAAAAATTGAACATTATCTTAAATTGACGAAGAAAAGTCATGGAACATTCATTAATTAGGTGATCAACTATCCTCATCATACTCGAGCATTTTGAAAATGTTTTTCCCCACGTTTTACCCCTTAGACGTGACTGACAATAACCAAAAGCTTCTGGGCACAACTAGACTCCAGATGGAACTTATATATACATCAAATCGGGTGGGTGGGGGTAAAAATGGTTTTTTCTTGCTCAATTCCAATATTTTACATTGAAAATTATAAACCAAAATCCACTCACTCCAGGAAACACTTTTTTATATTTATTTAAATTACAACCGCGCAACCTCAAATTTAGAAATCCCACAAGTTCAGAAAAATGAAGAAAACCGAATCTGAATGGAATATAGAACCGAATATAGAATAGAATCTCCCGTCTTCCGTGAAGGGGATGAGAAGGCAAGCTGGAAAAAATGCTGTTATCCTCCCCCCCCCCTCAAGAAAAGACGAAACTTCCGTTCAGTGCACAACCACATCTTTCTTTGTTTTGAGGTGAACGATAAAAACAACTGCTCGATTGGCTTGAAATTTATTCTTGGGCTCACACACATTCTTGCATATCAAACTGTTTTGGAATTTGACCCCTCTCCACCCACATTTCCATTCCCCATCGCGAATTTTATTCCACTATATAAATATGCATTATCCTCAATAATTTAATATGGAATAATCAATAAATAATCAATCGTCTTAAACCATTAATTACACATATGGAACCCACCGTTTTTCCGAAAGGTACTGAATGGATTTTGAAGTGGAATTTTTCACTTTCCGATCAGTGCAGTGAGATCCGAATTCTGAGACCTACGTACTAAAGAAGTGGTGTTACGGAAAATAAATGAGACAATGAACCACAGCAAATTCATGGCAGTTGATAATCACTATTAAATAATCTTCATTGTATGCAAATCCCTTAAGATGTGGCACTTTTGAAGATCGAGTATCTGGAACTACCCAACAACGCGTAGGTCTATCCTTTTTAACTCAAATAAATATGATAATTATAAATGCTAAAAAACCCTGTTCTTAGTCTTTCTATCATTCCTTTTTCCAATTATAATTCTTCTATAGTCTCGTAAGTGTGATAAAATTATTGACTACTTCCGAAACGGCGCTCCGTTTGAAAATGTAATACCCAATTTCGCATTTCTCCGTAATAATTGATTAGTGATCTAAGGCCGAGCTTTGGCGAGTAATTACAGGCCGTCCACAACGAAATAAGTCTTATAATTTTGGTTTATTATTTTCAATAATGAACCTTTGGAATCGACCAAGAAAAAAAAATTTCAACACCCCCTCAAAATTTGATGATTTACGTTTCAAGGTACGTAGAATCCAAAAATCGAATAAAAATTTGGCCGTCCGTCCGCCGTCCGCCGTACGCCGTCCGCCGAAAGCGGCACTTTTGCCACTTAGCAATGACCGATTTTGATGAAATTTGGTATGTAGGCTCCATTTGGGGTCTAGTTGTGCCCCGAAGCTTTTGGTTGATGTAGGTCACTTCTAAGGGTTCCAAAATCAATTTTGAAATTTTGAAAACGCCCTAACTCAAAAAATGTCGATATAAGGTATTGTTTTTCCTTCAATTTAAGATTCTATGGAATTTTTAGAATTTTTTGAGACCACGCGGAGCTCCGTAGGACAAACCGTTCGCTCCCTACGAAAATTTAAGTGTTTATATTGAAATGTATATATATATATACATATAAATCAAAACGAGTGTGAATCGCAAAAGAGGCCTAATCTCCGTTCAAATTAGAGCTGACCGAAATGCGATCGATGGTTGGTGATTTTGATTTTTTTTTCTTCTCTCATATTGGATAGTTCGTGATTTTGTAGACGAGTGATCTATATAGAAAAATAATAAACCATTGTGTAATAATTTGCAGCGTTTTTCTTCGCCTTTTGAAAAAATATCTCATAGTTTGATTTTTCAAAGATTATGAAAAAAATTAAGAAAATAAGTCATTCTAAACTCATTCTAAAAGTAACGTAAAATGTAGTGGAGGGGGTTTAATTTCATTACATGCAAGTTGCATGCACGATTATAAGGATGATCCGATGCTTGATCAAAGCTTGAACCTCTTAGTACCTACCTCTAGCATTCAAATTTGATGATCAGATGATGATGACATTTATAGGGAACCGTTCAGAGTCTCACTATCCAACGTCCTCTTTGACAGATTGCTGCCATTCGCAGAAAAAGAGCTTGGGCACTATCAGGCGGGTTTTCGGCAGAGTAAGTCCACAAATGACCAAATATTCGTGCTGCGGCAAATCCTGGAGAGAGGAGCTGAGTTTGGAATTCAGACGCACCATTTGTTTGTTGATTTCAAGTATGCATACGATAGCATATCACGGGATAAACTGTACAAGGCCATGCTGGGCATGGGAATCCCTCCTAAACTGGTTCGCCTAGTGAAAGCTACTATGTCGAATGTCAGCTGTATGGTTAAGGTTCGGGGAGACCTGTCTGACCCATTCCAGTATCGAAAGGGTATTCGACAGGGTGATGCGCTGGCGTGCCTCCTTTTTAACTTAGCCTAAGAAAAAGCAATAAGAATGTCCGGTATACAGCTTCGAGGCACCATCATCAACCGAACGGTGCAACTTCTTGCATATGCCGATGCATAAAGATGCATTTGTCTCCCTAGAGGCTGCAGCCAAACAGATGGGGCTCGTCGTGAATCAGGGGAAAACGAAGTATATGATAGTTCTTTCCCCACCCAATGTTACACCAGGAGAAATAGCGATTGGGAATTACACATTTGAGAGGGTCCCCAACTTTGTGTATCTTGGATCTCTTGTAACTGAAGATAACAAAGTATCAGAGGATGTCAAAAGAAGGATAGCCTGCTCTGAGAGATGCTACTTTAGCCACCTCAAGCAAATGAAGAGCCGCCTTATATCGAGGGCTACAAAAATGAGGCTCTATAAGACACTCATACGGTCAGTTGCCACTTATGGTCTGGAATCATTGCCACTCTCACAGGTTGACAAGGAGCGCCTCCTCATATTTGAAAGAAAAATCCTCCGCCGGATTTTTGGCCCTGTCAATGATGATGGACTATGGCGGAGAAGAACAAACAGGGAAGTGTACAGCCTCTACCAGGAGCCCGATATCGGTCGTTTCGTCCGTCTAGGACGGCTTAGATGGGCTGGTCATATAGCAAGAATGGGAACTGACGAGATCCCAAGAATGATTTTGGACAGTGGAGTGTTCTCTACACGAAGAGCTGGATGTCCGAGGCTTAGGTGGATTGACGGTGTTAACCGCGATGCAGCTATCTTACTTCAGACTCGTAGCTGGAGGTCGACAGCGCAGGACAGAGTTGACTGGAGGAGGCCAAGACCCGTTAGCGGGTTGTCGTGCCACACAAGAAGAAGAAGTTCTGAGTCTCAACCACACAATCTCTGAAAATTCCATCTAAATGTAATGGAAACTGTAGAAGTTATGCTCAATAAGGACACACGCGCACTTACATGCATTCAATTTTGGTATGCGTAGTGGCTACCATTGAAATTGTCGTGTTGGATTTCATAGGGGATCATCAAGAGTCTCATTAACGCAATCCCTTGAAATTCCACCGAATTCGGATGGCAGCTGTAGACATTGTGGTTGCAACAAGAATTTTACGTGGGCGCAGTAGGTACCTATCAATTATCACGATGAATTTGATTGGGGACCATCCACACCTTACCTGCACAATCTCTGGAAATTTCATCGAATTCGGATGGAAAATGGAGTTTAGGTTTATTATTTTCAATAATGAACCTTTGGAATCGACCAAGAAAAAAAAATTTTTAACACCCCCTCAAAATTTGATGGTTTACGTTTCAAGGTACGTAGAATCCAAAAATCGAATAAAAATTTGGCCGTCCGTCCGACGAACGCCGTACGCCGTACGCCGTCCGCCGTACGCGGCACTTTTGCCACTTAGCATTGACCGATTTTGATGAAATTTGGTATGTAGGCTCCATTTGGGGTCTAGTTGTGCCCCGAAGCTTTTGGTTGATGTAGGTTACTTCTAAGGGTTCCAAAATCAATTTTGAAATTTTTAAAACGCCCTAACTCAAAAAATTTTGATATAAAGGTATTGTTTTTCCTTCAATTTAAGATTCTATAGAATTTTTAGAATTTTTTGAGACCACGCGGAGCTCTGTAGGACGACCCGTTCGCTCCCTACGAAAATTTAAGGGTTTATATTGAAATATATATATATATAAATCAAAACACGAGTGTGAATCGCAAAAGAGGCCTAATCTCCGTTGAAATTAGAGCTGACCGAAATGCGATCGATGGTTGGTGATTTTTATTATTATTATTATTTTTTTTTTGATTTTTTTTCTTCTCTTCATATTGGATGGTTGGTGATTTTGTAGACGAGTGATCTACCATAGGTATATAGAAAAATAATAAACCATTGTGTAATAATTTGCAGCGTTTTTTTGTGTTATGATTGTTACAAGGATTTCACCTGTGACACTGGGGATTATGTGGGAAACTACCACCGACTAACGATAGTCGCAATTTTATCCAAGATATTTATCTCTACTAGTGAAGTAAAGAAAGTAAAGTAAACAACCATTTCAGGTTGGATTTTCGTCTGACTGCCATTCCTGGCGTCGCGGACGTCATCAGCTGTCTTTCAGAGGGAAGATCAGAATTTGTTCTGATGATTTCGCTCATGGCTTCCCATTGCCTCGCCCTACTATTTAGTAGGCACCTAAATCACGAGGTAACAAGAGAAACTTAGGGGATAAACGAAATGGAGTTCTATTGGCTTGTTATATGAAAATCTATGTAACAATTAAACGAATAATTTTTACAGCATTGGAATATTTACTTAAAGAGGCGACTTTTCCCATTTCTAACTAATTTCTGAAAACACGAAGGTATTTATCTCGAATCTATAGAGTTATGATGAACAGTAGTTAGTCGATGAAGAAACCCGTTCAAGGAACAAATTAGTGACCTATGAATTGATTGTAGGTATTGTGATGACTGCCCGCTTTCCGAATGAATAATTCAAGGTCAAAAGGCTCGTAATAAATAACTAAGCAATGATACCGAACAACTGGCAGCACTTTTCTCAAAGGAGAATGGCTCAAAGGAATTATAACATGGTTACTAAATAACAGGTTCTAACTGAGGGATGTGGGATCGAGCAGAATGAGGGAAGGTGAAGTAAAGTGGAAGTAGAACGATTCATTAGAGGTTGAGAAGGGAGCGTAGATGGAGGGAGTGGTCTGTCGGTCCGCCCACCAACCAATGGCGTGACAGTGAGCCTGAGGGTGAACCGCTAGGCACAGGCCCACGACTAGTCGGCGGGAATCTTTCCATCCGGTTAGTTCGACCCGTTTTTATTCGATTAGGCCTCTTTATCAAAATTTGAAATTATGTTATCACCGAGTTAGCGAAAGGTCATTATGTAAAATCTGTGGTGAAATTAGTGCTGTGACAGGAGCATGTTAGGGGCACAACAGTCCCCGTCCGGGGGAACGCCGGTTCTGCCCAGTTTCGGCTTCACTCAGGAGCAAGTGGCATGCGTATGCGAGGTTCTGCAGCAAGCAGGCAACATGGACAGGCTGGGCCGGTTTCTTTGGTCACTCCCAGCCTGTGAAAAACTCCACAATAACGAGAGCGTCCTCAAAGCCAAAGCAATGGTCGCTTTCCACAGAGGCAACTTCAAGGAGCTCTACAGGATCCTGGAGAGCCACCAGTTCTCCGTACACAATCACGCCAAGCTTCAGGCACTCTGGCTGAAGGCGCACTACGTGGAGGCGGAAAAGATGCGCGGTCGGCCGTTGGGAGCTGTGGGTAAATACAGGGTTCGACGAAAGTTTCCACTCCCGCGAACGATTTGGGACGGCGAGGAGACTTCTTACTGCTTCAAAGAGAAGTCTAGATCTGTGTTGAGGGACTGGTACGCTCACAATCCTTACCCGAGTCCGCGAGAGAAACGTGAGTTGGCGGAAGCCACGGGCCTCACAACCACGCAAGTTTCCAACTGGTTCAAGAACCGAAGACAGCGCGATAGAGCTGCCGAACACAAAGATGGGTAAGTTGAATAATTTTCCATTAGATACTTGTATCCTCCAATACTTATTTTATTCAAGAATTGTATGTATATCCAGCCTGCAAAGTTACGTTTTAGATCAAAGTGTAAGCGTACATATTGTGTATACTTTGAGAGCGATACTGCGTAATACCGACCCAAGTTAGTGCCAAAACATTTGTTACTGTTTGCAATCCAAATGCATTGCCTTGATTCCTTCGAATTGTTTCGACATATCGTTCTTTCAAATCATCGGTATTATTGACGTTTCAACAACTCGGGCAGAAAATATGCTGGACCACGTTCAATCGCCGATAGGTAGCTCCCACAACAGCCGTTCCACGATATTATCCACAGCCACTTGGATGTGACAGCCTTGAAATCACTTCAAAGAAATAAAACAAGCTTTATTGATCAAGGACAGCATTGAGTACAAAATCCCACGGACTGCTAGTAAATTTACTCATTATATTATGGCATTTGAAGCATGATGACCAACCTGTTACCCCCACTGTGTGGTGCATGCTCCTCTTGGCCCAATTCATCCATTGCAAATGTAGTAATTTGTCTCGCATGCTACTTCATCCTCTGGATTGATTGGATACAATCAGTGGGGAGCTCTTTCAAGTCACTTCAATGAGCAATGAATTGATACATAACTACAGTCATCGATCACTATACCGGTTTTACAATAGGCTAGATTCTCCTTTTCCCATATTGATATTGCCCATTAAGCCTATCCATGAACCAACTACCCTATGGTAGATATTCGTTACATTTTTATAAAACATTACCACCTGATAAAAGAAAATGCAAAAGACAAATACTAATTCACCTCATTACTGCATCATGCTCAAATGCTATTTTCACTTATTGACTCCAACTTTGATTGAATAGTAGTGAATGATAATTATTCAATGCTAACAATTAATTATTGTAATAATTGCTCATTTCTTTACTTAATCATTGCTATCAATTATGGTTTGTAATTCTTGAATAGGTTCCTTCCACTACCATATGGACTCTGTCGTACCTACTTTTATTCTTTCTTCAATCTGTTATAAATCATGGTATTAATCTTAACTGATAATGTAACCTGAAGCAACCAGCGTACTCTGTTCTCAATAGGCTCATGATTGTTGCGGTTGGATGAAAGCTCATTACCTACCTCTTCCCGAAAAGGTAGGTTTTCCCGAAATACGTTTTGAACCATCAACTCCAGGGCTTAGTCATAGCACAAATATATTGGTAAGCTTTCAAAAAGATGGTGATCCACTTGAAATCGGACAATTTAACGAACCTCGTGTGTTGCCTTGCAAATTCAGTTGTTGAAATTGGCAAAAAATATTTATAATTAAGCAAATTTCTGGAAAATTTAAATCATCATCGAAACGGCATGAACTAAGTTCCATAGTTTAGGTAACATTATTCCATATCTATGTTGAAGTTATGTCATTCAGTTCACACTATTTAACCCTCGGAACGCTTGAAATAATCCAAAATGGTACCAAAACGTCAATAATATCTAACGAAAGTATATCAAAATATCGTTAGCAAAAATAAATAAGAGTAAGAGCTTTTAGAAGAAGTATAAATAGCTACAAACGGTTTTTTTATTTTTATTTTTTTTATATATTTTTTTTTAATAGTTAGACGGAAACAATTATTCTGAGTCTAGTTGTCAATGATGTTACATTCAGTAACATGAGTTTTTACAAAAGTGAACGACCAAAAATACACAAACAATCATCGTTCAAAAATAGCTAATAGTAGCTAGATAATACGATAAAAATAAAGGATTTTGTGAAAATCTGCTTACTATTTCATGTAGTTCTGCATCAGTAAGTCTTGGAAATGATAGTTATCTATTCAACTTTGAGAATAAATTATGGATCACAAACAATAGTCAGGAAATTGATAAAGGCATATCTGGACCACGGATTACTTCTCTGACCATTTATTACTGACTATGCAATAGCTAAGATGTTCTTGTCCGATTCTGCTCAAACTTGGAAAGTGGTTTGACAAAAACTCTGAGCAAACCTGGTGAATTATTAGAGATATTAGACCTATTTGAACCAATTGCTGAATGTAATTATTGAATAGGAGTTGAATTTTTAGCTATTAAACCGTAACTATCCTTGAAATAACCATGACATTTCTGTGAAAATGTCAGGAATAGGGCAGGTTGATTGTTTGATGTTTACAAATGGATTCCACGGACCATAGTTTGATAGAATTTTCTGCCCATGCGCAAACATTCAATTCACCAATACATTGTCTTTCAACTGAGACTTGTGGGTATTTGGTGACTGACGGATTCCGTTGATCCTTTGTGATTTCAACAGTGATCTAAATATTGGTTGCCTCTGCGCACTCACTAGTTAGATTCACACTCCGCGCACCACTTTCACAAATTTCGTATAATTATGACGGAAGATTGTGTAGGTCCTATCGCTTCTATTGTGGACAAATTCATTATGACAGCTGAGCATACGCTTATGTAGATTCTCCCTAAATACTGATTTTGCTCAAACAGAACAGTTCTGCAATTATTGATTTTCCCTGTGCATTGTGATTGAATCATGACAACCACTATGTAGGGTAAGGTGGGAGCAAGTTCCCGCACGGAGAGAGTTCTTGCACCTTTAGTAATAAGGAGTAATGAAAAAAAGAAGAAGAAAAAACGCTGCAAATTATTACACAAAGGTTTATTATTTTTGTATATAGATCACTCGTCTGCAAAGAACACGGCTTTGCCATTGTTACCACCAACTAACTTGAAGAAAAACATCGATCGCATTTCGGTCAGCTATCATTTGAACGGAGATTAGGCCTCTTTTGCGATTCACACTCGTGTTTCTGATTTATCGTAATTCCAACAGCCAAATTTTGGTTTATTATTTTCAATAATAAACCTTTGGAATCGACCAAGAAATTTTTTTCTAACCCCCTCAAAATTTGATGGTTTACGTTTCAAGGTACGTAGAATCAAAAATCGAATACAAATTTGGCCGTCCGTCCGCCGTACGCGGCTCTTTCCCACTTAGCATTGACCGATTTTGATGAAATTTGGTATGTAGGCTCCATTTGGGGTCTAGTTGTGCCCCGAAGATTTTGGTTGATGTAGGACACTTCTAAAGGTTCAAAAATGAATTTTGAAATTTTGAAAACGCCCTAACTCAAAAAATTTTGATATAAAGGTATTGTTTTTCCTTCAATTTAAAATTTTATAGAATTTTTGGAATTTTTTGAGACCACGCGGAGCTCTGTAGGACAAACCGTTCGCTCCCTACGAGAATTTAAGGCTTGGACGTACGATAAATCAGAAACACGAGTGTGAATCGCAAAAGAGCCCTAATCTCCGTTAAAATGTTAGCTGACCGAAATGCGATAGATGTTTTTCTTCATGTTGGATGGTTGGTGGCTTTGCAGACGAGTGATCTATATAGAAAAATAATAAACCATTGTGTAATAATTTGCATCGTTTTATTAGATTTTTGGATTCTAAGTACCTTGAAACGTAAAACAAATTTTGAGGAGGGGTTAAAAAGAAATTTTCTTGGTCGATTCCAAAGGTTTATTATTGAAAGTAATAAACCAAAAATCTTCAAATTATTACACAAAGGTTTATTATTTCTCTATATAGATCACTCGTCTGCAAAGAACAAAGCTTTGCCATTGTCACCTCCTACCAACCATAGATACTACCTACCAACCACATACCTACTTCACAATCAAGAATAAAGAAGAAATAAACGCTTCAAACTCAGTTCAAAGAAACAGGTACTAGTTGGGGTTCCTTCATACGGAAATTTGATTACTGGCTGCTAAGGACGCAAAACTGAGTAGAACTCGGAGAAACGAACAACGATCGCATTTTGGTCAGCTAAAATTTAAAAGGTGATTAGGCTTCTTGCGATTCACCCTTGTGTTTCAGATTTATCATAAGTCCAATTCTCAAGTTCTCATAAGGATTAAACGGTTGATCCTTAGAGCTCTAGATGGTCTTATTCGATTCTAATAATTCAATACTATTTTACATGGAACAAAATAATATCTTTATATCGAAATTTTTAAATGTAATGAATGTGAACTTGCGGAAACTTACCCCCTCCTAGCCTCACCATAATCACTATAACCATATTATGTAGAGAAGAGGAAACTAGGTGCCTTACTCGCTTGGCAGATTTTGTTTTCTAAATTCTTCAGACCGACATCGGCAGTGTTGATGAGAGTCTGTTAACTGTAAGTCGAGCGAGTTAGCTCGTTGAATTTGCCGTAGGTAGGTGACACTTTTATTTATAACAATATCCATTTAGAGCTATAAATATGTGTCTATATAAAGTAGGTGAGACTGGAAGGGGCTGCCAGCGGGAAGGCGTCCAAGCCGGCTCCCCCCCCCCCCCCACGACGACATGCTCCATCGCCCCCTGCTCAGACTTCTCATACTCTTGTCTCACGGGACTCGGATGCTACGCTGAGGCGAACGACCACCAAAATAATGAATGCGTCACTTCAATAATAGTTGAGGATAAAATTTGCAAAACGAGCGAGTTTTTCTATTCGATTGTAATTTTCGGAAAACTCAAAACAACTTCCTCCGTCTTACCATCCCCCCATTCTTATTCCTTCCTCCATCTTTTATAATCGAAGTGATTAACTAATTTCGTGTCTCATTTTCCGTTACGGCAAAAACTTGCTTTCGAACGGTAAATGGGCAATACGGAAACAACCCATGAATAGTTGGTGGAAAGTACAGTAGTGTATGTGCTTTTGGAGAGTTTTCAGGAACGTGGAAAAAAACTACTTAATTAATATGTAATGGAGACTGTGTAACAGCGTTCGTAAATGTTGCAATAACTGACTGTATAGGCTGAATAATATTATTGTTTAGAAATGCATGCATTCCAAGGGACGTCCCATCGGATACCTAGGGATTAGTTACATTTTAACCAGTAAGCGATAAATCACACATTGTTATTTACCTTTCCACTGCAAAAACAAGAAGAACTTGGCGCTTTGCGCCTCGGCGGGGGGCTCCGCCCCCCTGCACCCCCCGGTTTATTTCTTTTTCCATACTCTGTATGAAATCATAGGAACACAGAATGTGTTTTTGCGATGCTAGTCATCCGTTAAATAAAAAACAACAATAATAAATGTGGAGTCTTTGGCAATAATAAAATAAATAATTGTTAGACATTTAATTTGGTCTAAAACCCTATAAATGTTATGTAAATAAATATGTAACTACAAGAAAAATACTATATAAATTGAGAGCTTTCCAACGAATGGTGAAAAATTTCTGTGCAATGAACACTGCGGGAGTTCTATTTCCTTACCAACGGCTTGGTTGCACGTGAAAATCATTATAAAAGGCGCGTAACGGTTTTTTCTGTCGCTTTTTCGTGACGATTTTTTTTCGGTAGGTCATCGGAAAAACACATTCTGTGTTAAAATAGTTTCACCCATTTAAATTAATTACATGCGTGATGAGATGTCTAGTTCAGGAGGAATATTATGTTTGAGGTATAAATGACCAAACTAGAATTGTTGTTTTGCTGGTTTTTGGGTTTACGTTTCAAGGTACGTAGAATCCAAAAATCGAATAAAACGCTGCAAATTATTACACAATGGTTTATTATTTTTCTATATTGATCACACGTCTGCAAAGCCACCAACCATCCAACATGGAAAAAACATCGATCGTATTTCGTTCAGCTAAAATTTGAACGGAGTTAGGCCTCTTTTGCGATTCACACTCGTGTTTCTGATTTATCGTACGTCCAACCCTTAAATTCTCGTAGAGAGCAAACGGTTTGTCCTACAGAGCTCCGCATGGTCTCAAAAAAGTCTAAAAATTCGATAGAATCTTAAATTGAAGGAAAAACAATACCTTTATATCAAATTTTTTTGAGTTAGGGCGTTTTCGAAATTTCAAAATTCATTTTTGAACCTTTATGGAGTCCAAATGGAGCCTACATATCAGATTTCATCAAAATCGGTCAATGCTAAGTGGGAAAAGTGCCGTGTACGGCGGACGGACGGCCAAATTTTTATTCGATTTTTGGATTCTACGTACCTTGAAACGTAAACCATCAAATTTTGAGGGGGTGTTAAAAAAAAAAAAATTTTCTTGGTCGATTCCAAAGGTTCATTTTTGAAAATATTAAACCAAAAACGTTCCTTCTAGACTAAAATAGCATACTTTATCTCTAGAATCGAATGATACCACCCAGAGCTCCGTAGGACCAACCGTTCGCTCCCCGGGTTGGTCGATAACTCAGAAACACGAGTGTGAATCCCAATAGAGGCCTAATCCCCGTTCAAATTTCAGCAGATTTTAGCCCTCCTTAGGTATAAAATTATAAAAACCAGCAAAACAACAAGTCAGAAAAAAACCAAACAAAAAGTCTAGTTAGGTCATTACCTCAATCGTAAATTAATCAGTATGTTGAGGAGGATCTGTTGGTTTTGATTGGTTGTCCGTAGAAGATCACTTCTGTATTCAAGGTGAAATATTCGAAACTCACTCTCCGACGAGGTTTCTGGACTCCTGGCGCTAGGATGACACTAGGGTCTCAGTCGGTCGCCGTTCGTTCCTCGTTCCGGGTTAGTATTTCAGGAAATAGAGGGCGCAAAAACTTAAAAAGTTGTACCTAAATTTGAAATTTTAATGGATTTTAGAAATTCATTAGTGCCCGGCCCTAGGGAATTGAAAAACTGAAATATTGCTGCCGGAATCATCAAAATCGAACAGTAATTGCCAGAGAAAAATGGGAAAACCCGTTAATTCAGTTATGTTTTTCCCATAAAATGTAGCTAAACTTGAAAGTTTCTAGGATTTTACAAATTCATTAGTGCATGGGCCTTAGGAATTGAAAAACTGAACGATTGCCGCTGGAATCATCAAAATCCAACTATAATTGCCAGAGAAATATGGGAAAAAATGGGATAAACCCTTTATTCAATAGTTTTTCCCATTTTTCTTTGGCAATTATTGTTCGATTTTTATGATTTTGGCGGCAATATTTCAGTCTTTCAATCCCCTTGGGCCGTGCACTAATGAATTTCTAAAATCATTAAAAATTTCAAATGTAGGTACAACTTTTCAAGTTTTTGCGCCTTCAATTTTGGTAAATACTAAAAACGAACGGCGACCGACTGAGACCCCCTTAAATCCACTTTGGCACAAAGAATAGTTCATGAAAATCTTGAGGTGTATTGGTTATGTTTGTCTAATTTTAATGCTTGGGTTCCATTAGTACCTAACCCTTAATCCGTAATAATGAAAAATTCTGAAAATTATCTCCCCACTCACGCCTCTCTCCCCAAGGCTATTTTTTTCGTCCAACTGGGTTGAGAATTGAGGACTAGACAGCGGGCAAGGTATCGTCAGAATTCATCCTGTGTTCAGTAAATTGCACTTCCTTCCTCCCCTTCAAACTCCAACTTCAAATTCCGGCGACGTAGTCCACAACTAGATAGATTTCTGTGTCAAACAAAAAATAAACACGCAAATCGGTTGAAGAATAAGACCTGGCCAGAGTACATAAGATTCTGTCACACACATACACCCAGACATACACCTATGGATTTGGATTCAGAATGGTCTAAAACGGATTTGTTTGTCGTTATTTCTTTTCTCTTTTTGAGTGTTGTCCTCCATCGCCCCAGATTAGTCGCATAAGGACGCCCAAGTCTTACTGTGGGACGTCCTAAAAAGAGGCAGTCGTCATTGTTTCTCAGCCTTCTTCCGCATTCTAGCGACCGATCTGTGGCGAGTCTTGGCGGGCGAAACAGTTGTCAAGTTACAAATTGCAGATCGTGTTTTTAATTAATTTTACAGAGTCTTACAGAGCTCTGAGTCGTCTCTATTGTCCAAAAAAGCTGCAAATTATTCCACAACGGCTTATTATTTTTCTGCAAAGAACTCGGCTTTGTCATTAATTGTACAAAGTACTTACCACAGCCAAACATCTTATTTCCTAAGTTTTGGGTGCCTTCATAACAAAATTCAGTTTTTAGTTGTTAAGGATGTAATACTGAGTGACTTGTTCCCGATTAATTTCATAATCAACTCTCATTTAGTTAGGAATCATCGTTCAGAGCTCTAAATGGTCTTATTCGTTTCTTAAACTTGAACACTATTCTAAATTGATTAAAAAGTCAGTGATATTCACTTATTAAAAATAGTTAGTTGTCCCCAGAACTCTGGTTGGAGTCAAAAAGTTCTTAAAAATTGTCGCTATTTCAAATTAATGAAAAAACCATACTTGTATATCCCAAATATAAAAATTGATACACGGGAACTTGCCCAAGTGCCGCGTACGGGGGACTGACGGAAACATTTTTATTTGACTTTTAGGGTCTACGTACCTTGAAACGTAAGCCGTACAATTTTGAGGGGGTGCTGTAATTTTTTTCTAGCTCGACTCCAAAGGTTCATTATTGAAAATAATAAACCAAAATAGGAAATTGTATTGCATTGATTAGAAAATCACACTTTTCCATTGAAGAAGTCTCCATCCAAGAAAGTCTATGATGCTTTGAAAATATCATCCTCTAACTTTCACCCCTTACATATAGTCGACTGAGAGTAACCAAAAGTTTCAGGCCACAGTAGACCCCAATCAATTCTACATCTGTTGAAACGTAAAACAACAAATTTTGAGGAAGAGTTTAGAATAGTTTCTACTCGATTTATATACGAGTAAGTTGGAAAATGAGAAGAGGACAGCGCACGATTTTGCTACACACATCCATTCAGTACAAAAATTGTATTTATCATAATGAATTACAACTTTTCACAAGTCCCATGATCCAGGTGATGTTCTTAAAATTTCACTATGATAGGTACATCAATCTTGGTGTTGCCTAATGTCCTGGATAGTCCTAGTAATGGCGCACAAAAGTGTGTATAGTAGTGGGTTTAAGTGAAGCAAAGTGAATTTTACATAACGTCTAATTAGTAGTAATAAAAATTAACTTATCACGAACATATCAATATTTTATTTTTGTCACAGATATGAATTCAAGGTGGAACGAAACGGGTTCGTATTTTGAAAACTATTGAATATGATCGATTTCACAAAATTGTGTTCTTAGGAGTGTTGCGCTTCTGAAGACAGAAGCGTTTCAAGTAGATAATATTTATTGATTGGGGAATGTAATGGGTAGAGTTACTAAGAAGAACAATAGTAATACTGCAGAATAGAGCATGAGGCACTTACACTGTATGAGACACTAACAATTTAATTCAATTAATTATTTCAATATATCGGTAGATAGAATTTGATTTTCGGACTGTGTTTTGGAATCGGGTCTTTTGATTTTAAAAGATCTGTATAATATGAAATTCACTTTTGCAAATCCTTACACGCCACTCTCCTTAGGGTTACTCTGGTAAAATTCACAGTGGGACGTATTTTGTATCATCAAAAACTCTGCCTTCACATTTAGCTCATTAACATTTTAAAACTCTGAAAAAAATTTATATTACATATGTTATGATTACATGTCTAGTCCATGATAAAGATACGATTGAGGTATTGTTGACCAAAACTAGACTAGCTGTTGTATTTGTTGTTCTTATTCCATGACGTTTCCACCCAGGAACTGGGTCCTATTCATACGGTATCTACAAATAAAAGCTTCAATTCAGCACCCAGTAATAACAATACACAACCATAACAACAATAACAATAACAATAGACTAGCTGTTGTATTTGTTGTTCTTATTCCATGACGTTTCCACCCAGGAACTGGGTCCTATCCATACGGTATCTACAAATAAAAGCCTCAATTCAGCACCCAGTAATAACAATACACTACCATACGTTAATAATTATCCAATTATCTAATTCTACTGCAACCCCCAAAAATCCCATAATATATATTATATGCCTCACTTAGATAAATTGGTCATGTTTCAGAACGAACTAAGAAGAAAGTAACTCATATAGCAACAACTTAAAAATAGCATTTTATGAAAATAATAAAAACAAAAACCATAAACTTTTTTCTACACTTAGAGATTCCTTTAAAAAAAATGAGATCAGAGATGTAGTGTATGACATAGAATGTCAGGATTGCATAACAACAAAAATTACTACGGGGAAACAAACAATTGAGGCGGTAGGGGGAAAAGAGGCAAATAAGGCAAAAATGAGTTTTGAGATATAAGCGTTTGAAGTTTTACATTAGCATAAAAAATCTTTGTTTTCACCTTCTACCATTTTTCTGATTTTTTTATCTGATGCCCTAACCTATCTTGTAGCCAAAACGAACAATAAAAATTGCAATAAAGTTGTTCGAGAAATATTGTTAACAAAATAATGAGTGCACTTCATGTGCCCCTTTTCCAGAGATCGGATTGTGATAACATATTTTTTTTCTTGAACAGCCAAATATTCAACTGTAAGAATGAAAGTAGAATACAAAACAACTAATGAGACTCTTTTGCACAATGTACTGTTCACAATACTACTTTTCAATTGGGGTCAGCTGTGGTCGTGCTCGTTACGGCGTGCGTCTATTAGCGACTATTCTCGGACTGGCCGCGGGGGGCCGTGAGTTCGAGGCTCGCTTCAGGAGCGTATTTTCGTGCAAGCCCGGCTCAGTCCCAACCCAGGGTGGTGAGGCAATGGGAAGCCATGAGCGAAATCATCAGAACAAATTCTGATCTTCCCTTTGGAAGACAGCTGATGACGTCCGCGACGCAGTCGGACGAAAATCCAACCTGGAATGGTTGTTTACTTTACTTTACTCTTTTACTCTTTTACTCTCTACTTTTCAAATCATTTTACACTATGTGTGTGGGAACATAATAAATGATGAGCACAATATGTTCACTTTCCTCTCCAGAGTCACTATTTTCTTCTTCGTACAGTTCTTTTCCTCCGAGAAATCGTTATGTTACTGTTCACTATACCACTCATGACTGAAATATAAATAAGTATTATCACTCGTATTCCCGTAAATAAAGAGTTCTCTAGCACCATTACTCTGTGTTTCACACCCCCTGACTGATATTGACAAAACACGCCATCGCAAAATAATCGATATCTCCGCCAATTCTTGTCGGATCGATTTGAAAATTGGACAGCATATTATATAGATGGCAGTGATGCAAAAAACGCGTTCTCCGGAAAAAGGGCACATGAGAATTCTTCGAAACAAGAAGAGAAACTTCGATAAAAATAGCCAAGATCCAGAGAATGACAGGTATGCCATAGCCTTAGCAAAGCACGTAGCATCCACCAAACACAACCAACAAGTTGGTGATTAAAAAATTTGTTGCATTGAGCAAAATAAAATAATTGCTTAGGTGATTAAAAACGAAAACATGAGTATTGATTATAAGCGAGATGTAAAAGGACTGTCAAATGTATACCTCAAACGTCTTAAGTAATTACTGTTTCTATTTTTTTAAGACAATAAATAATTTTGATTTAATTTTTATTACAATTAAAGCAAATACAACAGCAAGTCAAGTTTGGTCAACAATACCTCAATCATATATTATAATTACGTTATATAATAAAAAAGTAAAAAAGTAATAGGTAAATCTAGGTGAAATAACAATGCTTGTAAATAGATCTTACATCGAAATGAATGTATAGATAGAATAATAAAACAGAGGTAAATAGGTCTAGATAGACTCGTGATAGACACCGTATTGAATTTAAATGAGGAGTAATGCAGTAAATTCGAAGAAAGAATATTGCATTTGAAACAAATTGTTGAGAAAGAAACGTTAACAATTTTTCAAGCTTTTAAGCAAACATTTATGCAACGTACTATGAAGGGTCTAAACTTGCGCGCGATGCAAATGAAGAGGATTATGTCCCAGATGATACAGAATAGGATGATGAAGAAGTAGATGTTTTCCTCGCTGGAAGATTTGTCCATGTAGTTGAGAGTGTCGTTCTGAGTTAGGTTGTTAATCTGCACCCTCGAGCTGATGGAATCTAAGAAAAAAATAAATAAATAAATAAAATAAAATAAAAAATAAAAAAATAAATCCCATTTGTTAGGGCGAGGTGCACCTGGATTACTTGTCTGTTGCATTTGTAGTGGAAAGCAATGGTCACCTAGTTAATTTTTATATTGCGGTCTGAAATTCACTTCACAACATTTTGGAAATCACTGGAAGTTATTGGGGGGAAATCAGATGACCTATTTGAGCTATAAGCTAACTGCAGACAATCAATAGCTCTGCAGTTCTGAACATGGGTACTCTTGTGATGGTAGTTGTAGAACATTCAGGTCAATCAGTAGGGTAATCGTTGAAGCAAACTCTCTCCTCACCGCATGACAATTACATCAAGTTTTTGTGATTATTTCAGCAATCAACAAAATTATTTTTAGGAGAGAGCAATTGGGAAATAAGACTCTTCCCTCGCTGTTATTAGAAGTGCCTTATATAAGATTCACGGGTACATCCCAGCACAACTCGCTGACGACCATTTAGGGGAATAAGTTGGTTGTACTGATGTCGCTGCTCGACTTGTGTTACGCCACAACCCCCAATCAAAATTCAACGTAATGTAAAAATTTCTGAGAGTTGAGAGATCAAAGCCCTGGAGCTGTTGGGAATTTCCACGAAAATGGATCCTCAATACGGAATACGGTGGCCATGATTTCCAAATAACCTGAACTCGAAATGAATACGTACGTACGAGTAGAATACTCCTATTCTAGCTTTTAGAACGACGTAAATCTTCTGCAAGGAAACCTTTAACGTGAAATTACTTGATCTACATCGTAAACACAAGTTCTTTTCAACACTGAGACGATTCGCTTGACGTTGATAAAGAGGAGTGACGCTTTCCATGTTTTTTTGCAAACTTTACGTTACAATTATCATTATTATCCACTCATTTTCTCACCTGTAGTCTAAAATTTAGTATAAACCATGGGATGTTGCAACGTACGCTCAACCAATGCAAACTCACACCCCAAAATACCTATCGGCATCGTATTTGAGTAATAACTTCGTGCAATATGCGACCATATGTCTGAAAAAACGCTGCAAATTATTACACAATGGTTTATTATTTTTTATTTTTCTATAAAACTACTCGTCTGCAAAGCCACCAACCATCCAACATGAAGAAAAACATCGATCGCATTTCAGTCAGCTTTAATTTGAACGGAGATTAGGCCTCTTTTGCGACTCACACTCGTGTTTCTGATTTATCGTACGTCCAAACTTTAAATTCTCGTAGTGAGCGAACGGTTTGTCCTACAGAGCTCCGAGTAGTCTCAAAAAATTCTATAGAATCTTAAATTGAAGGAAAAACGATACCTTTATATTAAACTTTTTTGAGCTAGTGCGTTTTCAAAATTGATTTTGGAACCCTTAAAAGTGACTTACCTCAACCAAAATCTTCGGGGCACAACTAGACCCCAGAAGGAGCCTACATACCAAATTTCATCATAATCGGTCAATGCTAAGGGGCAAAAGTGCCGCGTACGGCGTACGGCGGACGGACGGCCAAATTTTTATTCGATTTTTGGATTCTACGTACCTTGAATCGTAAACCATCAAATTTTGAGGAGGGGTTAAAATTTTTTTTCTTGGTCGATTCCAAAGGTTCATTATTGAAAATAATAAACCAATAACAGTATGCAACGTAATGGCGCCCTCAACTCTCTGAACCACAGATATTTGACGTCGTAGAGACTTGCAGTGAGGATTGGCATTTAAAATATCTGACGAATACCACTTATCGTACTCCTTGATAACACAGTACTAGGAATATCTGACTTACAGTGGTTGTAGTATAGTAATCTGACTTCTAACCGACATTGTGATGACGTTGATGTTTTATCTACAGATTTCTGACATTGGGTGAACCTTAGCTTGGCAATTATGGGATTAATTTATTCGATGAGGGTTTTTAAAATTAGCAACAACATGGTATTTTACAAAGGATAATTATAATTATAAGTATAAATACGCACGCCGTACTGTGTCAGAAATGAGGCGATTGATACAGGTATGTTTATACCTTTATAGTTATTATCAAGGTATATTAACCAGAATCAAGCCCACTGGAATCCACTCTTCACTGAAACTTCTGTCGATTGGAGGTACAGCAATTAGTAGAGCTACGTCACAACACGAACAAAGTGAATGCCAAGTAATTATGAGTCAAAGTGAGCAACAAACTGATTAGTGCCAAATCAAGCAATCTTTATTATTAGTATTTGTGTCATGCAAGAAATACGAAAAAATGTACAAAATTATGAGTCTCATTTAGGACGGATGATTGAATGAGCGAAGTTTCAAAGACACGCGTCAAGCGATTTCAGCCATTCTTGACTTAAATACTTTTTTTACTTGATAATATAGAATTATCATAGGTTATTCCACGTTGATTTCCAATTAAACACGTAGCATCAAGATATCATTTTACACCAAAATCATCAAGAAATACTCGACTCGTCTCCGCGGACTCAAAGAGTACCCACTCGTGACTTGTTGAGTTTTTCGATTTTCAGAAAATCATACCACCATACTGTATGCACAGGGTAAATATTTTAGTAGCCAATATCCATAATTTACTCGCCTCTAAAGGTTCATAGAGTGCCCTCTCGAGTATTATTATTTTTTAACAAATTTATGTACGATGAATATACTTGTTGCCGGTCCCCTCCAAAAAATAAATTTTCTTCCATTTTTGGGCAATTCTTAATTTATGGAATAGTACCCATCATCAGGGACTATGAGCTGATCCCAAATAACCGGGATAGACGGCCCCATGCGACGTTCGACTAGTGTTTCCTAATCCTCAATGCACCTGAAGCATTTATGTCAACGGTTTTCTTTCCAAATAATGCAATAAATCTTAGTACTGATGTAAAATAATTTCACTTATCATTCAATTGTCAAAATGCAATACTGTTATAGTAATTTATGTTGGGTATGAAATAAGTAACTTTAGCAGTCTTGCGAAAACTCGCTGGCAGGGAGGTTTAATAATGGAAGGTTGTAGGCGCCTACCTACCTTCTTGCATAACAAAGTTATCATGACACTAAAATCGATCAACATTATGTTCATTAGTCACGAAATGTTACAATTAGCTTCGGCAGAAAACTTATTTAAAAAAATACGTAGTGGTATTAGGTAAAAAAGTCTGCCAAGTGGGTGTGGCATATAGCTTCCTCGTATCCATAACCCGATTATATAGATGATTAAATTAAGGCCGTAAATTAAGGCTGTAAATTTTAAGGCCTTGATTTTCATTGGGGATCATCTACAACCTAATCCGCGTAATCCCTAAAAATGTCATCGAAATCGTGTAGAAAATGTGGAAATTATGGCCGTTACACGGAATTCACGTTTGCGCAGGCGCAGTCGCTTCTATCAGTCCGGGGATGATGATTTTCGTAGGGGACCGTCTATACACCAACCCGTTCAATCCCTGAAAATTTCATAGAAATCGGACAATAACTTCGTATAGTTATGCACGTTACAAGGAATTGATGACAGACACACAGACAGACAGACAGACACGGAACCAAAATTGTTCAAAAAGGTCTAAAACGCAAAACGCGAGTGATAATTTTGATTTTGGAGAACTTTTTTTTTCATCCTTGAAAAGTGAAAACAAAGCTTCCGCTACCTTGGTAGACTCGGAAGCAAAAATGGTTTAGGGTGTTTTTGAAAAATCATAACTTTGTTAATTTTGCAAAAAAAGGTTTTATTGATATCTGAACATTCGTAAGGATTTACCATTTGAGAATATTAAGTACGGAAAATTTCACCAGGCCCGTTTTCGTCAACGCAGTTTTGAAGCCGTTCCCGGAAATTCACTCTTTCCAGTAAGTCAGCTTCGATGAGAGTGAATTGATGTTCGATTGAAGCCTTCAGTTCCTGCAATGTGCGTGGTTTACTCTCGTAAACAAGTGACTTGAGATAGCTCCATAAAAAGAAATCACAGGTGGATAGGTCAGAGGACCGAGGTGGCCATGAAACATCACCAGATCTTGAAATAACATCTTCTTAAAATCAATGCAGACCTACTGGAGAGAGTAGACTTCCGGGAACAGCTTAAGAACTGCGCTGACGAAGACTAGCATCACATGCCTGCTAAAATTTTCCTTTTTTTGAAAAATTAACGAAGTCATGTTTTTTTCTCAAAAACACCTTGCCGCACGCTGCATAAATCATCTGACACTGGTATCACATTGATATAAAATACCACTAAAAATGCTATTTTTAAAATTTTTGACCCCTTAAGAGTTGACCAAATTACTGTCTAACGTACTCGTCTTGTTGTTAGACATTATGAAACAAAATTGGAATTTTTGCTAAATGATAGCTCAAGTTATCGTTTGGACACAAAAGACACATATAAATACTTCAACGGATTTCAATCAAACAAGTTTCCAAAATTTGCCATACTAAAAATTGTGAGGCAATTGCGATGTCTTAATTTCTTCCGAGAATACGCTAAAAGTCCCCAACTGCATCTAAATTGATGTGTAATGTTTTGAGGTCATCTAAGCTGGGACTCAATTCGAGAGACGAAGTAACCCGTAACTTAGGTTTTCTTGAACAAGGGCTCGACAATACGTGAATATTGTTTTTCCCAATATTATTTTTTTTGATCTCCCAAATCTGGGGTAACTCAATTCTGCCGAACCGTGGCCGTGAAACCTTGTTCATCCCTTCAATCTACTAGAAAATGAGAAGAGTTATTGTATGTACCATCGCATATTGGATGCGATCGAAGTTGCACAATGCGTTCGAAGTTGCCTGAAATAACTAACAAGGAAACCAAATTCATGCGGAAATTCCGTGAACTACGAATAGAAACGTCTATTCACTTGGATGTACAATAAAACTTGATGGGCCATTATTCTTTTGCACGATGGTGAAGCAAAAGTGAACGTTATCGCCCCGTCAGTCCCAACTATCTGAGTTATGTGTATCGTTCCTTCGAACGTTCCCACGATTGCATTGCCACCTCAGTCTTTTTTTCTAATAAATACTCTACATCATCATATTGTTGTTGAGTGATTCTGGGAGTCGATAAAATATCTAGGTATGTGTCTACGACAGCTTCATGTTATCAAATTGCTAGAAGGTGTTTCACTTTTTCTAACTCTTATGAACTATAATTGGCACGATTTTGGAGAGTCGGACTCGTTGTGTTAGCCGTCATGTAGGTATTGTTGGCAGAGTGGATATTCATGAATTGGTCGGACGGATGTAAAATCCAGGTTTTTCGCTAGTTTGACTCTTCGATAAATGCGATACCGTTGTTAGTGATGTTGACTGATACAATTACAAACATGGTCATTTAGTCCAAATCTCTTTTGTGACATTCGGCCCGACCCCTTTCAGGAAACCTTAATACCATTAATGCCCGGCAGAGCAACCGTTTCGAACTCAAGAAGATGAAGTTAGGTACATAATAATATTTCAAGAGAATTTTGGATCTATGTGTAAATATGGCAATGGTTCGAATTGTTTTTGAAAAATTGTGGGGGAGATGAAAGCTCGAAAAAAAAGTAAAGAAGTAAGGAGTTGAAGGTTCTGGTATCAACGCATTTGCATTAGCATCAACAGGTTTTACAGTAAAGTGATTAATAAAGAATAATAGTAAACGCAATATGAATAGGAAAATTCAAAATTCTATAATTCTAAAATGAGATATTCAGTATGATTCAAAAACCGCTGCAAATTATTACACAATGGTTTATTATTTTTTATTTTTCTATATAGATCACTCGTCTGCAAAGCCACCAACCATCCAACATGAAGAAAAACATCGATCGCATTTCGGTCAGCTTTAATTTGAACGGAGATTAGGCCTCTTTTGCGATTCACACTCGTGTTTCTGATTTATCGTACGTTCAAACTTCAAATTCTCGCAGTGAGTGAACGGTTTGTCCTACAGAGCTCCGGGTGGTCTCAAAAAATTCTAAAAATTCTATAAAATCTTAAATTGAAGGAAAAACAATACCTTCATATCAACATTTTTTGAGTTAGGGCGTTTTCAAAATTTCAAAATTGATTTTGGAACCCTTAGAAATGACCTACCTCAACCAAAATCTTCGGGGCACAACTAGACCCCAGAAGGAGCCTACATACCAAATTTCATCAAAATCGGTCAATGCTAAGTGGCAAAAGTGCCGCGTACGGCGGACGGACGGCCAAATTTTTATTCGATTTTTGGATTCTACGTACCTTGAAACGTAAACCATCAAATTTTGAGGGGGTGTTAAAAATTTTTTTTTCTTGGTCGATTCCAAAGGTTTATTATTGAAAATAATAAACCAAAATACAATGTGTAGGTGGCAAGTGGCATACCACTCTTCCCATTCAGGGAAGAACCTTTTTCACAGTATTGGCGTTTTCGAGATGATTAGGTTAGTTGTCCAGGATATCCTGTATTCAGTAGTTACTCAGTTGGGTGTTGAGTGATTCCACCCTAACCATAGAGTGAGATGTCCCACAACAAGTTCAAGGTCAACTTCTTGAATTTCCTAAAGCCCCTAGAAGGTGTCTCCGAAAGTTCACTGATTAGTTACCAGTAGTTCTTTTCACTTCCACTCAATCGGATTATTGTTCAGGAATATTTACACCGGGATACGTGCAGGTCATTGGTAGGCGGGATCTAGTAAAGGTGCTCCATACCAACTGATCCCATTAAATGAGTGGATCCCTTGAATGATTAATTTGTTACTGCCTCATTCTGGAATTGTCCTGTAAAACATCATGTTTTTGTTTGTTCGTACCTACCACAAAGGGGTATCCTGGGTCTATGTCCTACCACCTCGTATCGATAGGATACACATCCAGACACAGACATACACCCATGGTTGATTATCGCGGATTTGGATTCAAAATGGTCTAACACGGCTTGTCTATGGTTATTTTTGTTCTCCGTTGAGTGTTGTCCTCCTTCACCTCAGATTAATTGCATTAGGACGCCCACTCACTAGAAGACGTCCTAAAAAGACTTTTCAATCACCAGCGCTGAAGGACAGCGATAAAAAGAGTAAAATCTTCAATTCATATAATATTTCTTTCTGTTAGAAACATAAAAATTTCCTACTGAAATGACTAAAATTCAGGCCACCAGCGTGCATTACACGTTACCAAAACTTTTTAGGGTTGAATGGGGATCAAATTCTGAGCGAATCAGAATTTACGAATGGAAAATAATCGGTTATCAACCATTAGGAGACCATCTGGCCGTGGAGGTTTTCGGACTCTTTCAACCGCTCTGCGCCGCACGGTGGGGTATTCGACCTCGGAACACGGCAATAAAAACAAATTGATCTCAGGTTCTAAAATAACCTCACTTTTATTTTATTTCACTCCAGTACTTTTTTCACGCTGAATCGATTGGAACCAACGCCAGGTTAGTCAGAAACTACGATGAACGAATATCATAGCCTAACGTCCGCCACAAATAGCAATACCAATGAGTCTGTAATTTAAGTAAACTCACATTTACCTAGAAAATTAATTTATAGTGTATTTTGGATGGACTCCTGAAGTAAACCTACTGCTCAAATTCAATTTTTCAACAGAAATTCAAGATTTGTTGACTCACTTATTGATGAGCAATGTTTGTAAGACATTCTCCGTTGATTCCTAATACACCACATCATAGTATGGTTCAGATTAATTATTACCAAAAATAGGTTCACGTGATTTTCGACCTTTATTTTTGGAAATATGATCCCAAGCACTACTCCAAAAAATCTGGCCAACAAATATGACCTTTTTTTGGTATTATAGACGTTCTGGCATTATTTTGAATTTTTGAAACTGATACAAGGAATTTTCTTTTGAGCCAGGAGGCTGATATCAATGTAGGGGCTATGCGATTCATACCATCTGCACCCCAATTTGCACAATTTCCGAAAATGTCATAAAAATGGTACTGCAACATCAAATAGTTAGCCTGTTACAAGCAATAACACACACTCTCTATGGGCACACTGACAGACACACAGGAAGATCTAAACCGTGAAATGCAACCGAAAATTTTGAGTTTGGAGGAGTTTTTTTCCGAATTCGGAGAAATGAAAACAATGCGCCCGATAAGTACTTTGGTAGATTCGGAAACGAAAATAAACCGGAAACGCTGCAAATTGTTACACAATGGTTTATTATTTTCCTATAGATCACTCGTCTGCAAAGCCACCAACCATCCAACATGAAGAAAAACATCGATCGCATTTCGGTCAGCTATAATTTGAACGGAGATTAGGCCTCTTTCGCGATTCACACTCGTGTTTCTGATTTATCGTACGTCCAAAACTTAAATTCTCGTAGTGAGCGAAGGGTTTGTCCTACAGAGCTCCGGGTGGTCTCAAAAAATTTTAAAAATTCCATAGAATCTTAAATTGAAGGAAAAACAATACCTTTATCGAAATTTTTTGAGTTAAGGCGTTTTCAAAATTTCAAAATTGATTTTTGAACCCTTAGAAGTGACCTACATCAACCAAAATCTTCGGGGCACAACTAGACCCCAAATGGAGCCTACATACCAAATTTCATCAAAATCGGTCAATGCTATGGCAAAAGTTCCGCGTACGGCGGACGGACGGCCAAATTTTTATTCGATTTTTGGAATCTACGTACCTTGAAACGTAAACCATCTAATTTTGGGGGGGTGTTAAAAATTTTTTTTCTTGCTCGATTCCAAAGGTTCATTATTGAAAATAATAAACCAAAAGGTCATGGGGGTCGAAAAAGGTGGGCTTGCCTGAAGCCGCGTTAATAATCTATTCAAGGTATTGTAGGTACATGGGGTGTATTCGAAAACAGCATATTAGAATCGACTGTAATCCGAGATCTTCTTTTAATGAAATACCTATTTTAGCCCCACTGTGCGTTGTACTAATGTTTCACACGTGTGAACGGGACTTATGATAATAAATCAGATAAGTTATGGATTTACGTCTTCTAGTACCATCATGTACTATTTATTGTACAGGTAGATATAGAAAAAAATATAGTAGGTATAAAAAATACCGTTGCAAGTGTAGTTGTGAATCATGGGTAAATCGCCAGGAGGGCGGTGGTCGACTGCCTGGATGGGTTTGTCAAAGTTGGTGTCATCAACTGCAGTCACGTTACGTTGGGCTCCGAAGTTCCTGTTGAAAAAAGCCAAGAGCGCTATCGTGGTGTTCAACATGATGATTTTGGAATGTAGCTGGCAGGAGAAATCAGTGTAGGCCTGAAATGGCACGTAACGGTACTGAACACTGAGGCAGGTTGATAGTTGAACGATGGGTAGCCGATGACTGACAGTCCTATGAGAAGGTCGTCAGATCTTCTACTTCGTAAGGAAGGGGGACCCTACGCAAGGCGAAAAGCATCAGTGCCACCACCATGAAAGGTATTTTCAACTTTTTACTCCTCTTTCGTAAAAATCAATTTATTCGACTAGTTCGTCTTCTGTGATTGCTCGAACATCAGGTTTAGTTTACATTGAAAACGCTGCAAATGATTACACAAAGGTTTATTATTTCTATATAGATCACTTGTCTGCAAAGAACTCGGCATTGAAATTGTCACTTTTCAAAATTATTCAAATATTTTCAATTAAAAAAATTAACTACCCTCAAAGACGGGGGGTGGGGGTGGGGGGGACACCATAAATAAAAATAAATAAACAAATCAAATATTAATGGGGAGGACTCCCAGGACTCACCCAACGCCGGCTCTAGAGATGAGGGAAGATTAGGAAGGTGGGGGTGGGAGATAGGGATGAAGTGCCTCTATAAAAAGACCACCAGTTCAAATATGAGCCGAGCAGGACACGGGTGGTGAACGGAGTTCACCTACCGAGATGCCCAACTCGCGCAACTCCGTGGCACTTCTCCCGCACCACACCCCGTGCCCTGATGTTGTTGGGGGCCACTCCTTTTAGCTCCGACACCGCTTGCCGCAAATTCAATGGTTTCAAGGGCGATTCAATTTCTTGCAAGATTCGAATTTTTGGTTTGTTATTATCAATAATGAACCTTTGGAATCGACTAAGAAAAAAATTGTTAACCCCCCCCCCCTCAAAATTTTTTGGTTTACGTTTCAAGGTTCATAGAATCCAAAAATCGAATAAAAATTTGGCCATCCGTCCGCCGTACACGGCACTATCCATAGTTCCCACGGACCGATTTTGATGAAATTTGGTATATTTTCGTATATTTGGTATATTTAATAATTTGGTATTTGGTTTCCATTTGAAGTCTAGTTGTGCCCCGAAGTTTTTGATTGATGTCAGTCACTTCTAAGGGTTGAAAAATAATGGCTGAAATTTTCAAAACGCCCTAGCTCAAAACATTTTGCTATAAGGTATTGTTTTTTCTTCAATCTGAAGTAGTATTGAATTTTTAGAATCGAATGAGACCAACCTGAGCTTTGTAGGACCAACCGTTTGCTCCCTATGAGAAGGGCTGGTCTTACGATAAATCAGAAACACGAATGTGAATCGCAAACTTACCTAATCTCTGTTGCCTTTTAGCTGTCTAAAATGCGATTGTTGTTAGTTTCTTTGAGTTGTACTCAGTTTTGCGTCCTTAGCAGCCAGTAATCAAATTTGCATATAAAGGAACCTTCCATAACTAGGACCCGTTTCTTCGAACTGAGTGTGAAACGTTTATTTCTTCAAAATAAACTCGAATGTGAAGGTAAAATAAGGTTAGTAAGTAGGTAGTGACAACGGCAAAGCGGTGTTCTTTGCAGGGGACTGATCTATACAGAAAAATAATAAACCTTCGTGCTATAATTTGCTGCGTTTTTAAATTGTGCCGGTTGCGATCGAGATTCACATGAGATTCATAAAGATCGGATCTTCGGTAGCCACTGCGCATGAGCAAATGCAAATTCCTTGCAGTACTCATAATTTCGACAATTAACCTTCGATTCCATTGAAATGTTTGGGGTTAGTGAGGGCTTGGTTTTGAAAGGTCCACCTGAACATTCCCGTGATTATATTCAATGAGTTTCAAAAACTTGAATACCTACCTCTCAAAACTTGATGATCCAATATTTCTCTAACTTCATTGGTTAGTTGGATGGTTGTTTGATGATCTCCTATTTTGATTTATTATTTTCAGTGGTGAACCTCTGGAACGTTTAGAACCTCAAACAAATTTTCTGTTTTACTGTAGAAGGTATGTGGAATCCGAAATTTAAATGAAAAAAATTCCGTAAGTCCTGCGTTCCATTTTTTTGGGGAAATGATAAAGTGGAGAAGTGGTTCCATTGGTGGTTTCAGTTTTCGTTATTTTTTATTGTAGGTACATGTTTCAATAAAAACCAAAGAACAAATTGGTAAAAGGTATAAATCGAAAAAAGTCGGCCGCTGATTGGGGTCCAGTAACTGATCCATAATGTTATTGTTGGTAGATAAGTACTTTCAACCAGATAGATTTGATGAACCTTGCAATTATTGTTCATGTCAAACGTGTCTGAATGGGGAACGAACGGTTGGTCCTACAGTGGTCAAGCGATGGTCCTATAGTGTTCCCGGAGAGCGAGTCAAAAATAAAGAGAGTTTGTATCGAAATGTTAATTATTTATACAAGTGAAAATTCTTGATTTGACATTTTTTCGGACTAACATCTTTAAAGGAAAATAGAGGGGGGAGTCTCGTTGGACCCTCCGAGTTTCCAATATATATCGGATATCGTTAAAAACAAAACTAAGGTATCTTCGATTGTAAATGGTCGAACCTCTACAGCGTATTCTCATTAACCGTTGAACAGAGATCCATAAAAATGTTCCTTTCTGTACTTAACATTTTTATAGTCCTTAAGATGATCAATAAAGACTGGAAGCGCTTATTGTATTTCCGTTTGATCCGAGAACAGCCGTTATTTTTCACCCTCACCATTATTAGTAAATACAATTGAAACAATTCAAAATCTTGGAAAAATTGTTGGAAGTTTTTGATCGTTTTGAAAATTACATTTCTCATTAGCGCAAAGAAAATTGTGTCGAGTTCAACTCTCACTGATACTATTGAGATGAACGAATCAAAACTGGGTTAAAATTTGTAATCTGGTGTGGGAATCCACACATTATGTCTTCAATGCCAAATGGAACTTGGAAATTGAGCAGGAAAAGCGTCTCCTTTCACCATTTACTGTTTCTTGGAGTGTTTCAAAATGCGTAGAACCCTGAAATGAAATGTAAATACTTCCATCTGCACTCAAAGCACTTTGTCTATATTATTGTTATCGGTGGCCAAAAGAGACAATATTTTGTGTAAAAGAAGGTTCTACTCCAGATTCCGTTGTGCACCAAATGTAAGGTTTTATTTATGTTTAAATAGTTTCTCAAAGCACTAAGCAACCAATAATTTGCACCTAAAAAAGTGGACAGAAAGAAAAATTAATGAGCGAATTTTCGTGGAAATAAATATTAACAATTCATATGAATATTGAAAACCTGTGTACATTCGTTGTACCCAATTTCCGAATGGGTATTCTATGAGTTTGTGGAGACGAGTAGAACATGAATTTGGACTCATAACATCATCGTGCATACAGTATGTTGATTTAGTATTCCGAAAATTAAAAAAAAATGTACGTGTGAATACTTTATGAGTGGTGACGAGGAGAGTCTGAATATGGACTACTAAAATTCTTTAAAAATGCTCTGTGCGTACAGTATGTTGGTATGGTATATAGAAAATAGGAATAAAATAACAATTTACGTGTGGTTACTCGATGAGTTCGGTGTGACAAGGAGAGTTTTTTTTTCATTTTTAACCTAAGGATTGACTATTCATTTATTAAAATTATACAATTTTAGCAATTCGTGCTACGTGCCACACTCGCAAGGATGAAAACTCTCTCATATAGCTGATATTTTGATTTTCTAAACCATAGCTTTAGAGATTTTTGTCTGAAAATTCGCTCATTAACACATACTGCATGAATGGACTTTTTAGTTTTTTTGTGGACATTACCATCATCACAATACTTCACAATCACAATTTTCGGATACAAACTTTTGATATAAGTAACATTTTAGAATCAAAAATTGTCAAAAGAATTTGAAATTATATAAATATAAATTAGAGTATGTAGGTATAATTCTTGTACCTTCTCAAAAATGCAATAACCGAGTGGGTACCTACTCTTTGAGTTCGTGGAGATGAGTAGAACATGAATATGGACAATTGAACAGAACATGAATATGGAGGATTACCATCTTCTAAACATACCCTGTGCATACAGCATACCATACTATGTTAGTATGTTGTGCTTAAATTCGAAAAAAAATCAAGAAGAAGATCGTGTGGGTAGTCTATGAGTTCTGGGTGACGAGTTTTTTTCGGTTCCTTGTGGACATTACCATCATAATCACAATACTTGACAACCACAATTTTCGGACTCGATACAGAACTTCTGGTATAAGTAACATTTTAGAATCAAAAATTGTCAAAAGAATTTGAAATTATATAAATATAAATTAGAGTATGTAAGTATAATTGTTGTACTTTCCCAAAAATGCAATAGCCGAATGGGTACTCTTTGAGTTCGTGGAGATGAGTAGAACAAGAATATGGAGGATTACCATCTTCAAAACATACCCAGTGCATACAGCATACCATACTATGTTGGTATGTTGTGCTGAAATTCGAAAAAAATCAAGATGAAGATCGTGTGGGTAGTCTATGAGTTCTGGGTGACTAGGAGAGTATTTTTTGAAGTTTTTGCAGTTGAGAAAGTGGAAACTTCAAAAATTTGCTTATTCCCTCGTCCTGCACGAATGGGATTTTTTTGGGTTCCTTGTGGACATTACCAACATAATCATAGTAATATTATGGTATATTCGGAATCGGTACGAAATTTCAGAAAGAGGTACAATTTGTGTATTGAAAATTGTCGAAAAATTGTAAATATACATATATAAACAATTTACATGTATGAAAACCTCCGTATATTCGTTGAACCCAAAATGCGATAGTAGAGTGGGTCTATGAGTTAGTGGAAACGAGTAGAACATGAATATGAATTGGAAACACATACCCTGAGCATACGGTATGGTATACCGAGAAAAAAGGCTGCCAAGTTGGTGTGGCACATAGCTTCATCGTATCCATAACCCGATTGTACAGATGATCCGATGCATAGTAGTTAATCTCAAAACATCAATCTCTAAGTACCTTCCACTACCCTCATCTACACGATAATCAAAAAAATCCTGAGAAATTTCGTCGGATGGAAAATGTAGAAGTTATGAATGTTACAAGTGATTCACGTTTGAGCATGCGCAGCAACTAGTGTTAGTCTGGGGGAGATGATTTTCATAGGGGACCATCTACTGGCCAATCTTCACAATCCTAGAAAATGTCATCAAATACGGATGAAAAATGTAAGTGTTACAAGGATTTTACGTTTGCGCATACGCAGAGGCTAGTGCAGAAGCTAGTTAAGGCCTTGATTTTCATCGAGGACCATCTACAACCTAATCCGCATAATCCCTGAAAATTTCATCGAAATCGGATGAAAAATTTGGAAGTTATGGCTGTTACCAGGAATTCACGTTTGCGCGTGCAGAGGGGCTACTATCATTTCGAGGGAAATGATTTTCATAGGGGACCATCTACACGCCTACCCGCACAATCCCTGGAAATTTAATCAAAATGGGATGAGAAATGTAGAAGTTATGGCTGTGGCGAGGATTTCATGACAGACAGACAGACACGGAACCAAAATTGTTCAGAAAGGTCTGAAACGTAAAACGCGAGTGGAAATTTCGATTTTGGAGAACTTTTTTTCTCAACCTTGAAAAGTGAAAACAAAGCTCCCACTACCTCCGACTCGGAAGCAATAAAAAACTAACACGTAAACGAGTAAACGTTCACGAACCAGTAAACGAGTTCGGGTTGACGAGGTCTTCGAAGTGAAAAAAATGAAACTTTGAAAATTCGCACAAATGATGCACGAATAGGATTTTTGTCTATGCGCCCTAATTTACCGCCAATTAGCCTTCTTGAGTAGATAGATATTTCTGACAGAATTGAAGAAAGAATGAGGTCCCTAAAGGTGTGTCACGGAATGCAATTTTTTTTATCTTCTATCATTCTCGTTCAGTTGGTACATGAACGAGTAGAGAGTAAAATTACTTGACATACAGGTTTAGTACATGTTATGGAAGAAAATATGTGTGTCACCCATTTTTCTAATTCCCCTCGCTCGTGGATAGGTACCTTCTTTATGGACAATCGTTATGCCAGGAGATAGGTGGGTAAGAGGACGGGATGCTTCGGCTTTACTCGTGTTTATCTCAAGAACGACTTGTTTTATTAGGTGTTTTGTTAGCAATGTGTTTTATTAGGTGTCTTATTTATAATTGAAGGTACCACAAGCCTCGCTCGGTGACGGAGGGACCTCCCACAGCACACCAAGTCCCTATCAGGTCGCAATCTAGATTGTCCCTTTACCACCTCGCGGGTGCTTCATCTTGTCCAACCCGAATGACACAATCCTCTTCAGTCTCCAATAGCCCCAACGATCCTCCTATAGCGCCTTTCTGGACTTTCATTGCTATTCCCCCGGCGCCGGGACAATGTAGCCGAGCAGAACCTACTTGAAATCATAAAGTTTTATGTATGAGTCGTGACTGCTGTCAATTGTAGTAAATCTCAGTATCCACAAGTAACAGCTTGGCATACCGTTCCCTTCTCTGACAGACTAGCACAACCTTTTTCCTCTAATAAACTCGTGTAACTTCAAGATAAGGTCGCAAAAACTAATACGGACAACAGTTCTGTTGAGTTGATTCCACATACTATGAAAATTCCCCTGTCTTACCATTATCTTTTCTTCGTAATGCTGTGTTTTAATGTACCCACCAGTCGAATATTATAATACATCTTCGAACATCGAATTATAACATAATCGATTTAATAATCATTGATTGTTTTTGTGAACGCGCAAACATTTCTTCTCATCTACATAGTACACCTACTTCTAATGTCTAGGGCAGCTGGTATCATACCTTGAAGTATTGAAAAACCTCTATTATTCTAACTTATTGTCACCATAAAAGTTCACTAATTAATTTATGCGTTATTTCTGCTCTATTTATTCTTTATGAATCTAGAAATAAGCCCAAAGTCTCATGCTCTGTTTGAATCATATACGGATGGGGAATCATATACGGATGGGAGCAAGGAATGAACGCTGCAAATTACTACACAAATGTTTATAATTTTTCTGGGTAGATCACTCGCCTGCAAATAACACCGCTTTGCCATTGCCACTACCTACCAACCATATTTTTGCTTCACAATCAAGTTGATTTTGAAGAAATAAACGCTTCAAAATCAACCCGAAGAAATAGGAAGTTGTGAGTGCTTTCATTAGGAAATTTTATTACTGGTTGCTAAGGACCCAAAACTGAGTACAACTCGAAGAAACGAACAACGATCGCATTTTGGTCAGTTAAAATTTGAACGGAGATTAGGCCTCTCTTGCGAGTCTCACTCGTGTTTCTGTATTTTGTAAGTCTAACCCTTAAGGGGGTCTCAGTCGGTCGCCGTTCGTTTTTAGTATTTAGCGAAATTGAAGGCGCAAAAACGACAAAAGTTGTACCTAAATTTGAAATTTCAAAGGATTTTAGAAATTCATTAGTGCATGGACCTTGAAAATTGAAAAACTGAAATATTGCCGCCGGAATCATCAAAATCGAACAATAATTGCCAAAGAAAAATGGGGAAAACTACTGAATAAACGGGGTTTCCCAGGTTTTTACCATATTTCTCGGCCAATTATCGTTCAATCTTGATGATTCCAGCAGCAATCTTTCCGTTTTTCAATTTTCAAGGCCCATGCACTAATAAATTTCTAAAATCCTTTAAAATTTCAAATTTAGGTACAACTTTCAAGTTTTGCGCCTTCGATTTCATGAAATACTAACCCGGAATGAGGAACGAACGGCGACCGACTGAGACTGTCATAGGGATCGAACGGTTTGTCCTACAGAGCTCTGGGTGGTCTCATTCGATTCTAAAAATTCTATACTATTTTAATTGGCGAAAAAACAATACTTTTATATCAAAAGTTTTGAGCTAAAAAATTTTCAAAATTTCATCAAAATCGATCCTTGGGAACTAAGGAAAATGGACCCGCGTACGGTGGATGAACGAAAAAAATCTTATTCAATTTTCGGATTCTACGTACCTTGAAACTTAAACCAATAAATTTTGAGGGGGGATAGAAAAAATTATTTCTTGGTCGATTCAAAAGGTTCATTATTGAAAATAATAAATCAAAAGGTCTGTGAAGTAGGAGTGGCATTTAGCTTCCACGTATTCATAACCCGATTGTACAGATGATCCAATACATTGTAGATATTCTCAAAACATGTGTAAGTACCTTGCACTACCCTAATGGGAGACCAAATGCCAACTCGCACAATCCCTGAAAATGTCATTGAATTGGGATGGAAGATGTAGAAGTTACTGCTGTTACAAGGATTTTATGTTTGCACATGCGCAGAGGCTACTATCGAGTCGGGGCAATGATTTTCATAGGAGACTGTCTAAACGCTAACCTGCACAATACCTGATCATTTCATCGAAATCGGACAATAGCTTCGTACAGTTTTGCCCTTTACAGGGATTTGTGGATACGCAGCTTTGTTTGACAGACAAACATGAAACTAAAATTGTTGAAGGAGGTCTAAAACGTAAAACAAGGGTGAAAATTTTGAGTTTTGAGAAAATTTTTTTGTTTGTTAACTCTAAAAAGTGAAAACAATGCTTTCGCTGCCTTGGTAGACTCGGAAGCAAAAGGTTCGCCTACCCTTAGGGCACAATTTCAGAAAATCCCAAAGTGTCTCCTATAAGATTCCATCGTTGTTAGGTCAGTGTAACTCAAAGCATATTTATATGACATTGATATAAAAGCCACAACTTCACATCCTGATGATTCGATTTTTTAACTTTTTAGCGTAGCTGAAAATGCCCACAAAAGCCTGTACAGAGCAAACCTCTCCTATCTAATATGGATCGTAAACTACTCGAATGAAGTTTGTCCTGGTTCTTTCTTGAAGGGCTGAAGTCATGAAGAAGGAAATGAATCAGGACCTTCACAGTGTGATGTGAACATCAACAGTTGTGCCGTCTGGAATTGATTTTTGGGAATCTGTCACTGTTTACATCCTAAGACGGATGGCAAGGAATTCATTACGAGCCGGTATTCAAGCTGCCGTGGTTCCAGAAGAGCGGGGACCGGATGGCGATCCTTGTTGTGTTATTTTATTTTTTTACGACAAGAATCATTCGTTTATTTTTGGACGAACATAAAGAGGGTCCGCAGTAGCACATCCCCCCGTAGCAGCTCCTGAAAGTGGAGCGGGAGTTTCACGCCAAAATTCCAGTGCCTGACTGAGGAGTTACGGATAGCCTCGGCAATCAATCTCTTGAGTTCCTTTGGACAAGCTTCTACACTCCACTCTTCTACCAATGTAATAGAAACATCTTCATCCATTTCATTCTCCTGTAAAAGTATTAATTGATTGTAAATTCTTACCCATTGCTTCCTTCTTCTGTCTCCACGACAACATTATCCTTTTCTCCCTCTTATCCTCATCAACATGTTTGATCTCCTCGTTTCTCTTATTCGTCAAACATACCAATTCCAAAACGTTGCAAATGATTACACAAAGGTGTATCATTTTCCTGTGGAGATCACTTGCCATATCGACTACCTAAATCATATTTTTGCTTCACAATCGAATTTATTTTGACAAAATAAACGCTTCACACTCAATTTGAAGAAATAGGTAGTTACCATAAATAGGTAGATACAACTACGCCTTCTTTAAAAAATTCGATTACCAAATATATTACAATAACCAACACTTAAATTTTCAAAGGGAGCGAACGGTTGGTCCTACAGAGCTCTGGGTGGTCTCATTCGATTCTAAAAATTCGATAATATTTTTAGTTGAACAAAAAACAATACGTTTATATCGAAAGTTCTTGAGCTACGGCGTTTTGAAAATTTCAGCCCTTATTTTTCAACCCTTAGAAGTGACTGACATCTACCAAAAGCTTCGGGGCACCACAACAAGACCCCAAATGGAGCCCAAATACCAAATTTCATCAAAAAAGGTCCATGGGAACTAAATAAAGTGCCGCGCATGTCGGATGGACGGCAACTTTTGGTTTATTATGTTCAATAATGAACCTTTGGAATCGACCAAGAAAAAAAAATTTTAACACCCCCTCAAAATTTTTTGGTTAACGTTTCAAGGTACGTAGAATCCAAAAATCTAATATAAATTTGGCTGTTAGTCCGCCGTCCGCCGTACGCGGCTCTTTCCCCACATAGCATTGACTGATTTTGATGAAATTTGGTATGTAGGCTCCATTTAGGGTCTAGTTGTGCCCCGAAGATTTTGGTTGATGTAGGTCACTTCTAAGGGTTGAAAAATGAATTTTGAACTTAAAAATTTTTGATATAAAGGTATGGTTTTTCCATCAATTTAAGATAGTATAGAATCTTTAGACTTTTTTGAGACCACGCGGAGCCCTGTAGGACAAACCGTTTGCTCCCTACGGAAATTTAAAGTACGATAAATAAAATTGGAAGTACGATAAATCAGAAACACGAGTGTGAATTGCAAAAGAGGCCTAATCTCCGTTCATATTATAACTGACCGAAATGAAATCGATGTTCTTCTTCATGTTGGATGGTTGGTGGCTTTGCAGACGAGTGATCTATATAGAAAATTAAAAATAATAAACTTTTGTGTAATAATTTGCAGCGGTTTTTATTCCAATTTTGGATTCTACGTACCTTGAAACATAAACCAACAAATTTTGTGGAGGGGGGGGGGGGGGGTAAAAAAAATTTTCTTGGTCAATTCCAAAGGTTCATTATTGAAAATAATAAAACAAAATGTGTTGCAGTTACAATGAGATGCTGTCTACCTCAAGCTCTTGTTCCAAAAATTTTCGTTACTTAACGAGGATTTTCAATCCCGTGTCGTCTGCGGTGTGCACAGAATGGCCCTCGAGTATTTTCCCATGTATTTATGCTGTGCCACGTCCACACCTTCAGATAATTCATTGCCGTGTTAGATGTCGAAGGTCAAAAATGTTATTCGAATTCGGGGCTCATGGCGCTAGAAATGTTATGGTGATTTTGATTTGTTATGGTGACCTATTGATGATTTTGGATTTCAAAACAATGTCCAGTTTTGGGCTCTAATGATGCTAGTAACGTTATGGTACTTCCCTGACGTACTAACTGAATGCCAGTTAGAACTGTTCATGAAATGCTAAAATCCGATGATTGTATAAATCATAGAGAAAGTTGAGAAAAATTCTTTGAATGGAAAATTGGAGGAGACTCACAGGATGGAGAAAGGCTCAGGCGTCTATACACAATGGTAACTTGAGTTCTACGAGTACACTAATTTCAATTTCCGATTAGTATGATTTAGCGTAGGGACAGGTTAGTGCTCAGTGGAAGATCACTATTGATTCTAATGTGTAAGTCTCATGACTTATGCTAAATCACGATCTCTGGCACCATGTTCATTTAAATTTGAAGGTTCATTGCGTCTACCTACCGAATGCAAACTGTTATCCACCTACGAAGTAGAAGTATGCCAGCATTGTAAATGTTGTGCACTACATTGTCGGAATTTCAAAATTTTAGTTTTGAACTTTCCGCGTCGAAAGCATCATTAAACTTTTCAATGTAGATGAACATAGTTTTGTATCACTTTCGTGCGAAGAAGTGGTGGCACCACAGTGCATGAAACCGTTTTTAGCATGTATAGGTTTTTGGGAATTTCTCCGTGAAATCAGTATCTTCTACAAAGCACGAAAACGTGCGTTTAAAACACACCACTTTTAATAATATTATACCATATTACATTTAAAAAAGCCATCCTCCATCATGGGAGTTTTTCTCCATTGTCTATACGGGTGCATTCCTCCGGATTCGTGGGAGTCTTACTACGTTTTCCGAGGTTATTGAAGTCTACAAGCGAGTTCTCTGATTTCCTTCCCAGAGCAAGAATCGATTTCCTCTCGCAATGATGAAATTTCATGATGATTTTGTACGATTTTGACTAGCTTAAATAATATTTCAACACTTCATCGTTCCAAGCCTGTAGGTATAGGCATACGTGTAAGAATAAGATAACTTCGGCTATTGGGAAGACCTATTCATCATCTTCAGGCAGGGTCTATCATCGATTCCTGGGGCCACAATAGAGGAGTCAACGGTGCAGCCGGAACCTCAATACCTAACCAATAACCTGACATTCTTTTGTAAACACTGATATTTCACCTCCATCGCGCCATTCATCTAGTTAATGATAAGCCGTTAAATAATACAACGCGTTACACATACACTCAGCTTTGCTCACATTATGAATTTTTTTGTCACTGCTAACGGATGTCGTGCCGTATAAATCCCGACCATAGAATAAATATCATTATAAGAATTGATTTTAGACGCAAAACACAATGCTCCGATGATTGATGACCAATTACAAAGGAGAATAAAAAAAATTAAGTTCGTGTAACATCCTGAAATTGTTGATTGTGTAGTAAGGTGGCCTCTGTACGTTTGAAAACATTTTTTTTAGAGTACTACTTATTGAGAAGTGACTCGAGTGATGACTTCATGGCACAAATAATACTTGTAAAACGTGTATTGAGAATAAGCACAAATGCCTTGTTAGATTGATGGTTGTGATGATGATTTGTCGATTTGTTAGGAACTTTATCACCTTCGTCTTCAGCCGGTCACATCCGTGTAATCGGATCTCGATCAGCGTACTCCATGTTCTGATGTGGAGCGAATATGGAAGCCGCAAATGAATAGTGAAATAAATTCAGAATGACGGGAACATCCTCGGGTGCAGCAACGGCAAATCAAATCGTGATAAGACTCGCCTGTGCCAGTACGACAATGGAACTAACCAGGGTAGGTACTTCACCTCTCTCTGACACTTGGTACTCCCATTTATCGATTTTCAATTAATGCAAAGAACAATTCAGTTTCTTCACACGAGGGAACTCATTTACCCAGCAATTTTGAGTTTCTGATCCATTGCATTGACTCGATTGAAATCTGAACAATGCTTTGCTTTCATGCCTATCTGTATGTACGTTTGTCAGTCTCAGACAGAATCGGTTGTAGCAGTTCCGCGAACTGCTACGCGGAATAGGCCTGAGGAGGCGTCGCTACTCTCCTAGACTGGGAACGAGCTCGGCATTCAGATCACGTTTTCTCAGGCAAAACCATTAAAATATATCTTACACTTTTGTTTGAATTTTAAAGAAGTACCTATGCGCATTAGTTCATAGGCATAGGAACTGAGATATCGTAGTTTCAAGGAATTCACGTTTACCCATACAAACACGCAATAGTTATGTTAGTACTATTGCGTGTTTGCATGGGTAAACGTGAATTCCTTGAAACTACGATATCTCAGTTCCTAATGCCCAAAACCTCTGGAATTGGAAATATTAAAATGAACCTACATTAGAAACGCTGCGAATTATTTACACAGCGGTTCATGGTGCTTCAGTATAGCTCACCCGTATGCAAAGAACAAACTACTTACCATATTATCAGCAATCAAGTTTATTTTGAAATATCAGCGTGCGGCATACATAATATGTATGTGTAGCATATTATGCTACACCGTCTTGGCAGACTATTCCTGTTTGTTGAGGTCCATCAGTCCAGAATTCAACCAAGCATGTATTTTATCTTCTCATTAACTTTTATCTTCCGAATAACTAGTATTCAAGCTATTTAGCAATTGCTGCTGCTGCTTGTTTTTAACCAATTAGGTACCGAAGTTAATTTCTTAAGGTGTTCAAAAAATTGATGACATTGAAAATCGCACTATATTTTCTCACAGCGTGCTCCCTTCTCCAATAATCGGTGGCCAATTGAAACACTGCAAATTACTACAAAACAGTTTATTATTTTTCTGTATACTGTATACGAAACACGGGTTTTCCATAAATAGTACCTACTTCCCAACCACGTTATACCGCGAGTTTATCTATCGAGTTAATTTATTTCCTACTACTCACCGCATTCTGACAAGCGAACTGCGAACTAGAATCTTCTAAAGCTGGGCATCATCGCAGTTTGGGTTCCATCATCAGCTGGTCCTCGACATCCAGCGTCCCCTTTCGTAATGTGCTGATGGCACTATGCCTGGATGTGCAAGGGGCAAAAGACCGTGTAGAACACAAGATTTTATCCACTCTATTACTGGAACTGGGCCTACCAAGAAAATGTGTGAGAAATGTATTGGAACTCATCACAAATAGGGCTATAAGGATACAGATTGGAGAGACGTATAGGCCCCCTCGTACAACAAATGAAGGTTTACCACAAGAAAGTGTGATGTTAAACTGTTACAATACGCTGATGACTTGTGTTTGTACACAGAAGGTGCGGATGTCGACGAGTGCAGAGCAAACATGAATTGCGCCGGACTCTCAATTTGTCACTTTTTACGAGACAGTTTGCTGGAAGTCGCTCAAAGTAAGTCGAGCCTATGCGTGTTTACAAGGCGCCGCAGAGTCAATCTTGAGCCAGAAATGATCATCGAGGAGTGGACGACACCGATACATCCAACCATTCGTTTTTCAGGCCTGGAGCTGGACAAGACTTTATTCTGTAAACCGCAAGTCTCATATCTTTTTAAAAGGGTGGAATATCGATACAATATTCTCAACGCTTTGAGCAATTGTAAATGGGGAGCTGACCCAAACATTTCCCTGCTGTTTTAAGTTCACCTGTGAACTACAGCTCCATACTTTGCCTCGTGGACTACTTCAAAACCGATTGACCTTACGACAAACAAGTGCATTCGCTCAAGAATAGGTTATCTAGGTACCAGTACCTAGGTACACCAGTAATAGCGATGCAAATTGAAGCAGTCGAGCCAGCCTTGAGGAGACAGTGGCTGCCCGATAGAATCCTATTGAGAATTTATACACAAGAGTGCGAGAAATCTCAGTGGAATGATTGTCAAAACCATATTGGCAGAAGACAAATATCCTTCTAATTGTCAATAACTTCATGTCGATCGCTCCACAAGCTACCTCAACAAATTTGAGCCCCAAACATCCGGCCTTCACGAAATAATACATGACCTAAACGAAGAAGATTGCCCCGAATGCGGTATTTCTGGAATATGTTGAGGACCATCGTATTTTCACTGATGGCTCTAAACATAACCAGGATGTTGGGGCCGCCTTTTACGACGCTAAACGGAATTATAAGGCAATTTTTAAACTTCCAAATTGGATTTTATTTCGCTGAGCTCGTAGGATCATTAGAGGCACTCAAATGGTCAAGAGTTGTCGGCTACGTAGATCACCATATTTACAGACAACAAAAGTTCCATACAAAAAGTGAAAAACTTTGAAGCCAAACCAACAACTAACCACTTGATCCATAGTATTCGAGAAATGCTGCATTCAATAGTGGCAACAGGGAAGGAGGTAAGCCTGGTGTGGATGGAAAGCAGACACTTTGGCAAATGAAGCCGCTCTCCAAACTGTTCCTTCCACGATTTCGCTTCCACCGAGAGATATGGGTAGGCTCACCAAACAGTGGTTGAGGGAGAAATGGAAAAGAAAGTACATATTACCACATCCAGTCAGGGAACAATTCAAATTTGTCCAACCTGGGATCCCCAAAGCCCCTGGTTCATAGGAGGAACCCTTTCAAGACGCGATGTGCGGATAGCTAGACGGATGATGGGAATATCTACAAGGCACAGTGCGAGATGTGTTCAGCCGAAGTTGAAGACCACCATCATATCATCATATCATGATGGAATGCCCCATACTCGCAATAAGAAGACATCGCATGTACGACCAGACCTCCTCAGAGATACAATTACCATTCACCCTTCTACACCTGCTCCAATGCCGTAATGTAAAGGTTTTCTCTCCTATTTATAAGTTTTGGACAGATTGGACTGTTAATTTATAATGTATAATACCGAATTGATACAATAATAATAACTTGAATAATTTAACAATGATCATTTAACAACGATAATTTAACTAATGTAGCGACAATGTTAAAGAACATCAACTTAATACAATACAGTGTGAATTTAAAATAATAGTATACTCTTATTAAATTAAGATTATGGCTGTATGCACAACCAATGCCAAATAAAAATAATTTTTTAAAAAGTCTGCAAAGTCCGCAAAATATATATATAAACAATTTACATTTATAAAAACCTCCGTATATTCGTTGAACCCAAAATGCAATAGTAGAGTGGGTCTATGAGTTAGTGGAAACGAGTAGAACATGGATATGAATTGGAAAAACGGCTGCCAAGTGGGTATGGCACATAGCTTCCTCGTATCCATAACCCGATTGTACAGATGATCCGATGCATAGTAGTTAATCTCAAAACATCAATCTCTAAGTACCTTGCACCACCCTCATAGAAACTCTACACATCAACCGACACAATCTCTGAACATTTTTGGAAAATGTTGATGTCATGGCTGTGGCAAGGATTTCACGTTTGCGGATTCGCAGCGGCTACTATCAGTCCGGGGGTAATGATTTTGATAGGGAGTCATTTACACGCCAACCCGCACAATCCCTGAAGATTTCATAGAAATCGGATTGGAATTGTAGAAGTTATGGCTGCTACAAGGAAATTATCGTAAGCGCATGCTCAGTGGCTAATGTCAGTCCGGGGGTGATAATTTTTATAGGGGACCATTTACACGCCAACCCGCACAATCCCTGAAAATTTCTTCAAAATCGGATGAGAATTGTAGAAGTTATGGCTGTGGCAATGATTTCATGACAGACAGACAGACACGGAACCAAAATTGTTCAGAAAGGTCTAAAACATATAACGCGAGTGGAATTTTTAATTTTGGAGAACATTTTTTTGCAACCTTGAAAAGTGAAAACAAAGCTTCTACTTGGTAGACTCGGAAGCAAAATGAGGCTGGGCACACACATTCTTGATTCACCAAATACCGAATGTTCGGCAAACACGGCAATAGTCTGTTTGCTCGCTATTTGGCGAACCACCAACACGTTGACACGAGCATGATGCTCGTCTCGGATACGGCGTATGTTCGTGCTTTGCTGGATATAAGGGAAGGAAGATACAGGCAAGTTGACCTCCCCAGGGAATATACGGTTTTTCCCATATTTCTCTGGCGATTATTGTTGGATTTTGATGATTCCAGCGGCAATCTTTTTTTTTTTTTTTTTTTTTTTTTCTTTCAGTGGCAATTCCCTAGACTGATGCACTAATGCATTTCAAAAATCCTTAAAAATTGCAAATCTAGGTACAAATTTCTAAGTTTTAGCGCCTGGAATTTAGGGAAATACCGAACCGGAACGAGGAACGAACGGCGACCGTCTGAGACCCATTTAGGAGTTAGTTAATGATAAAAACGTCAATAAACATCAATTCGTGTTTCTGATTCATTTTTCGTCCTTGGAGTTGTAAACCCACCTGTGCTCTGGGTAGTCTCTTTAGATTCTAAAAATGCAATAATAAAATCATTTTAAATATATAAAAAAACAATACTTTTGTCAACCCCTATTCCACCAATTTCAAAGTGTTTATGTATTACTGCGAATAAACAGACTTGGCAGACGTTTTTACTTCTTCTTGGTTTATTGAATGATTTTCTACACTAATACTGAGGTGACTGGCAGTTGTGTTGAAACTTGGTTTCATAGGCAGCCCATCTATCAATGAAGATTAGATTAATTTTATTGAATTTACTTTTCGAATTAATTTTAATTGTATTCGGTTTGAATTTACAAACTGATGAACGGTAGCAGCCGGCAGGTTAAGTGTGACTCTCAGTTGCTGTAAAATACTTCCGTTTTAAATAATTTACAAGAGTGATTCGTATGTGCAATTAAGATCATGAGAATAAAACACTATGGATAAAAAAATGACCTAAAAAATAATGGCTTACTTCTTTATCGAAATGAAGATGGATAATAATTGAATGATGGTGCTAAAGTAGGTCTGTGGCAAGTCAAGCGAGGGAAAAAACGAAGACAAGTGAGAATGTCGGGACAAGCAGAGTACGAGCCACCTCAATAGGGGAAATAATAACATCGGGACTGATAAGAAAGGCAAATGCGTCTGGAGAATGGATTGCTTATCTTGAGTGCCAACGCTAGTGATCATATTCAATAATGATCGCAGCATTAAGAAGAAGTGAAATCAAGAGTCTTTTTTATCCACTATTAAAGCCCTGAAGTGTACTGAGGTTATGCAGATTTTAATGTAGGGAAGTTACTAATGATACCTTCAGATTCATCAGTTGCAATGACAATAATAATGATGGGGTTTCTCTTTATAGCACATTGTTCGGTTTTACATTGCCATAAAATAGGTACCTCACTGCTCATAATGAGTATCCATTCGAAACGTTAATGCCCGTTCAAGAGAAATACTTTACTATTGGATTATGGTGCTCTCCTTCCCAGCGGTTTATGATATTGAATTTTGTCGAAAGTAGCTCATTAAGGAACACATTCACTTCATTGACGTTCTGTTTACTGATGTTTTCATACACATCCCGCCAATAGGTTTGTTCCAATCTAGCAATAATTATGTAGGTAGCATGTATGGCATAATGAACCTTCCCATAGGAGAAATATTAAGCAATACAGCGATTTATTTTTCTATTTATTTATTTACGGGCACACCAAATTTACAATCAACAGAAATACGGTCAGCTAAGTACTAGGTATTGCAGAAAATATAATTTGAAGGTAAGGGGAAGCAAGAAAAAATAATGACATAATGAAAACTGTGAATTTAACTAAATAAAATGGGGGAAGAAGAAATTAAGGACTTTGGCGAAGGTAGGGAATTATGAAAAAAAATCAGAATATCAGAATTATGAAATCAGATTATGAAAATCAGAATTATGAAAAAGAAAGAGGTTTGCACTACGGGGTAGCCGATGGAAGTGACGATGACTGTCGTAATTTGTGGAAGAAAATTTTGTATGGAACAAGCGAGTGAATGAACAAAAAGCGAGTGGATGAACGGGTGGCGGCAAGATTTATCTTCGAGAGCAACGAGGGTCCAGTCCATGACGTTGTTTATGAGTTTGTAGAGGAACACGAGATCCGCGGAAATCCGTCTTCTCTCGAGCGTATCCAGGTGGCATCTCTGCAATAATATTTCGTAGTCGAAGTCGTCATAGGGGATCCCCATCTTGTATGCAACGTACGGACTTCCATTTCTTGGGAAAGCAGCCAGATTCAAGCGACTTATTGAAAAGCAATGCGGGTGCGCAAAATCGTAGTAATACTGGAGGAACACCATCCGGGCCCATACCCTTCCTCACGTCCAATGAAGCCAGCCCACGAGTTACAATGTCTTCAGAAATCGAGAGCGAGCCCAGCGACACAACGTACCGGACAGGATAAGCTGGTACACACAAGACCTCAGGCTCAAACACAGATGGAAAGTGAGTGGCAAAGAGCTCAGCTATGGCTTTTGGCTCTGACTCACGTAGACCATTCAGCGTCATACAATTTGGTAGGTAATTTCCTCCTTCCCGATAATTGAAATAGTTCCGAAATACCTTTATATCCCCAGGAATTGAGTTCTGAATGCTAAGGAGATACGACAGATAGAGCTGACCTGATCTTTCCTTGCAACGGCTCCGAAGCATCGAAAACAAATCACAATCCACCGAGCAACCCGAGGTCTTGTAACGCGAATGGGCTATCAGGGGCTATACCGGGTGAGCGGTATCAAATCGCGATCGAACCACTTTGGGAAGGACCTCGAGAAAATTTTAGTCCTGGGAACGTAGGTATCAATGGCCCTGTAGAGGATACTATAAAATTCGTCTAAATTACTCTCAATAGAACTCTGTAGCAATACGTTGACAAGTATTGCCTTGAAGTCTCCTTTTTTAAAGTTGTACGAAAATCTACTATTCGGGAAGAATTCACTGAGAATTCACTGAGCTATAATAGTATCTTGATACAGTTTGGTTGGTTAATCACTTCTCTTATCTATTGGAGTTTCGTGATCTTAAACGATAAGAACAGAAAATATTACATAATACGCAAAAATATTATTGGTATTTGATGGAACAAATCTACAGTCAAATACGTCTGTCAAGTCGTATCCATTATCCGATTGTATAGATGATCCGATGCATCTCAAAACATCAATCTCTAAGTTCTCTGCACTATCCTCATAAGGGACCATCTACACGCCAATTCGCACAATTAATGAAAATGTAATTGAATTCAGATGAATAATGTAGAAGTTATGGCGGTTAGAAGCATTTTAGGTTTGCGCAAAGGCATCTAATTATGGTGGACTCGAAAGTAAAAACGAGAGAAGATCCAAGCAGCTCGGTTCTGTCCGAAAATATGGTTTTACAAAGGGGTTTTACGTTTGATCATACCAGTGGGTACCATCAATCCGGGGGCATTTTTATGGGGGACCATCTAGACCAATCCGCACCATCCATAGTAAATATCATCAAAATTGAACAGTAATTTGTGCAGTTTTGTCTGTTACAAGGATTCGCGGACACACAGACCGACACAGAGACGAGCAGATACCATTGTTTAGAAATGTCTAAAAAGTAAAAAGGGTGTAAACATATTGATTTTGGGGGATTTTTTCAATCGGTAAAAATTGAAAAAGTTCTCCTGCTGCCTCAGTAGGCTCGGAAGCAAATTCTGACAACAAGAAGCAGAACGTTTTTTCAAGTCGTTCAGTGAGTTGCACTATGTTCCTCTGGCTATCTCAGGGAAAAATTGTAGGTAGGTAGGTATCTTATTTACCTGTGGGAACTGTTTCAACCAAATGATCGTGTCATATGTTTCAACCAATCATTTCAAATAGTTACATTTGTTTTGTTAATAATATAAGTATTAGTATTATATCGCTTCCGAGTCTACCAAGATAGCGGAAGCTTTGTTTTCACTTTTCAAGGACGAAAAAAAAGTTCTCCAAAATCAAAATTTTCACACGCGTTTTGCGTTTTAGACCTTTCTGAACAATTTTGGTTCCGTGTCTGTGTGTCTGTCTGTCTGTCATGAATTCCTTGTAACGCGCATAACTGTACGAAGTTATTGTCCGATTTCTATGAAATTTTCAGGGATTGTGCGGGTTGGTGTGTAGACGGTCCCCTATGAAAATCATCATCCCCGGACTGATAGAAGCGACTGCGCATGCGCAAACGTTAATTCCTTGTAACGACCATAACTTCTACATTTTCCATCCGATTTCAATGAAATTCTCAGGGATGTTAGAGATTAGTATTTAGATGGTCCTCTATGAAAATCACCACCTTCCGCATGATGGTAGCCACTGCGCATGCGCAAACGTGAATTTCCTTGTAACGGCCATAACTTCCACATTTCCTACCTGATTACGATGAAATTTTTAGGGATCATGCAGATTGGGTTTTAGATGGTCCCCTGTGAAATTCATCACCCCCGGACTGATAGTAGCCGCTGCGCATGCGCAAACGTGAATTCCTTGTAACAGCCATAACTTCCACATTTTCCGTCCGATTTCAATGAAATTTTCAGGGATGTTTCAGATTAGTATTTAAATGGTCCTCTATGAAAATCAGTACCTTCAGATTGACAGTACCCACTGCGCATGCACAATCGTGAATTCCTCGTAACAGCCATAACTTCCACATTTTCCACCCGATTTCGATGAAATTTTTAGGGATTACGCGGATCAGGTTGTAGATGGTCCCCAATGAAAATCAAGTCCTCAAAATTTACAGCAGCCTCTGCGCATGCGCATACGTAAAATCCTTGTAACAGCCATAACATTTACATTTTTCATCCGAATTTGATGAAATTTTCTAGGATTGACCAGATTAGCGTGTAGATGGTCCCCTATGAGGGAAGTGAAAGGTACTTAGAGATTGGTGTTTTGAGATTAACTACAATGCATCGGATCATCTATATAATCGGGTTATGGATACGAGGAAGCTATGTGCCACACCCACTTGGCAGACGCTTTTTGTGTCTGACATCCCGCCTGACATTTCTCCGTAAGACATAGATATTTTGTGGGGAATATGGTTAGAAAATAAAAGAAAAATTCACCACTTACCATTCAAATTTATCATTTATCAATAAAAAAAAACCTGGAGTCAGGAGAAAATGGCACGATTATTATTGAGAGAGGATCCAGAATGATCATATGTGCTAATTTTTGAGATGAAATGATTTACTGTGCAATAATTATGTCAAAACAAGGAAAATTCCCCGTACTTTCTCTGTAATCTTCATGTCAGCCTACTCAAAGGATAACTCATCAATGGAGGGAGATAAAATTTTCAGGAATTGTAGATAAATATGGTAGTTAAAATCTTACACTTGGTCAAGTATATCTTAATGAATTATGTTGCACTCTTATATCTTAAGTATATCTTAATGAAAAAAAAACAAAAAAAAAAAAAAAACACTTGGGGTTTAAAAAAATGCACTTTTTGCGCACCCTGGAAAGTACATTTGCGCGCAATGAAAAAAAAATCGGTTCGGGTATGAATTTCTCATGAAATTTGACGTAGAATCTGAATCTGCGATAAAAAATGGGGGTTTCTATTTGAAAAAACAAAGTTAGTGTCAATTGCGCCAAAGTATTTTCCCTGAATTCTTTACAAGAAAAAATGGCGTTGGGCCCATTTTTTTACGCAATTATTGACGGAAATGCCGGAGGGTGGACCATAACTTCTGGGACACCCTGTATATGTGTAGAAAAATAATAAACCTTTGCGTAATAGTTTGCAGCGTTTTTCTACCTGAGGTCTCGGTAGACAGATTCTTCAATGCCGTTTTGTTTATTGAACTTAAATATTGTGAAAATGTATGATCTTCTATTCCTTATTATATTCTATTCATTTCAACTTCCCAACGATGCATTTTTGGTTGGTTCCATTCTTAATTCCAGCATTGTTTTGCATGGCTGGATAAAACATAGTGTTGTTCCGTTTGATGTTTCATTTCCTCAGGAAATCTTTTCTTCATTCAAACGGCGAAGATAGAGAGAATAGCGGCTTTAAAGGAAAATGGCATAATTATTGACGGTCCACTGACTTGCTCCTATCAAAACCATTCGACTGAAACGCTTCATCGAATGTTGTTGCCAATTAGTACCCCTTTGCTTACACTCCAGGTTTATTGTGCAGTACTGAACAAAAAAGAAACGCAACATTGACGGTTTCACGGTCTTTAACGTTACTTACTCCATGTCATTGTGAAGCAACTTGACAAACAATAGCATGTGATATTCAAGAAACATCACTTGTGAATTAAACGTACTAAACGTACTAAACTTCATCACACCTGAATTGTTCACTACAGAATTTGGAGTAAATCCACCAATATTCCACAAGTCATCATGTGTTCATCTTTATCTATGAGAACCATTTTAAGATTGCATACCAATGCTATCTACAAAGGAGTCGGTTAATGAATGAATTATAGGTACTTTTCTTTGTTTAAAACTTCGAAAACTGGTAGGCAGTGCAAGATCTTGTTCTTGATCTGCAAGAAATTGTTATTAAAGAAATTAAACGATTTGGTTATTAAGCGCACAATTACGGCGGAGGATCAGTAAGAATGAAGGTATTCTTGTTTTTATCAGCTTACAGATAATATAAAATAAACATTGCTTCCTCATGTGCGGTTTCCGCCCACTTTTTACCCCAAAGAAGTGACTGACGATAACAAAAACCTTCGGAGCACAACTAGACCCCAAACGGAGCCGATACACCGAATTTCATCAAAATCGGTCCATGGTAACTAAGAAAAGTGCCGCGTACGGCATACGGCTGACGGCGAATTTTTTTTTTTTAATTCGATTTTTGGATTCTACATACCTTGAACGTAAACCACCAAATTTTGAGGGGGTTTGTAATTTTGTTTTCTTGTTTGATCCCAATGGTTCATTATTGAAAATAATATACCACAACAGGAAATATGATTCCGTAAGACAGGGCCATTGTTTAGGGGGCTTTATTCTCTGCAGGGTGTTGTCCTGCTCCACATCAGATCCTTTCTTGCTGAGAGACTTAGAAAAAAGGAACATTGTCATTCTTTAAAAAAAAACAAGACCACTGCGAATGTTTGTGCATCAAATTCTACTCAAAATTTGAAGGAAAATATTATTTGTATTGATCTTTTTTATATGACTAATAACGAGTACCAAGGAAGTTCATATCCTCTTCTATTAGGATTTTTAAGCTGAAAATCAGGATGTATCAGGATTTTCGAGGTAACTGAATCAAAATATGAGGATCCAAATTCTAACCCACAATTCTAATTTCCTTTGCTACATTCTGTGTTCCTTTTACCTATGGTCATGTATGTATGGATTTTACCTTTGGCCATCAGGATGTATCCGGATTTTCGAGGTAACTGAATCCAAATATGACGATCCAAATTCTAACCCACAATTCTAATTTCCTTTGCTACATTCTGTGTTCCTTTTACCTATGGTCATGTATGTATGGATTTTACCTTTGGCCATCAGGATGTATCAGGATTTTCGAGGTAACTGAATCAAAATATGAGGATCCAAATTCTAACCCACAATTCTAATTTCCTTTGCTACATTCTGTGTTCCTTTTACCTATGGTCATGTATGTACATATTTTACCTTTGGTCATCAGGATGTATACAGATTTTTGAGGTAACTGAATCCAAATATGAGGATCCACATTCTAACCCACAATTCTAATTTCCTTCGCTACATTCTGTGTTCACTTTTTCCTATGGTCATGTGGCTTTTGTAAGTATTGGTAGACAGCAAACACATGCAGTTTTATAATAGTTTTACATGGTCTAGGAACGCACAGGAATCCGCTTCTAAAATTAGCTGCAATTTCTTCTCTAGCGATCTACCGCGACCGGGTGTGACGGTGCCAACACTAACGGACGGCCAACTGGGTCAAACTTACTTCCCTAGCCCTGCTCATTTAATCTGCACTCACGTTGACAACCTAGGCCATTCGGCAACTATGGTTTCCTTTTTCCCAAACAGAGGCACGTTTTGAAAGAGAATGTTTTTCTAAACAAGGGAAAATCGTCCGGTGTGACAAACCAGCTTATAACAGTCGTTGTAAACGTTTGGTGCATGAGCAATGTTAAACAATTTTAAAGGGAAGGAGAATTAAAAAATGCATTGAAAAAATGATAATGCAAAGGTAAAGAAAATGAGGAGAACCAGAAGGAGTGAACTTTGAGGAAGAAACTGAATAATCTGAAAAAGGAAATAACAAGAGCTAGATTAGGAAAAGAGAGAGGCGGAAAGGAATAGGGCACTAGAAGATGATTTTAGGAATTGATTATTCTCTTCATTCAATACAAGAATTGCTCTGAAGAATACTTTGCTGCTCAAGATAACGGATCTTCATCCAATTAATAATAATTGTAAACGTTTGAATGTAAGATTTCCGTGCTCTCGTACTACCAGTTTGAAGTAAAAATTCTCATTCGTAACCTGTCTCAGAAAACATCGGATCTACTACTATGTCAACACGCTTCGAGGTGTCAACTCTATGAATAGGGTTGAGTGTAGGATTTCAAACACTTGCTCCCAACACCAACACTTGAGACGAATAGGAAGGAGGTGGCTAGAAGTAGTTTTTATGGCGCCCCCCGGCCTCTGATCTACTTAGCAGCTTAACAAGGGGTGCCGCCTCGCTTTCGTCAATTAGATTAACACCGAAATACACCGATGATTTGATACGATAGCCCTCCCCAGGGACCCACTTTCACAACACAAACAGCTATTCATCTCAGCCTCAATTATCATAAGCCCCTGTCACAGCCTCCTCCATTATTCCTCCTGTCTTCCCCTATTACATTCCTGCATTTATGAAAATACAAATGTTCCAACAATAACTATCTGCTGTTTCAGAAGTGACCCTCAATGTTTTCCCGAGAGCACCTTCTTGCTTTTATTATGGTTATGTTGCTCATCGATGTGAGTTTATTGGGATGTCATGCCTTATATTAGATTTAAAGGTTTTCGGATTTTTTTAAAAACATTATTTTCAGTCTTTTAAGAGAGAGAATTTCAATAAATGAGGTTTACAGGCTGTACTGTTTGCGAGTGCAAAAACATCAATTTTAATTCTACGAGTAATTTACAAAAAAATGGTTAATATATTTTGAAATACAAAAACAATAATTAAATGCTCAAATAGTTGAAAAGCTTGTTGAATTTTCTTTAAAAACATGATGATTGGAGTCTTTTCAAAGTGCAGTTTGATTAACTAGACTACTAGCAGAATAATTAATACTTTGCGAGTTCCAAAAAGTACGAAGAACTTTATAGGAATCTAGCTCAGGAACCGGTATCTCCCTCTAATCTATTTTATGTTTCAGGTGCAAACTTCACCCATTTGCAGATACACTAGAAGTCAGAATTAAAGAAGTAGATGAAAAAAAGTCTCAGTGTTTTTGAATGTTGCACGCCGAAAATTGAATTCAGTAGTACTGGTACCTAAATTTACTGAAGATGGGTGCAGTTGGCACTTGAAACGTAAAATATACCTATTATGATTCAAACTAATCTGTTTAGTTTCCATGGCAGCCACTTCCCACCTAATAAATAAATTATACTATGGTATAATTTAATAGCTGCGTCCGGACTTTTGTTTCAATGGCATCACCAATTTCTTTCAACCTCTTAAGCACCAATCCTTACGGAAGTTGGGGCCTGAACTGTAGATGACCACCCATATTTGAACATGTTTTCATCTTTATGGGAATGAAATTTCGTTGTACGAAAAGCTCCCTTCTCATACTAATGTAATTTTCAGGAGTTGTAGATGAAAAAAGTCTCAGTGTTTTTGAAAGTTGCACGCCAAAATTTGACTTCAATAGTATAGGCACCTAAAATCATCAAATATCATGTCCGAATCAATACTACATGTTTCAATCTTTTGTATTTATCCAACATTGGTTTGTAAGTAAAGTAAATTAAACAACCATTTCAGGTTGGATTTTCGTCCGACTGCCATTCCTGGCGTCGCGGACGTCATCAGCTGTTTTCCTAAGGGAAGATCAGAATTTGTTCTGACGATTTCGCTCATGGCTTCCCATTGCCTCACCGCCCTGGGTTTTGACGAGGGGGGTATGAGCCCATGACGCACGAAAACACGCCCCGGCGGCGAGACTCGAATACACGACCCCCCGCAGCAGCCGTTCCGAGAATCGCCACCAAAGGACGCGTGCAGCAGCGAACACGTTCACATCGCACCCCAACATCGGTGTGTGTGGGAACGATCTTTACCAATATTTTGTTCATTCTGACGATTTATAAGATGTCGGTTCGAGTTCGCCCTCATATTTTCTCACCTCACAATAGTCTTCACGTTTTCAGTAAAACATTGTCCGATGCTCAACTCAATCATCACCCTCTGATAGCATAATTTTTTATCAAATGAAAAATATCGACATTAACAATGTAAAACCGCGTAAGTTGAGAAAAAAACGAAATTTTTCAGGAGGCGAAAAAACTTCTAAAAGATATAAAAATAGAAGTTTTTTACGTCTCCTAAAAAATACGTTTTTTCAACTTATGCGGTTTTACATTGTTACTGTCGATATATATTATGATGGAATTTCCATGGTAAGATGTTATTGAACTAATACCATAAGCTCCGTAACAAAAGGAAAGAAAACAGCTTTCCAATAATATTGTTAACATTTGGAACGTGGAATTTGAAGGATTCTTCGGCAACATTCGAAATGAACCGCCCAACGCATTTCCTCACCTTATGCCATTGATAACACAAGGTGTAGTGTGTATCGAACCACGGTATGAAGATTTGTCAATTATCGGAACTGGAGTCATCTAGAAAAAACACCGCTATTCCCTAGCTTTCAGAAAATATATTTCCTTCATAAGGGGTCAATGACAGTCACACACGAGGAGAGGGCGCCAACCAACACTCAATATCAGGTTCTCACTCAATTAGCAAAAAGTCGAAAAAATACAGCATCAACAAGAAAATAACAATAGATTTAAAAAAAAATTAGGCTATAAAATAGACAGCAGGTAACAATTTATCGTGGTAAATATTCAAAAAATATGTAAAAACCACTTATGCCAAATCAAATTTTGGAGAGAAAACTAAAAACTCATAACATACATAATTGATATGAATAATTATTATGAATAATTATGTATGTTATCAGTTTTTAGTTATCGACTTTTTGATAATTGGGTGAGAACCTGATAGAGAGTATGGGATGGTTGGCGTCCTCTCCTCATGAATGACTGCCATTAAGCCCTAATGGAGGAAACACATTTTCCGAAAGCTAGGTGATAACGGCGTTTTTAGGACATCCCACAGTAAGACTTGGGCGTCCTTATGCGATCGATCTGGGGTAAAGTTGGACAACACTAAACAGAAAATAAATAACCACACACTAATCCGTTTTAGACCATTCTGAATCCAAATCCGAGAAAAAAAAACATAGGTGTATGTCTGTTTGTGTGTGACAAAATCTTGTGTCGTCTACACAGGCCTTAGTTTTTAACCGATTTTCGTGGTTCTTTTTTATTCGACGAGGAAATCTATCTGGCTGTGCACTACGTCGCCAAAATTTCGAATTTTGCCTTTTAAGGGGATGAAAGAGGGGTTAATGATTAATAAAAAACGTGCGTTTGCGGGCATAATCTTGTAAACTCTGCCCAGGCCTCAATTCCCTACCGATTCGCGTGTTTCTTTTTTGTTCGACCCAAAAATCTTGTTCGACCCCAAAAAAAAAAGCACACTATTTCACCAGAGTATCAAAATTAGGATGGGAAGGGGGCGAGTGGGGGGATAATATTGACAAAATATCCGATTGTTAAATATTTTGGTTCCTTTAAAGCTTACTAACTATACCCAAGCTTTGAAATTGAGGAAAAATTCTCATTATACCTATGGAGTTTCTTGAATTATTCTCTGTACCTCCATGGAACTGATAGTGGGGCCACCATGGTGCCAGGACACCATTAACTGTATATTTCTTTTTTTTATGTTTGTGTTTCACCTTGAATACGGATGTGAACTTACGATGTATTTCCGCTTTGGTGCCGGACTGCCACCATTGGTGTAGGGGGGGTGGGGGTAAACCCAAATTTTCATGTTGGGTATCGTAGATCACGGATTTTCAAAAGCTCTTCAAATTCGATGCTCCCATGCCGCTAGAAACGTTACGGTGGATAAAAGTGAGGGGGGGAGACCACTATTCCTTGCCTGAAATACTAAATAAATTACTTGGAGTGAAACAGTTTCATCGCTTACCAACTGGTTTAAATTGATCTACCGCTTATCCAACGGGACGTCCCCTGGAATGCATGCATTACTTAACAATATGTTTCTGGATGACCCCAGTCTCGATAATTGACAATTTCTTTATTGATACCACAACTCTACTCCAAAGTTCTAGCATCAAAACATATCTACACCTCATAAACTTGACAAGGAATTTCTAAGCTGATATGTTCTCGTGAACACCGTGGATAGAAAAATCAGGGAACGAACACAGCATGGAAGGGAATTCAGGGGTAATGAATTTGCACAACAAATACATATAAAGTCGAATTTATTTCGTTTTTGCCATGCAGAAGGGAAACCCAACGTAATGTTGAAATTATTGACCACTTGTAAAAATTTACCAAATCCGTACTGATCCGGTGAATGTTTACAAGTGGTCAATAATTTTAACATTAATACATAGTATTAATACATTAGTACGTTAATTCCTCAAATAGTTTGGGTTTTCTTCATACTGTTACCTTTAGAACACCCTGAGCCCCCTTTTACTTTCTCTGTCTTGAGTCGCATTGTTAATTCCTCCTGGTTCCCTTCACTTCTCCGAGCCTTAATTTCCTCGGCCGAGGGGAATTTTCAAGCCCTTTTACTATATAAACCACGAGTATTCTTCCTTTAATGAACGACAAATTTGAGTTACTGAATCATAGCATGGTAACTTCAAATAATTTCATGGGAGTAGATAATGTTTTCATTTTCTTAAAAAAGACGAGGGAGAGGAGGGACTCATTCTTGAGAAAACTGCAATGTTGGAAACACTCTCAGCACGACTCATAGCATCAGGGAGATTATCTGTCTGTTATACAATTTGCCGAATTCATTCTTTGGAGAGAACGTTCGTTTTTGTCTACGGTTGACGGAATAAAAACATCCCATTCAACTTTTGGCAATCGAACCCCAGAGAGCCACCCTGCCGCCTCATTAGTGACTATAGACAACTTAACAGTAGTGGACCCCCAGCCAGGAAACTCGATATATGACTAGGATGATAATAGGCTTTTAAAAACCTATTTAAATCTATTGACAATGAGAGTGGAGTGAAGAGAACGGTTGGGCGTATAATGGGAGGATGTATGGCGGGAAAGGGGACTTATCTCTGGCGTAACCCGATCCGCCCTTCAGGGTTCAGGCGCCCCGCACTTCCCATCACCACCTCACCACTACTCTACTCTACCACACCCGGTTCTACAGCCTTCGTCTCTCTCTACTTCTCCGTCATCCCCGTTCGTTTTTCCATCTTATTCGTTGGACAATAAAGAGATGATAGCAACCATTCTCACCTTTTGTCCCCCCACTTGTTTATCAAGCGCCGACAACCCTCTTTCCGACGTTTCCATAGCAACTACCACAGTTATCGTTGACGAGCTGACTCCTTATTTTTTGTGAATAAATATGTGTACTGCAGAGTAATAGTCACCGGATCCGATCGGGCGAGAGTGCTTACTTCTGAGCAGTTCCTAGTAGACTGTAATTTTTCTCGTGGGCATTTGCAACTGTGTAGCAGTGGTAGATACCTACCCTTCATATATCTAGGATCTAAAGTATAATTAGTGGGTACTTCTTACGTACCTCTCAAAAGTAAAGTAAAGTACGAGTACTCGTACAACCGGCTGTTGGTGTAGGTTACTATATTTGAATTATCTTTTCATGGGACTCCGAAAATCTGTAGTTAGATAATAAGAATTGGTATTGTAAGGTAATTCAGCCACCAATAAACAAAACAGTTCGATGAAATTCGACAAAAATCTTGCATGAAATTAAAATTGAATGCCGAAACTATATGAAGGAATATATCTAGGTGATATGTACGTATCTCTACTCTTCATACAAATGATAAGTGGAAAACCACTGCAAATACCTACACCTATTCTACACACAGAATACCGCACTCAACCCCAATTATCAACTGAACTATTCATGTTAGAAATAACTGTGTCGGAACAACGCATTGGATTGAGTTCTTGATCCTATCGTACACTTGTGATTGGAATATTTACGGTCAATAATTTTAAGATCTTCCTAGATAAACCTTCTGAGGGCTGAAAACGAAATTTACTAGATTCCTTTTCATTGTGATATTAATACTTTTATTGACTCGGGATATTTTATTTTCGTTGTAATAAACAATAATTATACCTACACTACTCAGTATCAAAACGTCAGGCAATTTGTGAGTTGCCTCCACAATTGGTAGTGAGGAATCACTTGGGTTCCTGCGTCCAAACATATTTTCGACTATTATTCTTTAAAAAACCCGTCCAAGATTCCAAATGTAGACTTTTAAGCAACTTCTACGGTTCGTATACTCGTATACCAAGTTGGTAGTCATTTTCACTTCCTTCAATGCATTACTACGGGGAATGATCTGGCAACATAGCCAGAAAACACAATAAAAGCAAAAGGAAATAGTGAGCATCTATTGTAATTCCTTGCTCCAATAGACCGTTCGATCTAATGAACCATTTTCGATCTGAAAATTGATCTGGATTCTGACGGTAGTAGTAAAAGTAGTTTCAATACATGTTCGAAAAAATTGTAATACCAGAGAAGACGACTTATTGAAATCAAAATCGAATGTATCAAACCTAATTTTGATCACAAAAAGCTTTATTCTAGAGCAAACAGAAAGGAATTTTCGTTCATTTTGAAGCGCAACGTGGTGACGACTTTTGCAACTAAAGCCAGGACACATGGTAAACGTGTCATTGGATAATAAGCTAGATTATCCTGCGAATTTACTACGCAGGTACGACTTGAAGAAATTTGAGTTTGAAGGAAGAGCAAAGGATAAACTATTATTATGTTCAATACCAAATTATTTACGTATAAGACACAATCAAGCTTTTGGTAACAAATGGCCATCTTCAACACTCAACTATTTTCCTTCGGAGTCTAACAAAGGTAGCGGAAGCATCGCTTTCACTTGGGAAGGTAAAAATAATAAAGTCTGTCAAAATCAAAATTTCTTCTCGCATTTCACGTTTTAGATTATTCGGAACAATTTTGATTCAATGTCTGTCTGCGTCAGTCTGTCTGTGAATTTCAATTGTGTGGTCATCTATAAATTTCATCATCCTAGTTTGATAGCAGCTTTGCGAATGCGTCATCGTTATATAATTTTAATACAGATATAGCAGTTCTCATCAGATTTTGATGAAATTGCGGGGGTTCGCAAGTTGTAGGGTTGGATTCTAGTCTCCCATTTTCTAATACCTAGCTTATAGTACAATTTCTCTCAAACTTGAACGTTAGTTGAGGTCGGGTATCCTTGTAACTAGAATTACTTTCAAGTAAGTTGTAGGGACTCTATAGATCCCAGGGTTCAGCTGTGGCCTAACGAGTTGCGGCATATGTCTCTGAGGACGAGACTCGAACCGGTTGCGGGGCCGTGAGTTCGGGGCCAGCCTCGGAAGCATATTTTCGGGTAAGCCGGTCGCAGTTCCCCCTCGTCCCAATCCAGGGCGGTGAGGCCAATGGGAAGCCATGACTGAAACGCCAGGAATGGCAGTCGGACGAAAATCCCACCTGAAATGGTTGTTTATTTACTTACTTACTTACTGTATAGATCCCTAGAGATGGTATAGATGGTCTCCTAAAAATTTCACGTTGATCGGATCATCCACATTCAAATTCCATGGTTTTCTTCAGAGGCTGTGGGAGAATAAACAGTGCCGGAATCGTAAGCTCGTTGCGAAATCGAACCAGGGATATGTTGTGCATTTCTACCCCATCGGATAGTTCAGCAACTTGACCCGCCCATCTGCCTCACCATTGTTGGACCATCCGAATCACTCGTCCCACTCGCAGATAGGAGGTGCTCGATGGGTATACAACTACTATAGACTGTTCGTATGGGGTATTGTTTATTACCAAGGTCTCGCAGATCACAATGCCCGCCGGGCCTACTGTTAGTCGGCTCACGTTACGAAATCTGATTCGGTTTTTGGAAACAGAGACAAACAACACTAACTCATGCAAGCCACAGTTTGTGAAGACTTTTCCACCAGATCTATAATTCAAAGGAACTTATTTTTTTGCTGAAAAAGGCGATATTGGTTCATTATTTCTTGTATCAAGATGTGTGATGAGTTTTGGTGTCACAATAACGAAACTGCTTCTATCTTGGGGTTTTGTAATGGTTCTTTTGGTCAGTCTGCCTCTCTCGGTAAAGCCAAAATGGTTACAGATGAATATTTCATTTGTTTGGAAGAGTCAAAGAGTTTGTGACTGAGGAGAACGACGTATGGGTGAAAATACAAAGAAGCATAGTTTTTTTTCGGTAGCCAGGTGAGAAAATCTTTGAGATCCACAGGTGGAGTTTAATCTCGTAAGATACCTGAAGGGTCCGCCTCTTCAAGTTTTGTGGGATTCAAACCCACTGGAAAAAATCACCTCCTTCTCTCCCACGTTGAAACTCAGCCCGGAACCGTTTAACACATGATGATGCCAAACCACTAAAAATGAGAAAATAATCATTTCAACGTATTCGGGTAGGTTGGTAGGTAGGTACGCATTCAAATCGCCGCCGTGCTCATATGTTGACACAAATGTAATTGCGTAGTGATGCGAAGTGACTCGAAGTTTAGAATCTTGTGTATCTTCAATTTCATATTATTTTCTTCACAAATTTACATTTCCATATCATGATTTCGATAGTACATAGGACGTCAGTGCAATAATTCAGAACGCGATCCAATTAAAGATAGATTTAATCAAAAGCTGGTATGTTTGAATACCAACAATTCCTAGGAAGATTTCTGAAAATTACTATCACATTCTTATCCTCCATCATACAACAGCAGTGACGTACTACCTAATAGTTTTGGAATGCCTACATAAGTATTGACTCAATGAAGCCAACTCTTATTCCTGTTTTGATTTCACTATCGTTGCATTTAATACTAACCAGATCGTGTGAGAATGGAAGTAGAATATACTTATGTAAGTTTGTGTCTACAAATGGGCATGGCGGCGACTTCAATACGAACGTTGAAATGATTATTTCCCCTTTTTAGTGGTTTACCATCATCAGTTTTGAAGTTAATTATTTTTCAATTATGTATTATCTTTTATTTTTCACTTTTTAGTGGTCTTTGATTTATTGATAAAATTAGTTCCCCTGCAGTTTTTCGATGAGTTTCCATAATATGGATTAGTTTCCGTACTTCGGTCCGATGCTTTCCATGTTGCTTACAATCAATATATAATTTGAATCATGTTGAAGATGACGCTATGTCATTTGTGAGCACGCAACCCAACGTTATGTGGAACACCCACATGGTAGAATACCCTCTCATGACCTAATGTTCGTTGTTTCCATATTTGGTACGGTACTATGTAGTGCTGACGACTTCCTGTCGAACCACCAACCCAACCGTGCTTTGGATGACGACAGAGGGTACTCTCTCATCGACTTTCTGTCAAATTACCAACCCAACAATATTATGGATGACGAGGAAGCTATGTACCACACCCACTTGGCAGAGTACCACCCATTTGGCAGATAACTCTCTCATCACATAGTTTGTTTTCTCATATTAGGTGTGGGAAATTTACTTGAACATGCATGAACACGTCCCAATAGCAGTGTTCTACAGCCACTAGCAAAAACTAATCAAGTCTGTTTAATTTCCGAAATTTTTTAAAGCAGCTAAAAAATATGCTTTATACATGTTTGGGGCAAATAATGAGTATAAGTACCTACACGCTTTGATGACTGATTGACAGGTGAGAAGGGGTTTACCTTCCCCTCTCACCAACCCTAAGATTTGCCTACCTACCAGCCATCTCCATGAACACTCGTTCGATCTCTTACGGAGCGAACCACCTCATTGACTCGTACAATAATCGAACAATACCGCTTCTCAATTCTAAATATCGGTCGGAGTTTCTCGGTATCCGCGACAATATTCCGCGTAACTCACCCCTGGAAGATACGGCTACACCGAGTGTATTAACATCTGGGGCCCTAGGTAAAATTTGACGTCGACGATCACGAGGTCAGTCCATTCTTACCTATAATTTTTCGAGTTTCCAGAAAATTGTGGATCCTTCAGCCTGTTTTTTATATCATTTTGGCGTCGGTTGCTTCCCGAGCATCTCATCTCTCTCTTGCAAAGATTGTGAAGCCGGTAGGCCTCGCACCTCTTATTTACTTCCTCTTAAATTAGAAGTTATCGAAGTAGTAATAAAACTTAAACGATAAATGAATTCAGAGACTAATTCATACTGAAAATTTCATTTCCAACTAAACATTTTTTTTCAAAAACGCGGTCTTTGGGTTGTGGCAAAGATCGGCAGGTGGTAGGCGAGGAAGTGGCTTTGGAGCTACAAGACTGCCCCTACAGACCAGCTAGTTCGGAAGACGCTCTGCTCTGCTACCATCATCCCATCATCTCCATCATTTGGTGGAGAGGAGCTTGATGGTCGGCTTCAACTTCAACGAAGTGATTTCAAGGTTGACCGTTGAGCTGTCGGCATCTTGATTATGATTGCCCGCTCCCTTTTGGATTGGCGGCTTTTTGTTCCTGGTTGTTGTTCTTTGTTACTAAAACATAGAATAGAAACTATTAAGTAGGGGAAAAAATACCGCCGCATCTAGTGATATTCGCGGCAGTTTTTAAATCCTCCTAAACACTAGTAGTAGCTCGTGTGATTACAGTACAGAGCATACCTACTCATAAAAATTGTGTTTTCCTTGTTGTTTTTTCATTGTTTTTATTATATTTCCTCGTAATTGAGGCCCTCCAACTTCTAAGCGCTGCCACGGCTTCTACACAAATTCCCTGATAATGAGCCGCTCTATGAAACAAGGTATGAATACGTGGTGTTCATAAATATTGGTGTACGCAGGCCTCAAAGTGGGAGGTTCATCGTATAATAGGTACCTACTGCGCTGTCTCCTTTGTCACGCCCATCGGCCCTACTCGCTATTCAGTCCTCCCCTCACAAACTGCCTCTATCTCTCTTGCTAAGCCCTCTGTGACCTGCCATTTGTTCCAAACCGGGGACCCGAAAAGTTCACCTGTTTCCTTTGGAAAACAAACTGGAACCCGATTATTAGCCGATCCGTAGACGTGTTTTTTGACCCATGCTCCTAAAACAAAAAGTGGAGAAATTGGCTGAAAATCGGTTTTTTCAAACACCACTTTTCAAACTATCATTGAAGCAAATCACTTCAGCAGGGAGTTTACAAAAAGTGATAACATGATTTTGCTATCTACTTTGGTAAACGAGGATACAATAAGAAGAGATCGATCTCAAGAGTTTTTCGTTGTTAGCATCTATGCCACAGGGATCATGCGAATTGTTGTGTAGATTGTCCCCAATGAAAATAATCAGCCCCAGACTGATAAAAGTCACTGCGCATGCGCAAACGTGAATTTCCTTGGAGCAGCCATCACTTCTACATTTTCTATCTGATTTTGATGAAATTTCAGGGATCATGCGGCTCGGGATGTAGATTATCCCCTGTGAAAATCATTGCCCTTAGAATGTTAATAGCCACTGCGCATGATCAAACGTGAAATCCCTACAACAGTCATAATTTCTACATTCATTTTCATTTTTCATCTCTACATTCATTTTAAATGGAACATGTTATTGCCCTAGAGTAGGTAACAACCCGAAAAACGTTGAAAAACGCTGGGAAGGTTCTCCGCCATTCACGCGTTTTTTCGACACTCCGGTTTTCGAAGCGCGAAGCGCCGAGTTTTTCTTGATGTATTTTAAATATGATGCCACAACTAAAGGTTCTACACACGTTCCATGTTTTTATAATTTACCTCGTAGGCTTTAAGTAGATAGCATCTGGAGGGTCCAGGGGGCTTCCCCCCCCCCCCCCCCCCCGTCGAGGCGCGAAGCGCCGAGATTTTTTCATCCGATATTGATGAATATTACCTGAATAGGTAATTTGGCACCAAAATTCAATGTTGGAGTTCAATTTCACCATGTGATGTTTTTGAACTCGAATTCGCATGTTGGGTTTCGAAGATAATGGATTTTAAAATGCTGCTCAAATTCGAAGCTCGCAGGCCGCTAGAAATATTATGGTGACTTATGGTGTGGGGGGGTTCCACTATTTCCTACTTAAAATGCTTACTAAATTACGTTGAGTGAAACAGTTTGGTGCAGGAGGAAGGGAAATAACAATGCGTGTTATTCTCACCAACTGGTTGGGTTTAGGCACTAAAATAAAATATGAAAATTAAACTATAAAGTTACCTACTACATAAAAAAAACCTCGAAAAGTAATAATTAATTCCACATTAAAAAAAACCATTAAAAATTAAAAAATACAAATCAAAGATTAAAAAAAAAAATAATAATAATAATAGAAAAAAAATTTAGAAAAAAAGATAAACGGTTGTTAACTCAAAGTATACCGACTTAAAACAAAAGTACTTAGTGGTAGGAAACTTGTCTGAAATAAAATTTCAAAAAAATTAAAATAATAAGTCGAAAAAATTAATAAATTAATAATTAAGACGAATGATTTAAAAAATTAAATTTTAAAAATAAATAAAAATCACTAAAAAGTAAAAAAGAAAAAAATAATAAAATTACAAAAATAGTAAAATAAAAACGTTTTTAACAAAAAAACGGACCGACTTCAAAACTGATGATGGCATCCCACTAAAAAGGAAAAACTAATAATGACAACTTATTCAGATAGGTTGGTTGGTAGGTAGGTACCTACGCATTGAAGTCGCCGCCGTGCCCATCTGCAGAGACAAACATACGCAAGTAGATTCCACTTCCATCTGGTTAGTATTACAACATGCGTTGATAGTGCAATTCAAAACAAATTTTGAGGGGGGGTTGAAATTTTTTTCTTGGTCGATTTCGAAGGTTCATTATTGAAAATAATAAACCAAAATTGCAGAACTTTGCAATTGAGTCTTCCTAATAAGAATCCTTGAGCCACTAGCTGCGAATTTCTACGGTTCTACGGTAATTCAGGAGGATGAAGTTGAGGTTAAAGTTGGATCAGGGGCTCTTGGAATGACTGAGAAGAACAACTACAATGACCGCGACGCCCCCTCACTCCGGAGTAAATGTGACTCACCGCCAGAGATCATATCTTAAACACTTCATCACAAGAGTGAGACATGAGACACCCCTCTTTAAATGCTATTTGTCAAAACGACGACCAACTAACCTTGTTGTACTTTACTGTCACCAGGTCTTTAACCCTCAGTCTTTGTCCAAGATTGACGAAGTGAATTAATACCTACTCCATAACTTCTCATTAATGGTTCCAAATGGTGATCAACATCTAAAATTTCTCATCAAAAACCTGAATCATCGTTGTGGTCTCTATAGGTCTCACTTTCACTACCCTCGCTTGCTCGTTCAAGTGGGTGTATATATTACCGGACTTACTCATTTGCAGTTTCACAGGAATGTGGGCTCGCGAGATCCTTTATCTCTGAGGGTAATGAGCACGATGCAGAAATTGCAATCAAAATAGACCCAGCCGTTTGAAAGTTGAGTAGTGGGCAACGTGTACTAAAAATAGCCCTTCTGGAAAACATACGTTACAAACATACCAAATTTGTTGATAGTCGGATGAGCAGACACAAATCTGTTCTCAAATACAAACAAATGTATTTTTGGATTTTTTGGGAAGTTTCTGGAAATAAAATATGTCGCTGACCGAGTAAAGCTGCAAATTATTACACAACGGTTTATTATTTCTATATAGATCACTCGTCTACAAAATCACCAACCATCCAATAGGAAGAGAAAAAAAAAAAAAAATCAAAATCATCAACCATTGATCGCATTTTGGTCAGCTCTAATTTGAACGGAGATTAGGCCTCTTTTGCGATTCACACTCGTGTTTGGATTTATATATATATATTTCAATATAAACCCTTAAATTTTCGTAGGGAGCGAACGGTTTGTCCTACAGAGCTCCGCGTAGTCTCAAAAAATTCTAAAAATTCTATAGAATCTTAATTTGAAGGAAAAACAATACCTTTATATCAAAATTTTTTGAGTTAGGGCGTTTTCAAAATTTCAAAATTGATTTTGGAACCCTTAGGAGTGACCTACATCAACCAAAAGCTTCGGGGCACAACTAGACCCCAAATGGAGCCTACATACCAAATTTCATCAAAATTGGTCAATGCTAAGTGGCAAAAGTGCCGCGTACGGCGTACGGCGGACGGACGGCCAAATTTTTATTCGATTTTTGGATTCTACGTACCTTGAAACGTAAACCATCAAATTTTGAGGGGGTGTTAAAATTTTTTTTTCTTGGTCGATTCCAAAGGTTTATTATTGAAAATAATAAACCAATAGACCCAGCCGTTTGAAAGTAGCAGTGGGCAACGTGTACTAAAAATAGCCCTTCTGGAAAACATACGTTACAAACATACCAAATTTGTTGATAGTCGGATGAGCAGACACAAATCTGTTCTCAAATACAAACAAATGTATTTTTGGATTTTTTTGGGAAGTTTCTGGAAATAAAATATGTCGCTGACCGAGTACTTGTAAAATTACTGTTTAATTGAATTGTTGAGGTACGCTCGAAAAAAAAAAAAACTGGTTTGTTAACAAGATTTAGTGCATACATTTATTCGTAGACCATCAGGGTTCTATAAAACATAATGAAAGGTGGAAACTCACCACTACTTAAGTTAATTCTACCAGAACCTAATTATTATTAATTTTAAGTTGGTTTAAGTTAGTTAATTATAAAGGAAGAGTAATGATTGGTTAGATGATACCTGCATTACATATTTTGATGGAGCATGAGAGACCCAATAAACTTCCAATATTTCACTTTTTCGTTCATCAACAAAATGTTTAAAAACTGTTCATATCGATTGGGCTTGCTACCGCAATTAACTAACGCAAATAAACTTGCTGAAATATTTTAATTGAAAATACCTGCGTGGAACTGAAAACGCGTCAGTACGATCGTATTCCTCAAAATACACAGACCACTCACATTTTTATGGCGACAAGAAAGCAGTTGGCCAACGTGTTGTGAGCTCATGATCAGCATGTTTGAGAAAAGTCCCCACTGACGGTAGTCTACTGGCGCTAATCTGGTCCTATTCCGCGTGGGGACGAGGCGTGAGGCTTCACCAGTTGGGTAGACCTCGGATGTATTATTGTTGCTAAGGATAGATCTATAAATAGTTCTCGCCGCTTTCTAAATACGGAACCTGCACCTCAAACCCTAGTCAGCTGAGCGTGGTGCACTGACCCTCCGACACTCGAAAATACACCTAATTCCTCAGCTTCATCCTACGCATTTTCCGTTTTAATATTTTCAACATTATATTCAATAATTAAGCCATGGAATCTAGAAAAATAGGAATACAAATTGTTACACAAAGGAAAAGGTATCTTATTTTTCGGTGTAGATCACTTGGCTGCAAAGAACACAACTATGCCATTGTCACTACCTACCAACCATATTTTTGCTTCACAAACAAGTTTAATTTGAAGAAATAAGCGCTTCACACTCAATTCGAAGCAATTTGATTGCTGGTTGCTAAGGACGCAAAACTGAGTTCAACTTGAAGAAAAGAACAACGATCGCACGTCGGTCAGCTACAACGTGAACGGGAGATTAGGCCTCTTTTGGGATTCACACTCGTGTTTCCGATTTATCATAAGTCCAACCGTTAAGTTCTCATGGGGACCGAATGGTTGGTTCTACAGAGCGCTGGGTGGTCCCATTTGGTTCTAAAAATTCAATACTATTTTAAATTGATAAGAAATCAATACTTATATATTGAAAGTTTTTGAGCTAGGGAGTTTTGAACATTTTTCAACCCTTTGAAGTGACCGACATTAACCAAAAGTTTCTGGTCTCAACTAGACCCCAAACGTTGCACATATATCTAATTTAATCAAAACCGGTCCACGGGAACTTCCCGTACGGAGGACGGACGGCAAAATTTTTATTCGATTTTTGGATTCTACAAAACTTGATACGTAAACCAACAAATTTTGAGGGGGTTAAACATTTTTTTCTTGGTCGATTCCAAAGGTTTAATTATTGTAAATAATAAACGAAAAATTTGCTGTTTTACATTTTAAGATAGGTACGTAGTATGCGGGAATCGTTTGTTTATTGTCAGCCACTTCTAAAGGATATATACAGGGTGTTTCACGAAAAGGTTACACGCCCCTTCATTTTCGCAAAACACAGCGTAAAAAAATTCCGACCAACGCAATTCTTCTTGATTTTTTGTGAGGATCTCAGGAAAAATACTTTTGCGCAAAAAATTTGCGCGCAATCGTGCGCAATTGACACTAACTTCATTTTTTCAAATGGAACCCCCCCTTTTTTATTACAGATTCGGATTCTACGTCAAATTTCATGAAAAATTCATACCCAAATCGATTTGTTTTATTGCGCGCAACCTGGCTTTTTGAACGCTCAAAGTTGCGCATCTCCACAATTGCGCAAAAATTAGGTTTGGGGAACCCTAAGTGTGGCACATGTTTTTTCATCATTTTTTTACGCTGAATCACAGGGTGTCATCCGTTTTGAGGAAGACCAAGATTTCAAGAGGAAAAATTAACATTTCTTTCACGAAAACATCAGTTTTGTGGTCGAAATCATGTTTATTTTTTATTTTCTCACCCCCTTTTGAACTACGGGCTTGGGGCCGTCTACGGTGAAGTTAAAAATAAAAACTGGCAGCACGATCATGCTTGAACTGAATAAAATTGCCTAAAAACTCATAACGATTTAAAAGGAGCGATTTTTTTACTAATAACAACTGAATTTTGGCCGCCATTTAGAAAAATTCCTGTCATATTGAAAAACGGATGACACCATGTGATTCAGCGTAAAAAAAAATGATGAAAAAACATGTGCCACACTTAGGGTTCTCCAAAACCTAATTTTTGCGCAATTGTGGAGATGCGCAACTTAGAGCGTTCAAAAAGCCAGGTTGCGCGTTATAAAACAAATCGATTCGGGTATGAATTTTTCATGAATTTTGACGTAGAATCCGAATCTGTAATAAAAAAGGGGGAGTTCCATTTGAAAAAATGAAGTTAGTGTCAATTGCGCACGATTGCGCGCAAATTTTTTGCGCAAAAGTATTTTTCCTGAGATCCTCACAAAAAATAATGAAGAATTGCGTTGGTCGGAATTTTTTACGCTGTGTTTTGCGAAAATGAAGGGGGGTGTAACCTTTTCGTGAAACACCCTGTATAGGGATACAATTTTCAAAATGAAAACCTTTGATATAAAGGTTTGATTTTTTCATCGATTTAAAATTGTTTTGGATTTTTAGAATCGAATGAAGAGCCATAGAACCCACCGTCCATAGAACCCACCGTCCATTTAGAGCTCTATAGAACCAACCGTTCGCCCCCCTCTATAAGGATATAAGGGTTAAAGAGTTAGTAATGTGAATATAAGGGTTACCTAGTTGTGTGAAACGCAAATCAAATTTTACTTACGGAACTGGGCCAAATCCCCATTCAACTATCAACTGATCTAATTTTTTCACAATTAATAGCTATTGTACCAAATATCCTACCAAATATGAGGGATATCGTGCAGTTAGGTGATGAGAGGGTAGTCTACCAATTGTGTGTGGCACATAGCTCATTACCTACATGTTCACGTAGCACATGGCGTCATCTTCAACATGATTCAAATTATAGGTGAGACTGTGAGCATTATGGATCAGTAGAGAAATAGACCTGCGGTGAGGAAACTGGTCCAAACTAATAATGGAAACTAATCAGGATTACATATACTGGTCCGCCTTACAGAAACTGATATAAAGTATGGAGAAATATCAAAATTACGGAAAATGATTAAAACACTGCAGGGGAACTAATTTTAAAAATAAATTAAGGACCATTAAAAAGTGAAAAATGAAGAATAGTAAATACCTGATTTCAGAAAAATAATGAAAAAACGTCTGCCAAGTGGGTGTGGCACATAGCTTCCTCGTATCCATAACCCGATTGTATAGATGATCCGATGCATAGTAGTTAATCTCAAAACATCGAAACAAGTTAATCTGTAACATCCTTGAAAATTTCATCAAAATCGGATGGAAAATGTAGAAATTATGGCCGTTACAAGGAATTCACGTTTGCGCATGCGCAGTCGCTTCTATCAGTCCGGGGATAATGATTTTCATAAGGGATCATCTAAATACTAATCTGTAATATCCCTGAAAATTTCATTGAAATCGGATGGAAAATGTAGAAGTTATGGATATTACAAGGAAATTCACGTTTGCGCATGCGCAGTGGCTGCTATCAGTTCGAAGGTGCTGATTTTCATAGGGGACCATCTACAACCTAATCCACATAATCCCTGAAAATGTCATTGAAATCGGATGGAAAATGTAGAAGTTATGGCTGTTACAAGGAATTCACGTTTGCGCATGCGCAGTCGCTTCTATCAGTCCGGGGATGATGATTTTCATAGGAGACCGTCTACACACCAGCCCGCACAATCCCTGAAAATTTCATCGAAATCGGACAATAACTTCGTATAGTTATGCGCGTTACAAGGAATTCATTACAGACAGACAGACACACAGACACGGAACCAAAATTGTTCAGGAAGGTCTGAAACGGAAAAAGCGAGTGGAAATTTTGATTTTGGAGAACTTTTTTTTTCATCCTTGAAAAATGAAAACAAAGCTTCCGCTACCTTGGTAGACTCGGAAGCAAAATGTCTGCCAAATGTTTGTGGCACATAGCTTCCTCCTATCCATAACCCGATTGTATAGATGATCCGATGCATATTAGTTAATCTCAGAACATCAGTCACTAAGTACCTTTCACTACCCTTATAGGGGACCATCTACACGCTAATCTGGACAATCCTCGAAAATTTCATCAAATACGGATGAAAAATGTAAGTGTTATGACTGTTACAAGGATTTTACGTATGCGCATGTGCAGAGGCTACTGTAAATTTTAAGGCCTTGATTTTCGTTGGGGACCATCTACAACCTAATCCGCGTAATCCCTGAAAATGTCATTGAAATCGGATGGAAAATGTAGAAGTTATAGCCGTTACAAGGAAATTCACGTTTGCGCATGCGCAGTGGCTACTATCAGTCCGAAGGTGGTGATTTTCATTAACACGGTCTGGTTAGGATCACATGCGTCGATATCGTAATACAAAACAGGAATAACAGTAGGTATCACTGAGTTAATATGTAATACGTCACTGATGTTGTATGATGGACGATTTGAGTGTGATAGTAAGTGTGAGTCTTCCTAGGAATTGTTTGTATTCCAACATACCAACTTTTGATAAGATCTATCTTCAACTACCTACTATGAGTACATCAACTACTTTCGTGTTCTGAATTTCACTGATGTCGAATGTAAGGCTATCAAGTTCATGATGGGGGTTTGAAGTATGGGTACCATAAATTTCGAGATGAAAAAAATATTTGGAAGGTTCTCTAGTATTTGTGTCTACTGATGGGCTCGGCAGCGATTTTTTAAAAACAATCTTCCCTCAATGAATGATGGTCTCAAAGATGTGACTGTGACGGAGGGGCAAATATAATTATATGTCAAATTTCAATGGGGAGGACACCCAGGACCCACCCGTCACCTGTCCTTGGGATGTGAGAAGATGAGGAAGGTGTTGTGATGACGAATCACGCTCTTTTATAGTGACGTCACGCGCATCGCCTAGGTAGGCTGCGACCTTCAATAAATCAGTTCTAAAAGTGCATTCGACTTGATCATCTACAACCCTCTTTATCTCCCCAGTTTATAATTAAAATAGAAGGTGGGGGTGGGAGAAAGGCATGAAGGGAAGTACCTGTATAAAAAGCCACCAGTTCAAGTATGAGCCATGCAGGACGCGGGTGGTGACACCTACCGAGATGCTCAACTCCGTGGCATTTGTCCTGCACCACAGCGCTTGCCGTGAATCATATTTTCTACTGCTAACTTAGCCTGCCAGATCTGCTCTATGTCCGAGCTTGGCGACCGCATCATGACGTTGGATGCGGTCGCCATTAGTCCCTAAATACTGCTGCACTACATGATACGGATGTTCATTTCCACCCCGAAAGGCAAGAGGAATCTGTTGACCCACGACCACCCCTTGAACGTCGTACCGCAATTGGCAGTGTTGGCAGCGTGAATGTTCCAGTAGGCGCGAGCCCCAATGCCCTTCAAAACACATTCCACCCATTGGGATGAATGAGACTTGCGAGCACAGTCGCAGTTCTTTACCATCTAATGATTCATGCGGAACAGCAGCGAACTCATCAGACGAACTGGGTTTTGGAGCAGATGGTGTTGCTCGGTCGCACCATGCTAACAGCTGCCTAACAAAATCAATTTCAGCAGCAGCACGGGCGACCTCCCAGTACAATGAGTACCCACCCACCAACCTATCTGAATATATTATGTTGAAATAATTATTATTTTCACCTTTTGGTTTATTATTTTCAATAATGAACCTTTGGAATCGACCAAGAAAAAAAAAATTTTAACACCCCCTCAAAATTTGATGGTTTACGTTTCAAGGTATGTAGAATCCAAAAATCGAATAAAAATTTGGCCGTCCGTCCGCCGTCCGCCGTCCGCCGTACGCGGCACTTTTGCCCCTTAGCATTGACCAATTTTGATGAAATTTGGTATGTAGGCTCCATTTGGGGCCTAGTTGTGCCCCGAAGATTTTGGTTGATGTAGGTCACTTCCAAGGGTTCCAAAATGAATTTTGAAATTTTGAAAACGCCCTAACTCAAAAATTTTGATATAAAGGTATTGTTTTTCCTTCAATTTAAGATTCTGTAGAATTTTTAGAATTTTTTGAGACCACGCGGAGCTCTATAGGTCAAACCGTTCGCTCACTACGAGAATTTAAAGTTTGGACGTACGATAAATCAGAAACACGAGTGTGAATCGCAAAAGTGGCCTAATCGCCTTTCAAGTGTTAGCCGACCGAAATGCGATCAATGTTTTTCTTCATGTTTGATGGTTGGTGGCTTTGCAGACGAGTGATCTATATAAAAATAATAAACCATTGTGTAATAATTTGCAGCGTTTTATGGTTTGCCATCATCAGAGTTCAGGTTTGTCTTTTTTTGTTGCTAAAACGGCCCTTATTTTATTATTTGTTACGAGTTTCTAAGGCTTGGAAAAAACGCTGCAAATTATTACACAATGGTTTATTATTTTTCTATATTGATCACTCGTCTGCAAAGCCACCAACCATCCAACATGAAGAAAAACATCGATCGTATTTCGGTCAGCTTTAATTTGAACGGAGATTAGGCCTCTTTAGCGATTCACACTCGTGTTACTGATATATCGTACGTCCAAATCTTAAATTCTCGTTGAGAGCGAACGGTTTGTCCTACAGAGCTCCGGGTGGTCTCAAAACATTCTATACAATCTTAAATTAAAGGAAAAACAATACCTTTATATCAAACTTTTTCGAGTTAGGGCGTTTTCAAAATTTCAAAATTCATTTTGGAACCCTTAGACGTAACCTACATCAACCAAAATCTTCGGGGCACAACTAGACCCCAAATGGAGGCTACATGCCACATTTCATCAAAATCGGTCAATGCTAAGTGGCAAAAGTGCCGCGTACGGCATACGGCGGACGGACGGCCAAATTTGTATTCGATTTTTGGATTCTACGTAGGTACCTTGAAACGTAAACCATCAAATTTTGAGGGGGTGTTAAAATTTTTTTTCTTGGTCGATTCCAAAGGTTTATTATTGAAAATAATAAACCAAAATTAACCCCCCTTCAAAATCTGTAGGTTTACGTTTCAAGGTACGTAGAATTCGAAAATCGAATACAATTTTTTCCGTCCGTCCATTACCTTCGCGGCACATTCCTTATTTCCCATGGACCGATTTTGAGGAAATTTTGTATACGGGTGGAGGGGGGGGGGGGGTTTGGGCTCTAGTTGTGCCCCGAAGCTTTTGGTTGATGTCAGTCACTTCCAAGGGTTGAAATTTTGAAAACGCCCTATGTTCAAAACTTTTGATATAAAGTTATTGTTTTTTCATCAATTTGAAATAGTATTGAATTTTTAGAATATAATGAAACCACCCAGAGCTCTGTAGGACCAACCGTTCAGTCCCTATGAGACCTTAAGGGTTGGACTTTTGATAAATCAGAAACACGAGTGTGAATCGCAAAAGAGGCCTAATCTACGTTGAAATTTTCAGCTGATCAAAATGCGATCGATGTTCGTTTCTTCGATTGTACTGTTTTGCGTCCTTACAAATAGTAATCGAATTTCCTAATGAAGGTACCCACAACTCTTTATTTCTTCGAACTGAGTGTGAAGGGTTTATTTCTTCCAAATAAACTTGATTGTGAAGTAGGTATGTAGTAGTTAGACAGTGGCAAAGCAGTGTTCTTTGCAGACGAGTAATATATACAGGAATAATAAACCTTTGTGTAATAATGTGTAGCTTTTTACTAACAGGGATTTGCTTTTCGTCGAGACGGATCTGACGTACAGGCCAAGGGCAGAGAGAATAAAAATAGCATTTTTAGTTTTAGCGTGAGAACCAATAGCCAGGGAACCTAGTGCAGTTGGGGGATGAATGGTGGTTACCTTAGAGGCTTATATAGGGTTTCCCCACTACCCCTATCTGGGATTTACGCAAATCAATGAATTTGAGTCCTACTGTGCCTGACTTTTGCAAAAAGTTGAGCACACTTACCTGGCACTTTTTTGGCTGGAATTTTGCAAAAAGTTGTGCATACTTGCCTAAACTTGTCACCCTACCTCATTTTCTTCCTTCCTTGTGATTATATTGATAAAACTTGAAATACTCTTGAGTGAGTAAATTAGGGTGAGAGGAAAAGGAGCATTGCGTCATCGGTGAAGACTCACCTTCCGTTTTGCTCATCTCACGAAAATGTTTCCGGGCACGCTTCCGGCTTGGGATGAATCCCTACAAGTGCGGGTGCCCTTCGAAGGAAGCCCACTGTTGAGTTTGTGGAGGTCGCAGGCCGAGACCCTGCAGTTCTTGCATAACATCATTATAAGGGCATATACGAATAAACCGTTGAGGAATTCTCCCTCTGTACCTCGATTATCTTGCGGAAATTGATTAATCGCGAGTTGTTTCTAGATCAAAATTTCATTCGGTGGAGAGCGAATTGTTCAATTAATCTTTGGAAATGGAACAGTCTTTCAAACGCCCCTCAAAATTTGGTAGTATTACATTTCGAGGTAAGATGAAATCCGAAATACCTGCTGAAAGTAAGTGCATTGACAGTGCTTGGATGCATAGCTTGGAATTACGTGTCGGAGGATTCGTTAAAAAAATTTCCTTTTTCAAATACCTCCTTGATTAGGAAGATATTTCTGTAAGAGTACTAACGTTTTGACCCAAACTGCAAAGAAATTGTGACGTGTCCAAATAACATACCGGATTCCTTGTGATCTTCGGTGATTCGTTCCTGTTTAGATGTTTGGGCATACCCCCTACATGTAAGTTAACGGGTAGCTACCGCGCTACTTTCTTGATATGATTCGTGCCATTTCTGGGATACCGATTGGGACTTGGCTAGAGCTTATTTTATACTGAAGGTGCTAAGAATGCTATCAAAACATACTCTAACCTACCAATTAATTGGATAATAGGTTAGATAGTAGTGTCATTGTTAGGGGATCTATCCTCCTCTAACATAAATTATCGTTCAGCGGTGGTAACTGGAAGTAGTTTAAAGTTCTAAACCTTAATCCATTGTTTACAAAACACAATGTTACTGTTTAGCAGTACTTTTTTGCTGCTAACTTTTTACCGATCTGGTTGTGGTTGCTTATTGTTATGAAGGTATGACTCGTAAATTAGCTCTCGTTCGATAACACTTTTTCACCGTAACGGAAATTCAAACCCATTTCCGCTCATATTGCATCTTTTCGGAAAGCTGTCAGTAATATCCACAATTTGAAAGAACAGATAAAACTTCATTCTCCCAATTTATATCCAACTCGTAAAATTTTATCAACAAAATAGCGGGTTTTGTTAATTGTACGTTTTGATTAATATACATTTGAGATTGTCATATATGTTTCATTACCAAGATTGTTGATACTCACATCAATCAACCTCAACTGATCTAAATCATGTAATTCTAATTAAAATAATTCCTGTTTCAGGTACGTTCATTTATATAATATGAAACTCCAATTTCTCCGATTTGATCCGGTAAGTCAGATATAAGTAGCATTTTAGCCTACCCATGTATTGTACTTGTACGCAAGATTCGATCATGAATTATTCAATTGATAATGATGTATTGCTTTGAGATTTTTCTCCCCCAACCGATTTTGCACTATGACAATTGTCAACGACAGTTGCTATGGCATCGGTACAACAAGGTTGTACGCACGTTGAACTCATGCCGTGCACTACTAAAACAAGATTCACTACCCTTGATCGATTAATTCTCCAAGTGAAGTTGTAATTTCAAGCAAATAAATGGGGTCTATATTCATGAACTACTCATCGGAATCAGGTAGATGACCAAGTTATCAAATTTTACCTAAACCTGCCCAAATTCACATTACTTTAGAAAAAAAAATTGTACCAACGTTACCTATTCTATTGTACCTATCTATTCATTCTGCTTTCTCACTGTCGCTGAGAGGAAAACTGTCTACTAGAGCAAAGGGTCCTCCAATACCAACGTTTTCAGTAATATTTTGCATTTCAGAGCTTCCTTAATAACTTTCCTTTTATTAAGGGCGGTAGGAGGATTTATGAAATCTCTCTCCTCCTTCCTCTCTTCAGCCAGAAGTAAATAAGTTCTTAAATTTTACTGAGGATCCATGAGTCTATTTTGGGTGTGATTAACTGGTTTTACTAGTAACTAAGTAATTACTAACTAGTAACTAATTCACAATTTACTTGTTCTTAAGTGGTCTGAAACACAATTGTGAATCGGTATAAATTCTGGAAGGTAAATTTGCATGTGTTTTACGTACAATTGCTGGTAAAAATTAAAAACACGAGAATGAATTGAAATTATTCGTTTTATAAAAAACTTTAGTACCTAGATACTCGATAGCAACTTTGGTAGATGAATTGATAGAATTAGGACAATTTACAAGGAGGTAACAAGCATAACATTAGCATTTCGCCTTTTGGTATTTTTGCAGTAATTTTCAACTTTATTAATTTCTTCCTTTATTAAACTAACCCTTAAACTTACCTTAAAATTAGCCAACCCTGGTGATATTCCATGTACCCATTAATAAATCACTTTTGAGGAAAAAGGTCGAACTGTTCAGTGAATCTTGACTTGGCGATTTTGAGATTTGAGGAAGCAATTGAAGAAGGGAACTTACCCACCATTTAAACTTCATTTAACTTGAAAGTTTTAGGGTGAAATAGAAGCATATACTTGTAGTCTCTAACGTTCCCTTCTTACAGGATAATGGGGAAAGAGAGAAGAAAGAGCCCTTCTTGACAAGCATCTCGAAAAAAACAGGGAATGAAAACGCCTGATCTAAAAACACCTATTTATAACTCTTATTTTACTTAGTTAGAATATTAGAATATATTCTAGAATATTAGAATATTTTAGGGTAAGGTTACCAGTAACAAACAAAGGTCCAGAAACAGCCAGTTTACTCCTACTTTTAAAAATTATGTTTTACAGTAGGGAGATAGGAAATTTGATGCTCATTCCAACGAAGTAATCAGATTTTGATTTTCTCAAAATTTGAGAAAGTTGTGGCAATTTTAGTATCGCAAGGTCGAAAAAAAAATGTTTGTATTGTTTGCAAGTAATGCTTGCATTCCAGGGGACGCATTGGATAAGGATTAGTTCATCTGTACACAGTAAGCGCTAAAACAACAAAATAGTTTTACCCAATGTAATTTAGTTAGTTTGATGAGGAAGTAACATATCATTTTTGGCATTATGAAAAACCCGAATTTGAACATTATTTCAAAATACATGATCTACGGTAGGTACATGCAAATTTGAGCCCTCCATCAACGGTGCCAGGCTGGCGGTCGTAACCATGGATTTTGGTTAATTATTTTCAATAATGAACCTTAGGAATCGATCAAGAAAACAAAATTTTTACTCCCCTTAAAATTTGTCGGTTTCCTTTTCAAGGTACGTAAAATCCGAAAATCGAAAAAAAAATGTTCCGTCCGTCCGCCGAACGCGGCACTTTCCTTAGTTCCCATGGACCGATTTTGATGAAATTTGGTATACGGGCTCCATCTGGGGTCTAGTTGTGCCCCGAAGCTTTTGGTTGATGTCGGTCACTTCTAAGGGTTGAAAAATAAAGGTTGAAATTTTGAAACCGCCCTAGCTCAATAAATGTCGGTATAAAGGTATTGTTGGTTTATTATTTTCAATAATGAACCTTTGGAATCGACCAAGAAAAAAAAAATTTTAACACCCCCTCAAAATTTGATGGTTTACGTTTCAAGGTACGTAGAATCCAAAAATCGAATAAAAATTTGGCCGTCCGTCCGCCGTACGCCGTACGCCGTACGCGGCACTTTTGCCACTTAGCATTGACCGATTTTGATGAAATTTGGTATGTAGGCTTCTTCTGGGGTCTAGTTGTGCCCCGAAGATTTTGGTTGAGGTAGGTCATTTCTAAGGGTTCCAAAATCAATTTTGAAATTTTGAAAACGCCCTAACTCAAAAAATGTTGATATGAAGGTATTGTTTTTCCTTCAATTTAAGATTTTATAGAATTTTTAGAATTTTTTGAGACCACCCGGAGCTCTGTAGGACAAACCGTTCGCTCCCTACGAAAATGTAAGGGTTTATATTGAAATACATATATATATAAATCAAAACACGAGTGTGAATCGCAAAAGAGGCCTAATCTCCGTTCAAATTAGAGCAGACCGAAATGCGATCGATGGTTGGTGATTTTGATTTTTTTTTTTGATTTATTTATTTTTTTTTTTCTTCATATCGGATGGTTGGTGATTTTGTAGACGAGTGATCTATATAAAAATAATAAACCGTTGTGTAATAATTTGCAGCGTTTTTTCCATCAATTTAAGATAGTATTGAATTTTTAGAGACCACGCGGAGCTCTGTAGGACAAACCGTTCGCTCCCTACGAGAACTTAAGGGTTGGGCTTACGATAAATCAGAAACACGAGTGTGAATTGTAAAAGAGGCCTAATCTCCGTTCAAATTTTATGTGACCAAAATGGGATCGCTGGAGGTACGTGGTAGGCAGGTGGTGACAGTGGCAAAGCCGAGTCTTCTTTTCAGACGAATTCTTTTCAGACGAGTGGTCTATATAGAAAAATAATAAACCTTTGTGTAATAATCTGCAGCGTTTTCATCTGTTGGTTTTGTTAGGCAGTCCGTAAAAGATCGCTTCTGTATTCAAGGTGAAACACATGAAACCTGTGCAATAAGCGTTTCTGGTGTCCTGGAACCATGGTGGCACCACTGAATTGATCCACGGTGGTTACAAGGCTATTACAAGGAAATTCACTTTGCGGATGCGCAGTGGCTACTGTAAATTAGGAGGCCATGATTTTTATAGGAAACATTCTGCACGCCAATTCTTACGATTCCTGAAATTTTCATCGAAATCGGATGGAAAGATGTAGCTGTTCGAAGGAAATTCACTTTTGCACATCCGCAGTGGCTACTATCAGTTCCGGGGCAATGATTTATGCCATCCTTAAATTTCATCGATAAAAATTTCATCGAAATCCGATGAAAAATGTAGAAGTTATGGCTGTGGTAAGGAATTCGTGACATGCAGACAGATAGACACACAGACACGGAACCAAAATTGTTCAGGAAGGTCTGAAACGTGGAAATTCTGATTTTGGAGAACATTTTTATTTTCAACCTTGAAAAGTGATAACAAAGGTTCCTCTATCTTGACAGACTCGGAAGCAATAAGGACACCGTTGAAAAGAGCGTAAAATTTTCCATATTCCTACTACACAATTTTTTTTTGGGTCCTGATGGGTGAAAAATCATCTTTTAAAATAATTTCTGTCAAATTGGCGTAATTCCCTAGTTTTGTTTTTCTTTTGGTTGTTTCTTTGCTTTCACTTCTCTTTGTTTTTTCTCGTGCCTCAAAATCAAAAATTGCGCAAAGATTTCAGCTTTCCAATGGTACAGTCAAAAATATTTTACAATCAAATTTAGGGAGAAATTTGTCATATCGTCGCAACTGTCATAACTCCTGTTATTTACCTCGTAAGTTCAAATTTGAGGATATCTTTGGAAAGAGCGCTAAATTTAAAGCTCCGTAGTGCAAAACCAGAATCTTTTAGCAATAAAACATTTTGAAAACATGCAAACTTAACAAGTTTTTTCGAAATTTGAATCTTTTTCACCATTTTGATGGGGGCTCTTTGGAAAAAACATACTCAAACGGTCAGCTTTTCAACAGTCTAACAATAAAAAATAAAAAAATTAAGAAATTCAAATTGGAAGAGTAAATTAAGGTTGAATGTCAAGAAACGAACGACCATGGTACCCAGCGTAAAACACTATTTTCCTCTAAAACATACTTTTGTTGACATTCAAACTCGATTTACTCTTTCAATTTGAATTTTTCTTAAAACGCTGCAAATCATTACATTATTAATTATTGTACATTATTATTTTCCTGCAAAAATCAACCTTCTTCAAAGAACGCGGCTACTATACTTTTTGACTGAAAATAACGTCGAGCAAAACATCTTAATTCCAATGTTTTGGATTCCTTCGTTACGAAATTTGGTTTTTAGTTATTATGGATGCACCGATCTGAACCGTCAGGAAGCTCGTATACAGGTTAAGTGCACTTAACCACATGTGGAAAAACTTACTTCACAATCAACTTTCATTTAACCATTATTCATTGTTCAGAGTTCTGGATGGTCCCATTCTTCTAAAACTCGAAAACTTTTTTTAATTGATGAGAAAACGTCAGTAATTATTAGTCCACTAATTGAATAAGCAAACGGATGGTCCTACAGAGCTCTTGGTGGTGTCAAAAAATATTAAGATTCCTCGCTATCTTACATTAATGAAAACTAATGTCACTACCTACCATCCATATTTCTGCTTCACAATCAAGTTTATTTGGAAGAAATAAGAGCTTCACACTCAATTCAAAGAATAAAAGAGTTATGGGTCATGGGTCATTAGGAAATTTGATTACTGGTTGCTAAGGACGCAAAACTGAGTAGAACTAGAAGAAATTAACAACGATCGCAAGGATTGCTTTTGGTCTGCTAAGATTTGAACGGAGATTTGGTTTCTATTGCGATTCACACTCGTGTTTCTAAAAATGTTCTTGGTTGATTCTTAAGGTTCATTACTGAAAATAATAAACCAAAATTGATAGACCGTTGGAAAGTTAACAATTTGAGCGTGTTTTGGTTTATTATTTTCAATAATGAACCTTTGAAATCGACCAAGAAAAAATTTGTTTAACCCCTTTCAAAATTCGTTGGTTTACGTTTCAAGGTACGTAGAATCCAAAAATCGAATAAAAATTTGGCCGTCCGTCCGCCGCCCGCCGTACGCGGCACTTTTCCCACTCAGCATTGACCGATTTGGATGAAATTTGGTATGTAGGCTCCATTCGGGGTCTAGTTGTGCTCCGAAGATTATGGTTGATGTAGGTCACTTCTAAGGGTTGAAAAATAAGGTGTAAAATTTTGAAAACGCCCTAACTCAAAACATTTTGATATAAAGGTATTGTTTTTCCCTGAATTTAAGATAGTATAGAATTTTAAAAAAATTTTTAGACCACGCGGAGTCCTGTAGGACAAACCGTTCGCTCCCCACGAGAATTTAAGGATTGGACTTACGATAAGTCTGAAACACGAGTGTGAATCGCAAAAGAGGCCTCATCTCCGTTTAAATGTTAGCTGACCGAAGTACGATCGATGTTTTTCTTCATGTTGGTAGGTGGTAACAATGGCAGACGAGTGATCTATATATAAAAATAATAAACCTTTGTGTAATAATTTGCAAAGTTTAAAAAAATGTTCTATCGTTGAAACAGTTTGGCCTTCTACTAGGTAGCTCCTTCCAATGTTATCCTCAAATTTGAATTTATTTGGTAAATGACAGGAGTTATTACAGTTTTAATGACGTAAGATCAAAAACACGAAAAAATCTTCAAATTGAAAATAAAAACTTGAAAAGACCATAGTTAGGACTTCCGATGTTCTGATCAAAATTGAATGGACCCCGTTGAGGCAATGTGGAAATGGGAATGAAAACCCCAGTCAACTGGAATTCTTACGTAAGATAAATTGGCAGGATCACAGCGGGAGTGGATAAGGTTTCAGTTCATTTTCTAAAGGTTGCTGAGGGAGTTGTGCCTTTGGTTCATTAGGAAGTATGAAATCGGGAGCATCATTCGTTTGATAATTACGAGCAGGTAACATAATCCGGGGGCGGCCTCCACGTCCACCACCATCTCCACCTCCATCACCACCTAGCGGCTGTGCGCTTGGAAATCAGCTCCCGGACCCCCGAGGGCTGCACGTGTTGTGTCCCTCGCTTCCTTTGTTATTTCCCCTTTCAGCACGTTCCTCGCTAATGCACCTCCACCACGGTGGCAACAGTCATCCTGATGGGCGTCCACTTCCCAGATCTCGCACCTGGAGATTTGGAGAGCTCGTCAACATAGAATATTTCGTTTGCTACATTTTCTGCAGAACTGAGTCTCCAGTTTGTCTTGAGGTTCAGATCATACGTGCAACACCACATATGGTGCTGCTGGTCACGACAAGAGGCCGAAATATGAACCTTCTGCTTCGGGAAGAATTTTGCTCCCGAGACCACAATGAAAGGAAAGATTGGGAATATTGTTGACAGCGCGCAGCTAATTGTAAGCGGACAGAACTCAGCTTGGGGCAAATAAGGATGAAAAAGATGGACTAAAGCCTAAAACATTGCTGTTAAGCTGTTCAAAACTGCCTCGGCAGAACATTTTTCCACAACAATGTTCCGAGTCTTCAAGGTTACCACACTTGGTACAAAAAAAAAAAAAAAAATTTAACGGAAAAACGGAAAACGTTAGTTTGTTTCAAATGAAATCAGATTCAATTCTATGAACTTTGACACCAACGCATTTTCCGACGGTACCATAGTTGTTAAAATATGAATTGTAATTACCATCACCTTTTCCAATTGCTTTAGGAAGAAAGTAATTGCAATTACCATTACCCTTCCAGTAATGGGAATGGTTTTTTTTCCAATTACTTATTCCAATTCCATATTAATGGTAATTGTTTTTTTCAATTACCATTACGTGTTGTTGGGTCCTTCCAATTACCGGGAAGGAAATTTATAACAGGGAAGCTAATGGATAATGGGAGGCAATTCCCCACTCCCATTATTGGAATTTTATGAAATTTTGTAGGAATGGGAATAGGTCATAAAGTACCTCAGGTGCAGGGGAGGGGGGAATTTTTTTTCTTCGTCGATTCCAAAGGTTCATTATTGAAAATAATAAACCAAAATTTTGCCGTCCGTCCGCTCTTACATTGAGTAAACATCGACCAAGAAAAAAAAATGTTAACACCCCCTCAAAATTTGATGGTTTACGTTTCAAGGTAAGTAGAATCCTAAAATCGAATAAAAACATGGCCGTCCGTCCGCCGTACGCTGCACTTTCCCCACTTAGCATTGACCGATTTTGATGAAATTTGGTATATAGGCTCCATTTGGGGTCTAGTTGTGCCCCGAAGATTTTGGTTGAGGTAAGTCACTTTTAAGGGTTCCAAAATCAATTTTGAAAACGCACTAGCTCAAAAAAGTTTAATATAAAGGTATCGTTTTTCCTTCAATTTAAGATTCTATAGAATTTTTTGAGACTACTCGGAGCTCTGTAGGACAAACCGTTCGCTCACTACGAGAATTTAAAGTTTGGACGTACGATAAATCAGAAACACGAGTGTGAGTCGCAAAAGAGGCCTAATCTCCGTTCAAATTAAAGCTGACTGAAATGCGATACATGCTGTAGCTAACACCTAACTGGACAAAAACGTGACCAAACCGTGGAACGAAAGTAGCGCGGGATTTTGCAATGATTTTCACTTGCAACCGACCCGTTTCAAGGGAAATGTATCGCCGTTAGTTTTCATCCTACGAAAATCGTTCGCCACTCGTTGAAAAGCCCTCAATTTATGCGTAAATTATAGGGTGTCCCCGGAAATGTCCTCCCCCCCCCCCCTGCTAAAATAGTCCAGATATGAAATTTGGTATGTAGGCTCCATTTGGGGTCTAGTTGTGCCCCGAAGCTTTTGGTTGATGTAGGTCACTTCTAAGGGTTCAAAACTGAATTTTGAAATTTTGAAAACGCCCCAACTCAAAAAATGTCGATATAAAAGTATTGTTTTTCCTTCAATTTAAGATTCTATAGAATTTTTAGAATTTTTTGAGACCACGCGGAGCTCTGTAGGACAAACCGTTAGCTCCCTACGAGAATTTAAGGGTGAACACGAGAGTGAATCGCAAAATAGGCCTAATCTCCGTTGAAATTATAGCAGACTATAGCAAATTATAGCAGAATTATGCGATCGATGTTTTTCTTCATGTTGGATGGTTGGTGGCTTTGCAGACGAGTGATCTATAGAAAAATAATAAACTATTGTGTAATAATTTGCAGCGTTTTGCATCCGAGTCTACCAAGATAGCGGAAGCATCGTTTTCACTTTTCAAGGATGCGTTTTAGACCTTTCTGAACAATTTTGGTTCCGTGTCTGTCTGTATGTGTGTCTGTCATGCAATCCTTGTAATGGGCATAACTATACGAAGTTATTGTCAGATTTCTATGAAATTTTCAGGGGTTGTACAGGTTGGTGTGTAGACGGTCCCCTATGAAAATCGTCACCCCGGACTGATAGAAGTGACTGTGCATGCGCAAACGTGAATTCCTTGTAACAGCCATAACTTCCACATTTTCTACCCGATTTCAATGACATTTTCAGGGATGTTACAGATTAGTATTTGGATGGTCCCCTATGAAAATCTCGACTTTCGGACTGATAATAGCCACTGCGCATGCGCAAACGTGAATTTCCTTGTAACGGCCATAACTTCTACATTTTCCATCCGATTTCAATGAAATTTTCAGGGATGTTGCGGGTTAGGTTGTAGATGGTCCCCAATGAAGATCATACCCCCGGACTGATAGTAGCCGCTGCGCATGCGCAAACGTGAATTCCTTGTAACAGCCATAACACTTACATTTTTCATCCGAATTTGATGAAATTTTCTAGGATTGTCCAGATTAGCGTTAGATGGTCCCCTATGAGGGTAGTGAAAGGTACTTAGAGATTGGTGTTTTGATATTAACTACTATGCTTCGGATCATCTATATAATCGGGTTATGGATACGAGGAAGCTATGTGCCACACCCACTTGGCACTTTTTAGATAAATTTTTGTAAAATAATATAAAGTAATTAGTTAAATACAAAGGCAGACCAAAGGCCATTCATCCTAGCTCATTCTGGAAGAAGGGCCACTTCCCTAGTGGGTTCTTCATTAGGAAATTCGATTACTGGTTGCTAAGGACGCAAAACTGAGTACAGCTTGAAGAAATTAACAACGATCGCATGTTGGTCAGCTAACATTTCAACGGAGATTAGGTCTCTTTTGCGATTCACACTCGTGTTTCTGATTTATCATAAGTCCAACCCTTAAGTTATCATGGGGAGCAGATGGGTTGGTCCTACAGAGCTCTGAGTGGTCTCATTCGATTCTAAGAATTCATTACTATTTTGAATTGATGAAAAATCAATACCTTTATGTCATAAGTTTTTGTGCTAGGGCGCTTTGAAAATTTCAGCCATTATTTTTCAACCCTAAGAAGTTACTGATATCATCATAAAGCTTCGTGGTACAAGTAGACCCCAAATGGAGCCAGTTTATCAAATTTCATTAAAATTGGTCAATGTTAACTAAGGAAAGTGCCGCGTACGGCGGACGGACGGCCAAATTTTCATTCGATTTTTGGATTCTACGTACCTTGATACGTAAACCATCTAATTTGGGGGGGGGGGGGGTAAATTTGTTTCTTGGTCGATTCCAATAAACTTGATTGTTAAGGTGTGAAGGTAATTATGTAGTAGATAGGTAGTAGGTACCAATTCAGTTCAATTTTCAAAATTCAGTTGAAATTTTCAAAAATGCCCTAGTAGTCAGGTAGTAGGTACTTATGGTTGGTAGATAAAAAAGAAAAAATAAATAAATAGTGACATGACAAAGCTGTGATCTTTGTAGAAGAGTGATCTATGCAGGAAAAAAACCATCAAATTTTGAGAGGGGGGGGGGGGTTAACTTTTTGACGTGACAACGTCTTATAAATTGGTTTGCCGGGTGACACTTCAAGAAACTGCGTTACGCTCCGCTCACGTTATGCGCTCACAATGAGAGCGAGTGAGAGGCACGCGTCCCTTCCACTCGAGCACAGTTAGCCCGCCTAAGAGCGAGAGAGACAGAGCGAGAGAGATAGGCATACACACCGGTTCATGTCTTGCGCTTCTATTTAGGCGCCTGCATACAATTTTACACGTTGCCAGTTAATTGTAAAACGATTGTGTAGTGATAATGTGAAGGTAGTTTCGTCCATCGCAACAATTCAAACAGCAAAGGTAAATAATTTCAGACTGATAATATAACATGATGAAGTAAATGACGTTTATTTCGTTTCTCAACCAATAATAATTTGTTTAAATTTTGAATTTTTAATTTCACATAATAATGTGAAAACGATCAAATAGGAACAAATAATTAAAATAAACAAAGTGTTTATTTTAAAGCCACCTGTAATTCAATAATAAGACTTTCAATATTATGAAGAGCACAGTTCTCTTATTATTGAATTACAGGTGGCTTTAAAATAAACACTTTGTTTAAATTAAATAATGGTGTGGGATAGATGAAAATCGGGCTGATTTCGGAAAATAAGTCTCCTGTTATTTCCTTATACACGAATTGAAATAAATACCTAAATGTTTTAAATTGTTACTATTATTTTATCCTTCTTCCTACTATACGAATGAATATTAACATTAAAATTATTTTACCACTCAAAGTCGTTGTCACGTAATAAAACTTTCGCCCGTATACCGACTTTACAGGCAACCAATTTTTTTTTTTCTTGGTCGATTCCAAAGGTTCATTATTGAAAATAGTAAACCTAAAACATTCCCAACTTGCAAGGAAGTACGCCATTTAGTGTATGTTTCCATCGACCTTGGTAATTGCTGAATTTTTAATTTCTGCTTCTTAAACTGTAAGAGCGAAATGCGACGCCATCAAGTGTCTGCCCTATCATTGTTACAATTAGAAAATATGTTCGCTTTCACTATCAGTGGTTCACATGCGATGCCAATAAATGGCTGTCCAATCAACCTCTGGTAGTTGACCTGCTCCATTCAAATTGGAATGATGACGCCACGAGAGTAAATAGTCATAGAGTAAACTCATGCTAACTTCCGGAGTGAGGAGTAAAGCAATCCGAGTAGTTATCACTTTAGAACAAGTTTGCCCTTAACTTTTCCAAAAAACTAATAGCAGTAGCTTCTAATTTTCAAAATCAAAATTGTCAAATCTTGATCTATGACGATCAATATTTGAACCTTCTGAAACAAAATAGTAAGTTAAAAACGAAGTAACCCTGAATTTGTGAAACGCAGGTAAACAACCCTAAACCAACTATATTTCATAAACACGTCGAATTAAATATTTTACGAAATAATCTACAACCTATAAACTCGCTTTTTGTTTTTTTTTAAATGTTCAGCTATCACATCGGGAATAGACTAGATATTTGAATTTTTTCCACATTGAAGCCGATTCAAATTACCTGTGAGTTTCGTGTTACCAACTGACTCCATTGTTCCTATTGTGTTCTTTCTACTCGCTGGTGAACAATGTTTTATTATTATAATCGAAAATTATTATAGTTTTTGTAGTGAAGTGGGATTTTTTGTAACAACAAACAACGTCACTAAAATCAGTAAGATGGTGACGAAATTCATGTGGAACCATTAAAGAGGTAATCCGACTATTGGAAAATATAAGAGAATTGGTCATATCGATACCTCAAAGCACAAAGGCGCTATGTCCAAAAACGGAGTTTTGAGAAAACCGCAAAAGAAATTATCACCAGTACACAATTCCTAAAATAATGGCTTATTACACTAAACTCTTTAATTTCCTCAATAATTTTTCAAGCTTTTATCGTCAAAAAAACTCAATAGTAGTTATGTTGAATTTAAGTTTTTCTGAAATTAAAAAAAAAAAAACACATTGTTTAGTAATGCATGCATTCCAAGGGACGTCCCATTGGATAAGCATTAGATCAGTTTAACCAGTTGTTAAGTGACAAAACTGTTTCACTCGATGTAATTTATTTATTACTTTAGGCAAGAAATACTGACCCCCCCCCCCCCACCGTTATCCACCTTAACATTTCTAGCGGCATGGGAGCCTCGAATCTGAAGAGCATTTTAAAATTCATGATCTACGATACCCAACATGCGAATTCGAGTTCACCCCCCCCCCACCGCCACCTCCCCAATGCCAACAATGGTGCCAGTCTGGCACCAAAGCGGAAATACCTCGTAACATTGAACTTTCATCTGTTAGTTTTGTTAGGCAGTCCGTCGAAGTTCACATCCGTATTCAAGGTGAAACACGAAAAAAAAAAAAAAAACACGAAATAAGCGGTTTATGGCACCATGGTGGCACCACTATTAGTTCCATGGTGGTACAGAGAATAATTCATGAAAATCCGGAGGTATAATGAGAATTTTTCCTCAATTTCAAAGCTTGGGTACAATTAGTAAGCAGTAAAGGAACCGAAATATTGAAAAATTTGACATTTTGTGAATATTATCCCCCCACTCACCCCCTCCCTTTGCGAATTTTGGTACTCTGGTAAAATCATGTGCAACTCGGAAGTTTTTTGAGTCAAACAAAAAAAGAAACACGCAAATCGGTTGGAAATTGAGGCCTGGGCAGATTTTACAAGATTATGCACGCAAACGCACGTTTTTTAAGCATTAATATATAGATAGTTTTCCGCGACGAACAAAAAAAGAACCAGGAAAATCGGTTGAGAACTAATGCCTGTGCAGACGACACAAGATTTTGTCACATACACACACAGACATGCACCTATGGTTTTTTTTTCGCGGATTTGGATTCAGAATGGTCTAAAACGGATTACTGTGTGGTTTTTTTTTTCTGTTGAGTGTTGTCCAACTTCACCCCAGATCGATCGCATAAGGACGCCCAAGTCTTACTGTGGGACGTCCTAAAAATGTGGAAGATGGATGGACATATCTCTTTTGTGCTTGAAGGTATCGATTTAGGTATAATATAGATTCGGAAGTGCAATAACTGATAGATCTACTGGACGTTGGCTTATTATTTTCCATAGTGAACCTTTGGAATCGACTAATTAAATTGAAAAGTTAAAAATAACTAATAAAAGTTAAATAATTAACCTACCTCAAAATTTGCTGTTTAATACTTCAAGGTACGTAATATCCAAAATCAATTGGAAAAATAATAAAAAAATTCGTCCGTCTTCAAAATGCTTTCCCTACTGAAATGAGCAAGGCGGGTCATAGTTTCTTCCTCTTTCCCTTCCTCTTGCTTTTGAACGATAACCACCATTTCTTGTAGAATACCCCTAATTTGGAAGGCAATATTTCTCGGAAAAGGGCTTTATTTGTTACATGAGGCCGACCCAAGTACCTACCTGGTACTTTGGAAGGCGGAGAGATCACCTGGCGACACGGGGGCGGAGTTTCCGTAGTTTGTCGTGACAACCAGCCATCGCGTGGTCTCTTTCTTCTAATGAGTTGGAACGAGAAACCGATTCGGGCGCTTATTTTCCCTTAGGAAATGCCCCGCTTTCGGCTCTATCAACTCTGCTCTACCACAACCTCTGGATTAGCTACCTTAATAAAACTAAGAAGTCTCGGTTATCGATTAAGCTATTTCCGGAGATCTTCTGATGGTTCGAGGAGGGCTGAATTTGCTTCTATAATCGCTACATAACGCTGAATATAAGTAAACGAATTGAACATATTTTTAGAAGATACTTTTCAAATACTAAATTTTTCGATTGTACCTACTGGTAAATCATTAAAGGATTATTGATTGGATTCCCATTACCAAAGTTGAATGAGTTTTGTATTTCTGCGGAAAGTAAAAAAAGTCCTCCAAGTGGGTATATCACATAGCTTCCTTGTATCCATAACCCGATTGTATTGTTGATCCGATACGTTTTAGCTAAGTTCGAAACATCTATAAGTGTGGTAATTGAAATCGGGATGTGAATAATTACGAATGACACTAGAATTTGATTACTTTTATTGACATAAACTTTTCACGAAAACCAATTTCATTCAAATCTCAATTTCACAAATCATAATTCATACTTAATAAGACACGTCATACACCTTTTTTTCGGACTTCTGGAAACACAACAGTAACTAGGCAACGGAATAATAATAATAACTGGTGACGCATCTCGCTAATTCCCGCGATTCCTACACTCGACCATCTTGATGGCTCCTCGTCCTCGAGGAGATGCGAGTAGCATCTTCACCATTGAATCCATCTCCATCCGGGTTGGAATCATCATCTGAGTTACAGCCTAAATTTCCAGCCATACATGGTTTCAAATACTGGATCATGGTAGTTGTTTCGTGAGGCTCTTCTGAAGATACGATCCTTCGGTCGTCATTGGGTTTGATTCGCTTGATCCTATAAGGACCAAGATATTTCGTATGCAACTTTGAACCAGGTTGTGTTCTTCTTATTGCAACCATGTCTCCAACATTGTGTAGTCTTGGCTTCTTGTGACTTCTATTGAATGTTCTTCTTTCTTCCATCTGCATCTTCTCAATGTTCTTCTTCGCCTTGGTACGGATTTCGTCTTGCTCATCATTAACTATCATCTGCATCTTTTCATCAATTATTCGCCTCAACTCAGCTGTATCGTTCAGTCTCATTTCTGTTCCCGTCATCAGCTTGAAGGGTGTACATCCAGTGCTTCGGCTAGGTGTTGAACTAATCATTTGCTGGTCAACGTCAACATATTTTCCAGGTTTACTTGACTCAACCATACGCATCATATCTGAATCATCGCTTATAACATCTTTGTGCTCACAATCAACGTCTATTCCATATACATGTGGAACATGCACCTCTATCCTTTTCACAGTTATCACTTTACCTCCTTGTAGTGAAATGGCCGTCTGCTTTAATAATCCTTCTCCCAAAATGAGTGGGTATCGACTCACTCCATCAGGAATTACGTGAACCTGTAACCTGTAAGACGAATCATCAATGAAAAAGTCGTCATAAAAGGATCCCAACGTTGACAATTGCAGCGAACCCACACCTTGGTATCTTACGGGGAATCCATGGAGTTCAACATTTAACCTCCGAAAGTTCGATTCAGTCATCAGCGTCAAATCACTACCACTATCTAATAGTGCTCTCATAAAGACACCATGCACCGTAACTTCCACAGTTGGCTTTGTTTCTGCTTGCTCCCTTGAAATACAGTAACTGGTGGGACATTTTGGAGCAATGTGATCAAATAAATTGCATTTAAAACATTTAGGCCCTTTCTCTTTATCTGGGCAGTTATCAACAACGTGAGATTCAGATCCACATGAGAAACAACGCTTTCCATTATTCTCAGACCTGACAACTGGCTGCCTGTTGTGGTTAGATGTTACTACTCTTGAATTTTCAATCTTTTTGTTCTTTCGGCTGTCGTTATTCTTCATGTCATCAAACTTGCGCTCTTTCATCGTCTCATACATATCCAATTTTTTCCGGAACTCCTTGTATGTGCTGGCTCCATAGAGTATGGTCTTTGATCCAATGTCATCATCAATACCGTCAATTACATATTGTATGACAGATTCCACCTCAACACTTTGACATTGAGCGGCTATATCCATCATTTTGTAAAAATATTCCTTTAATGTCTCAGATCGTGACTTTCTCCTAGCAGTAAGTTCTTTATGAACAAGTTTGCTGCTTACGTTATTCGTAAATTCGTTCTTGAGAGCCCTTGACATTTTACTCCAAGTCTTATGTGTTCTTTCGTGCTTAATAAACAGTGCTGCTGACCCCCTCAACAAACGACGACAGTATAGAATCATCTGTAAATCAGACAACTGGCATAATTCACTCAATTCCTCAAATTGTCTAAACCAACTCGTGATTGTCTTTGTTTTATCATCCCCACTGAAAGTTGGAATTGACTCCTCTATGTCCTTGAAAGAGATCACTTGGGATACTCTACGCGGCTTATGGGTTGGTTTTGATTTAGGTTTTGAGCGTACGCTATATGAATTAGATTCATCATCATCATCTGTAATTGGCTCTTCCTCGTCAGTCTTCTCATCACCATCAGACTCTTCGGTATCGTTCGCATCGTCAAAATCTTCGTCCTCATCATCATCTTCATTCCCATCGACCATCTCATCTGGTTTCCGTTTTGAATTCTCTACAAGAATTACGGCCTTCAGTCTTTCAATCAGTTCGATTTTCTTCCCATCACATTTAAATCCTCGCTTCTTCAGTTCATCTTTCAATTCGCCCACTTTCATCTTTCTAACTGCATCTTTATTCAACTTGACCATCTTGAGATCAATTATAATTAACAAACAGCATCAACGTTAATCGTAATAAATCGGTATGACAGGAATTTAATCGTAAATTTGACTCACCACTTGCTGACAGGTCATATACGTAAACGGCGAATCACAAACAACTCGAAGTTTCTATCTTCACAACTTAAAAACGATCCGCACAAAAATCCGAAACCAACATCAGTCGTTAGTCACTATGTTCGATTCAATCCCGGACGAGCCCCCATAAAATATGTGGTAATTGAAATCGGGATGTGACTAATTACGAATGACACTAGAATTTGATTACTTTTATTGACATAAACTTTTTACGAAAACCAACTTCATTCAAATCTCAATTTCACAAATCATAATTCATACTTAATAAGACACGTCATACACCTTTTTTTCGGACTTCTGGAAACACAACAGTAACTAGGCAACGGAATAATAATAATAACTGGTGACGCATCTCGCTAATTCCCGCGATTCCTACATAAGTACATTGCACTACCCTCATAGGGGACCATCTACATGCCAATCTGAACTTTCCCTGTACAGTTCATCGAATTCGGATAGAAAATGTAGAAGTTATGGCTGTTACAAGGGTTTCACGATTGCGCATGCATAGATACTACTATGGATCCGAGGATAGTGATCTTCATAGAACACAATTATTTACACGCCAACTCGCGCAATCCCTGAAAATTTTATTGAAATCGGGCAATAACTCCGTATAGTTTCGCCCGTTACAAGGATTTCATGACAGGAACACAAGCAAACAGACGGACAGAAACGGAAGCAAAATTGTTCAGGGAGGCCTAAAACGTAAAACGCAAGTGAAAATTTTGATTTTGGGTGAAAATTTTTTTCCCAACCACGAAAGGTGAAAACAATGCTTTGATCAAAACAAACAATTGAGAACTTTTTGATCGTGTTGATGTTAGAAAATGTATGAATGGTAAGGTACCAATTTATTCATGCTTACGAGTACATCAACTAGGTTTTTACGTCCTTCTGCGACTTTTTTTCCAAATTTTTGTTCGCACCGTATTCCCATTCGTTTTCTTCAATTGTAAAGAAAACACCATCAACTCGTTTTCCAACTCAGGTCATGGAGCAACTCAACTGTGAGTTAGTGTCTTTTACTGGGGGTAGGTACATCCACGTTGTTTCTTGGAGTTGGACAAATATTCAAACTCCAATTCCCAACATACGAGTACAACCGCAGGTATTTTCCAAAATGTTGGAACTGACTCACGCTTTGTGTGCTGAACTATTTTAAAACCTAGTTCTTTCCTCCATATATTTGCCCAGCTGGTGAGGATAAGATCATCCCTTCGGAAAGTTAAATTAGGGTAGTGACTTCTGAGATGAGGGAGGGGGGAACACCCTCTTTGGCACTTGAACTGTTTGAATAAGGAACAGCTGGCAGGATCCCGTCGTCTGGCCAGTTAAACCAACAAAGAAAACCAGCCACCCACGCAGAATTCTGAAGACTGACTAGAGACCTATTTTGACGGCTCTCATTGAAGATTTTACTATTTTGGGCAAGTGTTCGATTGATTGTTGTATTTGACCTGACAAATTTAGCCACTGGCAAGCCAGTCAGGTGTACCATTGAGCAACTCAAAATTTCCAGAAAAAAACCGTGCCACCGCGTCGCTGCTGAGGAGGAGCAGCAATAGGTTCGTGATGATCCGCGACTTTATGTGCAGTGTTTCAATGAAGTTTTGAGGCACTAAACGAGAGCGCAAGTTCCATGCACAAGGACCTTGACCGGGAGATGGACGCATGAATAAATAAATGAGTCAGCAGCGTGTGGCACATAGGTTTCTCGTATTCACACACTCACCAGGTGTGAGCGACCTTGGTTGCGAAAAATTGAGGATAGGGAACATTTGAGTGTGAGCATAAAAATTGTATCATAGATCGTCTAATGGAACATGAATGCAATGGAATTCTTAGGGGACCACCTAGGACCCAACCCTCACAGTCTCTAAAACGTTCTTCGGAATCGGATAAAAATTGAGCAAATAATTCGAGCGACAAGTGAATGACTTTCAGATCACAATAATGCACACAAAGAATGGTGGTATAAGGTGGTTATGCAAAGCTAACTAAATGAAACACGTGGAGTTTACGTCAGAGAAAGTCCTTATCTAGTTTATAATAAATTAAATGTAATATAAATAATACAGTGTTTTAGAAATGGTAGAATTTTCAATTTTTTCCGCGTATGCCGAACCGGAGACGGCGGACACACGGAAAATTTTTTATTCGATTTTTGGATTTTGCATACCTTGAAACGTAAACCATCAAATTTTGGAGGGACGTTAAAATTTTTTTTTTTTTTGCTCGATTTCAAAGGTTCAGAATTGAAAATGACAAATTATTAGGACATGCGGTCCGACAAATGTACCTATTCACAATATAGGAAAAACGCTGCAAATTATTACACAATGGTTTATTAATTTTCTATATAGATCACTCGTCTACAAAATCACCAACCATCCAATATGATGGAAAAAAAAAAATATATATAATAAAAAAAAAAAAATCAAAATCACCAATCATCGATCGCATTTCGGGCAGCTCTAATTTGAACGGAGATTAGGCCTCTTTTGCGATTCACTCTCGTGTTTTGATTAATATATATATTTCAATATAAACCCTTAAATTTTCGTAGGGAGCGAACGGTTTGTCCTACAGAGCTCCGCGTGGTCTCAAAAAATTCTAAAAATTCTATAGAATCTTAAATTGAAGGAAAAACAATACCTTTATATCAAAATTTCTTGAGTTAGGGCGTTTTAAAAAATTTCAAAATTGATTTTGGAACCCTTAGAAGTGACCTACATCAACTAAAAGCTTCGGGGCACAACTAGACCCCAAATGGAGCCTACATACCTAATTTCATCAAAATCGGTCAATGCTAAGTGGCAAAAGTGTACGCGTACGGCGTACGGCGGACGGCGGACGGACGGCCAAATTTGTATTCGAATTTTGGATTCTACCTTGAAACGTAAACCATCAAATTTTGAGGGGGTGTTAAAATTTTTCTTTTCTTGGTCGATTCCAAAGGTTCATCATTGAAAATAATAAACCAAAACGCTGAAATTATACAAAACAGTATTATTCTTCTGTAAAGATGACCCGTTTGCTAAGAACACTGCTTTTGGTTTATTATTTGCAATAATGAACCTTTGGAATAGACCAAAAAAAGAAAATTCAATACCCCCTCAAAATTTGATGGTTTACGTTTCAAGGTACGTAGAATCCAAAAATCGAATACAAATTTCCGTCCGCCGTACGCGGCACTTTCCCCACTTAACATTGACCGATTTTGGTGAAATTTGGTATGTAGGCTCCATTCGGGGTCTAGTTGTGCCCCGAAGATTTTGGTTGATGTAGATCACTTGTAAGGGTTCCAAAATGAATTTTGAAATTTTGAAAACACCCTAACTCAAAAAATGTCGACATAAAGGTATTGATTTTCCTTTAATTTAAGATTCTGTAGAATTTTTAAAATTTTTTTACGCGGAGCTCTGTATGACAAACCGTTCGCTCACTGAGAGAATTCACGGGTTGGACTTACGATAAATCAGAAACACGAGGGTGAATCGCAAAAGAGGCCTAATCTCCGTTCAAACTTCAGCTGACCGAAATGCTATCGATGTTTTTCTTCATGTTGGATGGTTGGTGGCTTCGCAGACGGGTGATCAATATAGAAAAATAATAAACCAATGTGAAATAATTTGCAGCGTTTTTCATTGATTGTAACTACCTACCAATCAAATTATCGCGAATGGTTAATAATTGAGTCAATTTTGAAAAAAGTACCTACCAGCAAATCGTCGTTATCCCAATGTTGTTAGTGCCGTCAATAAGAAATTTGATTTTTAGTTGTTAAGGAAGTACAACTAAGTGAATTACAATTTATTGTAAACGAAGAAACGGAAAAAACGCATTTTCGGTATTTAGGCGAGTCAAGCGGCAATACACTCTACAAAGAAAGACCTAAGGGCGGTTTTGAGACGGGAGATGTGAGGGACCCTTCGGAGGTTCAAAGGCAGTCACGTGTAATCCAAACTCATTTCACATTCAGCTCTCATTTAACCGTGGTTCATCGTTCAGAACTCTGGATGGTGTCATTTGACTGGAATACTATCCTAAATTCATGTAAAAACGCCAGTAAAGAAATAACTAATTAATCAATTATTCTTATAGGAAGCAAACGGTTGATCCCACAGAGCTCTGGGTGGTGACGAAAAATGCTAAAAATTCGATACTGTTTTAAATTTACGAAAAAAACTATACCTGTATATCAAATGTTTTCGAGATAGGGCGTTTTGAAAATGTTTTCCCCCTCTTTTCACCGATTAGAAGTAAGTGATTGACAATAACCAAAAGCTTCGAGACACAACTAGGTCTCAAATGGAGCCTATATTGCTTTGCCTACTGGGCAAAGTGCCGCGAACGGACGGAAAAACTTGTATATAATTTGTGGATTCTACATACCTAGAAACCACCAAGTTTACCAACTAAGTTTTGAGGGGGAGTTAAATTTTTTCTTGCTCGATTCCAAAGGTCCACTCTTGGAAATAAAATCCAAAATTCAACTAAGTATAGTTGAGTAGTTTTTTCTCAATACAAATCACTTCAATTGTACCTTCATTCTTGTTTCATTGTACGCAATATTTTCCTCAGCTTTGCAACTTCCTATTTTTTTGCAATTATGTTTTTGACTGCTTCTATCATCAGATCTTGCGTACCAAGATACTGGTAAAAATGGAGGAAAACAAATATTTTGACGGTCAGTAGGTCTATTTTGACAATAATTAAGGAAGAGTTCCATGAATTAACTTCATAACGGAAATAAATAATAAATAAATTGAATAAATGAATAAATTGACATATTATTGGAGTCGTATGAAGGATATTAAATATCCTTCAATCAATCAGTCAATCAATTTTAAGGCTAATCATCAGTGCCTATATTGAGCAGAATGTAGCTACATATTAATCAGGCTATAGACAAATACAGACACAGAGCCGTCTTCGACCAATATATAAATTTTATATATTGGTCGAAGACGGCTCTGTGTCTGTATTTGTCTATAGCCTGATTAATATGTAGCTACATTCAGCTCAATATAGGCACTGATGATTAGCCTTAAAATTGATCGCGTTTGTAAGAGTGGGCCTTATGTCCCAAATTGTAACCCCGATAAATAAATAAATAATCAATCAACCTTTTACTATGTAGAACACACAGAGCCAATTCATGTATAACTAATGATTTTGCATACCTATATTAATCGATTAAGGAAACACACGAGTTTTTGCGATTAGAAACCTCTTCTGGAATGCTCAATGAAAACCACACGTCGTCTATCACCGTAGACCTACCTACTCGGCGCGGTCTTCTTATTCACTGTGTGCTGCTTGAATGTTTGAGATTTTGTCATGCAGAGCTCAATTCTTAGTCCTGTCACTGATTCCATTTGACCAGTCATTTTGAAATTGATTTGCTAAAGAGCCCGTGCGATGATGGTGTCGTTAGCGTAAGTGTAGGTAGGTGAGAGGTACCTTCAGAACTGAATGGGAAGCGATAGATGAGGGGAAGGTGAAGGAAGGTAACTGAATTGTAACTCGACAAGCCCTGGACCTCAGGCTGATTGGGTTACACTCGTGGAAGGGTGTAACCCGAGAGCTCTACCACTGAAACAAATGAAAAAACAACCGGGACTCCGAACAGGATTATAAAAAAGGAAAAAAACTTGGTTTGCTCGGCGGTAACATGACACTGTCAGACTCTGAGCTAGAACTCACTTGGCTATATGGATGTACTACCTACCAGCACCCCCTCCCCCTTCAACCTTCATCTCGCCACCTTAAGTTCCAGTCTGTAGCTTAATCGCTCATTTTTTCCCCAACTCCTTTTTGCATTGATCCACATTTGCATTTCAGTTTTTCTTTTTCTCGTCTCTACCTCCTTTACGGTACGCTATTGTTCGTCTCCATCACTCTTTCTTGCTGTGGAACAACTCCATGGCATTTTCATAAAATTTGTAGATCTTTTGGAAGGTTAGGCTGATGTTCAGAGCTAGGGTAGTAATGCTAAATTTAAATGGTGGAATTATAAATCGCGGAAAGAAGGGAGGATGCTATAAGAAACTCCAACAATGTTTTGAATAATCCAGTTCAGCGGTGAGGGAGTTTACATGGCTGAATCCGAACGGAAAATCTTGGATTGTGAATTTTTTACCAACTAACAGATAATTTTTCATCAAACTCAGACCACGAAAAAGCTGCTTAGTGGGGTGTGGCACATAGGTTTCTCGTATCCATAACACAATTTTACAGATGATCTGATGCAAGGGGAGTCATCAAATAAACATTTCATCGAAATCAAACTGTAGCTTTACATAGTTTTTCCAATTACAATGATTTTCAAACCTTTTGACAGGTACACATTCAGGCACGAAACCTATATTGTCCAGTAAGGTCTAAAACTTCAAATAAGAGTAAACATTTTCAGTTTGAAGGATCAACCATGGTAGATTCGGAAGGAAAACCAGAAGGATGTCAGTTGTGTGCGTCAAGGGACGACTATTTTTTTTCTCTTATGGTGGAGGTATTTAATTTGTCGATTGAACAATTTGAATTGGTTGGATTACTACGAAAAAATAATGTTTTAATAAGATATCAAAATGATAAAATACGAATGTGGGGAAGCTTTAATTATACAGTAGAGTTGAACAGCAGGTCAATAGCGAATTGATGAGAAGAGGTCAAACCTTGCGATGAACTAAGGCCGTAGAGGACGACAAGTGTGCGAGTGCGAGGGAAGATGCCAATAGTTTTCTCAATTTACCTCAGCAATCAGTTGACCGATTTGAAAATTTCAAAATGATCTGAGTTCATCTTGACCAAATAGAAATAGCTGTAATTGTCGAATTTTGCGAAAAAATTAATTGATTAAATTTGAATTTTTTTTCTGGAAATTAATAAAATATTGCCAGCCTGTATGTGTACTTATTAATCTAAACGTTTGCAATCATGAGCTCATGAAAATATTGATTAGCCGAAATGGCTAGTAGTTTTCAATTGAAATATTACTGATTAGCCAAGTAGCAATGGGTGACTGAGCCAGGAGAGGACATGGGAGGAAGGTTGGGTCCTCAGTTGGAAAACAAGTAGAATCACTTCCAAGTCTTGTTCACCAAAGAACTAGAGGGAACCTACTTCCTACTGGATAGAGATTTTGCTCTGCCTTCGACGAATACCAATATTTTTGTTCAAGTTGATTGTTTACAGAGTTTTGGGAGTAACCACTAGGGTTGAAAACACCAAAACTCGTTGATTCACTCGAGAGAAATGACCACTTCGAAGACTTTTTTCACCTCCTATCCTGGAAAAAGCCGAGAAAGAAGGTTGAAATCATCAAAACTCGTTGATTCACTCGAGAGAAACGACCACTTCAATGGCTTCTTTTCACCTCTAATTTTTGGATAAATTCGAAAAATAAGGCTGAAAACACCGCAATTCGTTCATTCACTCAAGAGAAACGACCACTTCAATGGCTTCTTTTCACCTCCAATTTACGCTACTTCCCTTAAAATCGATCGTTTAAAATAATTTTTGTTTCGTATCCTATGTGTTTGTCAGGAGAGCAGAGTTCCGCAAATTCGTGTGACGAACAGTACTATTCGAAGTTGGGTGCTTTCGATTCAATGACACTTTTAGGGGTTGTGCGGTGAATACGGCTTTATGAATACCATGGTCCCTGGATGCGCATGGAGCAGCCTCTGCGCATGCTCTAACGCGAAATCTGGTAAAAATCTTGTTCTCGTTGAATTCTTAGGTTGAGTCTCCCTATTTGCAGTCATTCAATTGATATAATTCATCAAACAATTCTTAGAAAGTTAACTTATTTTCATGCCGCACAACCCAATCAGCAAGTTACAAAGTTGACCTATATTTTAAAAAATTACAAAATCGAATTTTCATGTAATTTAGAGTAGAATCTTCAATAAAAACTTGAGATTTATAGCTTCTTCAATAATAAAAATTTCATATCTTTCGAAATTTGTATGCATTTTTCAATTATTTTTAAGGGATGGTCACCACCACTATATGTACCGTAGAAATCACATTGAAATCATGTATCATACCTACTTGGTAGTTTGCGAACGGGATAAAACTTACAAACTATCAGCGTACAAAGGGTGCCTACAACTATAAGCCTACAAAGTATTTTATGATTTTGCTTTCCAGTCTACCAAGGTAGTGGAAGCTTTATTTCCACTTTTTAAGGTTGAAAAAAAAAGTTCTTCAAAATGAAAATTTTCAATCGCATTTTGCGTTTTAGACGTTTTTGGGTCCGTGTGTCTGTCATGAAATCCTGTAACGGGTATAACAATACGAAGTTATAGTTATGAGTTATTGTCCGATTTCGATGAAATTTTCAGGGATTGTGCAGATTGGCGTGTAGATGGTCCTCTATGAAAATAATTTCATCCGGACTGATAGTAGCCACTGCGCATGCGTAAACAAGAATTTCCCTGTAATAGCCATAACTTCTGCATTTTTTATTAGAATTTGATGAGTTTCTCAGGTATTGTCCAGATTGGCGTGTATGTGATCTCGTTTGTAAATCATGTGATATTAGCTTCTGCGTATGCGCAAACGAAAAACCCTTGTAAAGATGGAAACACACTGTCCTCACATCACGTGACCTCACGCTGGTAAACAAATTGGTATCATGGCCAATCACCACTTGAATGTTGACAGGCTCTAAAAGCACACTCACTAGTTTTTTTTTCCAAATCGTTGTCAAATCTCAACTCACGTCACGCCGAAATGTAGTTATCCAGACTTCATCTCACGTGAGGGCACATTTTTGATTCGATTTCGATGAAGTTTTCAGAGATTAAAAGGATAAGGATGTTGATGGTAACCTATGAAAATCATCGCCCAGGACTGATAGTAGCAAGCTTATGCGCAAACTTGAATTTTCTTTTGACAGTCATATTTGCAATATTTTCTCCCCAGAGATTGTGCGGGTTGACGTGTAGACAGTCCCCTGTTAGGGTAGTGCAAGGTACGTAAAGATTGATGTTTTGAGATAAGCTACATATTATCACCGGATCATCTATACAATCGGGTTATGGATACAAGGCAGATATGTGCCACGCCCACTTGGCAGATGTTTTTCTTTGTTTATGAAAACAGATCAGAGTTGTTGAATGGATGAACGATTAAGGACAGGAAGGCGTCTACGTATGAATAGTTATGATTACTGTGGGATTCGACTGCTGGGTCGGAGATGAAACCTGCTGAGGATTGTCATACTCATGAATTCTAGTTACTAGAGAATATATACTCTAGTCATTGGACTCCTCCGTATGTGAACCGCTACTACGTTGTACTGGGAAACAATTAATTGACGGATTTTATTTATTAACCAGGGGGTGATCAGGACCTCATGATCCTCTCTACCATCTCCCCTGGGTCATATGTTTTACAAACATTGTGCAATCTTACATTTTTAAAAAGCCTGTCAAGTGTGTGACACTTTGATCAGAAAAATATTATTAATCCTTATAGGTCCACAGGTAAAATTTTAAAATTAAAAGAGAGAGAGAGAGAGAGAGAGAGAGAGAGAGAGAGAGAGAGAGAGAGAGACTTATAATTGTTCATTTCCATTTTTTTTATTAAAAAAGTCCCTCAATAAATCAATAAACGGAGACCGTCTGTTGGTAGTAGACTATAGCTCTATAACATAGCTCCACCTCGACTTTTGTAGTCGAACTCTCAATTCTCATATATGGGATTGATACCCTGCTGACTTGATTTATGCAACATTTATAGCATCTTCCAAAATAGTTGTCATGAAACCTGGCTTTTTATCACGGACGTATTGTATCATTTTTTATTTTGTTTATCAAAAGAGCTTAGAGCCGTTGAAACGAGGATTAGGGAGGCGTCTACTATCAATAGGCAGGCCTCCTCACTCCTTCCTCTAGTTATGACCCCTTCTCTCCAGCTGAAACCCCCTTCTTTACGAGCTGTGTCGTGCTACAATTATAGATCCCCATGAGACCGTCCTCTAATCTCTCGAGCTTCTTCAGATAAAATAATGACGTCGGACGAGTCAATTAGGTGCCAACACCATACCAATCACTTATGTATGACAATGTGGGTAGGGGGTAGGGCCCTTAATCGGATCATTCACCACGTGTTCTGGGGAACTTAACCAGTGGTGTGCCTGCGTTATTGGGGTTGGTTGAAAGATCTGACGTTGCTTATCTAGCGTTACAACAAGAAGAGCAGTTGAAATGAGGTAATTTCACGGTGATTTCAACGAGTAAGTAAGAGAAAAAGTGAAGTAAACAACCATTTCAGGTTGAATTTTCGTCCGGCTGTCATTCCTGGCGTCGCGGACGTCATTAGCTGTCTTCCGAAGGGAAGATCAGAATTTGTTCTGATGATTTCGCTCTTGGCTTCCCATTACCTCACCGCCCGAGGGGGGCGGCGAGCCGCGAACGATTGAAAACGCGCCCGGCACCCGAGATTTGAACTCATGATCTTCCCTCAGGGATCGGTTCGTGTCTCGGACCCAGAAACTCGTCAACGAACGAGCACGGCTATCCGGACCCCCAGTGATTTCAAAGATTATGAATGCCAGTGGTAAATCGGTGGAGGGGTGTCTTGAGTGGCTACAACACCCCTTTCCCCCCACATTTACTCCATCACAAAATCTTTGGTCTTTAGTCTTGATAAATTCAGTCATAAGGTTAATTACAGGCAAGCAGTTTGTTCGTTGATTACTGCTATAATTCCTGGGAACAACAATCCTGGCGAACAGGTTGTAGAAGAGAACAACCCACCAGATAAGGAGGAACATTCAATATTTTTGAAAGTTTCAGAAATAGTAAAGCCCTTGGCGTAGGCAGACTACTTGAAAGGAGCTATTTGGAGAGAAGAAAGTATGCATAAGAGAAGTCCTCAATGGTTTTTTGTCGTTTCTACAAGAAGTGAGACAAGCTAAAGTGGTCTAATCAGCGAGATATTGTAGGCCTCGAAATTATTTTCAACTTAATAAACAAAGGACTAATAAAGTACGTACTTGAAAGGAAAAGTAGGACAATACCAATGAGGTGTTTGATCAACAAAAGACAATTTTTTTTCATCAGGTAAATGCTAGACTTGGGAGACAGTGTACAACTTGTCATCCAACACCAAATTGGGAAGGTTTTTTGCTTCCGAGTCTACCAAGGTAGCGGAAGCTTTGTTTTCTCTTTTCAAGGTTGAAAAAAAGTTCTCTAAAATCTAAATTTCCACTCGTGTTTTGCGTTTTAGACCTTTATAAACTATTTTGGATTCGTGTCTGTATTTCTGTCATGAAATCGTTGTAACGGGCATAAATATACGAAGTTATTGTCCGATTTCGATGAAATTTTCAGGGATTGTGCGGGTTGACGTGTAGAAAATCTCCTATGAAAATCATCATCCCCGGACTGATAAAAGCGACTGCGCATGCGCAAACGTGAATTCCTCGTAACAGCCATAACTTCTACATTTTCCATCCGATCTCGATGAAATTTTCAGGGATCATGAAGGTTAGGATTTAGATGGTTCCCTATGAAACTCACTACCTCCGGACAGACAGTAGCCACTGTGCATGCGCAAACCTGAATTTCCTTGTAACAGCAATAACTTCCACATTTTCCAACCGATTTTGATGAAATTCTCAGGGATTGTGCGGATTGGGATTTCCTATGAAAATCATCACCTCCGGACTGATGGTAGCCCCTGCGCATGCGCTAGTGGTAATTTCCTACTCGCAGAAACTCGCGAGAGCTTGCAGATTGCCCTCAATGCATCTGCTAAACAGCTATCCAGGTGTGGACTTGTGGTCAACCCCGATAAATGTTGGTCAGTCTCCTTGGTCCCGTCAGGTCGCCAACATGAAGTGAAGGTTGTTGATGGGGGATTTGTTGTAGGACAAGCCCCCATTCCATCTCGATCCGTGTTGGAGGTTTGGCGGTACCTTGGGGTCGACCTCGTGGGGGTGGCCACTATTAGAGCCAGCCGTGTGGAGCTTGGTAGAGCGCTAGCTCGCGTTACCAAGGCTCCATTGAAGCCACAGCAGAAGCTGCGCCTCCTCCGCACGTACATACTGCCACAGCTGACCTATGGGTTAGTCTTTGGCAGGCTTACGGCGGGGAGGCTGCAAGAATTAGATCGAGAAGTTTGCTCTGCTGTGCGCTCTTGGCTGAAGTTCCCACCTGGTGTCCCAAGTGCCTATGTTCATGCACTGGTCAAATCCGGTGGGCTTGGCATTGTGACTCTCTCGGCATGTATCCCTTCTCTGCGCCGCCAGCGCCTGCTAGCCCTTCAGGGGTCGAGCTGGGAGGTCGCCCTTGTTGCTGCTGGTCTTGATTTTGTCAGGCAGTAGTTTAGTTAGCATGGTGCGACCGAGCAACACCATCTGCTCCAAAACCCAGTTCGTCTGCTGATTTTGCTGCTGCCTTGCATGAGTCAGTAGATGGTAAATAACTCCGACAGTGCTCTGAAAGCCTTATCTCATCCCAATGGGTGGATTGGGCTTTGGAGGGCGTTGGGGCCCTCGAGTACCGTAACTTCCACGCTGTCCGGGTGGCAACACTGCCAACAGCGGTACGGTGTTCAAGGGGTAGTCGTGGGACGACAGATATCCTTTGCCGTGCCTGTCGCAGTGGAAATGAACACCTGTATCATGTAGTGCAGCAGTGTCCTCGGACCCATCGGGGCCGCATTCTACGTCATGGTGCGGTCGCCAAGCAGATAGCAGGTGCCTTGTCATCAAGCGGCTGGGATTTTGAGAGGGAGAGACTGTATCACATGCCAAGTGACCAGGGTAAGAAGCCTGGCATCGTTGCCGTCAATCCCGACAGCCCTAGCTCAAAAAATATCAATGTAAACGTACTGTTTTTTCATCAATTTAAAATAGTTGGGACGGTTAATAAAGCAAAAACACGAGTGTGAATAGCAAACTATTGTTCACTATCGGAAATTGGCCAAATCACAGTTCAAAATAAACCCGAAATGCGATCGTTGTTCGTTTCTTTGAGTTATGCTACTCAGTCTTGTTCTTCCCTTTAGAAGACAGATGATGACGTCCGCGACGCCAAAAATGGCAGTCGGACGAAAATCCCACCTGAAATGGTTGTTTACTTTACTTTTTTACTTTTTAAACTCAGTTTTGCGTCTTTAGAAACTCAGCTATCAAATTTCCTAATGGAGGGATACACAATTCTTTATTTCGTCGAATTGAGTTTGAAGCGTACATTTCTTCAAAATAAACTCGATTGTAAAGCGTAAATGTGATTGGTAGGTAATGACAATGGCAAAGCTGTGTTCTTTGCAAGCAAGTGATATGCACAACAACAAAAACCGTTGTGTAACATTTTGCAGCGTTTTTTAAGGTGGTCCTCAAGTCACGTGCATCTGTACCGGCTACACAGTACACATTGATCCGGGTAATCGTGAATCGGGGAGGTTTGTTGGTGAGCAGGGAGTGATAGATTTTTAAAGAAATTCACAAATAATTATCTTGAATTGTTCGTTTTAGAGCGTTTTGATCAATTAGTTGTAGCGGGATAATTTAGTGGATGGGTCGGTTTGGATGAAAATTTAAACTTTTGTGCTGTTCAAAAACTCTGCATATTCAAAATTCTACTTAAATTTGGCGTTTTAGAGCGCGTACCAACCCAGTACTACGAAAAAAAAAAAATATTTTCACAAATATTTAGATTTCATGCGGAATAAATTGGTGTTTTGTTAGAACTGTGACTCAAATTATTAATTTTCGAACATTTTGTATAGTTGATAATCTCTGGCAAAACTAGGAAATTATGGACCGATTTTGATGAAAATTCATAATTTCACTCTAATTTTGCTTTTGAGTGCTTAATCAATCATTAATTGCTAATTAAATTTTAAATTAATTTTTGTGCTTAATCATTCCACAGTTGTCTGTGATCTATTTTTTATCTCCTAGACAATACTACAATATCGATACCTAAAAGCACAAAGGAGCTATGTCCAGAAACGGAGTTTTGAGAAAAACGCTAAAGAAATTATCGCCAGTGCACAATTCCTAACATAATGGCTTATCACACCAAACTCCCTAATTTCTTCAATAAATTTTCAATCTATAATCGTCAAGAAGATCAATAATTGTTTCGTTGAATTGAGTTTTTCTTAAGTTTAAAAAAAAAGAAAATGTGGAAGATGGATGGACATAGCCCCTTTGTTCTTTAAGGTATCGAAATGATTCATGTAATTTTTGCATTGTTTTCACTCTTCAAGGTTGAAGAAAAGAGCCTTAAATCAAAATTTCCACCACCGTATTACTTTTCAGACCTCCTGAACTAATTATGGCTTCGTGTTTGTTCACATGTCACAATTAAAGCTGTGTCCGCAAATCCTTGTTACGGGTAAAACTGTGAGAAGTCATTGTTCGGTTTTGATGAACTTTTCAAGGATTGTGCGGGTTGGCGAGTTTATGGTCGGCGAGCTCCACATGTGTGACGAGGACGTTACTCGCCACAATACGAGCACAATCGGTACTTGGCGAATATTCGGTACTCGCCGAGAACCGTGCATGCCCAGCTTTACGGCGTAGAAACTCGTTTCAGACGTTGCCATATTTGCGATACCATTCTAAAATGAATATTTCCCACATTTCTTGAAAACCCATTTTTCGGTGTTTTTGAGGAAATATTCAACCAGGTACTCATCTCAGAGGCGGTATGATGCATAGTTTGAAAAACAAAGTATGTTTCTTGAAAATGATCACCTAATTTGGGACTCCTTGGGTCCTAGTATGAGATACCCACATAGTACATCGTACTTTAGGAAATTGTTGGAAGTTGTAAAAACTTTGTTTTTTTAGTCTCTGAATTAATTATATTGAATTAGATTGAAGATGACAATAAAATAATTTATACATTTAATTTCGAATACTTGTGCCGCAATGTTCCCATTTGTATTGTCAATACCTAAATAGACCATCACAGGAATATAGGCACATATTTACTCCTCTGTTTCTCGAGGCAAGTTACAATTATATGCCAAACTGATCGTACAGTACAATGGATATCCGTGCCCCCCGCTTACTGATACCTACCACAGTACAAAAACTGTCTATTTTGTAAGAATATCAGTGGATTTTTCGGCGCATTTTCGGCGAGCCGAGTATTCGGAAATCAATTAATACTGTGAATGCTCGTAAGTGTGGACGCGTTCGCGAGCATTTTGCTTTTTTTCTTTTTTTTTGCTTTTTTGCTTTTTTTTTTTTTTTTGGTTTTGATTTTTTTGTTTTGTTTTTTGCTCTTTTTGCTTTTTTTTCTTTTTTTCTTTTTTATTTATTTTTTTCTTATGGAATCGACCAAGAAAAAAAATTTTAACCCCCCTCAAAATTTGTTGGTTTACGTTTCAAGGTACGTAGAATCCGAAAATCGAATAAAAATTTGGCCGTCCGTCCGACGTACGCGGCACTTTCCTCAGCTAGCATTTATACATATACCGATTTTGATAAAATTTGGTATACAGGCTCCATTTGGGGTCTAATTGTGCCCTGAAGATTTTGGTTGATGTAGGTCACTTCTAAGGGTTAAAAAAAAGTTTGAAATTTTGAAAACGCCCTAGCTCAAAAAATTTTGATAGTTGTATCATAATATGATATAAATATCAAAATTTTTTGAGCTAGGGCGTTTTCATAATTTCAAACTTTTTTTAACCCTTAATGATATATTATATCATTATATCATTTATATCAATATGATATTTAATCATACCTTTATAAAGGTATTGTTCTTTCTTCAATTTAAGATTGTATCGAGTTTTTAGAATTTTTAGAGACCACGCGGAGCCCTGTAGAACAAACCGTTCACTTCCTACGAGAATTTAAGGTTGGACTTACGATAAATCGTAACACTACCGTGAATCGCAAAATAGGCCTAATTTCGATCCTGATCGATGTTTTTCTTTATGTTGGTTCGTGGTATCAATGGCAAAGCCGTGTTCTTTGCAGACGAGAGATCTATATAGAAAAAAAATACACCATTGTGTAATAATTTGCAGCGTCTTGAATGTTCGGTCTTACTCGGGGATGTTCCCGCCTTGAGACGGTATTTCCGCGAACATCAAAGGGTGTTCGGTGTTCGTGTTCGTGCAGTGTGGACGCGCTCCCGAGCGAGGTCGTGCATCAGCTCCACGGGTATCGTTTTTGTAATCCAATTTTCACCGAGTTTTGCTTATAGCGTTTTCTATAATTATGAAGCTTGAATGAAAAATCGACCACAATCATTTTTTTTATCCCCTCTCAAAATTTGGTTTCTAATTTTTAACATTTCAATTACAATTTGTTTCTGTTTTATTTTTATTTCTTCTACAACCCGTTCTTTCAACCACATAAAATTCGACTTCGAACTATGACAGAAGTTGTGGAACAACCCAAAGCCATCGTCCTATTCTGTAGAAGCTGCAAGTTTCCCCTCGATCTGAGGAAGCTCGGCTGCCAGAATCTTTTTTTTTTTTTTAGGAAGTCCCACAGTAAGACTTGGGGAGTTTTCAAAGGACTTTTCAACAGAAAAAATTAACCACACATTAATCCGTGTTAGATCATTCTGAATACAAATCCGCGAGAAAAAACCATAGGTGTATGTCTGTGTGTGTGTGTGTATGTGACAAAATCTTGTATCGTCTGCCCAGGCCTTAGTTTTTCAACCGAGTTTCGTTTTTTTTTTTTTTTTGTTCGGCGCGGAAAACTATCTAGTTGTGCACTACGTCGCCGGAATTTCGAATTTTGCTTTTTCCGGGGGGAAAGGGGGGTTAATGCTAAAAAACGTACGCTTGCGGGCATAATCTTGTAAACTCTGACCAGGCCTCAATTTCCAACCGATTTGCGTGTTTCTTTTTTTGTTCGACTCAAAAACTCCCAAATTGCACACTATTTCACCAGAGTATCAAAATTAGCAAGAGGAGGGGGCGAGTGGGGGATAATATTCACAAAATATCCGATTTTCCAATATTTCGGTTCCTTTATAGCTTACTATTGTACCCAAGCTTTGAAATTGAGGAAAAATTCCCATTATGCCTCCAGATTTTCATGAATTATTCTATGTACCACAATGGAACAAATAGTGGTGCCACCATGGTGCCAGGACACCATAAACCACGTATTTCGTGTGTTTTTTGTTTGTTTTGGTTTATTATTTCTAATAATAAGCCTATGTGATCGTATCGCAAAAAATTTTTATAACCCCCCCTCAAACTTTGTCACTTTACGTTTCAAGGTGCGTAGAATCCAAATCTGCAATGTCCGTCCGCCGTCCGCCGTCCGCCGTCCGCCGTCCGGGCCATAAAAGGCCTTAGAATCGGTCTAAAAAACCCGTTCTTTCGCACATAGACTCCATTTGGGGTCTAGTTGGTCCTAACGTCGAACTATTCCGATCGCTTCATTCGTATAGAAGTTATGGGCAAATAACCGGCCAAAAAAGAGGTTTTTGCTTAAATATGCGTGGGGTGACATTTTCCAAGTATTTTTCTTCATGTTGGATGGTTGGTGGCTTTATCGACGATTATATAGAAAAATAATAAACCATTAAAATAATAAAATAATAAACTATAAAAATAATAAACGTACGATAAATCAGAAACACGAGTGTGAATCACAAAAGAGGTCTAATCTCCGGATGGTTGGTGGCTTTATAGACCATTATATAAAAAAATGATAAACCATTAAAATAATAATAATAAAATAATAAATAATAAAATAATAAACCATAAAAATAATAAACGTGCGATAAATCAGAAACACGAGTGTGAAACGCAAAAGAGGCCTAATCTCCGTTCAAATTATAGCTGACCGAAATGCCATCGATGTTTTTCTTCATGTTGGATGGTTGGTGGCTTTATAGACGATTATATAGAAAAAATAATAAACCATTGTGTAATAATTTGCAGCGTTTTTTTTCCACTTTGAATACGGATGTGAACTTCGACGGACGTCCTACCAAGACTAATAGATTAAAATACAACGTTACGACATATTTCCGCTTTGGTGCCAGGCAGGCACCTAAGAGAAAAAAAACCTAAAATACTAAATCAATTACATTGAGTGGAACAGTTTTCTCGCTTACCAACTGGTTTAAATTGACCTAATGCTTATCCAATGGGGCGTCCCCTGGAAAGCATGCATTACTTAACAATATGATTCTTCCGTCATATCGTCTTCCCGATATTTAGGTCAATGAATGCGGGCAACTGAAACAATAATAGACTACGACTAGGCATTCAGAGTTCGTAGGAGTCAGAATGAGTCATGATAGATCGATTGATGGAACCCTCTCGATTAAATTTTTTCCACAGTAGCGTATGTTTGTATTTTTATGTACACAGAAGGGGTAGTTAGGTACATCCTGACAGTAGGCTGTTGTAGGTTAACACTTTCAGTGCGGGCGTCTACCCGGGTAGACGGAGAGTCTTCCCCAGCCCACTGCCGTCTACTCGGGTAGACTGAGCCCGTTGCATTGACTCATCGCATTCCAAGGTTAGTAAGTTACCGAAATAAACGTTACAAGCGCCAGTTGGGCGGAAAATTCCTTCAATACCTTCCTGGCTTCACGCTAGATAGCGTCGGAAGCAGATTGGAAGGTTTGAACACAAGTTTCAGTCGTACCTTCGAGGCAACCCTTGTACGTTGACGCTCGGTCGGGCAGGTAGCGTGCAGTGGGTGGCGTTGGACGGCTAGAGGCTCCCGCATTGAAAGTGTTAATGATAAATGTGAAGTTGGTGCATAAGTTGAGGTTGGAGGCCGAGTATTTTCAGGACGGTTAGTGCAGTGTTTGTGTAACCCGACACCGGGGGCGTAGTGTACCGCTTTTAGCTCCTACCCCCCCCCTTCCTCACTCCACTCCACCTTTCATCGCTCTTCACAACACTCCTCTCCTTCCTTCTCCCTCTTCCCTTCATCAGCTCGCTCTGTTCTTCAGCACTCAGTCATTGCCATTGTGCTGTCCCAAGACCCAATGGCAGACAGAAATACGAATACGATTCGAATCCAATCACAAGTGCCTTCCACTCTCCATTCATACTGAGCGCTGATCAATGTCACTCTTATCAAATTTGGCATGGGTCGTTGTACATAATATGTTCTTGACGGTGACCAAAAATGTACTTCTTAGGATTCGGCAGTAGGTGAGGTGAAAGCACCAATAGTGGACACTCTAAGGGAATTTTTGTATTGGATTCTCAATAGATATGATCGATTTTGTTTGAGAGCGATAAACCTTAATTGCTTCCGAGTCTACTAAGGTAACGGAAGATTTATTTCCACTTTTCAAGGATGAAAAAAAAAGTTCTCCAAAATCAAAGTTTCCACTCGCGTTTTAAGTTTCAGACGTTTCTGAACAATTTTGGTTCCGTGTCTGTCTGTCTGTGTGTCTGTCATGAAATCCTTGCCACATCCATAACTTCCACAGTTCTCATCCGATTTCGATGAAATTTTCAGGGCTTGTGCGGGTTTGCGGGTAGATGGTCCCCTAGGGAAATCATGGCCCCCAAATTATATTTTGTGCGATTGCGCAAACGTGAAATTCTTGTAACAACCACAACTTACTACATTTTCCTACAATATTCAGAGGTTGGTCATCTATACAATCGGTTTATGGATACGAGGAAGCTATGTGCCACACCCACTTGGCAGACGTTTTTTCACATTTTCCGACTCTTCTTCTTTCGATTTCACACCCAAAATCTCTAAATACTTCACTTTAAATATTTCTAAAATAATAATTACAAAAATGATGATGTATGATGGCCAAGTGGACACCAACATCTATCGTCTCCATAGTGGACACTTTCTGCTTCTATGGTGGTCACCACTCGTGTACTGTCTTTTTCGAGGGATAAATGCTTTAAACGGGGTCTGTAGGCTAGGATATTAAAAAAAAAAAAAAATTGTTCAACTTTAAAACGTAAAATATTTTTAGCACATTAGGTAGGTAGAAAAAACGCTGCAAATTATTACACAATGGTTTGTTATTTTTTCTATATAGATCACTTGTCTGCAAAGCCACCAACCATCCAACATGAAAAAAAATATCGATTGCATTTTGGTCAGCTGTAATTTGAACGGAGATAAGGCCTCTTTTGCGATTCACACTCGTGTTTTTGATTTATCGTACGTCCAACCCTTAAATTCTTAACCCTTAAGATTAGAAGAACATTTTATTCGCATTATTCAAATTTCAATATTCAATATTTGATATTCAATTCCTAGGTATGTTATTTTCAAGCTCAGCTTAGGTAGGTACCCAAGAAATCGGGAGGGAAAGTTTCCTACTCACGTACTTCGCAATACTATCTTTCTAGCGTATCTACTCAACAACGAAAACTGAAACATAAAAATGTTGCACGAAACACCCAGTATACAAAATGACAGGGATTCGATATTCTCTCCACATCATGCTCCCTCCTCTTCGATGATGATAAGGCATGATGATAAGGCGATCATTAATTATTTAGAAGTATTGGGTTTTTCATTCGAGTTGCCCTCAGGAACGAACAAACGTATAGCCGCTTCATAGGCACACGGTTATGTCTCATGGTCATATTGCACATTGTACATCCGGAAAGAACCTTCGGTCAATCAGAATAGACGAGCGTCTAGCAGATCAAAATGTGAGAACATCCTGTTCCGCCTGTTTGCAGGTGCCCACGCTTCTTAGCAGAACCATTCATCTCTCCTCTATCAAAACCAAACAGAAAAAACTTGCTCGGCCAATCAGAAAGCAGGAAAGCTTGCAATTTTTTACTCGTTCCTGATTTAGGGAATGACCTTGAGCCACAAGAAATTTCCACGTCAAAACCCCAAAATATTTAAGTTACGTCTAAGATAACCATAGAATATCCAGTGTAGGCATGAAGTTTGGTGGGGGGGGGGGGGGGCTCTGGATTTTCCAATGTAGTAAATAGATGAGTTAACAATAGTCCTTAAGGGGTACCTAAATCGAAATATTTTCTGCCGACCCAAGAACTGCCTCTAGTGGTTGGTTCTATGACCTCAGCTCTGGTCATCGAGCTTGGAACCTCCTATGTTCTCTCGTTACCAATATTGGTGAAACATCATTTCCTAGTTTTCTTATGCACGTTTCTTTGGTGTTACAGGGGCGGCGGTAGTAGTCCCCGGTCAAAAGGTCTGGGAGCTGGCACGTCGACAGTGTCTGCCCTGGATTCGAGTTCCTGTGAAAGTCTGGACGCGCCAGACATCCCTCACACCACATCCAACCTCACCCACGTAAGTCATTTCAATTGTACATTGTTCAAAGATACACAAAAAGTAGAACGTCTCTAAATCAGATGCATATTTTGACAAACCAATTAGCCAATAACCAATTGGTTCGATTGAACCAATAAGCAATTATTGGACAAAAGCAATTATTGCTCTTATGACGATAAATCCAAAATATTGGCACTATAATTAAAATACTGTGAACGAATGAAATTGAAATTTTGACGAATAATATTTAACCAGAAGTAAAATATGAATGTATAAAGCCATGGGGAAAAGTGTTAGATCCGTTTGAAAAATGCTGCAAATTATTACACAGAGGTTTATTTTTTGCTTCCGAGTCTACGAAGGTAGCGGAAGCTTGTTTTCACTTTTCAAGGTTAAAAAAAAGTTCTCCAAATTCGAAATTTCCACTCGCGTTTTACGTACCAGACCATTCTGAACAATTTTGGTTCCGAGTTTGTGTGTCTGTCATGAAATCCTTGTAACCGGCATAACTATACGAAGTTATTGTCCGATTTCGATAAAAATTTTCAGGGATTGTGCGGGTTTGGTGTGTAGACGGTCCCCTATGAAAATCATCACCCCCAGACTGATAGTAGCCGCGGCGCATGCGCGAACGTGAATTCCTTGTAACAGCCATAAAACCCACATGTTTCATCCGAATTTGATGAAATTTTCTAGGATTGTTCAGAATAGCGTGTAGATGGTCCCCTATGAGGGTAGTGGAAGGTAGTTGAGACTGATGTTTTGAGATTAACTACTATGCATCGGATCATCTATACAATCGGGTTATGGATACGAGGAAACTATGTGCCACACCCATTTGGCAGACGTTTTCTATTCAGATCACTCGCCTGCGTAGAACACAGCTTTGCCATTGTAACTACCTACCAACTATATTTTCTCTTCACAATCAAGTTTATTTGGAGGAAATAAACGCTTCACACTCAATTCAAAGAAATAGGGAGTTATGGGTACCTTAGTTAGGAAATTTGATTACTGGTTGCTAAGGACGCAGAGGAGTACAACTCGAAAAAACGATTAGGTTTTAAATTTTATAAGGGTTGAATTTTTTTTCTTGGTAGATTCTACAGGTTTATTATTGAAAAAAATAAACCAAAATGAGTTTGGGTTGGCAAGAAATTCTACTCGAGGATGAGTTTATTCAACAGCGATATAATAGAAGTACTTACTTTAAAAACTTCAAGTACTTAAAACCAGTTTCTCCTCTGGTGAGAAAAGAGGTCCAATGAAGCTAGTTGCAACACTGATTTCCGGTCATCCTCAAAAGTTTTCGCTCTAAATCCATTCGAATCAACAATCCATCGGTGATCGATAAAATGTCAAAAACAAGTGGGTGTGGCTCATAGCTTCCTCGTATCCATAACCCGATTGTATAGATGATCCTATGCATAGTAGTTAATCTCAAAACATCAATCTCTTAATACCTTGCACTACCCTCATAGGGGACTCTACACGTCAACCAGCACAATCTCTGAATATTGTTGGAAAAAGTAGATGTTATGGCTGTTACAAGGAATTCACGTTCGCGCTACTATCAGTCTGGGAGCGATGATTTTCATAGGGGACCATCTACACGCTAACCCAAACAATCCCTGAAGATTTCATCGAAATCGGACAATAACTTCGTACAGTTATGCCCGTTACAACGATTTCATGATGCCTTGGTAGAATCGGAAGCAATAATATAAATCCGGAATCCCATTAATACAGTGAAAATTTTCCAGGCACGTCAAGAAAGCAACTGGTTGTTTGACAGGTAGAAATCCGGTGATTCTGCAAACACCTACTACCGATAAATATCGGCCAATTTTTTTCCGGCCATCCAAAAATCAGTGTGTGCAATGTGGAATTTGCCTCACATCTTTTTTTTTTTTTTTTCGAATGAGGGTTTATTTTTATGGAATACAACCATAGTGAGCTGCTCGAAAACGCATCCAAAAAATTTAGAGAATTTAAGGAAGATGGAAATTTTAAATGTGGTGGCAATGTGTAAGAGGCAGCCATGTTTGAAACGTAACGGATATTCTACCAATCTGACTTCAAAGGAGGTTCTGTGGCGCTTACCACAGAAGCGGAACATACACGAACTTTTAGCTTCCGAGTAGTGCGCACAAGAGTGCACCGCAAACTGGCAGGAAGAACCCAGACACAAAAGTGACCAAAAGAAACAATATTACTCACTTTTTTACAATACGAATCTACCTACTAGTTTATCAAGCATTATTAGTCTTCATCTTCTCTTATTTAGTTTCAAGATTTGAATCACATTATTCGAGTAGCCATCTCACTGGATCGTTTTGTGTGGCGGTGCTAGAACTCTGTCTGTTGTCGGAGTTGTTTTCGCGTCGTTTTTTTTTCGTATGACGTCAACAATATTCCTCGATTTTCGCGGTGTTTTGTAACAAAGGTTCACTTGTTTAGTCATTTTCTCCTACGGTAATTTTTTCCCCTTGGTTATTCCTAGTGTTAAACGTTATTCTAGGGCCCTATATAGGATTTGACTTGAAATTCCAGAATCTAAAATTGAGGCAAATTCCCCATTAAACTATCTGTTATTTTCGGACCGCTCCTGCATTTGGTTCCGTGAATGTCTTGTCCATTGAGTCCAAGGAAGATACTGGTCCAGAACCTATCCCAACATCATTAATATGGGAGCTTTGGAAAAATCTTAGTGTTTTCCGTTTTGGTTTTTATTCTTAATAATGAACCTTTGGAATCGAGCAAGAAAGTTTTTTGCCCCCCTCCTCATCCCATCTTTACAATTTGCTGTTTTTATTTCAATATACATAGAATCTGAAAACTGAATGAACGTGATTTGGTGTATGAGCTCTAGTTGCTGTTTAATGGTGCTGCGGAGGTTTTGGTTACTGTAAGTCGCATTTACGGTGTAGGTATGGGGTGAAAAATAGGGGATGAAATTTTACAAACGTCCAGCTCGAAATCATTCAATATAGAGATATCGTTTTTTCATCAATGTAAAAATGGAATTTCATTTTTAGAACCAAATGAGTCCGTTGAGTATTAATTTACTGATTTATTTATTTATTTATTTATTTATTTAATACGGGCAAGCCCAATTACATTTTTAAAATAATACGTCATTCTACAACAAGGGAACGTGAATCTAACTGATATATGGAATAAATAATGAAAGATTTAAAGAGAAAAGAAAAACAAAAGGGGGAGGGGGAAATGAAAATGAAAACTACTGAAATGAAACTTGGGAGTTTGAAAATAAAGTCTTGAGCGATGAGAGGGGAGAGAAAAAGAAATCGAACTGGGGATAAAAAGTCAAAAAGAGATTGGCACTTCGGGGAAGACGGTGAAGCGGTCGATTTCGATCATAGTTCTGATCATAGTTCTGGTCTGATTTCTGATTCCTACTGAGAAAGGGCACCAATTTAAACGATTTTTTTCCCGACCTACCAAATAAGCCGTGGTTCACCTCAGAAGCCTCGGATGAAACAAAATAATTATAAAACCATTAGTAGGATTAGGAGCGGGCATAATTGCACAAGAGCTCACCTCCGCCGAATTGGAATCGACATACCACGAGAATGCAAATTTCATGAGGGAAAAGCAAGAACGGTGGAACAACTCATTCTCAACTGCACCCAGCTTGTGACCAATCGACAATTCTTAAATAACAAAACTAGACCCCAAATGGAGCCCACATACCAAATGTCATGGAAATCGGTCCTTGAGAACTAAGGAAAGTGCCGCGGACGGCGGATGGACGGCCAAATATTCATTCGATTTTTGGATTCTACGTTCCTTGAAACAAAAACCAACAAATTTTGAGGAAAAAAATTTTTTTTGGTCGATTCCAAAGGTTTATTATCAAAAATAATAAACCAAAATTAGTGAAGAACTAGAAAATCCGTTTAATTTGGATACAATAATCAAAACCCAAAAAATACGCTCATAAAAAGAATTGTATATGTACATGTGTGAAATCTATGTAAATTAATATTGTATAGGTGTAAAAATAAAATAATTGAAATGGCTATTTAAAAATGAAATCCGAAGCCCACTTGAAAAGAAAAAACAAAACAAAAAACGCTGCAAATTATTACACAATGGTTTATTATTTATCTATATAGATCACTCGTCTACAAAATCACCAACCATCCAATATGAAGGAAAAAATAAATAAATAAATAAATAAAATCAAAAAAAAAAAAATAAAAAAAAAATTTAAAAAAAATCAAAATCACCAACTATCGATTACATTCCGATCAGCTCTAATTTGAACGGAGATTAGGCCTCTTTTGCGATTCACACTCGTGTTTTGATTTATATATATATATATTTCAAAATAAACACTTAAATTTTCGTAGGAAGCGAACGGTTTGTCCTACAGAGCTCCGCGTGGTCTCAAAAAATTCTAAAAATTCTATAGAATCTTAAATTGAAGGAAAAACAATACCTTTATATCGAAATTTTTTGAGTTAGGGCGTTTTCAAAATTTCAAAATTGATTTTGGAACCCTTAGAAGTGACCTACCTCAACCAAAAGCTTCGGGACACAACTAGACCCCAAATGGAGCCTACATACCAAATTTCATCAAAATCGGTCAATGCTAAGTGGCAAAAGTGCCGCGTAGGTACGGCGTACGGCGGACGGACGGCCAAATTTTTATTCGATTTTTGGATTCTACGTACCTTGAAACGTAAACCATCAAATTTTGAGGGGGTGTTAAAATTTTTTTTTTCTTGGTCGATTCCAAAGGTTCATTATTGAAAATAATAAACCAAAAAATGAGTCCAGCCAGAGTTTTGTTGGTGCAGCCGTTCGCTTCGTGAAAGTTTGAGGATAAATCAAAAACACGAGTGTGAATCGCAAATCAATGTTCATCAACAATGTTGTGACTCAAGCTCATCAAATTAATTCAATCTTATCTCGTTTCTTTGAATTGAGTTGTTCTGAAACTCATTTGTGGTTCCTTTAGGACAAGTTTTCATTGTTCTACCAGTTTACTCATCTCCTAGATCATCTTAGGCAACTTCTAACATCACGTGAAAACCACCGGACGACTACGAAGGCAGTTGTAAATAGGATAAAAACGAGGAGTAATGGAAGAAAAATAAGAAGAAAATATGTAGAAAACACCCAAACTTATTTTACAAGACTTAAACAAGGTTAAACAAGGCAAACTTTCTCTCTGAAATTCAATATAAACGGAGCCTTAAAAATTTCTACAAAAATAATGAGTTTCAACATTGTAGTGTCTAAAAACCTTCTAATGTGGCGAAATCGTAATTCATCTAAAGTAGAATACGTAGGTACCTAACGAAGGTGAACTGTTCAAGGAAGAACCTGTAAGAACACCATCAACTGCCAGATGCGTTGTCGGGCGCCGCTATAGGATGGACTGTGAGACCCGCACTACACTCGCGTACGACGGGTTTCGCTTTGCATCACTAACTATTGAAGGCTCCCCGCCTGATTGTAGTTCATTGAATGAATTACAAATGTTCATTGTTTCGGAAGTCTTATGAACACTATTTTGAAATTTTTCATTTTCTCAGAGCTTAATAGGAGAGAGATCATGACCAAATTTCTTGAAAAAAAAAAATTGTTAAAATACTTGTACAAAAAAAGCGGGTAGGGATCCTAAATGTTGTCCTAGGAGTGAGGAGAAATTGTTCCATTCTCAACTCAATAGTCAATATTGTTGGTGGCTGCTGCATTAGGCGGGAGTTTTCGATTTAAATTCTTTTCATTTCATTAATTTCAACACTTCAAACGTTTTTATCATTTTTTTCATACGGAAACGGAATCAAGGAAATGAAAACACAAAATACTAGGTCCCATATGTCAGCAATTTTTTCGGAGAAAAAATAGTTGAAATTTGACCCTGTTAGTTTCATTACAAAAAAAGCATAGTAGTTAATCTCAAAACATCAATTTCTAAGTACCTTAGACTGCCCTCATTGGGGACAATCTACACGCCAATCTGAACAATCCTGAGAAATTTCGTCGAAATCGGATGGGAAATGTAGAAGTTATGGATGTTACAAGGAATTCACATTTGCGCATGTGCAGTGGTTACCATCAATCTGAGAACAAAGATTTTCATAGGAGACCATCTACAACCAACTTCGCATAATCCCTGAAAATTCCATCGAAATTGGATGGGAAATTTAGAAGTTAAGGGTGTTACAAGGAATTCACGTTTGCGCATTCGCAGCAACTACGAAGTCCATCTGCACGCCAATCTGAACAATCCTGGAAAATTTCATCAAATCCGGATGAAAAATGTAACTGTTATGGCGGTTTCAAAGATTTTACGTTTGCGTATGCGCAGATGCTACTGTCAAATTTAAAGCCTTGATTTTCATAGGGGACCATCTACAACTTAATCCGCATCATTCCTGAAAATGTCATCTTGATCGGGTGGAAAATGTCTCAGTTATGGCTGTTACAAGGAATTCACGTTTGCGCATGCGCGGCGGCTACTATCAGTCCGGGGGTGATGATTTACATAGGGAATTGTCTACACGCCAACACGCACAATCCCTGAAAATTTCATCGAAATCGGTAGATCGGTAACCTTGGTAGAGTCGGAAGCAAAACCGCCAAATTTCGAAGATTTTTAAAACTTATTAGTGCAGCAGTCTAGAGAATTGAAAACTTAAAAAATTGCCGCTGGAATCATCAAAATCGAACAATAATTGCAAGAGAAAAACGTTGGCCAAGTGGGTGTGGCTCATAGCTTCCTCGTATCCATAACCCAATTGTATAGATGATAGTAGTTAATAATGTATTAGTTGATAGTGCATAGTAGTTAATCTCAAAACATCAATCCTTAAGTACCTTGCGAAGAGGTCACTGATCACAACATCTCCCCCCCCCCCCCCGTTAGGAAATCTTAGGTACTCCGTTACCTAGTCAGGGAGGTGAGAGGCAGCTTTGGCCGGCGTTTTCCAACCCAGTGAGAACGCGCTATTTTTGACTGGCTTCGGAGTTTTTGTTATTGTTCCTTATTGACGGGGCGGGGGATCTGCTGACCTCAAGGTTTGTCCGAATAGGTGGTGGCTCGACTCGTGTCTTCGGAGGGAGACGTTTCGTGTCCTGCTGACTGCGCCACAATGTTGAATCATCAAAAATTAACTTCCCTCGGCCGGGGATCGATCTCCTATCGTCCGACTAAACTATATTTACACTTCAGAGAAGGAGCTCGTTACCACTGAGCTAAGGAAGCGAATGGACAGAAATGCGAAGAGGTCACTGATCACAACTCACGCCAACTCGGACAATGCCTGAAAATTTCATCGAAATCGGACAAGAGTTGTAGAAGTTATGGCTATGGCAAGGATTTCTTGACAGACAGACAGACACAGAACCAAAATTGTTCCGGAAGGTCTGAAACATTAAACGCGAGTAAAAATTTTGATTTTAGAAAAACAGTTTTTTTTTTCAACTTTGAAAAGTGAAAACAAAGCTAACGCTACTTTTGGTAGACTCGGAATCAAAAGTCCAAAAAATCACGGTTATCAAGGTTCCTCAAAGGTTCCTCGGGTTTGGTTTCTCAAGTTAGCACAGGGTCTCAGAGAGGGAAAACAAAGATTTACTACCACTGGGTAGTCCCAAACAACTCCCCAAAGTTTTTTGCAAGCCCTAAGTAGGTACCAGTCGACTGGACTGGTTTGCGAATACGTAGAGGCGACCAGTTTGGTTCAATTCTAGAGCGATGGATTTCAAAAAGAACCGTCAAGAGCAATTTTCACGCAATCCTTGAAAATCTCATCAAAATCTGGCAGTTAGTACCAATTGCTAGGATTGACGGACTCACAGACGTACTTACTACAGCCACAAAACCAAAATTGTTCAGAAAGTTCTAAAACGTGATAAGCGAATGGACATTTTCATTTTGTAGTAAACACATTACTACCCGCCCTCAATGTAAACCAATTCCAAGCTAATTGGTTGACTCGACTTCCAAGTTGGTTGACTCGAAAGTTATCTATCTTTAATCAACTGTTGATTTAAACTATTGTCCAATCTACTGTGACTAACAGTTATAATAATAACTTGCCCGTGTTTTTGTTTCAGGCGGGGCTCAACACCGGTTATCCACTGGAAGCTAGTGATTCCTTGTTACATCACTACCACTCATTGTGACAGTGGGTCGCTCAATCATCAAAACAATAAATCATTAAAACTAATACGTTGAATATTGGTTTTCTAAAACAATAAGTTTCGCGTCGTTGGTTCGTTCAATTGCTATTTTCTTTGTAATTTATTATCTTCCATAATTACCATAGACAATAGCGTTTATTTAATTTAGGGTTGGAAATATGTAAATAATCGGCGATTTGGGTAAGTAAATATTCGCGTGAGGGGTCAAATAACATTTTCATGAATCGGACTGCAATGAGCTGGAAACAAGTTGTTTTGAAGCCCTCTTGTATCGTGTACAAAGTCGTTGTTAATGATTAAGGAGGGTTTGAATATCAAACCCGTCAAAGTGAGAGTTAGTTTTAGGGAAGCACAATTTGATACTCAGGTTGTCTTATTTTGTCTTGTTTTTTTTTTTCAATAAAATTGACACTGTATTTATTCCACTGAATGTGAAATCGAGATTGCACATATTATTTTAAATCATAGACTTTACTTCTAGAGGTAGCTGTAAAAATGTTAATTTTTCTGCCCTCAACTTTCACGTCCTTTGTACGATAAACGTTCGAATTTTAGCATAAGGACACTTTTTGTTCTGTTGTTTTAAAGTGTATCGCACTATAGATTCAAAGGTAAGAACCAATTTTTCCATTATGATAAGTAGCTTATGTGAATATAATTATAATAATTACATTTATATAATTTGTAATAAATTAAAAACACCATAGATGAAAAGTATAGCAAGCGACATTCAGTGTGTTCCTAAAATGTATACTGAGCCTGATAGAATCTATAATACTCACTGAATACAATTCTTGTGAAGTACCATTATAGTTTTTACTACCATTCTTTCTCACCTTTTCCTTCCACCAGAAGCATCGGTTATCTCCAATCTCGTAGATTCTATATTGGACGCTAACTTCACGCCTTACGAAAATAAGATCCAACTCATTGGAAATGCGTATGGTGCAAACGCACTCCTGCTCAAATTGTAGCATCACCATCCATTTCTTCGTTCGTTCCCTTCTTTTTAGGACGTCCCACAGTAAGACTTGGGCGTCCTTGTACAATTGATCTGGGGTAAAATTGGACAACACTCAAAAAAAAAAAAAAAAGAAAATCAACCACTCACTAATCCGTTGAGACCCTTCTGAATCCAAATCCGCGAAAAAATCATAGGTTTATGTCTGTGTGTGTGTGTGTATGTGTGTGACAAAGTCTTGTGTCGTCTGCACAGGCCTTAGTTTTCAACCGATTTTCGAAGTTCTTTATTTGCTCGACGCGGAAAACTATCTAGTTGTGCACTACGTCGCCGGAATTTCGAATTTTGCCTTTTAAAGGAGGGAAGGGGGGGGGGGGGGTTAATGCTTTTAAAAAACGTGCGTTTTTGGGCATAATATTATGTACTTTGTCCAGGCCTCAATTTCCAACCGATTTTCGTGTTTCTTTTTTTGTTCGACTCAGAAATCTTCCAAATTGCACACCATTTCACCAGAGTATCAAAATTAGCATGGGGAGGGGGCGAGTGGGGGGATAACATCCACAAATTATCAGATTTTTCAATATTTCGGTTCCTTTATACCTTACTAACTGTACCCAAACTTTGAAATTGAGGAAAACTTCTCAATATACCTCCGGATTTTCATGAATTAATCTCTGAACCACCATGGAACTAATAGTGGTGCCATAAACTGCTTTTTTTTTTTGTCTGACCTTGAATACGAATGTGAACTTCGGTGGACTGCCTTCCAAACCTAATAGATGAAAGTTCAACGTTATTCGCATGTTGGGTATCGTAGATCATGAATTTCAAGAAGCTCTTCAAATTTGAGGCTCCCATGTCGCTAGAAATGTTATGGTTGATAAGGTTGAGGGGGGAGACCACTATTTCTTGCCTAAAATACTAAATAAATTACATCGAGTGAAACAATTTTATCGCTTACCAACTGGTTTAAATTGAACTAATGCTTATCCAATGGAACGTCCCCTGGAATGCATGCATTACCAACTTTAAAATATGTTTTACTACGTATTTCCTTGTTTTTCTTCTTTTTCTAACTTCTTCGGTTTTTTATTTTATTTTATTTTTCATTCTCTTCTTTTGCTTCTGAGCTCCTTCCGAGATCAACATCAATCAGCTGGAAATTTGATGTTTTTATCGAGTAGAAAAGTCTTACTTTATGCTCACTACGCTATCTACAAATAATGCGTATGTTACGTACGAAAATCGAAGATTTTTTTCGGAAAATCCACTTTCAAGCTATCAGAATTATTCGGAAGTATAACCATTGGATTCAGCGAAAACAATTACATAGGAAATGATACCAAACTCGTCAAGCCATCTTGAGATCGAGGGGAACCATAAACCGCTCAAAACACTCGATTTTCTTGTAAAAAATACGTTTTTTGGCATTCAAACTTGATTTACTCTTCCAATTTAAATTTTAAAAAGAAAAACTGATAAACCGTTGGAATGCTGACAATTTAACATATTTTTTCCGAAGAGCGCCCATCGAAATAACTAGGGATTCAAAGTAAAAACTTCGATTTAAAAAGAGTCATAATTCGAAAAAATTTGAAGTTTGCTTTTTGAGTAGATTTTTTAGAAATGGTTTATTACTAAAATGTTTTGGTTTTACACTATGTAGCAATTTAACGCTCTTTCCAACTATATCCTCAAATTTTAATTTACTTGGTAAATAACAGGCGTTATGACAGTTTTGATGACGTAAGGTCGAAAACGCGAAAAAAATCTTCGACGTGAAAAAAAGACATTTTGAGCGGGTTAACAAAAAATTAGCTTAGAGACGTTTTTTGTTGGAAATATCTTGTAGAATCGAACCCTGAAGTCATGCCCATCTTAAGTGTAGACACCCTTTATTTTGCATCGTTCTTATTCGTGCTGATGCCTCTAATGAATTTGAAAAAAAAAGAAAATAGTACCATAAGCCGTATAGAAATCAACCTAAAATGTATCGTGAAATATCATATTTTTTCAACTTTTTTTGGTGTTGAACAGTGGTAGGTTTTAGTAAAAGTTTTTCAATAATTTCCACACTTGAGATAAACTCATTTTTCAGGATAATCTGACTACTTTTCATCACTACTACTTTATAATCAAACTAATTTTTTCGCCCTTTCATTATATTTTGTTAATTGAAAGCCATTTGTAGAGTCATATTTTTATTAAATTGAATTATGCACCGAATGGGACTAACCTCAACTCTCTAGGTACCTAAATAGTTTCGATTTTCAACTAATTCCACAAGTGTCCAACAACACTGGAAATCGGACTCAATGCCTTGGAAGAACGGGTTTCTAACAAAATTAGAGCAAAGCACTGATTTCAAACCATAGTATTTGGTATGTTCATGAACAGCACAAGATTTCCTTCAACACTTCAAAGTTGGGTGGACACATTGATTGTCTGCGTTTAAGAAACGAATCCACAAGACAACAGGTCTATCTGAACAAAACGAATGATTATGGCTGATCTAATGACGATGAAAGTATTGTACGACCAAGAAGACCAAGTGCAATTCCACTCATAGTGTCCATTGTATGGTCGGAATCTTGGGTGTTATGGGACTATCGTCATGCGAGACTTCAAGTAAAATAATCCATCTCACTTGGATGAGCAGATATCCTGAAGACTTGAGGAAAATTACGGCTAACGTGATATCTTGACAAGGGTGAACAAGTGAGGTAAAAATCTTTTGCACCAATTCATTCCCAGGAGGTACGAATTTTTATTGTATCTACTGCTATTGTACTGTGTGTTATCTACTGTGTTGTATTTACGTGTCGTGTTGGAAATTTTTTCATAACCAACAAGTCGAGTACAGGGAGAAAGCGCTTTTGGTGGACGAACAAAAAAGTAGGTACCTACATTCTTGACGGCCTGATGATTATGTCTCCACAACGACAACGCTTCATTATTCCTGTACTCGACGGATTCTTTTCATTACCTACTTGCTCGTTTCCTATACGACGAATTCATGTTTCCGTTAACGATAATTGTATTCCAATAACTAGTGGAGCTGATTCAATACATTTTTTGTACTCTTTTCTTACAGAGCATGAATATGAGCTTTTTGAACCAACCATTTCGGATCACTTTCAGTGCGGGCGTCTACCCGGGTAGACGGAGAGTCTTCCCCAGCCCACTGCCGTCTACTCGGGTAGACTGAGCCCGTTGAATTGACTCATCGCATTCCAAGGTTAGTAAATTACCGAAATAACCGTTACAAGCGCCAGTTGGGCGGAAAATTCCTTCAGTACCTTCCTGGCTTCACGCTAGATAGCGTTGGAAGCAGATTGGAAGGTTTGAACACAAGTTTCAGTCGTACCTTCGAGGCAACCCTTGTACGTTGAGTTTTTGCTCATTTCGTCGCAGTGGGTGGCGTTGGAGGGCTAGAGGCTCCCGCATTGAAAGTGCGGATGCATTTTCGATTTTTCTAAATTCCTTTCTTCTGTGTAAAATTCTTCAAATTAAAAAACCTTTGATTCTCTGTTCATAATCATAACATTCGAGTTTCTTTGGGTGCTGAATTCAAATCTATAATTTTTCCATGAGTAGGGTATGCTATTGATGTTCTAGAACTCTTAACACTTTCACCCACGTACGCTTAGCCGAGCCGATGCTGTCTACGGACCTCCGTCAACCCGTGGGACCCCACTGTCCGCACCCTGTCTACCGGAGTAGACGGCCACATGCGAGGTTAGACTTGTGTGGACTAAACCGCAATGCACCTTCCTGAAGCATGTATGTCAACTTTTTGGTTTATTATTTTCAATGACTAACCTTTGGAATCGAGCAAGAAAAAATGTAACCCCCTCATAATTTGAAGGCTTACGTTTTAAAATACGTAGAATTCGAAAATCGAATTAAAAATATTCTGTCCATTCGCCATTCGCCGAGCCATTCACCGTACGCATTGACTGACGGTGTACGGAATTGCGTTTTCTTTCCAAATGATGCAATGGACCTTAGTACAGATTCAAAATAACTGAGCTGATCATTGTTTCATGAGATTCTGGAGTGCGTCACGATTGACAAATATTCTACACTGTTAAAGAAATGAATCACAGGTAGACAGGTGTGTGATGAATAAATTTGGCCAAAACCTACCTGATAGGGAGTTGTCTGATAATGGACGGTTGCCTATCTTCATTCATAAAACATAAATTTGTGTTTGTTGGAGAATGACCATTTACACAATATTATTTCATCAGTCACAAATTGAAACAGAAAAAAATAGCTTTGACAGGAAAACTACACCAATAAAAAATTCGGCCAAGTGAAAACAGCTAAGCTTTTTTGAAACAGGATTGGGTACTTGAGTATTAAACGGAGGCCACCTAACCTATAGAAATATTTCGTACCGGATACCAAAAATAACTACATAATTGGAAAGAACACACTTTAATAGATTTACAGGTGAAGTTTAGAACTAATCCGACGCCTGGTTCTGACGTTGTGCAACCCAGAACGCAGCAATGTTGGTCAGGATGGAGTTGAAAGCGTCGCCGCCGCTAGCAGTCACATCAGATCGCCACATGTATAGTATATAGTATTGCTGCGTTCTGGGTTGCACAACGTCAGAACCAGGCGTCGGATTAATTCTAAACTTCACCTGTAAATCTATTAAAGTGTGTTCTTTCCAATTATGTAGTTATTTTTGGTATCCGGTACGAAATATTTCTATAGGTTAGGTGGCCTCCGTTTAATACTCAAGTACCCAGGATTGTATATACGCCATCAGGAGGTCATCAGAACTACCAACTAACCAACTGAAATTAAGAAACGTCTACCAAGTGGGTGTGTCACATAGCTTCTTCGTATCCATAACTCGATTGTATAGATGTATAGATGATCCGAAGCATAATAGTTAATCTCAAAACATCAATCTCTGAGTACCTTCCACTACCCTCATAGGGGACCATATACACGCTAATCTGAACAAGCCACAGAAATTTCATCGAAATCGGATGGAAAATTTAGAAGTTATGGCTGTTACAAGGAATTTACGTTTGCGCATGCACAGCAACTACTAATAGTCTGGGGAAGATGATTTTCATAAGGGACCATCTACACGCCAATTTGAACAAAATCATCAAATTCGGATGAAAAATGTTAGTGTTATGGATGTTACAAGGATTTTACGTTTGCGCATGCGCAGTGGCTACTATCAGTCCGGGGGTGATGATTTTCATAGAGGATCATCTACAATCTAATACGCTTAATTCCTGGAAATGTCATAGATATCGAATAGAACCAAAATGTGGAAGTTATGGCTGTTACATCGAATTCACGTTTGCGCACATAAATTCGTTAACTCTTTGTCATACAATCCCCGAAAATCTCGATATCGAATGAAAACTTAAGAAGTTATGATTATTGAGGGTTTCAACTTGGCGCACGGGCAGAGGTTACCCAACGATCCTATCACAATGAATTTGATAGGGAACCATCTACACCTCAACTCGAACAATCCTTACAAATTACTATAGTAGTTATTGTTGTTACAAGAGTATGTTTGCGCATGCGCAGCGACTGCTATGAATCCAGGGTCGATAAATTGATGGTTCCTCATCTTGTCCCCAACCTTCAAAATCCTTGAAAAAAAGTGTTGCCCGTTACCAGGATTTACATAGGCACATACAGACACACACCAAGCCAAAATTGTTCAGGAATATTAGTAAATTTCATCGAAATTTTGAAGTAATGCCTTGTTACCACGACTCTACGTATGACTGTATTGTGGGGTCGTCATAAAAGTATTTTCTGTTTGGAAATGTAATTACATTTGATAACACAAGATTACAAAATTTAGGGGTAGTCTGGCTGCCTCGTTCTTTCACCACTTTTCTTGTGGTATTTGGTGCGCTGAATCCGAATCTGACGTCAGTTTTTTTTGTTTATGTCGGATTTTCAAGATATAGCTAGTTTTAAGATTTTTCTAGTTCTCACTTTTCTTCATTTTTTAGTGAGCACTCATCTTGCTCAAATCTCCTCAAAAAGTACTCAGACTTATAGAAAATTTAATGTAAAATCCGAATATGTACTTAGTTTTTAAGTAATGTTGTGTTAAACCCCCTATTTTTTACAAAACGTATAAAAAAACACCGGTTCTCAACGTTTTTTCTTCGGGTTTTCCCTTACATTTTGCAACTTGAAAAAAAATTAAGGCTAAAAAAAATTTTCTCGGGCTTTTACTGTGTAGGGGGGACACCCCAGAGGAGAATGAGACCAATCGCAGCCTCCTAAAACCATTAATATCGAAGGAATGAGCTTTTCATGGCACTGAGATGAAAATTCACAAAAACCGTCAATTATTTTTTCGAGATAAGTATATGCGTTCCTAAATCTGTTTTCCTCAAATGGATTTTCCTTTCTTCTACATTTTTTATACTTGTCACCTGTTAGGAGTAAGATCGAAAATAGGTACTCAAAGGGGGAGTAAATCATTACTGGGAAACTCTTGTTTTGTTAAGTGATTTTAATTCAGTTTTACAAACGAAACACAATAAACTGCAGAAAAGTTAACGGTGTGAATCTGTTTCATGAAGGCTCAGATGAATCAAAAGTTGGTAAAATGTTTGGTTATTCCTCCACCAAGATATGAAAACCATGGAAGAACGGTACAAAGGGTATAGGGACGTTCACATGATGGCGGACTATTGTTGGACCTTAAAAAGAGATTTACCTCAGGCGGCGAAGTTTTCTCTACATAGATTCCGGCGATGAAACCTCTGAGGTGGAAGAATAACCAAACATTGTACCAACTTTTGATTCATCTGAGCCTTCATGAAACAGATTTACACCGTTAACTTTTCTGCAGTTTATTGTGTTTTGTTTGTAAAACTGAATTAAAATCACTTAACAAAACAAGAGTTTCCCAATTATGATTTACTTCCCCTATGAGTACCTATTTTCGATCTTACTCTTAATAGGTGACAAGTATAAAAAATGTAGAAGAAAGGAAAATCCATTTGAGGAAAACAGATTTAGGAACGCATATACTTATCTCGAAAAATTAATTGACGGTTTTTGTGAATTTTCATCTCAGTGCCATGAAAAGCTCATTCCTTCGATATTAATGGTTTTAGGAGGCTGCGATTGGTCTCATTCTCCTCTTGGGTGTCCCCCCTACAAAGTAAAAGCCCGAGAAAATTTTTTTTAGCCTTAATTTTTTTTCAAGTGGCAAAATGTAAGGGAAACCCCGAAGAAAAAACGTTAAGAACCGGTGTTTTTGACGTGATAACGTCTTATAAATTGGTTTACCGGGAGACACTTCAAGAAACTGCGTTACGCTCCGCTCACGGAGGGGGTGCAGCTCGGCGCTCCCTAAAGGCGGGCGGCCCCTCCCCTTCCCTGGCACTCACTCCCCCCCCCACCCATGGGAAATACCTACTACCTACGGGAAATACCTACTCTGTGCAACTTGACAAAGAATTTCATTTTATCCTTCTTCCTACTATACGAATGAATATTAACATTAAAATTATTTTACCACTCAAAGTCGTTGTCACGTAAAACTTTCGCCCGTATACCGACTTTACAGGCAACAACACAGGGTTTTTTTGATACGTTTTGTGGACAATATGGGGTTTAACACAACATTAATTAAAAACTAAGTACATATTCGGATTCTACATTAAATTTTCTATAAGTCTGAGTACTTTTTGAGGAGATTTGAGCAAGATGAGTGCTCACTAAAAAATGAAGAAAAGTGAGAACTAGAAAAACCTTGAAACTAGCTATATCTTGAAAATCCGACATAAACAAAAAAGCTGACGTCAGATTCGGATTCAGCGGACCAAATACCATAAGAAATGTGGTGAAAGAACGAGGCAGACCACCCCTAAATTTTGTAATCTTGTGTAATTGAAGATGTTGAAAAGCACATTACTACACAGCGGTTCATTAACAAATAATTTATACCAACTTGATAAGATAGTACTTACGTAGGAAACCGACAATGGGATTGATTTAAAAATGAAAAGTAGGTAAGTAACGAGGACAACGGCGGCCAATGACGTCACATTACATCCCAGCTATAGGCATACTAGGTAGGCAAGTATCTTAACACTGAAACCGTGGATACATGATCTAACCGGTAAACACAATCTGCGTGGTGGAATCCAAACGAGGGAGTTCGGTTAACTTTCATTTCGCTAAATTCAATCAAAATTAGTGCTTTATTGGTAAGAGAAGTTAGATAGGTACTTAGGTATTCTGTAAATGAGAAAAGCTGTGAGAAAAAATGTGCTCGACTGAATGACTTTGCATTCGTTTTTCTTGCGAACTATCGACCACCGTGTTGTCGGAAACACACATGACATGAAACAGGGACATGAAAAACCTTCAAGGTGCCCTTCGCGGCAGATTCCTATAATATAAAGGCTCTGAACTATGAAAGAAATTCAGTAACAATAGTAACTATAAATGTTGATATAGAATGATAGTGAATATTGAATAAGTCAGGTGCGTACCTGAAGTTCACGTGAGAAGTCCTCAGTCCTTTCTTTTTCTCGGTGACCGCACAAATTCAAATTTCCACGAAAAGACCATTTTATAAAATAAATGTTACTAAGAATGTTATCATAGGTCGTGAATAATTAGGTGTGTATCTACCGTAGGTTTATTTAAGAGCTCATCGAAAGTCCTTTCTTGAGCTCGGTAAGCACTCGAATTCATTCCTTTTCGTTTCACCGCGTAGTTTCCCCATTTTTCGATTCAATAATAACATAAATATTGGAACAAAACTGAAGAATAAAACACAAAACATATTGTTTAGTAATGCATGCATTCCAGGGGACGTCCCATTGGATAAGTATTAGATCAGTTTAACCAGTTGGTAAGCAATAAAACTGTTTCACTCGATGTAATTTATCTATTACTTTAGGCAAGAAATACTGACACCCCCCCCACCATTATCCACCTTAACATTTCTAGCGGCATGGGAGCCTCGAATCTGAAGAGCATTTTAAAATCCATGATCTACGATAACCAACATGCGAATTCGAGTTCACCCCCCCCCCCCCCCCCCCCCCCATCGCCACCACCACCAATGGTGCCAGTCTGGCACCAAAGCGGAAATACGTCGTAACATTGAGCTTTCATCTGTTAGTTTTAGTAGGCAGTCCGTCGAAGTTCACATCCGTATTCAAGGTGAAACACAAAAAAAAACCACGACATATGCGGTTTATGGTGTCCTGGCACCATGGTGGCACCACTATTAGTTCCATGACGGTACAGAGAATAATTCATGAAAATCCGGAGGTATAATGAGAATTTTTCCTCAATTTCAAAGCTTGGGTACAATTAGTAAGCAGTAAAGGAACCAAAATATTGAAAAATCGGATATTTTGTGAATATTATCCCCCCACTCACCCCCTCCCCTTGCGATTTTGGTATTCTGGTAAAATCAAGTACAACTCGGAAGTTATTTGAGTCAAACAAAAAAAGAAACACGCAAATCGGTTGGAAATTGAGGCCTGGGCAGAGTTTACAAGATTATGCACGCAAACGCACGTTTTTTAAGCATTAACCCCCCCTTTCCCCCCCTTAAAAAGCAAAATTCAGAATTCCGGAGCCGTAGTGCACAACTAGATAGTATTCCGCGTCGAACAAAAAAAGTACCACGAAAATCGGTTGAGAACTAAGGCCTGTGCAGACGACACAAGATTATGCCCAAAAACGCACGTTTTTCGAGCATTAACCCCCCCTTTCCCCCCCTTAAAAGGCAAAATTCGAAATTCCGGCGACGTAGTGCACAACTAGATAGTTTTCCGCGACGAACCAAAAAAGAACCAGGAAAATCGGTTGAGAACTAAGGCCTGGGCAGAGTACACAAGATTTTGTCACACACACACACACATACACACACACCTACACACACACACACACACACACACAGACATACACCTATGGTTTTTTTTTCACGGATTTGGATTCAGAATGGTCTAAAACGGATTACTGTGTGGTTTTTTTTTCTATTGAGTGTTGTCCAACTTCACCCCAGATCGATCGCATACGGACGCCCAAGTCTTACTGTCGGACGTCCTAAAAACCCGAAAAACGGTACTGGAAACGCAAGGCTGAGAACACGCGACCCGCGACTGAGAAGCTCGACCTCCTAACTGTTTCTTTCCTATCTCTCCCGTGTGTATTTATTGCTTCATGCTTCTTCTTCTGCGTGTGAGCTGACTGTTCTCAACAGATATCTACTACTGGGTTAATGAAAGCTACAAACTAATGCTTGAATCGAATGTCCTCCGCGGAGAGTAAGAAAACATATCACTGTCATTGAAAACCCCTTCATTTGAAAATGGTCGTTTGAAATTTGTCAAAGTTGCTGAAATGTTGACTAATTAAGTCGATGGCTTATTTATCAATTCACTTGCAAGAACGAATTATTTATTCATATCGCATCTCCTTCAGGGGAAATAGTTCGAATTTTTCGAATTTCAGCTGTTTCTTTTGTATCTCTTCTGTATGTTTCTCTCCCTTTAGATTAGGAGACGAGTGAGAAATAGGGATGTCCGATAATTCAAAAGTATCTAGAAAGTATACATCTAGAAAGTATAAAAAAGTATCGATATTTTAAAGTAGGTATCGATACTTTTTGATACTTTCACAAAAATGGATGAAAATGTCGTTTGTTTTTCTCCATCAGTTTTTCTCATCTCTCCATCGCGAGGATAATAATTAATATAGAATGAACAAAACAATAAATGACTCATTTTTTTGTTTAAAACTTTTTTTTGGGCACTTGCTCTCGTATTGCACTTGGTTGGGTTAATATTATGGTGGTCCTTCCTAGATGATGGAGGACAGCTGGTTGTCATAGAGAGCTGGAGGTGATGGTACATCATCTTTGTTCAATTTGTTGAAGTGGTTGGTCTCCCAACAATCTACGTAGAGATAGAGGTACTGTCAAGTAGGTACCTTCATGTCGTAAGTGTTGAAACAGATATAATGTGAGGGATAAAAAAGTATCGCCTCCGAAACTGGAAATAAAGTTCCTATCAATATGTATCGATACTTTAAGTATCGATACTTACTTCAAAAAGTATCGATACTTTTAAGTATCGATACTTACTTCAAAAAGTATCGATACTTTTAAGTATCGATACTTTGGGGACATCCCTAGTGAGAAAACACTAGCTAACCAATTCTTAATCAAATGTCCTCCACAGAAAGTAGGAAAATGGATCTCTGCCTCTTCAAAACCCTGTCTTTTAAAAACGGTACCCGTTTGAAATTTGCGGAGATTTTGATTCACTTAGTTAATGGCTGGCTATTTTAATTGACTTGCAAGAAGTAGGTAATTATTTATATGATTTTGGTCAGCGGAAATGGCCCAAATTTGACGAATTTTGGTCCAACAACGGGCCTATTATGTTGGTAAATTCTGAAAGGGGTTTTAGATTCTATCTATCCGAGTAGATCATTGAATGGCGCTGTAGTAGCCTCGTATCCAAGTCAAGAACCTATCAGATAGGTAATAGATTCTATTAATTTTGGTTCCGAGTCTACCAACGTAGCGCAAGCTTTGTTTTCTTTTCAAGGTTGAAAAAAAGTTCTCCAAAATCAGAATTTTCACTCTTGTTTTACGTTTTAGGCCTTCCTGAACGATTTTGGTTTCGTGTATGTGTATCTGTCATGAGTAGAGTAAAACTGTACATTTATAAATATAAAAGGGGCGGGGCTTAGGACTTAAAATATCGCCTGTGCAATCTGAATTATTAATGAGTTGGTAGGAAAAAAATCGTGAATTTGCAGGCTCTCTCCAATGGGTTCTCAAGAGTAAAACTGTACATTTATAAATATAAAAGGGGGCGGAGCTTAGGATTTAAAATATCGCCTGTGCAATCTGAATTATTAATGAGTTAGTAGGAAAAAAATCTGTGATTAGCAGCCGCCCCTATGGGTTTTGAGCAGTTCACTGACCTCATAAGGTCCCTTACATTATTTACTACGTTTGTTCCTATATTTTTTACCATGTTTGTTCCTTATGCCTCATCAGTGTCCAATCTCAACAGCTTCGTTTTCAGCGTCACCAGCTTATAAATGGTAAGTACCAGCTCTTATAATCTAACCTAAAATTACACATGCAAAGGCAGGAACCGGGTAGGTACAATGAATGACAAGTAAATTTTTTTAATTTGTTTATTTAAACATTAAAGCCATACAGAATCTCGTTGACATCTTTTTGCAGAAGCGACATAAGCTGATCCTTTAACATTCTGTACATGTGGACAATCTTCATACTTGCGTGCGTGTTCAACCCATGGATCGTCTTGCATCTCCCAATCTTGAATGCCGCCTTCACAAGCATAGCAGTAGACGAGATCACCCTGCTGTCCGCTGTAGTGGAACCCTGCACTTGCGAGCTCGTTGACCAAATGGTGGAGTACTTTAGGCCATCTCCTAAATGTCTCATACCTTCCATCAAAGGTATCTTGTCGAGCAAGTGCTTTACACTGGGGAGCTTCATCATCATCAGCCCCACCTTCCTTAGACAAATCCTCTGTAATATCTGATACATTTTTAGTCAATTCAGGATTATCAACAAATATGCAATTTGGACTCCAACGTCTGTGCTCTTCTTGGGGGTTATCAAACTCCCTCCACTTGCCAAGGACAATTCCACAGAAATTACATTTGACCCCAGGCATACCTGGTGCTGAAGTTGGAGTTTGATGATGATGATGTCGACATTGCGAGCTGGGGGCTTGTGGGGAGGGTGGTGCTTGGATCAAGGTGGCTAAACAGCTGATAGGGCACTGAAACACTGATGTTTCCAGTATGAGTTCTTGCTAGCCAGATCCTTCTTATATAGTCCGTTCAACCCAACCCCCCACCATACAGTGCTCAGAGTCTTCCTACTCCCACTCCCCTGGAACAGTGCTATATAAGCTAAGCTTCCAGTGCAGTATTCATATTGAAAAGAAGAACTTCTCTTCCTCAACAACCACTCTTCCTCAACAAGCACTCCTCTCTTCCTCAACAACCATGTCTGGAAACCTGTAAGTATTTAATATTTTCTACTTGGCATAGTATTGAGACAATGAAGTAAACAGTAAAAAAAAAAAAAAAAAAAACATGTAATGAAATAGTAGCTTTATTTTAATGAAAAAAGAAAAATAGTATGTGACATTCCAGGCTTAGTCGATGGGTGGTAGTGCATCATAAAGCTCGTCCAGCCTTGCCCCCAGTTCTGCCATTCTGGCAAAATTTGGCTTTTCCTGGTCCTCCATCAGGGTTGCCAGTTCTTGCTCTAACTGGATGATGGCCTGGAGGGACCGGCGTACCACCACCTGAAAAAGAATTATTAGTGAGAATAAATGAATGCAATAAATGATAATACCGAGTCATTTTTACCTAAGTTATTTTTGTCTAGAATTAGAGCTGAGGGAGGTGTATTTTCAATCAAATGTAAATAATTTTATTATAATTGCAGTCAAAAATGCTCTGTAGGTACTTACATGACTTGGCCTAGTGTCACTGGCACCGTCACTGCTGCTCACTACAGTCTCTTGTTGGGCAGGTGTGGTGCTCAAGGTGGTGGGGGATCCCTCGATATTGATTGAGGTCACTTCCCTGTGAAGGGTAGCCAAGACAACATCGTTCTCGTCCATCACCTACAAAGAAAATAAAGTTTACATTCAGTTATTTTAACAAGTTTTTTGTGTTTCAGCCTCACTTCTTTGAACAGCAAGAAGCTCCAGGACGACACAAAGAGACGTCCAATGAAAGATGTTGAGCTCGGAGTAGTTCATAAAATTTTGAACATCCAGTTCTACAACCAAGAGCGGTATGGCCAGTCCATACTAATCACTGCAGTGGACCAGCGTCGGGACGATGTCTTTTGTACATTCCTCCCAAAAAGATATGCCATCAAACTGACGCCTGGGGATTTTGATGATTTCAACGCCGAATCCACTCCACTATATTTTGTAGTAGTGAAAAGAACTCATGTAACTAGTTATTTAAAATTTGGAAATACAGAGGAGGGGTTGATGCCCTAACAATCATGTAACGACAACCTTTTGTATATCAATAATTAATAAATAGTTTTCATATCATTTGCCCATTGTTGACGCCACCCTGATTCACTTGCCTTACTGCAAATACTTGATATCTAAAATCGCCCTGAATGAGTCAAATTAGGCAACCCTCATGGGCGAGAAGTTTTGCGGTTGCCGATCGTGGTTAGCTAGGGGTACACTCGGCTTACCCAGCTCAATCCTAAAACTGAATTAATGTTTGATTTCTTAAAATTTCAGATGGTCATAATTTCAAAAGTAGTCGGCCGAGTTTGATGAAACTTTCAGGGATTGTTCGGGTTGGGGTGTTCATGAGCCCCATTGAAGTTCATCAGCCTCTGATCTATGGAATCCTCAGTGCATGCACAAACGTACAAATCAAACAAACAGGCTTAATTTCGTTAGTATACATCGGAATTTGATGAAACTTTGAGTGAATGCTCGTGATCGGATGCAGATGACTCCCTACGAGTTTCATCCCTCTAGGATTGTTGGTATCTCCCGCACAGGTACAAACGTAAGATACCTAAAATCGCCCTGAGCCAAATTACAGTAGTCAACACCAAAAGTTTCAGTTATCTGAGAATTAGATTGGAATTGGATTGAGCTTTCAAAGCATCGAACTTTCTAAAATGATCCTCAAATTCATTTGAATCAACCACATGATGAGTTGTAATTTCATATTGGGTACTTACAGTGAATGTGAAGTCCATCTTGAGTGTTGGTTGGTGGTCTGTCAGTTTTCTGGTATTCAATGCAACTTGTGAAGTCCTTTTATACGATGCATTTGACTGGAGAAGGGTCACATATCTTCGAATGTTGCAGGTTTTTGGCACCCGTACTTGAATTGGCCACGGGGGCCACGGGTCCCTTCAAGATCAGTGAACCGCGGGCATTGACCTTGGCGCGGGGCACGAATCCTGCCGATGGCATAACCAATAGACAGTCGGCCTACAAATCGTTGATTGACACTCTTCCTTTCTCAATACCTCATTTATAATTCTGATGGTACAGTCGACATTTAAGCTTTTATGACCCATGTTTATACATATTGAATGTCACTCTTTTTCTTTTCCTGCTCAAAACCCATTGGGTCAGGGCTACAAATCGTTAATTTACACGTTTTTTCCCCCCTAACTCATTAATAATTCTGATGGTACAGGCGATATTTTAACTCCTAAGCTCCGCCCCTTTTGTATTTAGGATAGATTATAAGAGCTGGTACTTACCATTTATAAGCTGGTGACGCTGAAAACGAAGCTGTTGAGATTGGACACTGATGAGGCATAAGGAACAAACATGGTAAAAAATATAGGAACAAACGTAGTAAATAATGTAGGGGACCTTATGAGGTCAGTGAACTGCTCAAAACCCATAGGGGCGGCTGCTAATCACAGATTATTTTCCTACTAACTCATTAATAATTCAGATTGCACAGGCGATATTTTAAATCCTAAGCTCCGCCCCCTTTTATATTTATAAATGTACAGTTTTACTCTTGAGAACCCATTGGAGAGAGCCTGCAAATTCACGATTTTTTTCCTACCAACTCATTAGTAACTCAGATTGCACAGGCGATATTTTAAGTCCTAAGCCCCGCCCCTTTTATATTTATAAATGTACAGTTTTACTCTACTGTCATGAAATCAGAATTATTCAGGAAGGCCTAAAACGTAATACAAGAGTGAAAATTTTGATTTTGGAGAACATCCGATAGAGAACACCCGAACATCGTATAGTTACTATATGAAGTTATTGTCCGATTTCGATGAGATTTTCAGAGGCTGGTGAGTAGACGGTCCCCTATAAAAATAATCACCTCTGTATTGATAGTAACCACTGCGCATGGGCAAACGTGAATTTCCTTGTAACAGCTATAACTTCTACATTTTCCATCCGATTTCGATGAAATTTCCAAGGATCATACGGATCCTTGTGTAGGGTGTAGATGGTCCTCTAAGAAAATCATCGCCCCCGGACTGGTAGTAGCCAGTGCTCATGCACAAACTTGAATTTGCTTGTAACAGTCATATTTCCAATATTTTTCCCCAAATTCAGAGAAATCTTCAGAGATTGTGCGAGTTGACGTGTAGATGGTCCCCTGTTAGGGTAGTGCAAGGTACTTGGATATTGATGTTTTGAGATAAGCTACATACCATCGGATCATCTATACAATCGGGTTAAGAATACGAGGAAGCTATGTGCCACATCACTTGGCTGACATTTTTCCTTTCTTCCAATTAAATGTTTGAATCGGGTAGTTGGAGCTTGGATTGTTGAAAAAATGCTCTCCTCTTGAAGAATGAGGTAGGTATATTGGTAGATAACCGCGGTCATATACAACGCACGGGTAACCTACTGGCCCTTGCATAATATTTTATTTTATAGCATGACTCACGCTCAGTTCATGTAAATTTAAAGTTTATACGGATTGTGGTAAATTTCCCCTTTTCTATGAAGAACTGTAAGCATCCCTTCAAGAACGACGAAGCTGCGCCCCCAGGCCTGGGTAAGCTTCCAATCACAGCACTTCGGTGAGTCGTCAGAACCCCTTTTCTTAATTAATACCGTAATCCGTACACCATTAATTAATCCTAAAATACAGTCCACTTTTACATATCGAATTTTTTCCAAATTAAATTAAACCAGCGCAATAAACTGAAGTCTTTCCAGTTTAGTAATTCTGTTACAAACATAATTACTAAACTTTTTTTCGTTTTTTCGATCTTATGTCACTTCAATTGCTATAACTACCTTAATTTGCCGTAAAAATGTAAAAATAAGGGCACCGTTGGTAAGGGCGCCAAATTTCCCATCCTTCTAAGGCTTACTCAAAACCATTTGTGAGGGTATCATGGGTGAAAACGCAGCAACTTATTGTGTAAACAAAGGTTTATTATTTTTCTGTACAAGGTGTTACGGTTAGAGTCGAATCATCGGATTTGTAGCACGAAAGATTCTTCAGAAGGGAAATTACTATGATCCAAGCTTCAAAATTTCCTCTTTCATGAGGGCAGAGAGTTCTAAGGTGTCAATAGTAAACTTCTTGATACCTTCAAGAAGCTTATCGTCGGCCATCTCATCTTTGTTGAGCATCGAACGGAACTCATGTTCAGTCAGATCAGACTCACCCTTCTGCAACGTGCATGAGGAGGCTGTAAAAGAAAGACATTGGAAAAGTTATTCAAGGAATTTATCAGGTAGGTAATACTACTGTATTGTGAGACGTTGAGTGTTTCAGTAAAAAATATAATTTGCGTGTTAGAGACAGCTCAACTTTTGGAGTAAATTTAATATTGAAATTATTGTACGGAGAGGGGTTTTGTACATAATCTTGAGTGGTACTTTGCTCAGACCTTAATTTCTAACCGATTGTTCTCTCATCATGGAATTTATTATTATTGATGGTTTTTGTCAGTGCACGACTTCAACAATACAGAAGTTCAAATGATGGTACCATTTTTGATCTTATTTTACTCTATTTTTATCAAACACTACTAATAAAATAAATAAACATCCGTTCCTATTTTTCTGTTTTGTTTCAAGACTATTTTATGTTGTCATGTTATGGGAGTAATAATGACAGATTTTAAGAATATTTCTGTGCATTTCTTAAATACAAGCCAAGGTAAACCAAAATAGGCCCCTAGATGTCGGCAAGTGGAGAACTTCGAAACAGATACAGTACTTGAGAGACGGGTTCTGTGCTTAACCTTAGTAAGGAAGTTTAATTTAGAGATCCTGAAACTTTGAGTGATGTGGTGGAGTCGTTGTAGCTCTCCTTTCATTACTCCAAAAGAGGCGTTAAAGAGGAGATGCCATGCACATTCTCTCATCTGACCCTCTAGTTCCAGACAGCTCCTACGGTTGGTATAATCTATTTGAAATAACTACCTAGAGTGTTTCGATTACTACCTTATGCATCTTATGGCTAGCAATACATTTATAGATCTAAAACTTGAATTGAAGAACTAACTAGAACACAAATCTAGGAACGATTGGTCTTCATATTTATTGCACGAGCAATGTACATACCTGGTGGTCGAAATATTCGCAGACTTACCTGTTTTTGGTGAAAGTTTTTCATTTACAGGGTCGGTGGATTTTTCAAGTTCGTCAAGCAGTTTGGGACTGATGGTGAGTAAATCACATCCAGCTAAAGCCTTGATTTCTCCTGTGGAAGGATAATGATAAAAGTGTTAAGCGTTAAGCGATAAATATTAGGTACGTAGTTACGGAATCAAGCATAGGTTGGTAGACCCAAGTAAGAACCTCATTATTTTCCAAAACTCCGAACGTTCCGTGAGCCTAGGACTATACTTAGGTAGGTTTATAAATCGTGTTTGAAATGTAAGTTAAGGAAAAATTATAAAAATGGAGTTTGGGGGAGTGACCTGAGAAACCTATATTGTATCCCAGTTTTTCGGAGTTCATGTTAGCTCGTACAAATTTGTTGAAAGGATATCCCTATGAATTAATTAATCCCTATTAAATCACAATCCATCTAGTTTCATAGATCTGCTCAATTCAGGTCGAGTCTTCCAACCGACCACCATTGTTCACTCATCAGCGAAGAAGTAACAAATATTTTCACTGGTATAATTAATACAATTTTCTTCAATAATAACTACAAACTTTTTTACTATACTTAGATGAGTTGGCAAAAATAAATTGGTACCTGAATTCCTGAATGATGCACCCATGACCTGGGTCTTATAACCGTACTTCTTGTAGTAGTTGTACGTGTTGGTCACAAACTGCACTCCAGGATCTTCTTCAGTAGTGTACTTCTTACCGGTCTTTTGTACGTACCTACAAAAGTACATAGTGTATGATTAAGCTTTCTAAAGATAAACATGTAGGTAAACAGTCTTCATGGTAGTTTCATTCATACCATAAAATAATGTTTTGGTGATTTGATTTAGCTCCCACGGTGTCTCAATAAGTTTTGAGAAAAATTTTGAACCAGACATAAAGTATAGTTTAGTTCATCTGTAAAAATGACTCAAGATAATATTCCCACTCGATAATATATTTCCGTTATTTTTGCAGAAAAACAAATTATAAGCTAAAAAAAAAAAAAAAAATAAAATAAAACCATACAGTTTTGAGTAAAAAATTTGTTATTCAAACTTCAAGAGACTACTTGGTACATTTTATGTCATTCATAATTCTTCCTAATCAATTTGTAGTGCATTACGAGGAGCACCAGTTGCTACGGTAACTAAAGCATAGTAAATATGGTATGGCTACATAAATGAACATGATAACAGTACGTAAATGGCTTATTCAAAATTTCATTTAAAAACTGAATTAAATCAATTAATTAAATAATTGTAAACACATCTTGAAAATTTAGCCGTAGGTAGGTATCTAAAAAGACATTTGGAATATCTGGAATCAGGTGCAAATCTTTGAAACCTTTAAAGATTAACCTATAACATCGGAGCAATTAATTTGATTTTACCCATTTATACTGTTTACAGTATTAGAGCTTGGTAAAACAAAGACTTACTCATTAAGTTAGTTGTCTTTATGTGACGTACTTATCAACTGGTTAGAAAATGGGTCTTATCGACTGATATCGAGATGTCACCACAAATATTATCCTATGTGACCAAATGTGAGAGAAGAGGAGATGAAATAAAAGGGAATGAGAAAGCAGACCTAATGGCAAAAACGGTAACAAAATGTGGAATCCCTCTCAACCCAGGTTTGCCATCCTCCGATTCTTACCCGAGTATGATTGCGTGGCATTGAACATTGTGGGATGCTGAATATAGAAGATCAACTCGTGGACATCACGAAAGAAACAGTTACAAGTACATAAGAGCCCTGGTTCCTAGGACGGAGCGTCCATAAAGCTCTGTGCAAAACCATGGTCCGACTAACCGTGGAGTTTGTGAGGCTTACCTGCACTAAATCCAACCTGAAATCTAGCCACAAAGCAGATTTTGTGAACGAGAGCATACACAATGGAATGCCCATTATTTTACTGCGGAAGAGAAGTTTTATTTGATACCATTATAAATAATAATTTAATTTCACTACCATTCAATTATATTTCTTTGATAAGTTTTAAATACTACCTACCATTAATGCCAAATAAACCAAAAAAAAAAACTTGAAGAAAAATTATATTTTTCATTGAATTATGGTTTGGTAAACCTAAAGCAATTATTTTTACTTTCTAATATTTTTTTTCTGGTATATCATTGTCGTGAATTTTTAATGATAAACTCCAACTATGGCGCAATGGCTGTTTCTATCAATTTTTTAGATACCTATATTTCATTGGTACCTACCTACATGTTTCTACGGAACTCGGCCGCTTTCTTCAGCCAAGTGCGTGGTATATAGTGAGGAGAAGGCGTTCCTGTAATTAATTTCCCGAAAGGAAAATGGTTTCACAACAACCAGCGCATAACTACACTGCCTCGGAATCAGGCAGGGACTCGGAGGAGCGCCTTCCCCAGAATATAGTTTACAACGCAAATGGCTGAAGAAAGCGGCTGAGTTCCGTAGAAACATGTACCAATGAAAAATAGCTAGGTACTTGAAAGACCTCAATAATTAATTTCCGAAAAGAAATAGTTTTACCCCAACAACCAGCACATTTTTGGTGATTTGTATCACGTGGCGTGAAGTTAAACGGATCGAGGGTGAAAACATCCCCTATTTCAATAATTCTTAACAAATTAGTAAATGATATTGAGTTGAAACGAACACAAGAATGTTCAGGAGATTTTCAAGAATCTGGTAAACGTTGATTAAAAAAATCAAAACTCATATTCAAAATTCATTTGATGGAAATTTTTCACAAGTTCGACGATTCTACCAACACCAATATTCAGTACGAATTACGTAGTGTAACTATTGCTTTATAAATATGCATAAGAAAGCAACTTGCTGAGATATTAGCACAACGCAAACCAAGTACCTACTTAAACAAGTATATACAAAGAAAGAATTGTTCATGTAGCACATACCTACTCGTACTGTGTACTATAATACTCTAATTATAATAATTATAATTACAGTAACCTGTAATCAGTAGGATCACATAATTATTATACGGAGGGTATTACCGAGGAACAAGCGTACGACAGTGATGCTGGAGGAGAGTCTGACGCAGACGACGCAGAAATACATCCCAGTGTCGGTAGGTACATACCTAGTTCTGTTACTTGAAATGTTGTGATAAGATACCTACCTAGGTAAAATGAACCTATTTTTTTCAAACCCAAGTTCTTATTTGCCCAGATAATCAACACATGAATATTTTGAGTGGTAAGAGGTTACAACCACCCCCTCCCAGCAATTGAATTCCTTACTAGTATGTACTTGAACAAAAATCGTATGATTTTCCAGGAATATCAACAAGATCTTCGCTCGAACTTGCATATGAAGAAGTTTTCCCTGAGGAAGATCTCGTACCTCCAGATTTTATGGACATTGATCCCGTGCCTCCGAACTTCCTCAATGACGCCGTTGCTGAGAATGTAGAAGACTTGATGGAAGAGCTAGACGAACAGCCAGAGCCAGCGGATTATCAACCTACCAGCCCTCAGTGGGGAAGGAACACTCGCGAGTCGTGTAACTTGTTCAAATCAACTAAATTTGAAGAACCGTTTGGACCCAAAATCCCTGTCGACATCTGCAGCCCAATGTTCATTTTTCTATCCCTCTTAGGAACATCCTTGATACAGAACATTGTTGATCAGTCGAACTTATACGCGACACAGTGTGGGAGAACTCTGGACTTGACTGTAGAAGAACTCCATGCCTCCTTGGGCATGTTGATAATCATGGGATTCCATCGCCTACCCTCCCTGAAGCTGTACTGGTCCATCAAACCAAACTTTCACGTGAAGAGAATCGCCCAAGTAATGCCGATCAAGCGCTTCCTAAAAATATTGCGGAACCTTCACCTGAACGACAACACACAGATGCCTCCACGAGGAACTCCGAATACTGATAAGCTGTTCAAAGTTCGACCTCTTATTGATGGACTCAATGAGAATTTTTTTAACAGCTTCAACCCAGGTCGTTTTCTATCGGTGGATGAGTCGATGGTCCCTTTCAAGGGAAGGACATCGTTGAAGCAATACATGCCCCTCAAACCGATAAAAAGAGGGTTCAAAGTGTGGGCGTTGTGCTGTTCTACAACAGGTTACCTTCTGCGTTTCGAAATTTATCAAGGGAAAAGCGACAGCAAAGCAATTTCACTGGGTGAACGGGTCGTTCTAAGTTTGACTGAACTCTTTCGAAATAAGGGATTTTGCGTTTTTTATGACCGCTTCTTCAGTTCTGTGATTTTAGCCCTGAAACTACTAGCAGGAAAAATTTTCGCATGCGGTACGATCCTACCCAATCGTAAGGGTTTCCCCTCAGTCATGAAAAAAGACAGTGAAATGAAATTTGGAGAGGGCGACTTTGCCGCAGACAAAAACATAGGAGTGGCGAGATGGCGCGATCGAGGCAAGAAGTGTGTAAACGTCATCTCTACTTTCCACGATCCCTCAAGACACAAGCATGTCGAACGTAAGACGCGTACTGGTGAAAAGCAGCGAGTGAAGTGCCCATCGTCTATCAAATCGTGCAATATGTACATGGGAAGGGTCGACAGATTCGACCAGCTGCATTCTGAATACTCCATTTCATGGAAGTCGAGGAGGTGGTGGTTCAAAATTTTCTATTACCTCATTGACGCATCGATTGTAAATAGCTTCATCCTCATGAAGGAATGCTCCAAGCTTGCCCGCAAAAAACCCAATTACTCCCAACTTTTATTCAGAGACCAGCTCACCGACCAGTTAATTGGTAATTTCTGGAACAGGGCCCCCCAAAAAACCACTTCGAACCTTGTCGTCACGAAATCCAAATTCAAAAAAAAAAAAATGGTAAAGGCCGATCACATTGACAAAGAAGCCTCAACCAGCGCCGACGTTTTGAGCCATCAACCTTTCATCGGTACATATCGCAGATGCGCCTATTGCAGCACACGAAGCAATCCGAAACGGAGCAATTTGACTTGCAAAGACTGTCTTGTGGCATTGTGCAAAAAGTGCTACGCTCCATTCCACATGAATGGAAATTGAGAGTGTCTTCCAAGTTTTTAAATTTTCAACACTTTTGTCAACTCAAGAAATTTTTTAAATATTTTCCTAACTCTTTTGTTCGTTCTGCTAGTCTTTCATTCAGATATTTTTCTAATCTAGTTATTTGTAAGTCGAGATTATAATATAGATAGGTAGCACATTTGCTCCACCACTGATCTCATATTTGATCTAATTTCGCAAAGACTGTATAACCTAAGACTGTGAATTGAGCCCTTGCATTGTATTGGGCATACGATTTTGTAAAGTTAGTGGTTCTTTGTTGCTTACTAGCAAATTATTTCTAGTTCCTGATATCTTTTCTGTGATTGAAATAAGCGTCTACGCTTCTAAATAAGCGCATGACCATTGTGATCAGTGCGACTAATTCCCAGAGCTGTGATGTCTATAACTGAATACCGTCAAACATAAATATATGAATAAAAATCTTATTCTGAGCTTCTGCGCATTTATTCCATGACCGCGTATCGCCCCCGATGAAAGTGTGGTCATTATAGAGACCACTAAGCCTTGAGAGCCGTACTTTGTTTACAATCAGTGCATTGTCCTGAAAGTTCTGTGGTCGCCATATTGACCACCAGGAAACCTGAATTATAACAAAACAGAAGCTTTTACAAACTGACTGTCATGTTTTTTCAAGTCTTGGGGCTATTATGAATGGAATATAAAGCATTTCAGCCTGATTCTCAATGAAAAATGGCTTGCGCTTTCAGGGATCAGATGGGTGGTTACTCTAGCGACCAACAACACTTAAAGGGTTAAGCCTGCTAATCATTCCACACTCTAAGATCAAACAACAGTATTGCAATCCGAATTAAAACTGAACCAAGGGCAATATCCACAAGATTTCAAAAAAATAAAATATCTTTCTGTACTTATTGAGTAGCCCTGTTGATACTTGCTTGAAATGTAGTAAAAATGCTTGGATTTCTCAATGAGAAGAGATAGTTACAATTCTCTTTGTAGCTATCCATTGAAACTCACCAATCCAAAATACGACCGACGAATGGAGAAATCAGTGTAACTTTCGCTTCAGCGCATGCAACTGCCTGGCAATGAGAAAACAAAAGAGTAAGGTTGCAATGGACTCCATGTTTCTCTTCCAAGATCCTGTAAAATATAAATGACAGGAACTGTGAAACACGGATGAAAATGAGTCTTATATAATTTTTCGAAATGGAATAGGAATATTTTTCTAGGTTGGTCCTACTTCGAGCAGGTATTTGTATTTGTAATGTGTATCAGCAAATGCATTTTGGAATTTACCAATTTTCTTTCTTTCAACGATTGTTAAAACAGACAAAAGAAAAAGTGTAATATCCCCTCGGAGGTTTCCAAGCGCCAGGAAACACAAACTACTACGCCTATCACTTCTAGGTTTGGTAGAGTTATTAAACCTGTCAAAAGATTAATGTTTTGACTATATATAATATAATATTGACTATAGAATGGAAATTAATTTTGACTATATACAGGAGATTACTGTTTTGATTATATACTGTAATAAATTACATCAAAATACAATTTTGTCTTGATGACATGTAAAAACACACATGTGAAGTATTTTTATTTTAAATTGAATAATTATTATTTATTATGTTGATTATTCATTAATTTCAAAGGGGAGAGGTGTAATATCCCCTGGTACTACGGATGTTTTCGGTTGGGAGGTTGCATCACTGCACCTCCTACCTAATCCTGTATCTCTCTCTAAAAATAAACCATTCATGTCGGAAGCTCCGTGTTCACCTTTTCTCTCCGCATTTCTCCCCCAGTTAAAACTAAATATTATTCGAAGATATTACAAAAAATATCATGGACTGCGTTATGTGAGCATAGTTCATGGAGTTATTGCTGAATTAATTATTTGGGAACCCATTTTAATTTTTTGAGTTGATCCTTCCTTGGCCAGTCAAATGGTTTCAACCTTGATCAAAGTCATTATCTGCGCAAACAGTTGGAAACATCTATCAAATCAATCTATTGTCTATCTATCTATTTCTGTCCCTTCACCCAAATTTTTACTTTTTTAACTCTTCCCTTTCAGTATTCAAATCACTAGTTGCCCTCTCATGTGCCCTATAATTAGTCTACAAATCTTTCCTTGTCTGACTTTCCAATATTATTTTCCATAACTGTCTGCAAATAGTTCAACATGACATGTTTGACACAACATTGTTGAACTGTAGCAACTGCAACTGAGCTATTGTATGAAGGAACCTATCAATGGTGAAGCATGTTGAGGGACCACCTCATTCAGACATTTACCAGACCTATCACTCTTAAGAATCTCGAACTTTTCAAGCACATCCAACATACCTCCCTTCGGGCAAAAATGAGGGGCGTCGTACGTTTTATCCCCACGCGAGTGAAAGTCCGCTTCGCGTTGTTATGTTTCGTCCCCGCTACTCGAGCACGGCTCCGAGAAGACTATTGTCTTTTATCCCCGGTCAGTGAGCTTAGTGGTTTCTAGTCTACGAATACTTGCTTTCCTGGTTTGAGAAAAATTCAAGAAAGCTTGCAGTGACGGCCTGTCTTGAAGTTGTGCAGTCAGTACCTATAAAGTATTTATTGAAAAACATTTGTCGAGCCACCTTGAATTTACCTGTATGTTGTGCGACAAGGTTGTTGTAAATGGTCTGGTAGTCCTCGGGTTCATAATCAATCATAATACCGGGGATGAAACGTATTACTTGCTCGGGGGACGAATCGTAACGTCGGGGACGAAAGCTAACTTCTTCGATGGGGATGAAACCTAGGACTTTCACCGTTTTGGGGACGAAAGATAAAACTCCCAAAATGAGGAAATTCTATGTACCGTCCAACTGTTAGATCAAAACTAATAGACAAACAACAGCTTGGTCTCCCCTTCACAATGTTACCCTCACCAATGTTTGAGCTCCCTTTCACTTTGTCTGCCTTGATTGGTATTTGATGATCCTCCCAGGTCCCTTCACTTCTCTGAGCCAATAGGATTCTCCTTTCACTTATCTGATTGGGTATGACTTTCACTTTCTCGACCAATGGGATTCAAGCTCCCTTTCACTTGTGACTATATAAGCTATGCTCTTTGTGATGTACCTTCAGTTATTGTTTGTTACTGATGATGACCTAACCGTCGAAATCGATTCAACTTGTAACTCATTATTTCCGTGGAAATAGACAACGTTCTACTCAACTCCGTTTTTACCCGCTCCCTTCTAGCCCCCTTCTAGAAAAGAGCGCTTCAAATACATTTTAGTGTGTATGGACGGTTCCACGAGATTCACGTTTTTCATATCTCTGAGGGAAGCGACTTCAAAGACGGTATCGCAAGCGATTGACAACACAATATTCAAACATTTCGGTTACTAGGAGACTCTGAGGTCTGACAACGCCAGTATTTTCAGATCGAAATTTTTTCTAATATCTTATTTGCTCGCAGCATCAAGCAAGTGTTTTTTACACGCTATCAGCCCGATGTGAATCTATGCGAGAGACGAATTAAAGATCTAAAACAGGCAATAACAGCTTATCACGCCGAGGATCAAAGAGCATGGCCTGAAATTTTGGATTTCATACAATTAGCGTTCAATTCGGCAATTCGTGAATCCAATGGATTCTGCCCGAATAAGTTGTTTTTAGGTAGAAATGTTTATTTTGCCCTGGAAATATTATGGGAAATTCCTAACGATAACGATCAAGCTTCCATCAAGCAGATATGGACAGAAGCTTACAAACATTTACAATTAGCCCTTGACAAATTGGAAAAAATCACAGTAAAAAAATAAAATTCATTGAATTTGCATGATAAGGTCCTACTTAAAGCTCACATACTATCGAACAAGGCACAAGCAATCACAAAAAAGTTGTCACACAAATACATGGGGCCAAATACTATAATATCCAAGAATAGAACTGTTTCCTATACTCTGCAATGTGATGATAACACGGATGATAACACATATCACAAATGAAGAAATAATATTTCGTCTCATTCATTTCCAAAAATTCAATTACATTTTTAAATTAATGAAAATTTCATCAAATCTTTCCATGATAACTAAGGAAAATGTACGCAGTTCGCGTGCAACGCATTTTTTTTTTCTTAAATTAGATTTTCGGATTTTACGTATTTTTAAATTCAAATCATCAAATTTTGAGGGGGTTTAAAAAAATGTTTCTTGCTCGGTTCCAAAGTTTCATTATTGAAATAATTATCCAAAAAATGAATCATTGACTTCGGCTCCTTCTTAATAAAGCTTCCAACTTTTATCACTTAAATTAATGGTACCTATGTAGGTACACGGGTTTTTCAATTTCCTGCGGATGGCTCTTTACAATCGTCACTCACTTGGCAGCTTGGATACCTTCCCAGGTGGAAGCGAGCTTGATTAGAATCCTCTCTTTGCTGATTCCAAGCTGTTCGAATCTTTTGATGTACTCCAACGCCTTTTCAATGCTCTTTTCCGTGTCGAAGGACAACCTTAAACAATATACAACTACAATAGAGCCATAACATTGTTCATTACGAGGATGAACTATCTAGAGTATCTGGAAGATTCCACACAAAAACTTCAAGAATTCACATGCCACAATCTACCGTGTGAGATTAGGTGTGTTAATTATTTGATAATTAACCTGGCAGTAGGTAGGTATTTATCCATGAACTTCGTGTTTATTTATTATCAGCGATTGATGGTTTTGTTAGATTTAAATATCAACATCAAACATAAAAATAGGTTGATAAATAAGTAAGACTCAACAACTAGGTATTTTTTTCATACCTACATTCTCATTGATCGATTACAACTGTTTTGTACCTAATTATTTATTCTGGAATCTGTTATTCAAGTATCCAATCGAACTGATGAATATACATATTCATATAATTGGGGTATTATAAAATACAAGGAGGAGACTGATGTTCCTCCAAAGTCGACTAGGTACCTTATAAATTAAGACTTGGTATCTACTTATTTAATTATATTGGATCCCTAATTTTCTGGTGAATAAAACCGAATCACAAAATATTTTGAACAGTGTTGATCATTGAGTAATAACATCTATTCTATGGTCGTCGTAGGTGCAAGACAGGTACAACTTGTAGGAGAAATACTCACCTGGCATCGACTTCGCATGATACTCTTCCGGGGATGATTTTCAAGATCTCACAACCAAATTGGACGACGAGTTCGTCTACAGAAGCAGCTGTCTGTTTTTCGATTCCACTGAAAAAATAATGAAAAATCAATTATGAGTAAAAAAAAAACGTCTGCCAAGTGGGTGTGGCACATAGCTTCCTCGTACCCATAACCCGATTATATAGATTATCAGATGCATAGTAGTTAATCTGAAAACACCAATCTCTAAGTACCTTTCACTACCCTCATAGGGGACCATCTACACGCTAATCTGGACAATCCTAGAAATGTTATGGCTGTTCCAAGGATTTTACGTATGCGCATGCGCAGTGGTTACTATCAGTCCGAAGGTGATGATTTTCATAGGGAACCATCTAAATACTAATCTGTAACATCCCTGAAAATTTCATTGAAATCGGATAGAAAATGTAGAAGTTATGGCCGTTACAAGGAATTCACGTTTGCGCATGCGCAGCAGCTACTATCAGTCCGGGAGTGATGATCTTCATTGGAGACCATCTACAACCTAATCCGCATAATCCCTGAAAATTTCATCAAAATCGCGTAGAAAATGTGGAAGTTATGGCCGTTACAAGAAAATTCACGTTTGCGCATGCGCAGTGGCTACTATCAGTCCGAAGATGATGATTTTCATAGGGGACCATCTAAATACTAATGTGTAACATTCCTGAAAATTTCATTGAAATCGGATGCAGAATGTAGAAGTTATGGCCGTTACAAAGGAATTCACGTTTGCGCATGCGCAGTGGCTACTATCAGTTCGAAGGTGATGATTTTCATAGGGAACCATCTAAATACTAATCTGTAACATCCCTGAAAATTTCATTGAAATCGGATGGAAAATGTAGAAGTTATGGCCGTTACAAGGAATTCACGTTTGCGCATGCGCAGCAGCTACTATCAGTCCGGGAGTGATGATCTTCATTGGAGACCATCTACAACGTAATCCGCATAATCCCTGAAAATTTCATCAAAATCGCGTAGAAAATGTGGAAGTTATGGCCGTTACAAGAAAATTCACGTTTGCGCATGCGCAGTGGCTACTATCAGTCCGAAGGTGATGATTTTCATAGGGGACCATCTAAATACTAATCTGCAACATTCCTGAGAATTTCATAGAAATCGGATGGAGAATGTAGAAGTTATGGCCGTTACAAGGAATTCACGTTTGCGCATGCGCAGTCGCTTCTATCAGTTCGAGGATGATGATTTTCATAGGGGACCGTCTACACACCAACCCGCACAATCTCTGAAAATTTCATCGAAATCGGACAATAACTTCGTATAGTTATGCGCGTTACAAGGAATTCATGACAGACGGACAGACACATAGACAGACAGACACACAGACACACGGACACACAGACACGGAACCAAAATTGTTCAGAAAGGTCTAAAACGCAAAACGCGAGTGAAAATTTTGATTTTGGAGAACTTTTTTTTTTCGTCCTTGAAAAGTGAAAACAAAGCTTCCGCTACCTTGGTAGACTCGGAAGCAAAAAAAAAACGTCTGCCAAGTGGGTGTGGCACATAGCTTCCTCGTATCCATAACCCGATTATATAGATGATCCGATGCATAGTAGTTATTCTCAAAACATCAAAACAAGTTAATCTGTAACATCCCTGAAAATGTCATTGAAATAGGATGGAAAATGTAGAAGTTATGGCCGTTACAAGGAAATCACGTTTGCGCATGCGCAGTGGCTACTATCAGTCCGAAGGTGGTGATTTTTATAGGGGACCATCTAAATACTAATCTGTAACATCCCTGAAAATTTCATTGAAATCGGATAGAAAATGTAGAAATTATGGACGTTACAAGGAAATTCACGTTTGCGCATGCGCAGTGGCTACTATCAGTCCGAAGGTGGTGATCTTCATTGGGGACCATCTACACCCTAATCCGCATAATCCTTGAAAATTTCATCGAAATCGAGTAGAAAAAGTGGAAGTTATGGCCGTTACAAGGAAATTCACGTTTGCGCATGCGCAGTGGCTACTATCAGTCCGAAGGTGATGATTTTCATAGGGGATCATCTAAATACTAATCTGTAATATCCCTGAGAATTTCATTGAAATCGGATGGAAAATGTAGAAGTTATGGCCGTTACAAGGAAATCACGTTTGCGCATGCGCAGTCGCTTCTATCAGTCCGGGGATGATGATTTTCATAGGGGACCGTCTACACACCAACCCGCACAATCCCTGAAAATTTCATTGAAATCGGACAATAACTTCGTATAGTTATGCGCGTTACAAGGAAATCATGACAGACAGACAGACAGACAGACAGACAGACACACAGACACACAGACACACAGACACACAGACACTGAACCAAAATTGTTCAGAAAGGTCTAAAACGCAAAATGCGAGTAAAAATTTTTATTTTGGAGAACTTTTTTTTTTCGTCCTTGAAAAGTGAAAACAAAGCTTCCGCTACCTTGGTAGACTCGGAAGCAATAGATGACCAGATGTATAGTAGTTACTCTCGAAATATCAATCTCTAAGTACCTTCCACTACCCTCATAGGGAGCCATCTACACGCTAACCCTAGAAAATTTCATCAAATTCGGATGAAAAATTAGGTGAGTGGATATGTTTTTGGATCAAAAAATACTTAGCCTCGGCTGGGATTCGAACCCGCGACCCCTGGGGGACAGTTGAAGTTACGGCTGTTACAAGGAATTTACGTTTGCGCATGCGCAGTCGCTTCTATCGGTCCGGGGATGATGATTTTCATAGGGGATCATCTACAATCTAATCCACATAAACCCTGAAAATTTCATTGAAATCGGGTAGAAAATTTGGAAGTTATGGCCATTAAAAGGAAATTCACGTTTGCGCATGCGCAGTGGCTACTATCAGTCCGAAGTTGACGATTTTCATAGGGGACCATCTGCATGCTAATCTGTAGCATTCCTGACAATTTCATTGAAATCGGATGGAAAATGTAGAAGTTATGGCCGTTACAAGGAATTCACGTTTGCGCATGCGCAGTCGCTTCTATCAGTCCGGGGATGATGATTTTCATAGGGGACCGTCTACACACCAACCCGCACAATCCCTGAAAATTTCATAGAAATCGGACAATAACTTCGTATAGTTATGCGCGTTACAAGGAATTCATGACAGACACACAGACAGACAGACAGACAGACAGACAGACAGACAGACAGACAGACACACAGACACGGAACCAAAATTGTTCAGAAAGGTCTAAAACGCAAAACGCGAGTGGAAATTTTGATTTTGGAGAACTTTTTTTTTTCGTCCTTGAAAAGTGAAAACAAAGCTTCCGCTACCTTGGTAGACTCGGAAGCAAAAAATTACGAGTAAACGTTAGATGACAAGAGAGTTTTTCTTTGGACATTGAACGCCTTTTATCGAGATACAGTTTGGTTTTCTCTTATCTTGGCGATGGGGCACTAAGATTCAGCTCTGTGACATGTTGGAGTTTGATTTTGGGGGCATTTCTTCGAAAAAGAATTAGTTAGTATTTTGGTAAACCTAGGATTTCTACCGAGATTATTTAAAAAATTTACTCGGATAGAATGCAGAACGTCTACAATTTTTAAAATTTCATGATGGCAATAATATCTAAGAGAGTGAGAGCACAGGAATTTTTAAATGTATGAAAAGCTGGTGGATATACTTTCTTGTAGTTACGAGGTTACTAGTCAGTAGGTACTCTAGAGTAGTCAGTAGTCCCATAGACTTTGGTCAATAATTGATAACTGGTGGTGAGGGTTCTATTCGACACATTTTCAATGTACATTTACATAGGATTGCAATTTTACGTTTCTGTTTACATAGCCATATAGTTATTGCTTCCGAGTCTACCAAGGTAGCGGAAGCTTTGTTTTCACTTTTCAAGGGCAAAAAAAGTTCTCCAAAATCAAAATTTTCACTCGCGTTTTGCGTTTTAGACCTTTCTGAACATTTTTGGTTCCGTGTCTGTCTGTCTGTGTGTCTGTCTGTATGTGTGTCTGTCATGAATTCCTTGTAACGCGCACAACTATACGACGTTATTGTGCGATCTCTGTGAAAATTTTAGGTATTGTGCGGGTTGGTGTGTAGTTGGTCCCCTATGAAAATCATCACCTTCGGACTGCTAGTAGCCACTGCGCATGCGCAAAGGTGGATTTCCTTGTAACGGCCTTAACTTCCACATTTTCTACCCGATTTCGATTAAATTTTCAGGGATTATGCGGATTAGGTTGCAGATGGTCCCCAATGGAGATCATCAACCCCGGACTGATAGTAACCGCTGCGCATGCGCAAACGTGAATTCCTTGTAACAGCCATAACATTCACCTCTTCTACCCGATTTCGTTGAAATTTTCGGGGATTATGCGGATTCGATTGTAGATGGTCCCCAATGAAGATCATAAACCCCGGACAGATAGTAGCCGCTACGCATGCGCAAACGTGAATTCCTTGTAACAGCCATAACATTTACAATTTTCATCCGTATTTGATAAAATCAAAATTAAATTTTGTTGGTTTACGTTTCAAGGTCAGTACGTAGAATCCGAAAATCGAATAAAAAATTTTCCGTCCGTCCGCCTTACGCGGCACTTTCCTCACTTAGCATTGACCGATTTTGATGAAATTTGATATGTGGGCTCCATTTGGGGTGTAGTTGTGCCCCGAAGCTTTTGGTTGATGTAGGTCACTTCTAAGGGTTGAAAAATAAGGGTTGAAATTTTGAAAACGTCCTTGCTCAAAAAGGGCGTATAAACGTATAAAGGTATTGTTTTTCCATCAATTTAAGATAGTAAGTAGGTGTACTAGCAAACCCTAGTAGGGTGTATAGTTCAGGAAATCATGTAGAACTAAATATAGTCGAAGAATAGAGTAATTTTATTTTTATGTAAAATTATTGATTTAGCCCTAACCCCTAAGGAGCTCCTCCTAGCAAGATATAATAGTAACGACGAAACAAAAAACGAAATACAATCTCTAAAGCCTTTGCTGTAGGTATATGAAAAAATAATTTGATCTGACCGGGAGGTATGGAGAAGCTGAGCTGACCGCGTGGGAGGGCCGTAGGGATTCGGAGGCTGTAGATGTTCGATTGGTCACCAACTCTCAAGGCAGGAAGCCAGCATCAACCGTATGGCTGGAAAAGCAGGTGGGTAGTCAGGCCAAATAGGACGAAAAAGGGTTGATCGACGAGAGAAATGTCGACAAGGCTGCTCCCGATGCCCTGGATCTGCAATAGACGAGTCGGGAATTTCATAAATTTCTCTACATGGTTTACCCAGTACAGATCCGGAGAAGCTGATGCCAATATTTTCGGAACTTACATAATTGATGATTTAGGGTAGCTAGACGCTGTAGAAATGGTCGAAATGGTGGTTCAGATGGAGGTTCTGCGAGGAAATCCAGCTTTGGGTAGAAAATTGAGAAGCTCAGATTCAGCGTAGGTAGAATGAGACGACTGAAGCGGTGGCCAGCTCGACCGATGGTTGTGCGGTGATCCCCTCCAAACACAACGCTCACGAAAACAGGTGCATAGTCGAGTCCACCGATAACGCACTCCCGGTCCCGTTACATTTCAATAAAAATAATTAAACTTCTACGACATGTAGCTACCTGAATAGTTGGCCGCAACATGCCGCCCACCTAAATTTTGGTCAAATTTATGAGGAAGGATAGGATGGTTGGGTCAGAGGTAGGAGGGGTACCAGCTTGGCAACAGGACGTTTGTAGGTAGATTGAGCAGTCTTGATGGTGGCGACTCGCACGACGCCATCTTGGCCTGGCTGGACCTTTATAACCTTACCAACTGGCCAAGACAAGGGAGGTGAATCGTCTTTCAATAATACAAGGTCCCCAATCTTCAGATTTTCGGAATTTTGAGTCCACTTGGGTCTTCTCTGAAGGGTGCTCAGGTATTCAGTTCTCCACCTCTGCCAAAATCTCTGACTTAGACTGTACACATACTGCCATCTGTCTAATAGGTTCTCTTTGAGGTCATGGTAGGAAGGCTGTTGAACTGTGACGAGCGGTTCCCCCACCAAAAAATGTCCAGGGGACAGGTAGTCGGTTTCATCCGGGCTTGATGATAGTGGGCACAAGGGTCGGGAGTTTAGGATGGCCTCGACCTTGTAGAGGAATGTAGCTAACTCTTCATAGGTCAAAATGGCGTTGTTCACTACTTTGGAGAGGTGCCCTTTGACCGATTTGACTCCTGCTTCCCAGATCCCACCCATGTGTGGGGTGAGAGGTGGGTTGAAATGCCACGTTATGTTAGCTGTTGTGGCATAGTTAATTAGCTCATTTTGAGTCTCAGCTGACCTGAACCAATTGCCAAGTTCTCGGAGGTAGTTTGCAGCTCCTAGAAAGTTACTCCCTTGATCCGAATAGATATCAGTAGGAAGACCCCTTCGTGAGGTGAACCTTTCTAGAGATGCGAGAAAGGCCTCAGTAGTCAGTCGTGTAACTGCTTCTAAATGGAGGGCCTTTGTGGCCATACAGACGAACAAACAAAGGTAGACTTTGCTGACTTGTGCTTTGCGCCTTGAAGACTCTTTCATTTGAAACGGACCTGCAAAGTCGATCCCAACCTGAAGAAAAGCTCGCCGCCCACCTTGAACCCGAGAAGTAGGAAGATCACCCATAATCGGCACTGCAACCTTGGCTTTCGACCGATAACAAGTGGTGCACTTGAAACCGCGTTGACGAATGAGACGTCTCAGAGAAGGAACCCAGTAGCCCTTCTGGATGATTGCTTGCAGAAGATTAGGTCCTGGATGTAGGTAAACTTTGTGAAAGTGGTCGACCATCAGAATTGTGAGATGCGCATCAGTAGGCATTAAAATGGGATGCTTTTGAGAATCACTAAGGTCAGACCTTTTCAACCGTCCTCCGACTCGAACAATGCCTGCTGTATCTACAAATGGTTGTAATGCAGCGAAATTTTGAACTACTACTTGGAACGGTCGACCCTGTAGAAGATGATGATGTTGTACCCATTTTATGCAGGACTCACGTGCTAGATCGAGTTCAAATAGCTTTAGAGGACCCGTTCGCATCCAACAACAACAACATCCTACGTGTTTGACATTATATACCCATCGCTTGACCCATGCCATCACTCTAAGTACTCTCATAAATGACGAAAATCGTTTCATCCAAGCAATCCAAGGGATTTCACTGTAGGAAGTGATTAACACAGGCGAACTAGTGGATTTTACTTCGGGGAGATCAATGACGACACTAAATGAGGGCGATGGCCAACTTTCTTGTGATTGGGTGAGCCAGTGTGGCCCCGTCCACCACGAATCATCTGAGAGCAGTTGCGATGGCAAAATACCTCGGGATGCAATGTCGCAGGGGTTTTCTTCTGTGTCAACGTGTCTCCACGTGCAGTGCTCAGCCAGTTCATGGATTCTGGCCACTCTGTTGGCCACAAACGTATGGAGCTTGAAGGCGGGCATGTTCAGCCAGCTAAGCACAATGGATGAGTCCGTATGAAACGTAGGTGGATGCATAGATGATGGCAAGGACGCGATAAGTGTCTGATTGGCGGCATACAATTGTGCTAGGAGAAGAGATCCACTCAATTCAAGGCGTGGTACGGACATTGCTTTGGTTGGTGCAAGTTTAGACTTCGAAGTTAGTAAGGATACTTGCCAGCCACAATCTGGTGTGCAGACTCGGAGATACAAGACTGCAGCATACCCTCTCAGCGATGCATCTGAAAACCCGACAACGTGGTATTCATAGTTACCAACCGTTTTTAGAAATCGAGGAATTCGAAGTTTTGATAGCAGAGGCAGCTCATTGAGAATGGTATCCCACTGGAGCTTGGTTTGTTCTGGAACTGGGTCGTCCCATTTTAAATCCAACTTCCACAAGTCCTGTACAACTCCTTTCATCATCAAAGTAACTGGTGTTAAAAAACCGAGAGGGTCGTAAAGCCTGGCTATCACGGACAAAATTCCTCGTTTTGAATAAACTACTTTCGGAGTTTTGAAGGAAAACAAAAAGGCATCTTCTTCTGGCTCCCACTGCAAACCTAGGAGCTTGACCCAGGAATCTTCTTTGTCTGACAGGGAAACAGAGTTCTTGACTGACCCATCTTGCACTGAATCCAAGATTCTCTGAGAGTTGCTCACCCATTTGCTGAGTTGGAACCCGCCTTTCTTCAGCAGGTCCACTAATTGATGTTTCAATTCTAAAGCTTCTCCCTCAGATGCTGCTCCTGTGAGTGCGTCATCCACATAGATTTCCCTTTCAAGAACGTTAGAAGCTAGGGGGTAGTTGGTCCCATGGTCCACGCATAGCTGTTTTAGCACTCGTAACGCTATGAACGGTGAACAAGCTAAACCAAATGGCAGAGTCTTGAGCTCCAGCAATTGGATGTCTTGATTCTTGTGAAAACGCCAGTAGATGTGAAGGTAGGCTCTATCTTGTTCCTCAATCTCTATCATTCGAAACATCTTGACGACATCGGCCGAAAAAACGATTTTATGTTTACGAAATGACATCACAACATCCTTAATATCTCGTTGAAGCTTTTCTCCCACGAGCAAATGCTCATTTAGAGAGCCATTTAACACTGGAACGCTAGCATCAAAAACAACGCGCATTTTGATAGCATTGTTCTCTTCCTTGGTTATGTAGTGATGTGGGATAACGAAGCGAGAATTCCCAGTGGCAGGAGCCATGTGATCAAGTTGAAGATACTCGTGGATGGTATTGTGATAGCTGGTCCTGATGTCTGTGTTGGCCTCAAGCTTCTTCTCAAGGTTTAGAAACCGTTTGTATGCAGCATATGAAGAATCACCTACGTTCGGTGGATACTCCTTAAATGGAAGTTTCACCTGATAACGGCCATCGGGAAGTCGAGAATGTGTCTGCACAAAGTGTTCCTCACACTGTTCATCTTCAGGGTTACGGAGAAGTGGGGGTACGCTTGGCTCTTCAATCTCCCAAAATCTTTTCAACTGGCAGTTGAGATCACTGTCTGCAGTCATGGAAAATAGTGATGATGAGGAATCTAGATTAGCGCCGTCGCACACCTTACCCAACACAATATACCCAAATATAGATGAAAATAGCCTGGCTTGGCTATCTTCAATAGGAATGATTGAACCAGTCATGATCTGAGAGAAGAGGTCTGCTCCCATGAGGAAATCAATGGCAGAGGGCTTCCAGAAGGTCGGGTCGGCCAATTCGTATCTGGAACAGTGATTCACGAAGTCCAACGGTAGAGAGCTGGATGGTAAGAAAGATGTTACATTAGCCACTACTATTGCATCGGTGCGTAACTGGAGTGTTGGACGGTTCCTAGGGCGCAAGATGCAAGTGGTTTTTCCCTTGGTTCCCTCAAAAGGTGTTTGACCAATTCCAGAAATCCGCTTGTGAAGATGTTGCATTGTCAGACCTAGTTTGGTAACACACTTCTGCGTGATGAAAGAGTTTTGGCTCCCCGAATCAACCACAACTCGGACAGTCTGGTATTCACCACGGGCGTCTAGCACTTCAACTAAGGCCGTACCCAGTATGACTTGACCATCACCTCTGATAGCCGCACAACTCACTGTTGACAGAGATGTGCTTGAAGTAGAAGCGTTGGAAGACAAACAACTTCTATGTAGCGAAGAATGATGTCGCTCGGAGCAGAATCTGCAACTCCATTTCGATGGACAGGATTCCGCGTCATGGGTAGGCGTTAGACAGTTGAAGCACCCTTTCCATCCATCAATGAGCTTCCATTTGTCCTCAACTGATGCCTTATGAAAAATCTCACAGCTGAGCAGATGATGATGCTGATTCTTGCATACCACACAAATCGGATGCTTTGATGGTGTTGAACTGGAGTGCGACTTCTTGTTTGTTTTGGAAGCTGTACCTTGATTTTGAGTTAGTAACGAAGTTTTTGCAGGAGTCCTAGGCTGCGGCGGCTTCAATGGTTTCGGCGATTTGGTGAATGTTGTGTTATTAGAATAACTACTGGAAGGTACACTGGCATTAGCAAGCGTTAACGAGATTAACCTCTCCCGAACAAACTTAATTAGCGAGTCGATAGATGGAAACGCTATGTCTTTATTAGCGATCTCGAACTGCTCCCGTGTACCTACCTCTAACGCACGAACAGCCAGGTGAAACAGGATAAAATCTGCCGAATCCGTGATGTTGAGCAAATTGAACGCCGCTACGCTATCACCTACTTTGGAAAGAAACGCCTTCATTGATTCGGGTGTCACCTTACCTGTGGCCGGCTTAGCTCCCAAAATTTGATCTAAGTAATTCGCAGCTAGAAGTCGTTTGTTGTCAAAAGTGTCCTTGACAGCCTTCCAAGCAATAGAATAGTTTACATCGGAAATGCTTAAGTGACTAATGACGCTGAATGCCGAACCCCTTAAAGCAGACCTGAGGTAATGAAGCTTATCAATGTCAGACATGGCCCTATCGTTCTGCACTAATGATAGAAAAGAGTCCCGAAATTTAGGCCACTCAGATGGTTGACCATCAAAGGTGGGAAGTTCCAATTTGGGTAAACTTCTAGAAATTCTACTAGTGGACTCATTACCACCGACAGTTGCATTTACCATGGTAAGCTGGTTGGATCTATTAACCTCAGCATCGTGCATATTCAATAATTCAGCATACTTAGTAGAGCTAAAGTAGTAGGACTTAGTTGTCTTACGAAGTTCCGTGGCCATGGAATCAGGTACATTAGTTGCACCTTCATCCTGCAAAGATTCGTATTCAAACCATACATCTTCGAAGCGAGCAAAAGTTGACTCGAGTTGTTTGAGCATACCCCGAAAGAATGCTACGGATTCCTTGTCAGAGGGGTCGGCCGAAGCCTTTTTACCCCATTCCTTGATATTCCTGAGTGTATTCGAAAAATCTGTGAGTTTTCGAACGTAGGATGTAGTCAATTTTCCAAAATCCTTGTCCATATTGAGCGATAAAGAAATACGGACCTAAGTTCAATGGTAATAGGAAACGGAAGGAATTTTATTTATTGCGGAAGGGATGCGGAATTATGGTAGGTTTAGGTAATTGACCCTTGACAATAAATTGAATACTGCGGGCAAATGTTATTACTAAATTCGGCGAACCAATTTTAGTGTTGCGTGAATAACACAAAGTAGGTAGGTACCTATTATTTCGTGTTCAAACTAATGCTCCGATGTCGAATGTTCATAATAACAAATGAAGTAATTAGTATTGCTAGTTCTACCTACTCATAAAATTGCTGCAAATATATAATGATTATGTAGCAATTACAACTCCGCCAATGTTCACATAAGGTGAATGTTCGAAATAGATCAATTCGCACTCAACAAAATATTCAGAGTCTTAGATAGGTGAAACACAGTTTGTTTGTGTCTACTGCGATTCAATCTAATAATCAATTATAGTGAATAATTATTAAATTGAAATTTCGTAAATTTACTTGATAAATTCGAAAACAGCCTACCTACTTACTGTTTGGAAATAGCTTAAATAGTTTAGCTTAGATTTTCATGAAACACTGCAAGTAGGTACCTAAAGAAACTATTTTATGTAGATAATGTTTCTTCTCGAATTTGTACTCAAACGTAAATTTTATTGGAGGAATAGAGTCCAATATATAGTTGTAATGTGGTTCTTAAGCGCAACCACGCTCTGCTACCAAAAAATGTACTAGCAAACCCTAGTAGGGTGTATAGTTCAGGAAATCATGTAGAACTAAATATAGTCGAAGAATAGAGTAATTTTATTTTTATGTAAAATTATTGATTTAGCCCTAACCCCTAAGGAGCTCCTCCTAGCAAGATATAATAGTAACGACGAAACAAAAAACGAAATACAATCTCTAAAGCCTTTGCTGTAGGTATATGAAAAAATAATTTGATCTGACCGGGAGGTATGGAGAAGCTGAGCTGACCGCGTGGGAGGGCCGTAGGGATTCGGAGGCTGTAGATGTTCGATTGGTCACCAACTCTCAAGGCAGGAAGCCAGCATCAACCGTATGGCTGGAAAAGCAGGTGGGTAGTCAGGCCAAATAGGACGAAAAAGGGTTGATCGACGAGAGAAATGTCGACAAGGCTGCTCCCGATGCCCTGGATCTGCAATAGACGAGTCGGGAATTTCATAAATTTCTCTACATGGTTTACCCAGTACAGATCCGGAGAAGCTGATGCCAATATTTTCGGAACTTACATAATTGATGAGTTAGGGTAGCTAGACGCTGTAGAAATGGTCGAAATGGTGGTTCAGATGGAGGTTCTGCGAGGAAATCCAGCTTTGGGTAGAAAATTGAGAAGCTCAGATTCAGCGTAGGTAGAATGAGACGACTGAAGCGGTGGCCAGCTCGACCGATGGTTGTGCGGTGATCCCCTCCAAACACAACGCTCACGAAAACAGGTGCATAGTCGAGTCCACCGATAACGCACTCCCGGTCCCGTTACATTTCAATAAAAATAATTAAACTTCTACGACATGTAGCTACCTGAATAGTTGGCCGCAACAGTAGGTATTGAATTTTTAGAATTTTGAAAGACCACGCGGATCCCTGTAGGACCAACCGTTCGCTCCCTACGAGAACTTAAGGGTTGGACTCACGATAAATCAGTAACACAAGTGTGAATCGCAAAGGAGGCCCATCAAAGTAGGATCGCTGTAGGTACGTGGTTATTTCAACATTTTGAGCAGTTTAAGTGGTTTTATTATGAGTTCTGGTGGATTGTAACTATCAAAGACTGATCTCGATGTTCTGTGGGCTTTATACGGTCATTCCTCGCAGCCATCGAAGCCATCCTTTTTGCCCAAAAACGCAACATACCCAAAGCCATCAAAATTAAATCAGACACCATAAATTTTTCCCCCTCAGTAAAATACCTCGGACTACACCTTGACAAACTTCTAACATTCAGAGAACACATACAGCAGACTAACAACAAAGCCTTAAGCAAACTAAGTAGATTCTACCCCCTTTTCAAATCCCACTCCCTAAATCAGAACATGAAACTTTTAATTTATAAAACAATCATCCGCCCGACCATAACGTACGCCTCACCAATATGGCACACAACAGCCCACACTCATCTCCATAAACTCCAGATTACCCAAAACAAATGTATCCGCTTAGCAACAAATAGCCCCCTCCGCACCAACCTTGAAACCCTTCACTCACACCTCCAGATTGATCCACTTCACATACACATTCAAAAATTTGCCGACAAATTCCGTTCTTCCTTACCAGTGCATCAAAACCCCCTCCTACACCAAGTTCAAACGTCAATAAAACCCCGTTGGGGGTCGTGGCGAGTTAGGACCCCCTAACTCCCCGTCCCGTAAATACCTGTAAATATTGCAAGACTGTAAATAGTGTATATAGCCCAGTAGAGTAAATTGTATATAATCCCCCCCCCCCCCCCCCCAGTAGTTTTAAGTTAGGTACCTAGTCATTTTGAAATTATAAAATATGTTGTAAGGTTTTTCTTCCTAAAATTTTCCTTCAAGCTAAGCCACTCTCTCATCTTACAAACTTTACTTATCCTTATTAAATTAATAAAAATCACTATTTAGACATAAGAAACCTATACTGGTTGGAAATGTTACCTATCAAATTCATGTCACATTGTATAATGTACTATTTTTCTGCAAATAAAAAATTTCGTATTTCGTATTTCGTATTCCACGCAGAACAAACCGGCGCGGCGCTCGTCCGATCACCGAAGTCAAGCTGCGTCGGGCGTGTTTAGCAACTGGATGGGTAACCGCCTGAGAACTCCGCCTGCTGTAGAGATCTTTTTTTGCTCAATATTTAATACAATTTATTAAATATTGAGCAAAAAAAGGTTTAATGTTTAAAGCACATTTAATGTGCTAAAATTTTAATTTCAAGTTTGCAACATTTGAGCCTTATTACCAATTATAATAAGTAATTTATTATTATACAACGAGTAACGTTGTAATGATTCATTAAGTTTCGAATCGAGTGTTGAGAGTTCATAATGAAGTTTGTTTGGAAACAAACTTCATTGTGAAGGTAGTAGTTGCCTACTTACAAGTGGTAGGTAAAAAAAAAAATAGTGACAATGGCGAAGTTGTTATTTATACGGGAAAATAATAAACCTTTGTGAAATAATTTCAGCGTTTTAATTTCCAACGTTCTCGTCGCAATGCTGAAAATAAAAATCTCACGTAAGAATAATCTCTGCGTTGGGGGGAAATTCTCCAATTTATTTACAAACATGCCATTATCAATCCATAAAATTGTCTTAGCAATATTGAAAATCAAATCTTCACGTATGAAATAAATTCTGCGTTGAGGGGGGAAATTCTCCAATCTATTTTCAAATTGGCCATTTTTAATTTTCAACATATGCGTCGCATTATCGAAAATCAGATCCTGAGGAATGAAATAAATTCTGGGGTAAAAAATGTATTCAGGAGGGAGAAATACCTATTCATTTCATGATCAGAGATGCAAAGTAACACATCGCATCCAGCTGAGGGAAATATTCCGAGGACGTGTGAGAACTCTAACCTGTTACACCCTTTTTGGGAAACCCCTGGGAGAATCTGCTTCGCCAGGAACCCTAGCAACAAGCTCTTGGGTGCGCTTGCGTCTTTTTTCCCGCTAGAGTTTTGGGTTTCTCAGTTTGAAAATCGAGGCGAGCCGACTGTACGAGGCAGCACCGACTTGCGAGGAGATTCGAGGTGAAGGGAGAAAATTCTGTTGAAGGAAATCTCGTAAGTTCATTGCATAGAGGTGACTCTGCAATGGATGATGAAGCTTTAGAACGTTAGACGAATAATTTCACGTATTTGTGGCTTCCCACTAGAATATCTCCCTAATTCGCGACGAATAAATAATTTTATTACGGGGTGGAAAAATTCACCCCGGCGATAGCCTCAGCGATCTGAAGAGCGGACTTGGACATCAAGAGGCGCCCCCGCCCCGCCAAATTCAGCCAGCAACCCGTCATCATATACCATCCAGACCTGGGATTCGAACCCAGGCCTCCAGCGCACCAACGTGGTAGCAGTTTGAAGCGCTAACCACTGCGCCAAACCGGAGATGTCCAATCCAAAATTTTTTTTTGGACTTGAACTAAACCATATACACGTGGTATGACCTCACGCGCGTCATTTCCGATAACAATAATTCATCACCTTTTAGTGATTCGGTATTTTGGTTTATTTTTGTGAATGGTTGCTGTTTCGAATCGTCAAACACTAGTCGTGTAGCATGACTTCCCGAGCAAATTTTCGGTAGACCGACCGACGTTTTTCAACGATTTTCTTCTCATCTGTAAGTGACGGCGGGCTTTTTTTCTGTCGATTCAGCCAATTAGTCGTGTAAATATTCAGGTATAATATAAAATATAGCTTTTTCCAGTGAAATTTATAATTTTTCCAACAAAATTCATACATTTACTTATTGAGGTGTCGTTGCACTTGCGTAGTCAATCATAGGTGGAACGGATGATAAAAAGTAGGTTCCTATATAAAAACTCGTTTTTGTAATTTACGTAGGCTTGTAAAATGCCATTTTGATACGAATACTAAAATTCCGAATTATTTTGGTAGGAATATCAAAATTTTGAAATATAAGGTGAATAAGAGGTTCCAATTGAAATATGCCTACTTATACAAAAAGGTGGAAAAAACGTCTGCCAAGTGGGTGAGGCACATAGCTTCCTCGTATCCATAACCCGATTATATAGATTATCCGATGCATAGTAGTTAATCTCAAAAAACCAATCACTAATTACCTTTCACTACCCTCATAGGGGACCATCTACACGCTAACTGGACAATCCTAGAAAATTTCATCAAATTCGGATGACAAATTAAGCGAGTAAATGTATGTGATTGGATCAAAAAAATACTTAGCCTCGGCTGGGATTCGAACCCGGGACCCCTATCTATGCGCTACCTACTTCTGAGCTATTGAGACCTAGTGATTTATTGAATAGGATTTGAGATTCTCACAGGGGGCCATCCCTCTATGAATGAATCCCTCTATGAAAAACCATTCTCTATGATTTTCATAGGGGACCATCTAAACACTACTCTGTAACATCCCTGAAAATGTTATTGAAATCGGATGGAAGATGTGGAAGTTACGGCTATTACAAGGAATTCACGTTTGCGCATGCGCAGTCGCTTTTATCAGTCCGGGGATGATGATTTTCATAGGGGACCGTCTACACACCAGACTACCTACCTACCACGTACCTACTTCACAATCAAGTTTATTTGAAAGAAATGAAAGCTCCACATTCATTTCGAAAAAACAGGGAGTTGTGGGTGCCTTCATTATGACATTTGAATACTTGTTGCTAAGGACGCAAAACTGAGTACAACTCGAAGAAACGAACAGCAATCGCATTTTGGTCAGATATAATTTTAACGGAGATTAGGCCTCTTTTGCGATTCACACTCGTGTTTCTGATTTATCATAAGTCCAACCTCAAGTTCTCATAGGGAGCGAACGGTTGGTCTTATAGAGCTCCTTTGTGGCCTCATTCGATTCTTAAAATTCAATACTGTCTTAAATTGATGTAAAAACAATTTATATCAAAATTTTTTGAGCTCGGGCGTTTTCAAAATTTTAACCCTTAGAAGTAACTGGCATCTACCAAAAGCTTCGGGGTACAACTAGACCCCAAATGGAACCCATGTCGATACCTTAAAGCACAAAGGTGCTATGTCCAAAAATGGAGTTTTGAAAAAAACGCAAAAGAAATTATCACCAATGCACAATTTCTACAATAATGGCTTATCACACTGAACTTTTTAATTTCCGTACCTTGAAACGTAAACCAACAAACATTGAGGGGGGTTAAACTTTTTTTCTTGGTCGATTCCAAAGGTTCATTATTGAAAATAATAAACCAAAACATCTGACCCACGTCATTGTAATCACAACATAGTCCTATAATGATTATTGGAGTGTCATGACTCGCAGAGTGAGAGAAAAAACGTCTGCCAAGTGGGTGTGGGACATAGCTTCCTCGTATCCATAACCGGATTATATAGATGATCCGATGCATAGTAGTTAATCTAAAAAAAACCAATCTCTAAGTACCTGCCACTACCCTCATAGGGGACCATCTACACGCTATTCTGGACAATCCTAGAAAATGTCATCAAATTCGGATGAAAAATTAAGTGAGTAGATGTATGTGATTGGATCAAAAAAATACTTAGCCTCGGCTGGGATTCGAACCCGCGACCCCTGGGGGACTGTCGAAGTTATGGCTGTTACAAGGAATTCACGTTTGCCCATGCGCAGTCGCTTCTATCAGTCCGGGGATGATGATTTTCTTAGGGGACTATCTACAACCTAATCCACATAATCCCTGAAAATTTCATCGAAATCGGGTGGAAAATGTAGAAGTTATGGCCGTTACAAGGAAATTAACGTTTGCGCATGCGCAGTGGCTGCTATCAGTCCAAAGATGATGATTTTCGTAGGCAACCATCTGAATACTAATCTGTAACATCCCTGAAAATTTCATCGAAATCGGATAGAAAATGTAGAAGTTATGGCCGTTACAAGGAATTCACGTTTGCGCATGCGCAGTCGCTTTTATCGGTCCGGGGATTATGAATTTCATAGGGGACTACCTACACACCAACCCGCACTATTCCTGAAAATTTCATAGAAATCGGACAATAACTTCGTATAGTTATGCGCGTTACAAGGAATTCATGACAGACACACAGACAGACACGGAACCAAAATTGTTCAGAAAGGTCTTAAACGCAAAACGCGAGTGAAAATTTTGATTTTGGAGAACTTTTTTTTTCGTCCTTGAAAAGTGAAAACAAAGCTTCCGCTACCTTGGTAGACTCGGAAGCAAAAATTGAGACCTGGGTAGAGTACACACATTTTTTCACACACTTATACATATTCCTTGTTGAGATCCAACAAAAATGGGGGAAGAAACAGATTGAACACATAAGAACCAGTCATACTACCATTAAGTTTTAAAAACCTCAAACTTTGAAAACCTAGTTGGTGCCTGAATTTGAAATAATTTATAAGTATTTCAATAATATTGGAAATAAGTCGGTCGAAAATAATCAAGAATGAAAATTCTCAAGGTGAAACCAGCTCAACTGTGAAGATGAATAGGGACTGTTCTGTATAGAATGAAAAACGGGGAGTAGGAAGGTAGGTAGACAGGGGCAAACAACCTACCTGCCCTGAAATATGCGAGGAGGTAAAACCAGGTATCGATCTTTCGTTCGACATTCCTCTTTTCAGACAAGATACTACACACTTCAAAGATGATGAATAGCCTGGTTTGCATCATTCTTATTGTTATTGTTCATATTGCATTACCCTTCGGCTAAAATTCAAGAAACATGGAACATTTTTTGTTTGCTTGATGTTTCCTTTTACAAGGAATTTGTTCTCTGTTGTTTTAATTTAGCTCTGTATGGGCCCGCTTTTCAAATTGCTCGTCTTTTCATTCACATCTTCATGTCCCAAAAGTATTGATATTATTAAAAAATCGAAAACATCTAAAACGTCGAAGAACGCATCGCAACTAAAAGCCTAGGTTACAAGATCCTTTGATTACTTTTTGGTAAAAACGATTCCAGCCAACTACATAAATAAAAATCGAAGATGGTTCTTGCCATGCATATAGGTGACATAACTTCGACAGAAAAATGAAATTGGCAACAGAGAAGGTTTATGATTACAACAACGCAGAGAAGGAATGCTGAACCATGCAAAGAGAAGGATTGAGGACCAAGCAACAGGAGAATATCAGGCTCTGGATTGGCAGAGTTTGCACTATCAATGAGGACCGTGGTGGTTCGAAACTCGGCGCTTCGCCCCTCTAACACCGGAGTGATGAAATATATTGTTTAGTAACGCATGCATTCCAAGGGACGTCTCATTGGATAAGCATCAGGTCAATTGGTTTAAAGTGGCTTACCACATGGTTTGTAAGTGATAAAACATTTTCACTCGATGTATTTCAGGCAAGAAATAGTGGTCTCTCCCCCCCCCCCTCACACTTATTCACTATAACACTTCTAGCGGCATGGGAGCATCGAATTTGGAGAGCTTTTGAATATCCATGATGATGAGTTAGGGTGTTTTCAAAATTTCATACTTTATTTTTCAACCCTTAGAAGTGACCTACATCAACCAAAATCTTTGAGGCACATCTAGACCCCAAATGGAGCCTACATACCGAATTTCATCAAAATCGGTCAATGCAAAGTGGGGAAAGTGCCGCGTACGGCGGATGGACGGCCAAATTTTTAGTCGATTTTTGGATTCTACGTACCTACCTCGAAACGTAAACCAACAAATTTTGAGGGGGTGTTATAGAAAATTTTTTCTTGGTCGATTCCAAAGGTTTATTATTGAAAATTATGAACCGAAAACCCACAAAATATGCGGTTTATGGAGTCCTGGCACCGTGGTGGCACCACTATTAGTTCCATGGTGGTACAGAGGACAATTCATCTCTCTCTCCTTTACTCAATTTAAAAGCTTAGGTACAATTAATAAGCTGTAAAGGAACCGAAAAATTGGACATTTTGTGAATATTATCCCTCCACTCGCCCCCTCCCCATGCTAATTTTGATACTCTGGTGAAATAGTGTGAAATTAGGGTGATTTTTGAGTCGAACAAAAAAAAGAAACACGCAAATCGGTTGGAAATTGAGGCCTGGGCAGAGCTTACAAGATTATGCCCACAAGCGCACGGTTTTTTAGCATTAACCCCCCCCCCCTTTGCCCCCTTTAAAGGCAAAATTCGAAATTCCGGCGACGCAGTGCACAACTATAATAGGAGTTGGAGGTGTCGTGGGGGAGGGGGGGGGGTTCGGAGGAGAGAGCCATCTCGCGGGATAAAATTCCGAACTGTTTGAAGTGTAACTCAATATCCCTCTCCCAATATTTGAGTTTTTCTAAAATTAAAGTAAAAAATAAAAATGTGGAAGATGGTGGAAATGCCACCTTTGTGCTTCAAGGTATCGATATATAATGATAGCATCGTTACCTCAAACGAACAAGTGATCAATCTATCAAATTGTATCAACGCTGAAAATTACGGTTTGAACTGTTTCTCAACATGAAGCCTTCGTGTTATGAAACAGAGCTTCTGCGTAGGAACAGCTCTCCATCAAAACCTCCAATCAAAACATGACGCACAAATAGTTTTGTAAGTGAAAACTATTATCATCCTAATGACAGTAGTCGATTTGAACGAACAAGCGGTGAATCTTTGAAAATAGAATGATCCGATCGAGTGATTTCGGCTACGAATACCTATGATGATGTGAACAGTTTCTTTAAGTTATTATTTTAGCATGGAACATGCTGTAGCTAACACCTAACTGGACAAAAACGTGACCAAACCGTGGAACGAAAGTAGCGCGGGATTTTGCAATGATTTTCACTTGCAACCGACCCGTTTCAAGGGAAATGTATCGCCGTTAGTTTTCATCCCACGAAAATCGTTCGCCACTCGTTGAAAAGCCCTCAATTTATGCGTAAATTATACAGGGTGTCCCCGGAAACGTCTTCCCCCCCCCCCCCCCTGCTAAAATAGTCCAGATAGTGGTAAAAAGAAATTTTTTTTGGAATCTTCATGATTTTGGTTTATTATTTTCAATAATGAACCTTTGGAATGGACCAAGAAAAAAAAATTTTAACACCCCCTGAAAATTTGATGGTTTACGTTTCAAGGTACGTAGAATCCAAAAATCGAATAAAAATTTGGCCGGCCGTACGCCGCACGCGGCACTTTTGCCACTTAGCATTGACCGATTTTGATGAAATTTGGTATGTAGGCTCCATTTGGGGTCTAGTTGTGCCCCGAAGCTTTTGGTTGATGTAGGTCACTTCTAAGGGTTCCAAAATCAATTTTGAAATTTTGAAAATGCCCTAACTCAAAAAAAATTTGATATAAAAGTATTGTTTTTCCTTCAATTTAAGATTCTATAGAATTTTTAAAAATTTTTGAGACCACGCGGAGCTCTGTAGGACAAACCGTTCGCTCCCTACGAAAATTTAAGGGTTTATATTGAAATATATATATATATAAATCAAAACACGAGTGTGAATCGCAAAAGAGGCCTAATCTCCGTTCAAATTAGAGCTGACCGAAATGCGATCGATGGTTGGTGATTTTGATTTTTTTTCTAATTTTTTTATTTTATTTTTTTTTTATTATTTTTTTTCATATTGGATGGTTGGTGATTTTGTAGACGAGTGATCTATATAGAAAAATATAAACCATTTTGTAATAATTTGCAGCGTTTTCCCAAGGGTCTCAAATGTGACCACGGTGCGCTATAGATAGTTTTCCGCGTCGAACAAAAAAATAAGTACGAAAATCGGTTGGAAACTAAGGCCTGGGCAGACGACACAAGATTTTGTCACACACACACACACACACACATACAGACATACACCTATGGCTTTTTCCGCAGATTTGGATTCAGAAAGGTCTAAAACGGATTACTGTGTGTGGTTGTTCTTTTTTCTGTTGAGTGTTGTCCAACTTTACCCCAGATCAATTGCATGAGGACGCCCAAGTCTTACTGTTGGACGTTCTAAAAAGGCCTACGTTTTCGGAGTGATGAAAAAGGCGCGTGACCGATTTTCATCCCCCTTTCGCGTAACGTTTTTCGGATAGTTACCGTAGGGCGATAACATAACATATCCCATGTTAAACATATACGAAATTATTTGCGTTGTTGAGGTAAGTAATAGCAAGAGGGCGTCGCCCAACTTGGTCCCAAAAAGTGCCGCAATTGGGTGGTCACTTTGGTCCGCTTACGCGGAGATGCGAGAGGTCAACTTGTTTCCGTCTAAAGACGATGAGCGTGGTAGCAGATAAGGTGTTTTACAAAGGATTCGAGTACACTTTTCACAAGCAGTTAGTCGGGAATGCGGAGCGTTGGGTGTGCGCGTTTGCGAGCGAGGTTCAAATGCACATGTTTTCTCCAAATATTCGAGAGGGACGTGATGGAGGTTTCTCCTCATAATCATGAGCTGGAGTGTAAGGTGGAAGTGGAAGGTAAGGTATGAAGGTATTCCATGCAATTATGCTAGGTAATTCGGGCAGTCAAAATTTCATTGCTGGTATTTGTTTGCTATGAATGTAGCTGGTCGGTGAGGACGGCATTGCGTGAATGTCCGGAGAATGAGGTTTCAAACAAAATAGCGAAGAGTATTCGGTATGGAGAAAAAAACGCCCGTACTCCCAAAATCGAGAGAAAACGTTATTTCCACGGTACGAGATATGGATGTGAAAACGCTGCAAATTATTATACAAAGGTTTATTATTTTTCTATGTAGATCACTCGTCTGCAAATAACACGACTTTGCCATTGTTACCACCAACCAACATGAAGAAAAACATCGATCGCATTTCGGTCAGCTGTAATTTGAACGGGGATTAGGCCTCTTTTGCGATTCACACTCGTGTTTCTGATTCATCGTAAGTCCAACCCTTAAGTTCTCGAAGGGAGCGAACGGTTTGTCCTACAGGGCTCCGTGTGGTCTCTAAAAATTCTAAAATTTCAATACTATCTTAAATTGAAGAAAAAACAATACCTTTATATCAACATTTTTTGAGTTTTCAAAGTTTTCAAAGTTTAAAGTTATTAAAACGACGTTACTCAAAGTCGGAAAAGGTGTGGAAAAAAAAATAGAAAAGTGGTTTGACAGGCGATGGGTGTTTTTTTCGTTCTTTTCTTCGTTTCAAAAATTATAGGATACGATAATGATGATTGAATTGAGGTTTCTTTAAAAATCTATGTAAATATTTATAATATTTAAGTATATATAAGTTAACTCGTACAGCTTCACAATTTGCTTTTTAAAAAATGTTTATTGAAATTACAAACACAAAAGTACGCACTGGAGAGCGGCTAAGAAGGAACTGACCCGAGTTGGACTCCCGGGTTCTATATAAGCTTTCTGTTAGTGAAGCTACGCCCAGCAGATTTCAAAAAGCGGACCAGCATTTTATTTCATATAACTTACATACTTATGATTTTTGGAAAAACTTCAGGGATCATTTCAGAATGTTCCAAAACGGATTTCAGTGAAACATTTTTTCGAAAAAGTCTGTTCTACAAATTTTGAGGCCATTGCAATAGCTTCAATTTCTTTGAAAATTTGCTAACAAGACTATCTCACGCCATCAAGTAAGAAATGCACCTTGATACTAAACATAGATAAAACACTAACTTTCACCCAAATTAGAAACAGCTTATTAGGTGAGTAATTCAAACTAGTATTGAGGCCCTCCCCCACCCACTTAATACTTTGTTTCTTAGATCAAATAAAATATGAAATTGTTAAAAGGCGACAAATTTAAACGTCTTCCAAGTGGGTGTGGTACATAGCTTCCTCATTTACATAACCCGATTGTATAGATAATCCGATGCATAGTAGTTAATCTCAAAACATCAATCTACTCTTCATGTCAACCCGCAAAATCTCTGAATATGGTTGGAAACTGCAGAAGTTATGACAGTTACAAGGAAATACACGTTTGCGCATGCGCAGTGGCTACTATCAGTCAGGGGAAAATGATTTTCATAGGGAACTATCAACACGCCAACTCACACAATACCTGAAAATTTCATCAAAATCGAGTGAGAATTGTGGAAGTTATGGCTGTGGCAAGGATTTCACGTTTGCGCATGCGCAGCGGCTACTATCAGTCCGGGGGAAATGATTTCCATAGTGGACCATCTACACGCCAACTCTCACTATCCCTGAAAATGGGAGGGTGAGGTCACCACGGTGCAGGGCTCTGAACACCTCGTACGCGAGACAATGGAGGCTATCCGAAACGCGTGTGACTTGTCCATGCCTAAGAAAGGCAGCAACCCAAGGAAAAACCAAGTGTATTGGTGGACCAATACGATTGCTGCCCAGCGCAGGGAATGCCTCAGACTCCGTCGAAGGGCTCAAAGAGCAAGGGGGGATGCCCGACCACCCAGTCAGGAGGAGTTCCGTGTTGCACGAAGACGTCTCCGTAGCCTGATTAATGAAAGCAAGGCCAAGTGCTGGTTTGCTACTATTAGGGAGGTCGACGAGGATCCATGGGGAATGGGCTACAAAATCGTGATGAAGAAACTGCGGAGGGGCGGCACCGCGGTGCTCGATGAAGACCTCATGGAGCGGGTTGTCGGTGGACTTTTCCCCCAGCATCCAGCTAGGGAGGATACCTCGACGAGGGTCAGCACTACCATCCCGCTGTTTACAACGGAGGAACTTCGACGTGCCATCGGTTCTATGGGGAGTGGGAAGGCCCCGGGTCCTGACGGGGTCCCAGTGGAGGTTCTGAAGGTGGCAACAAGGGTAGCCCCTCAGCTGTTGCTTCGTATGTACAATGGCTGCCTGATGACGGGAAATTTCAGCGAGCGATGGAAGACGGCATATCTGTGCCTCTTGGACAAGGGAAAGGACGATAAGAGACAACCTTCCGCATGGAGACCTCTGTGTCTACTAGATACCGCAGGTAAAGGACTGGAGAACCTGCTAAAGCCCAGGATGATAGCGGCGGTGGAGGCCGCGGGGGATTTGTCCCCAAGCCAACATGGCTTTCGAGCGGGACACTCTACCGTGGGGGCCATCCAGGAAATGGTGAGTGCTCTGCGGGTCGTAATGGAGGGAAACCACTATTCCAGACCCATGGGCCTTGTGGTGACTCTGGATGTGACAAACGCATTCAATTCGGCGAGATGGATCGACTTAGTCAAGGCCTTTGAGACCGACTTTGAGGGGCCGCCGTACCTGGTTGCGATGCTGAAGCATTATCTTATGGACAGGTCACTCTTATACGAGGCAACCCAAGGACCAAAACGCAGGCCACTGACGGCTGGGGTTGCCCAGGGTTCCATCCTTGGCCCGCTGCTGTGGAACATGAATTATAATGGAGTGCTAGTTCTTCAGATGCCGGAAAACACACGCATGATTGGCTATGCCGATGATGTGGCTGTCGTCATTCTGGGCAGGACCCATGAAGAACTTCAGATTAGGCTGGACATGGTGATGCGAAGGGTGACAGAATGGATGGCAGCACACGGCCTCTCTCTTGCTGCCAGCAAGACAGAGATGGTGCTGGTCACCAGGAGGAGGATTTCCACAGCCATGCAGATGTCGGTGGGAGGGGAGGAGATCGCGACGCGCCCTGACATAAGATATCTTGGAGTTCAAATTGACTCCCGCCTAAGGTATGGAGCACATATAAAACGAGCAGCCGGAAAATCCTCGCAGGCCGTGGCTACCCTCAGCAGGCTGATGCGAAATACTGGCGGCCCCAGGCAGCTAACGAGACGCCTGTTTATGGCGGTCACCCACTCGATACTCCTGTATGGAGCGGAGGTGTGGGGCGAGGCAGTGAAACGGGAGTGCTACAGGAAGCCACTAGCGGCGGTACAGCGCAGGGGGGCCCTACGAGTGGCCTGCGCGTATCGGACTGTATCCGAGGAGGCGATAGTTGTAATAGCAGGCGTCGTTCCCATCCATCTGTTGATCTCCGAGAGGAGTGCCCTTTACAACAGGCATGACGGGACCACTAGACAGATGGCAAGGAGGGAAGAGCGAGAGAGGATCCTAAACGAGTGGCAAACCCAATGGGCAGCCGGACATAAGGGAAGATGGACAAGACGTCTCATCCCTGATCTCAAGGGCTGGTGTGAAAGGGGCCATGGGGAGGTCGATTATTTCCTGACACAATTCTTGTCTGGGCATGGCCTTTTCATGGGCTACCTATGGAAAATGGGAAGATCGCAGAGCCCCGGGTGCCCGTACGGCGATGATGACTGGGACGATGTGGAGCACACGTTCTTTTGGTGTGAGGGCCATGCGGGGTGCCGCGCGACTCTGTCACGAGAGGTTGGGGTCTTTAGGCCGGAAACGGCTGTAGACATCATGCTGCAGAGTAGCGCAAAGTGGTGCATGGTTGCGCGGTATGTTCAGAGTGTTCTCCGCAGGAAGAAGGTGGTGGTGGAAATGGTAGAACATCGGGAGCTGGAAGATGCGGATGGGTTGGAGCCAAGCTCTTCAGACAGAAGGGATATCAGTTGGTCTTCAGGGGAAGAGATGGAAGAGGATGAGGAGGAAGAGGATGGAGACGAGGAAGAAGAGGACGAAGAATGATGGAAGCCTTTCTCCCGAACCTCCCAAGGGGGGGACGTAGGGTTAGAGTAGTTAAAGCCGAAGAGTATGATTATAGAGGCTCCGAGGGTGAAGAGCAAGAAAGAAGAGGCCATCGGCCGAAAAGAGGAGGGACCAGCCCGAGGTAATGTGTTAAACAGTTCCGGGTTGGTCCAATCCTCTAGAGTTCACGGGGACCACTTGGAGAGGCCCTCCTCCTACGCCCCCTAAAAAAAAAAAAAAAAAAAAAAAAAAAAAAAAAAAAATCCCTGAAAATTTCCCTGAAATCCAGTGAGAAATGTAGAAGTTATGGCTGTGGCAAGGATTTCACGTTTGCGCATGCGCAGCGGTTACTATCAGTCCGGTGATAATGATTTTCATAGGGGACCATCTACACGCCTACCCACACAATCCCTAAATTTCATCGAAATCCAGTGAGAAATGTAGAAGTTATGGCTGTGGCAAGGATTTCACGTTTGCGCAAGCGCAGCGGCTACTATCAGTCCGGTGATAATGATTTTCATAGGGGACCATCTACACGCCTACCCACACAATCCCTAAATTTCATCGGAATCCAGTGAGAAATGTAGAAGTTATGGCTGTGGCAAGGATTTCACGTTTGCGCATGCGCAGCAAATGATTTTCATAGGGGACCATCTACACGCCTACCCACACAATCCCTATAATGGATCATTATCGGATGAGAAATGTAGAAGTTATGGCTGTGGCAAGGATTTCATGACAGACAGATACGGAACTAAAATTGTTCAGAAATGTCTGAAACGTAAAGCGCGAGTGGATATTTTGATTTTGGGGAATTTTTTTTTTTTCAACCTTGAAAAGTGAAAACGAGTCCAAAATCGAGACAAATTTAAAAAATACTGAGAAAGTTGTGCAGTTACCTTGAAGGCTTTTTAAAATAACATAAATCTATCAAGTGGTGACAAATAAGTGAAATTTGTGCCGTGAATAAGAAGGATTCTCAAGAAAAAAAATAAAAGTTGAGTTTAATTTGTACCTGAAATTGCTGTGAGCGAAAAGTGCAGCCTTCTTTATCAAAGGCTGATACTCCTCAATGCCAGCAGCCGACAGTATCAGTGACGGATTGGTAGTAGCGTCCGTCGGACTGAATTGTTTCATCGCTAGAAAAATATATCAAGCGTATTAGCATTTTAATGCAAGTTAATCGACCCAAGAGTTGATCAGGCTGCGAGGTATAAATCCCAGGTCCCTCTTACGTAGCTGCAAAGCGTTGCACAACACGTAATTTGGTCCGTTTCTTATCATAGTAACCAGCAGATCAAGGACTTACGTTCACGTGAGGCAATTTGGACATTCTTTTTTTTTAATTTCTTCGTGCGTCAGTAATATTACTGATAAATCATTCAATACTAAAATCTATTTTGGTATCAATTGATAAAATATGCTGTTTCATGACGGTAAGGGGGCTCTCAGTAGAGTTCGCCGGTATTCAACAAGTATTTCTGTAAGGATCAATGGTAAGGATCTATAGTTGGGTTGGAACTTGTTATGCAGGCAGGTAGGAATTTAATATTTATGAAAGATACTACTTACATTGGAAATCGCCGGTGTCTGCGACGACGACCGTGAATTTTTTGAGTTGTTCAAGAGAGGAAGGCATGGCGGTGGGCTGTGTAGTAGTGTTGGCGCTATCGGGCTTGAAACTGACAGTGGAAAGGAAAGTCAGTATCAGCGGTGTCATACGATGGGGAACAACGTGTTCAGTGGAGGGGAGTCTTATCGACGAGGCCAGCTGGAGCCGCAGGGGAAGTTCCAGCACCAACTCCACCAGGCCTGAAGGCTGACGTAACGGGCCCGAGGGGAAATCTGCTTCTGGCCTTCTCATTCCCAAAAGTCAGACATTTGGCTTCACATCGCACTGGCTCTGCCTCGTTCTTGACTGAGTTCGAGGTAACTCCTGCTCCTGAAGGCCTGACGCCCAAGAGATATGACTTACACGTGTCAAGACCTCCTACCGCACATGCCTAACTAGCTCTGAGAGACCTAGAAGAATGACCGTACCAACAGGATGCACCAGCCAATGTTGTCATGGTGCTTATGACAACCATTTTTTTTTTTTTAATTGGTGTTCTTACAGTAAGAAGACATATCGATTTATTTGTTTTCGTTGTAGAGGGGCGCTGGTATATTTTAAGATCTATGTGGAAGTGGTTTTCTCTGTTTTTAAAATAATTACAATGTCTATCTGTTGGTGCAACGTGTATTTTTCGAATGAGGGAATTTTGTAATTCCATAACATTAAGGAAATTTAACAAGTGACGAGGATCTCTAGCAACAAGTGAAAAAGTACCGAGTTAACAATTTAAATAAATCATCAACTCATGCAATTTGATGCAGCAAGAGTTTTGGTTTATCATTTTCAATAATGAACCTTTGGAATCGACCAAGAAAAGAAAAATTTTAACCCCACCTCAAAATCTGTTGGTTTACGTTTCAAGGTACGTAGAATCCAAAAATCGAATAAAAAATTTTCCGTCCGTCCGCCGTCCGCGGCACTTTTCTTAGCAACCCCTGACCGATTTGGTTCAAATTTAGTATATGGGCTCCATTTGGGGTCTAGTTGTGGTTGATGTCAGTCAGATCAAAGGGGTGAAAATTAAGGGTTGAAATTTTAAAAAGTGCCCTAGCTCGAAAACTCTCGAAATAAAGGTATTCTTTTTTCGCCAATTTAAGATAGTAATGAATTTTTAGAAATTTTAGAGACCACGCGGAGCTCTGTAGGACGATCCCTTCGCAAGGGGTTTTCCTTCGATAAAACAGAATCACGAGTGTGAATCTCCAAAGAGGTCTAATCTTCGTTGAATTTTTAGCTAACCAAACGGCGATCGCTGTTCGTTTCTTCGAGTTGTATTCAGTTTTGCTTCCTTAGGAAACAGTAATCAAATTTCCATTTGAAGCTCTCTATTTTTCGAATCGAGTGTGAAGCGTTTAGTACTTTCTAATAAACTTCATTGTGAAGGTGTGAAGGCAGTATGGTGTGGTAGGTAGTACCTACCAATGGTTGGTAGGTAAAAAAACGCTACAAATTATTGCCCAAAGGTTTATCATTTTCTGTATAGATCACCCTTCTGTATAGATCCCTCCCTACCAACCATAGGTACCTACTACCTACTAGGGCATTTTTGAAAATTTCAACCCTTCATTTCCATTTGGTTGGTGGTTGGGGTTGAAATTTTCAAAAATGCTCTAGTAGGTACCTGCGGTTGTTAGGGAGGGATCTATACAGAAGGGGGATTTATACAGAAAATAATAAACCTTTGGGCAATAATTTGCAGCGTTTTTTGCTTCCGAGTCTACCAAAATAGTGGAAGCATTGTATTCACTTTTCTAGGTTGACAAGAATTCCCTCCAATATCAACATTTCCAGTAGCGTTTTAGACCTTCATGAACAATATTCGTTTCGTGTCTGTCTGTCTGTCAGTCGGTACACGTGTTTGCAAATCCTTGTAACGGGCAAAAACGTACGAAGTTACTGTCAGATTACGTCAATTGATTGGGACTGGGGTCAACTGGAAATTCAACACCGTCTTCGCCGAGCTTCCGGTAAATTTATTACCTTCTTCAGGGCTCGAAGGATGTTTTATTTAGTGAAACCACCAAACGTCAACATAAAAAGAGAAGGTGGTGACGCCGCCATAATTATTGTAGAAGATAAAATTTTATGGTAAAATGATAAAATAAATGAAAACACACACTTATAAGCTGCGAGTCGTTATTTTTGTATAATTTATTGTTGTGTAGCAAAAGCCGGTGTTTTCATTCATTTCACCATAAAATTTTATCTTCTATAATTATGGTGGCATCTCCACTTTATCGTTGTATGTTTGGTGGTTTCACTAAATAAAACATCCTTCGAGCCCTGAAGAAGGTAATAAATTTACCGGGAGCTCGGCGAAGAAGGTGTTGAATTCCCAGTTGTCCCCGCAAGTTGTGCGGGTTGGTGTGCAGATGATCCCCTATGAAAATCTTGGCCCCCAGATAGATAGTAGTCTCCTGCATGCGCAAACGTGAAAACCTTGTAACTACACCTTGTTTCTTCAATTTTCACTCGAATTTGATGAACATTTCAGAGATTGTGCTGGTTGGCGTGTAGATTGATCCCGGCGCATGCGCAATTCAGAAATTTATATAACACTCACTATTTGAAATTTTGCTATCTACAAGCAAATTACACCCCCCCCCCCCCCCCCCTGAAAATGTCATTAAAGTCAGACACTATCCTTCATCCTTGGATTCAGCAGACAGGCCGAAACGGAACCAAAATTGTTCAGAATAGCCTCAAACGTAAAAACGCTGCAAATTATTACACAAAGGTTTATTATTTTTCTATATAAATCACTCGTCTACAAAATCACCAACCAAAAAAAAAAAAAAATAAAAAAAATAAATAAAAATCACCAACCATCGATCGCATGTCGGTCAGCTCTAATTTGAACGGAGATTAGGCCTCTTTTGCGATTCACCCTCGTGTTTTGATTTATATTTATATATATTTCAATGTAAACCCTTAAATTTTCGTAAGGAGCGAACGGTTTGTCCTACAGAGCTCCGCGTGGTCACAAAAAATTCTAAAAATTCTATAGAATCTTAAATTGAAGGAAAAACAATACCTTTATATCAAAATTTTTTGAGTTAGGGCGTTTTCAAAATTTCAAAATTGATTTTGGAACCCTTAGAAGTGACCTACATCAACCAAAAGCTTCGGGGCACAACTAGACCCCAAATGGAGTCTACATACCAAATTTCATCAAAATCGGTCAATGCTAAGTGGCAAAAGTGCCGAACGGCGAGTGCTGTACGGCGTACGGCGGACGGACGGCCAAATTTTGGTTTATAATTTTCAATAATGAACCTTTGGAATCGACCAAGAAAAAAAAAATTTTAACACCCCCTCAAAATTTGATGGTTTACGTTTCAAGGTACGTAGAATCCAAAAATCGAATAAAAATTTGGCCGTCCGTCCGCCGTACGCGGCACTTTTGCCACTTAGCATTGGCCAATTTTGATGAAATTTGGTATGTAGGCTCCATTTGGGGTCTAGTTGTGCCCCGAAGCTTTTGGTTGATGTAGGTCACTCCTAAGGGTTCCAAAATCAATTTTGAAATTTTGAAAACGCCCTAACTCAAAAAATGTCGATATAAAGGTATTGTTTTTCCTTCAATTTAAGATTCTATGGAATTTTTAGAATTTTTTGAGACCACGCGGAGCTCTGTAGGACAAACCGTTCGCTCCCTACGAAAATTTAAGGGTTTGTATTGAAATATATATATATAAATCAAAACACGAGTGTGAATCGCAAAAGAGGCCTAATCTCCGTTCAAATTAGAGCTGACCGAAATGCAATCGATAGTTGGTAATTTTGATTTTTTTATTTTTTTTATTTTTTTTTTCTTCTCTTTATATTGGATGGTTGGTAGCTTTGCTGACGAGTGATCTATATAAAAATAATAAACCATTGTGTAATAATTTGCAGCGTTTTATTCGATTTTTGGAATCTACGTACCTTGAAACGTAAACCATCAAATTTTGAGGGGGTGTTAAAATTTTTTTTTTTCTTGGTCGATCCCAAAGGTTCATTATTGAAAATAATAAACCAAAAGCAAGTGAAAAATTTTGACTATGGAGGACTTTTCTTTTTTTCAGCCTTTACAAGTGAAAGCGATGCTCCCGATACATTTGTATCTACGATACAAGCTAGGTACGAAGTTTTATTTTTCTGGATTAAAATCACTCGGTGGTTGTTGTCCGAGAGATGTACCAGGTTTGATGCCCACACTACTATTTCAATCGAATTCAGAATTCGATGAAATGGTCATCGATCGTGCGGGTTGGCCTGAAGATGATCCCCCATCGTTCCCGGATTGATCTCGGCGCATGAGCAAACGGGAAACCACAACTTCTATATTTTTCAGACAAAATCAAAGAAATTTTCAGGGTTTGTGCTGGTTAAGATGAGGATGTTCCTCTATGAAATTCGTTGAAATCGGGTCTTTCATAGCCACTGTGCATGCGTCGACGTGAATCCTTAATAAGCATAACTTTTATAGTTTCCATTCGTTGTGGTTGTGTGGTTGAGACTTTGGATGGTTCTCCTGGAATTCGGAGGGTAGTGGTAGGTATTTGAAGATTACATTTTTGAGATCTACTTTGGGCCGGATCACCTATAACATCGGGATATGGATAGAGGAAGCTATGTGTCACATCCACTTTTTTCCTGTAGTGTGTAGTCCCGCTCTACCTCAGATTAACCGCATAACAACGCCCAAGTCTTACTATGATACGTCCCAAAAACCGACTATAGTTATCCTCAAGCTGAGCAAATGCCCTCAAATGTCCCATCATAAATATATCTGGCATCTTGTCACCTCCATGATTATGTAGCTCCAAAGTATGTGGAGGAGGAAAGATGATAATGGTAGAATCTTTTCTAAATTCCATTCACCAAGTTAAGGGATAAGACATTCTGGATGGGAGGAACCCTATTTTGTTATCCTTCGTTCTATCATTATTTCATCATAACCTGCCATTATTATTATCAAGCAATTCAACTTTTATTCATATTCCAGAGTTATACAGATTTAGGGTAAGTTCACCATATTTACAGGTTGTCCCCACCTTGAGCAGAACAATTTGATGCTGGCGATGACCTAATCGTAGAAATCGATTTAACTTTTGAGACTACATTATGTTCGTGGAAATACACAAAATCCAGATTATCTGCAGTTTTTATTGAAATGGGTTTTTCCAACACTTCATCCCAAGTTCAAACGCTTTGGTTAAAAAAAAAAAATTGTCTTCTTTTCTCTAAGAATATTCAATGAGCTTTTCTTGCTTTAGAGCCAATTTTATTTTACGTATAATGTACTAAAAAAAGTTGAAATAAAATTAAAAACACGAAAACTAAGGGTTTAAATTAATATTGCAACGAGGGACTTCTGAAACTGTTATGGGGGAATTAAATCGTGGCATCTTGTTGAGCATTTTCGAAACACCTTGTATCATTTATAGATTGTATTTCTACTCAGAAGGCTACAGAGAAAGAGCAAATAATGTTGGTAATTCAACCTGGAAATTAAATTTTAAAATAATTAATAATAATATTTTATTCATTGATGAATGATTAATAAATCTCGGGTGGAAGTTATTGATCAATGAGGAAGATCGATCTAGTAATCCAAGTAACGAGTGTGAGAAAGTTTGGTTCGCGAATGTGCTCTAAGATCCGGTTTTTGGTAGATGAGCTGGGGAGTCCCTCTCTTGAGGCCTCGAGGCTCAAGGAGAGGCAGATCAGCGGGCCAAATGCGAGATCTGAGGACTTAGGCTCAGTCTTCCGCGGGAACTCAGACCGGCCAGAAGGCATATCTCCGCGCAGCAGATCATACACGTCCAGTAGTTCGCGCCGGTCGCGATGTCAGGATCCACTTAGTGATAGATATCATAAATCTGGGTCAACATGGGCGAGCAGGAGACCGAGTGGAAAGGGATGTCTGTCAAGCAGAAACTGTCCAGAATCTTCGACAACATTACTGTCGAGCCGATCCTAGCATGTTACATACTTCCGAACGTCATCGCGAGCTTGGCTACAGCGAATATTAACTTGGAGAAAGCCTGTAGAGTCAACTTGAATTACAGTCAAGACGTTTGTGATAGGATCAGTGTGAGGAACATTACCGGCCTCGAAAGGGAGGAAGAAGAAATTCAATCTTTGGTAGTCAGAATGAACTATTGGCAAAGTATACTTAGGAGTAGCTTACCGGCACTGTTGATACTGTTTTTGGGCTCGTTCAGCGATAGGACTGGACGAAGAAAACCATTCATGCTCCTTCCTATGTCTGGAGAATTCATGACGAGCGTTGGTCTGTTATTTTGCACGTATTTCTTTTACGAATGGCCGATGGAAGTTGCCGGAGTGATCGAAGGTCTATTCCCAGCACTCACCGGCAGCTGGTCGACCATGTTCATGGCTGTCTTCAGTTACATGGGCGATGTGACGACGCTGGAGATGAGGACAGTTCGGCTAGGAGTAGTCAGCATGTTCATTTCCCTTGCCCTTCCTGCAGGCACTTTGGTCAGCGGCGTGCTCTACGAAGCAATCGGCTTCTATGGCGTCTTCGCCACTGTGAGCGTCATGTACATCCTGGGGATGACCTACGGGGCTTTCAGGCTCAAGGAGGCCCGTACACCGACCCCAATAAGCGGTCCGATTTGTAGGGAGTTCTTTAATCCTAAACACGTGAAAGAAACCTTCAGAGTGGCCTTTAAGAGCAGGGAAGGCAACTTGAGAACCAGGATTCTACTGGTCATGGTGCTATCAGTGACAATTTTCGGACCAATTTATGGTAAGCAGCCAAGCTATACTTAGTACTTAGAAACGTAAGATCTAGGTACCTCATCTAGTAGGTCGACTCAGCGGATAAACCTGCTACTTTCCTACAATAATATTTGAATTGCAGTCTTGTGGATGAATCCAGAGGACAGTGAGCCCGGGTAATTGTTTGTCCAAAACAGCAATTTCAGTTTGGTTCTGGAATATCTAAACTTAATTTTTCTTTAATTATGAGAGCTTTGACCCCATGTTCACCTGTACACTATATGGAGTGTTTGTAAATGCCTTATTTGCATTTAGAGAGGCGAAACACCCTAAATACCCATGAATTGCATTAAAAAATCAAAATTAAGATAATCATAGGAAATAGCGTCAAAATTCCAATCGAAATTAGGAGTCAATCAATCAATTCAATAATTATTAGAATAATATCACTATATTAAATGATATTATCATCTTTATTATGATAGTTCTTCCTTCTTTGCATTTATGAAGGGCAGAAGAAAGATATCTGTATTTTTTTAAAACTTTTTTGAGAACTATTTTGTTGATGTACGCCCAGACTTGCAGCCGTTGAATAATCTTGTTGAGAGTTTATATTCCTATTTGAATTGAAAACTGACTCTGACTCAGAAATCTTTGAAATATAGGTACTTATGTCCGAATCTGTTAATGAGTGTTTTGATTCTATGCTGAGCAAAGTATACTTGTCGTATCTCAGTAAGCATGTTCTTTTAACAAACAACCGGATAATGGAAAACTTGCAAAAATGATGGTACCGGTCAAGATAGAATGGCTGAAAAGGAAAACATCGCAATAATAACGGTCAGATCCGGTTGGAGAGGTCTGCGCTGTTTCAATGATATTGGGATTCCTACGAGAGCGACCTTTAAAACTGAAATGTGGAACGTCATAACCAAAATTATATTAACAGATGAGTAGTTGGCAGGCATTTATGGAATCTTTCTTTTTCCGATTCAGCTTCTGTTAATTAGCAAATAAATTATTGAAGCATAATTTTTTGCGGTCTAATAATCCGAATCCTCTTAATTGAAGGGTAATAGAGGGCTGAAGTTGAGACCAACTAACTAAGCGGGGTTTTCAATCGTTTCCCAAGCTTTACGACTTTCTGTTGAATTGGTTTCGATCAGCTGAGAAGAATCAATGAGTTGAGAGCCAAAAGCGAAAGATCAACTTGAATTTGATTATAATTTTTTAAAAACCTTTTCAGTAAATTTGAAACTAACCTAACTAGGCTCTCCAATAAATGATAATTCTTACGCCCCCGAACATGAAAATTTTAGGTTCGCTAGTTGTTATGATTATTCATCATGGTACAATCGTAAATGAGCAGCCCAAAAAGTTTTGTTGTAGGTACCCATAAAACTCTTTTACATTGAACACATGTGAACGTAAATATCTCCAAACTACATTTACTCACTAGCTTCTAACTTATTTGTTTGTCATACTTTGACTTTATTTAAACATCTCAGAAAACTCGAATGGTTCCTCCCAATATGTGGATGTTTTGCTTGTTACGAAAATATCACTTAACTGAGATAGTTTTTATCCTTCAACTACCCTCTTAGTTTGGCGTTTATCACATCTTCAACATAAGATAGAAAGGCCAGGTATTGGATGGAAGGTAGCGTTTAGGTACAAGGTAGAAGTTTTTTCATAAAAGGTTAGTTCATTTAGCGCGTAGAAGTGCATCTTTTAATATTTTGGATGAAATGAATAGCAGGACAGGTTGAATTTGTGAACGCACATCAGAAAACACTGACACAAAATTAAATTGCTTCAAGCACCCAGTATTTATGTACCTTCTACAGTACCTTTTGGGTGGGTTGAGGAAAATGAAAAGCTTACGTTCAATATTGAGCGAAAAAGGCTCGGCGGACAAACGGGAGCCTGATCGGCGCCTCACAAGAGTATCTGAGTTCATGATCCATTGATCTTGACCTTGGAAAAGGCTCTATGGCATTTACAATTTTTCTCACCAAACAGAAGATCCATTCAGAAAGGCGGTTTCTTGAAATCACCTCGTGACCTCATAGGTAGCCAAATGAATCTATCAATATTCTCTGTTCTTATGGAAAAGTATCCTATGCCCTATGATGTTCATTTGGGTCAAATTTCACAATAGCTTGGATATGGAGCTCATTAGACCAGACTGCTACACCAGACAGAAAAAGTTTCAAAGATACATACAAAGAATAAATTAATAGGTACCATTAGTTCCTAAAGTAGGTACCTTCCTAATATATTATATTACTATATTATACAACATACCAAACGACCTAAATTTTAGCCACTACAACTAACAGGTAGATTTTTACGAGACAATTTTCTTGTAGTTTGAATAGTGTTGCAGATGAGCAATTGATAAATTGTCTCATCGTTGACTCTGTAATGAGTTATGATTAATTTATAACTAGGTACCTATTATTTTATTATTGCTTCCGAGTCTACCAAGGTACCGGAAGCTTTGTTTTCACTTTTCAAGGACGAAAAAAAAAGTTCTCCAAAATCAAAATTTCCACTCGCGTTTTGCGTTTTAGACCTTTCTGAACAATTTTGGTTCCGTGTCTGTGTGTCTGTCTGTCTGTCCGTCTATCATGATTTCCTTGTAACGCGCATCACTATACGAAGTTATTGTCCGATTTCTATGAAATTTTCAGGGATTGTGCGGGTTGGTGTGTAGATGGTCCCCTATGAAAATCATCATCCCCGGACTGATAGAAGCGACTGCGCATGCGCAAACGTGAATTCCTTGTAACGGCCATAACTTCCACATTTCCTATCCGATTTCAATGACATTTTCAGGGATGTTACAGATTAGTATTTAGATGATCCCCTATGAAAATCACAGAGAATTGTTTTTCATAGAGGGATTCATTCATTAGATGGTCTCCTGTGAGAATCTCCAATCCCATTAATTGCAGGTCATCGGTAGCTCAGAGGATAGAGTCTTGATTTGAGCTTCTAAGGTCGCGAGTTCGAAACCCAGCCGAGGCTTTATTTTATGATCCAATCACATACACCTACTCAGTTAATTTTTCATCCGAATTTGATGAAATTTTCTAGGATTAACCAGATTAGCGTGTAGATGGCCCCCTATGAGGGTAGAGGAAGGTACTTAGAGATTGGTGTTTTTAGATTGACTACTATGCATCGGATCATCTATACAATCGGTTTATGGATACGAGGAAGCTATGTGCCACACCCACTTGGCAGACTTTTTTTCTTGAACTGAATATAAAACATACTAAATACCGGGGTGGAAAAGGTACGGTTTTTGACGTTTTTTGACTTTTCAAACATTAAAATAGTTGATGTTGTTTCAACTATAATTTATTCTAATCCTCCATCCATCAATGAGTTTTTTTAATAAGATTTTGAAATAAGTTGTATGTAGTATTATATATAAGTTATATAGTTATATTTATTCTAATCCTCCATCTATCAGTAAGGTCTTTCATAAGTTTTTGGGATAAGTTATGTGTGAGCAATATTTTCTCAAAAATGTACCATTCTCACCCCATGTTGCGGGGTGACTATAGTACACTGACTTCACTGGCTACTATTTCTCTTAAAAACGCTGCAAATTATTACACAAAGGTTTATTATTTTTCTATATAGATCACTCGTCTGCAAAGAACACGGCTTTGCCATTGTTTCAACCAACCAACTTGAAGAAAAACATCGATCGTATTTCGGTCAGCTAACATTTGAACGGGGATTAGACCGTGTTTCTGATTTATCGTAAATCCAACCCTCTCGTAGGAAACGAACGGTCTGTCCTACAGAGCTCCGCGTGGTCTCAAAAAATTCTATACTATCTTAAATTGATGGAAAAACAATACCTTTATATCAAACTTTTTTGAGTTAGGGCGTTTTCAAAATTTCAAACCTTATTTTTCAACCCTTAGAAGTGACCTACATCAACCAAAGTCTTCGGGGCACAACTAGACCCCGAATGGAGCCTACATACCAAATTTCATCAAAATCGGTCAATGCTAAGGGGGAAAACTGCCACGTACGGCGGACGGACGGCCAAATTTTTATTCGATTTTTGGATTCTACGTACCTTGAAACGTAAACCAACAAATTCTGTGGGGGGGGGGGGGGGGGGGGGGTAAAATAATTTTTTTCTTGGTCGATTCCAAAGGTTCAACCAAAATTACAGCAGGCAGATCCCGCCAATTTTGAGCCCACCTGAAAATCTTTTTCGTTGCTAATGAAGATTTAACATTGCAACCCAATGTTTTCGTGGAAATAGACAACGCGAGTCGCGAGTGATTTAGGTCGTATCATTTCGTCGTTGTCAGAGCTACAATTTCAGCCACTTTTCATCAAATAACTGGTTCGAATTCACACACTAACGTACCTAACTAAGTTTTGGCATTGCTCTGAGGAAGTGACTCATGGACGAAAACCACATGAGGTTAACTTGATGTTATTGCAGAAATCAAGTACCTACCTAGAGAGAAATAAGAAGGTTTATATAAGTGAGAAGGAAGTATATGACCGGAGAATCCTGATTCATTCGATCTAGCCTGGTTTAGGTTTATTATTTTCAATAATGAACCTTTGGAATCGACCAAGAAAAAATTTGTTTAACCCCCCTCAAAATTTGTTGGTTTACGTTTCAAGGTACGTAGAATCCAAAAATCGAATTAAAATTTGGCCGTCCGTCCGCCGTACGTGGCACCCCATTTTGCACACCGATTTTGATGGAATTTAGTATGTGGGCTCCATTTGGGGTCTAGTTGTGCCCCGAAGATTTTGGTTGACGTAGGTCACTTCTAATGGTTGAAAAATAAGGTTTGAAGTTTTGAAAACGCCCTAACTCAAAAATTTTTGGTATGAAGGTATTCGTTTTTCATCAATTTAAGATAGTATAGAATTTTCAGAATATTTTGAGACCACGCGGAGCCCTGTAGGACAAACCGTTCGTTTCCTACGAGAATTTAAGGGTTAGATTTACGATAAATCAGAAACACGAGTGTGAATCGCAAAAGAGGCCTAATCTCCGTTCAAATGTTAGCTGACCGAAATGCGATCGATGTTTTCCTTCAAGTTGGTTGGTGGCAACAATGGCAAAACCGTGTTCTTTGCAGACGAGTGATCTATATAGAAAAATAATAAACCTTTGTGTAATAATTTGCAGCGTTTTATTGTCATTTCCCCTTCTTGACACCGCGCATTTTCACAAAGTACCATGATTGACCTAACGTTGTTTACATTCCCCACTCAGGATGTGAGAACGATGCGTCACTTAATCAACATGTGGGTTTAAGGACGATTGTCTACTTTTTTTGCAGAGGGTCCCGGTCTCAAATTAATCACATTCCCCTGTTGACCTACTTTGTGGCCCGGGTCTGGTCGGATGTGGCGAATGTGACTCCTCAAAACCCTAAAGCAGCCAACATGTGTGATCACTGCGCACTCCGTCGGTGATGGCTATCTCGTCATACTTACCCATCGCTCGATTATGATCTTGACACTTGACTGGTATGCGGATCAACACGTCCAGACATTTTCACGTTCCGGAGTGGTTACGAAATGGGTAGTTCTCTGAGTCATGACAATTTTCGGAACTGACAAGCGGTCAATATCGTATCTGCAACTAAATTCATGAAAATGCCGAAAAATAATTTTGACACCTCATACAAATATTTTATCAAACATTATAATTCGTGTACAACTTTGTCTCTATGTCTGTCTGTGACGAATTTCTTGTCCGGAACAAATTCCCTACTAAAATCTTCCAGATGGTAGTAAATTTTTTTTTTTTTAAATCTTCATGATTTTTCTCAAGGATCTCAATTAACGATGCCAATAAAAAGTTTAAAAAAAAGGATCTCAAATACGACCATTGTGCGCATTGCGCACAGCAACTTCGTTTTTTCAAATGAGACCCCCCATTTTTTATTGCAAATTCGGATTCTACGTAAAATATCATGAGCATTTCCTCCCCCCGCCGATTTGTTTTTGTCGCGCGCTACCCGCTCAGCGTGCGCTCTAAGATGCGCAACCCCGTCGTTGCGTCAGAATGTGCATGTGAAAGTAACCAAGTAAGACACATGATATTTTAGTATTTTTTGGTTTATTATTTTCAATAATGAACCTTTGGAATCGACCAAGAAAAAAAAATTTTAACACCCCCTCAAAATTTGATGGTTTACGTTTCAAGGTACGTAGAATCCAAAAATCGAATAAAAATTTTGCCGTCCGTCCGCCGTCCGCCGTCCGCCGTACGCCGTACGCGGCACTTTTGCCACTTAGCATTGACCGATTTTGATGAAATTTGGTATGTAGGCTCCATTTGGGGTCTAGTTGTGCCCCGAAGCTTTTGGTTGATGTAGGTCACTTCTAAGGGTTCCAAAATCAATTTGAAATTTTGAAAACGCCCTAACTCAAAAAATTTCGATATAAAGGTATGGGTTTTCCATCAATTTAAGATTCTATAGAATTTTTAGAATTGTTTGAGACCACGCGGAGCTCTGTAGGACAAACCGTTCGCTCCCTACGAAAATTTAAGGGTTTTTATTGAAATATATATATATAAATCAAAACACGAGTGTGAATCGCAAAAGAGGCCTAATCTCCGTTCAAATTAGAGCTGACCAATATGCGATCGATGGTTGGTGATTTTTATTTATTTTTTTTTTTTGATTTTTTTTTATTTTTTATTTTTTTCTTTTTTTCTTCATATTGGATGGTTGGTGATTTTGTAGACGAGTGATCTATATAAAAATAATAAACCATTGTGTAATAATTTGCAGCGTTTTTACGCTGAATTACATGGTGATGTTAGTTATTTAATTTTACTGAATTTTAATCAAATATCAACGGAAAATAAACATTTAAAAGATAATGACCTTTTTACTCACTAGTTGAAGATCTCTTGAGTTAGCTTCTTTGAATGTTAACATGAGAAGAATCGGTACTGTCGATTTATCGTGCATCCAACCTTTAAATTCTCGTAGGGAGCGAACGGTTTGTCCTTAAGGGCTCCGCGTGGTCCCGAAAAATTCTAAAAATTCTATACTATCTTAAATTGATGAAAAAACAATACCTTTATATCAAAATTTTTTGAGTTAGGGCGTTTTCAAAATTTCAAAATTCTTTTTTGAACCCTTAGAAGTGACCTACATCAATCAAAACCTTCGGGGCACAATTAGACCCCAAATGGAGCCTACAAACCAAATTTCATCAAAATCGGTCAATGCTAAGTGGGGAAAGTGCCGCGTACGGCGTACAGCGGACGGAGGCCACATTTTGGTTTATTATTTTCAATAATGAACCTTTGGAATCGACCAAGAAAAAAAAATTTAACACCCCCTCAAAATTTGATGGTTTACGTTTCAAGGTACGTAGAATCCAAAAATCGAATAAAGATTTGGCCGTCCGTCCGCCGTACGCCGTACGCGGCACTTTCCCCACTTAGCATTGACCGATTTCGATGAAATTTGGTATGTAGGCTCCATTTGGGGTCTAGTTGTGCCCCGAAGATTTTGGTTGATGTAGGTCACTTCTAAGGGTTCAAAAATGAATTTTGAAAACGCCCTAACTCAAAAAATTTGATATAACGGTATTGTTTTTCTTCAATTTAAGACAATATTGAATTTTTAGAATTTTTAGAGACCACACGGAGCTCTGTAGGACAAACCGTTCGCTCCCTCCGAGAACTTAAGGGTTGGACTTACGCTAAATCAATAACACGAGTGTGAATCGCAAAAGAGTCCTAATCTCCGTTCAAATTTTAGTTGACCTAAAAGCGATCAATGTTTTTCTTCATGTTGGATGGTTGGTGGCTTTGCAGACGAGTGATCTATATAGAAAAATAAAAAATAATATACCATTGTGTAATAATTTGCAGCGTTTTATTCGATTCTTAGATTCTACGTACCTTGAAACGTAAACCAACAAATTTTGAGGGGGTGTTAAAAAATGTTTTTTCTTGGTCGATTCCAAAGGTTCATTATTGAAAATAATAACCCAAAACGAAGTTGGTGTGTGTTGCGCACGATTGCGCACAGTGGTCAGTGCGTCATATTTCAGATCCTTGGTCCATATTACAGTCATATTTGAGATCCTTTGGAAAAATCATGAAGATTCATACAAAACAAAAAAATTTTACCACTATCTGGACGAGTTTAAAAGGGGGGGGGGGACGTTTTCGGAGACACCCGTATAAACGTATGATTTTCACTTTATCCTCAATAGAAGAGGAAAGAAAATGAGTTCACATAATGTAAGTTCTCATAGTGAGTTTAAATACAAAATGTTAAATAAAAAAAAAATACGGATATTCTAATAAACCTAGAGTTTTCAACAACAATCCGCTTTAACCGTAAAAGTTGTAAACTTATTGCGTGGAAATAAGGCAGTTCTTTTTTTTTACATGATTGGTGAAAATAGCACTAATATTTCATAGTGTGTTTTGGAGATAAAGTTTTTCTCACTTAGTCCCAATTATTAAAAAACACTTACGTTTCATCGGTATTTTGATGACAATTGAAGTAGATCAGCTATTCTAGGATAAATTCTGAATCAGGGAACAAGTTTGAACATGGAACTCTCAATTTCTGAATCACTGCGCTTCGGCAGCTTTCTAGACCTAGTGAAACATGCTTGTCGGAAGAGGGCCTTCCTTACTGCCTCCAAGTTTGCCAATTTTACTAATGCCGATGAAACTGTAATTAAATTTTTAATTCTGATAATCGGATTGTGATTGTATCAATCAATATCTTATTTGCGGGGTTTTTCAAAATTTTGCCTCAAACTTGGTTTATTTGAATTAGGTATTGTTACTCAAAATTGATTTTAAAATTTTCAAAAGTAATTAACCAAAATTGTAATTACTTTCCAAAAAAGTTTGTGTAAGCAGTATTTAAATATTCCATTTTGTTTACAAATGGGAAGCTACTTAAATTTGTCTTCTAAAGTGCTCACATCTATCCAAAACGAATCGTATTAAAATCGGGGACACTTAGCCTTAAGGAAGGACGTCGAAATCACCACTTCTTGTTGACGGACGTAAGGGATGCCTGACCGTCTTGGTTCACCGAATGTATAGCACACTCCTAATCGACTTTGAGTTTGCCATGGTAGGTATTTCCCAATCAGATGAGATTTATCTTATACTTATCTCGATGGTATTTATTGTATAGCCTGCATGCACTAGGGATTTTGTCATCACTCAATCCACTGGTGGGTTGTACACCTACTACACCCCAAAGCTAAAATGTTGAAAACTCGGATTATCTAGACATTATTTTTTCATGCAACAATACAGGATGGTATTCGGTTTTTTAAAGCTATCTCGTTCACCAAAAATTTTCTCTATTCATTACCAGTTGACGTCCAGCTTGAGCATGAGCCACCCCGCAGGTGAGTTGTTGTCTACTTGTTTGTAGCACGACTTTCAGTCCCCTCTGAACTCCGCTGGCTCTGTTCATTTCTTTCTAACCACGGTTGAAAAACAGATGGGTTAAAATTGAATTTCCGTAGAAAAAACCCTCCGACGAAATGCTGCAAACATGAAATCAGTGGAAGGAGTAGCACACACCCCAAACTAAAGAAATGAACGTCTCAAGCACAATTCACAAAATCTATGTCGTTATGCTTTCAGAAGTGAAATCACCATCACTTAAAAGCTGGAATTTGCCAGGCTTTAAATCTTTTATTGCACACGACTCAAGTGACAATGAGTGCGCTGGGTAAAATTCTTCTAGTTCGAGCAACACTCGAGCGATCTGATTTACTTTCGATTCGAGAGCCAGAAATTCAAATAGTAGGAAGGTATCCTCCATCTAGAGGGCGAGAACACCCAACTAGGTTCCGTGCACAGTACATTCCCCCTCAGCGCAGGTAACCCGGAAGGAACTTCACTACGAGCTCCCTGTGAGCAGTTTCTCACGAATAGAACCAACGATTCTTCTAGGAGGAGATTTCAATGCCAAACATTCTTCCTGGAATTCGCCTTTAGCTAACCATTATGGGAAATCGTTTGATGGATGGCGACACTCCTTCAAGCTCTACATTGAAACAGCAGGGGTATCACCCAAAGCCAGGAACCCGACCAACTTATTTGAACTTCAATAAAAGACTCCCATCCAGATTTAACTAAACCAGAGTGATCATCGATCTGAGCTCTGATCACTTGTCCCTTCACACAATCCTACATAAAACTCCACAACTACATATAAATCCTACATTGACTAACTATGCTACAGAAGAACTATAAACTTCGAAATTTGCCGAATCTTCAAACACGCAGATTTTCATATTCTTTGTTCCGCTATGAATACTCATGTTTATCACTAAAACTGACTGCTGCGATCGGTCGTTATTTTTATTGTGAAACCAATGATAGCAAATACCTAAATGAGCCATTGAGATACATTACGTTATGTAATAGAATCATATCATAAATACATTTTTTTTTAAATCTGAAGATGACCCCTTTTAATGCCTATAAAAAAACGCTGCAAGTTATTACACAAAGGTTTATTATTTTTCTATATAGATCACTCGTCTACAAAATCACCAACCATCCAATATGAAGAGAAAAAAAAATGAAAAAAAAAAAATAAATAAATAAATAAAAAAAAAAAAAATCCAATTAAAAAAAATCAAAATCACCAACCATCGATCGCATTTCGGTCAGCTCTAATTTGAACGGAGATTAGGCCTCTTTTGCGATTCACACTCGTGTTTTGATTTATGTACATATATATTTCAATATAAAACCTTAAATTTTCGTAGGGAGCGAACGGTTTGTCCTACAGAGCTCCGCTTGGTCTCAAAAAATTTTAAAAATTCTATAGAATCTTAAATAGAAGGAAAAACAATACCTTTATATAGAAATTTGTTGAGTTAGGGCGTTTTCAAAATTTCAAAATTGATTTTGGAACCCTTAGGAGTGACCTACATCAACCAAAAGCTTCGGGGCACAACTAGACCCCAAATGGAGCCTACATACCAAATTTCATCAAAATCGGTCAATGCTAAGTGGCAAAAGTGCCGCGTACGGCGGACGGCGGACGGCGTACGGCGTACGGACGGACGGCCAAATTTTTATTCGATTTTTGGATTCTACGTACCTTGAAACGTAAACCATCAAATTTTGAGGGGGTGTTAAATTTTTTTATTTTCTTGGTCGATTCCAAAGGTTCATTATTGAAAATAATAAACCAAAAGGCTCAAAGAGAATATGGGTCGAAACTTACAGGTCGGGATTTTTTACTATCCAAAGAGAGCTCTGGAGATACTTTGAAGTGTGGCAGACTCCGTTGGTGTATTCCGTGTATTCCAGGGTTAGCATCCGTGATAATCCTCAATCGTACACACCTGAAGGATTCGCCGAACATCATGGTTCGTTTCGGGTGCCTCTGATGCCCGAACTTACAGTGTACAGGATGACCCACCTGAACATCTTTTAAAGCCCTCTGTAACTGGAGTTAGAGAGAAAATTTCATTTCAACCATCATATTTTTTGCGTCAAATTTTGACTTGACCATTTTGCCCACGTTTGCGTGTACAAGAGGTAGTCAACGCGTGCTAACTACTTTTTTCAAAAATCAAATGAGAGTCCTTCCTTTTTTTCAAACGAGAACCCATTGTAACTCATATTGAAATTCCACGTAAAATTTCATTAAAAAATTACCCTTCACTGGATAGATTTGGAAAAAAAATATTTAGTTGTACCCGAAAAATTCGAGTGACGGGTCATTCGTTATAAACTTTCAAGTAGAATCCAAATCTGCAATGAAAAAAATAGGGACTTGTAATTTAACAAATAATTGAGCGCACTTTTCGTGCATTTGCACGTACGCAAAATTGGCAATTTCTACACAAAAAAATGAAAGGGTTAAATGTTCAAATGCACCTTCTATAGTCTTCTATATTCTGAGCCATTAAAAACCTCCTTCTTACTTGGATATCAGCGGCATTCAGATGCAAATGTTAGGATAGACCAGATATTCACTATACAGCGATTTTTTGTCTTCTTTGCGTCGACACTTTTGATATTGAGATACATAGAAGGGCCTCCCTCTTCTTCTGAGGACCCGTTGAGCTTAATCATGACTTCTTGTTTACCCTCAGAAATAAACAGACATCTATATGGATCGTGAGCACCCCACCCCCCTCAAGATGTGAGGAGGTCGATAAACGAACAGGTCTCGTTAACGAACGTAGTTGTGAAATCAGCGTCGGATGTGATCCGACCAGCATTGAGCCTTATTTAGCTCAAGACTTCTGAACCTCGCTCCTATACTCGCACATACAGAGCGCTCCAGTTTTTAATATGTATATAAGTCGAGGATAGGTGAGTTGGTATTGACACAGCCCTGTCTCTCCACTGCAATAAGGAGTTTATACGATGTGGTGTCTCCCCCACCTCTTCTGATAGACCCTCCATAACATAATATTGATGAGTAACGCATGCAATTTCTGGGAAAAAGGGATAGAGGAAAAGTCCATGTTTGGGATACTAACTTTTAACAATCAGTTTTTTTTTTCCATTCGCAGTGTGACTTATAACGGATTTTCGAGAAACAAAAACTGGTCATACAAGCGGAATCTGTGATATATCAATACTGCAAAAATGTTATCAGAATCCGTGGTATATCAAGGAGGCAGATGTATGATATATTACGTCTGGAGTGTATGGTATATTACGGCTGCAAACTGAATCTATTTCACAGATTTGCCACTAGATAGTAGTGACAATTAGGAGCCAAACAAATTAGGAGCTATCCTCATAATAAGGTGCATTTTCCCTAGAATTCAAACCCTCGGAAAATGACAAATATCAACAAGAGCAATTATTATTCCATTTGTGAGAGATATAATACAGATTGTGATATTATATTATAACATTTTATAATATCGGTACAACATTTTCTGGGTTAAGTAGTTCTTTTACAATTTTAGAGGGGTGTAAACAATTATTGAAGTTATTGATTTCTTTACTTCTTTCATTTGGGGAGCTTTCTACAACTCTCTTGTCATATTCATCCCAACAAGGAAATATGTGAACTCCCTTTGCAAATCACAACTGACCACACTAACTGAGTTCTCTCGGCAAAGGGAACTCCCCTATTCGCTTGTTGGATTGAAAATGAAAAACTGAGGGTTATAAAGTTCCCAAAATGAAAGCAGTAATGCAATCAAGAACTTTAATTGTCAACGTCCCACTATAAGCAATAGGTATTATATTATAGCAATATGTTTTTCTAAGTTATGTTATGCATAAACAAGAATGAAGAAGAATAAAATTAACAATAAATTATTCTCGCTTTGGTCGACCTCAAACGTGACAAATAAGTCCTTGTTTTGAATTAATTCAGTTCATTGAAATTATTTTTCAAATGAAATATGCAGGTTGGAACCATACTTGATATTGTTATGTTATTATTATGTACAATGGGCATCTAGGAACTGACACAAATCGCAAAATTCCATATTTAGAACTTCAGAAGGCTGTAGCCGCCACTAGACTGGGATAAATGATAGATGTCCTGCGGAGATCCACGATGTTAGATTTGCATTGGTCTCACGTAATAACTCACTACCTCTTCAGTTATTATCCTGAACCCATTTCAAGGACCTGCCACCGCCGAGTGGGTACCTACATACCCTTGAACCAGCGAACCACAATCTTGTGAGATCCGCCCGCAGGCGTGATGGGGCGGTTTACTCATCGTGCAATTTCAATAATAACCAGGTGGCCTTAAAACCGTTCGACCAGGATGGACTCTCTACTGCAGTGAGTCTCACCACTGGAGATCAAGAGACTTCCCGATCAGAGCACACTGGGATACATTCTTCTGAAATTCAGATTTCTTGCAATTCTTGCAGTGTTATAAACTCCTTTTTCATACGATCTACATATTTAGGCAACTATTCATCATTAAAAAACTTGTTACGTTAAGCGAAAAAAAAAAAATTGTTTCATGTCCCTTGAAAAATGGTTGCCTAGTTCGGGATGGGTACCGGGGGTCCCAATTTTGAATACCCGAATCGCATCACATATTCTTAATCATTATCTCATCCTTGAATAACTTTTTTTTTAAACATCTGAATGGAAACCCCAAATCGTGTTGAAAACTATAAAATCAGCCTAAATGATTTTGAGAACCCATTTTGGGATACCAAAAATCACTACTCAATATTATCTACATAAAAATGAAGATGTTTGGATCACATATTCTAATATTTAAAACTTAGAAGATCCATCGAGAAACTCCATGACTGGACAATTAAGTGGAGAATCAAGATGAATGAAGCCAAATCAGTCCATGTTGATTTTACCAACCGCCATATCAAACATATACCAATATATCTTAATGGCAAAGTCATCCCTTTTGCTAATGAGGCAAAATATCTGGGTATGACTCTGGATACGAAACTCCGCTGGAGGGTGCATGTGAAAAATAAAAGAACAGAACTGGACATCAAACTCCGAAAAATGTATTGGTTGGTTGGTAGACGATCAAAATTGTCAATACAGAACAAACTAACCTTATACAATCAGGTCCTTAAGCCAGTCTGGACATATGGTGCACAACTGTGGGGCTGCACCTCTCAAAGCAATCGTGACATTATACAGCGTTTTCAGAACAAAGTACTGCGCTCATGCGTTGATGCGTATTGGTACTCAACCAATGACGACATCCATAAGGACCTTAAAATTCCCACAATAAATGAAGTCATCAAAACTCAAGCAATAGCCCATCACCAGAGGCTACAAGGTCATATCAACGAGGAGGCTGTGAAGTTGCTGGATGTTGATGATCTACTCAGGCGGCTGAAAAGACGAAAACCTCACGATCTGTGGCAGTAGGGAGTGGTGTTTTCATGAAGTTGTTCAGTGAGTGTTGTGCTGTGCGCTCCTGTGAATCTTGTGCGTCAAAAGACACATAAAATAGCCGACATGAAGTATGGAGGTGTGCTATGTACCACACTCTCCTTTCAGTTATTTATATACATTGTCAGAGAAATGTTGCTAATAAGTTGAATTACTTGGTGCAATAAATATAATTTGGAAAAAAAAAACATATTCTAACCCGGAATCACCAGGGAGTTAGTTAACGTTGTTCCTGTTCTAAGTGAAATCAGATTTTCAGTCTGATATCAAATTTTTTGAAAAACTCTGTTGGCCGAATCTATTTAAGGCCACAAACTCGGCCCATTTCACTGATTAGCCAGTAGATATATTTATGTAGTAGTTCTTTAGATAACTCCAAGTCCCAAATCAGGAGGTATCCTCATATTATGCGCCTTTTCCTAGAGTTTTTACCTACTCTAGTAATCTTTGATTCGGCACAAATAATCTTACTGGGGAAGCATGAACAGGGCTCTTAACCCAGTACTTTGCAACGTCTAATATACCATACACGTTTTTTGTTCAAATTTTAACATTATAGAAACTTTTCTTTTTTATCATATTTTAGAAGGCCAAGTGTACTCTTTAGGGGAAATTTTTAAACAAATCGCCATAGGAAAACTACCAAAATTTTATATAATAAACTCGTTATTTCTTTGATTGAGACTGCGTAGTTGAATTGGTGCACATTTACGTTTACTACATTATTTAATTAGTTCGAGTAGCAAATGAGAAGGTATAATAGTTATACCTAACTAGTTATTATTAATACTAGCGGTTCTTCTATTATTTTATTTTATGGATTTCTTTTGATTATATTATGATTGAAATAGAACGAAATACATTTTATTTTTTAGCAATTCTCATCGGTGATTTGGCTGTTTACGATATATTATAGGTACTTACTGTACGACAGGTGTTGAAACTCTGTTCAAATTTCAACATTTTAAAAGTTTTTTCAATTTAACATGTTCGTGGAGGGCCAAAAGTATACTTTAGGAGGAAAATTTTATAGATTCGCCATGGAGATACTTTTGCCAAGTATAGGGTTAATTAGCTTCGCTAGTTCAATTAAATTTTCAAGTATTAATTATTCACTTTCGCAAACGTAAGGTATGGCAACTCGCCTCGCAGTGGGTTGATTCAAGTTTTTCAAGATTCTAGCTCATACAGATGCTGGCTTTGATATCAAGATCAGACCAACAATTCATAGAGATTATGAATTGGTAATACAGTTAAATTTCAATATGTTCATCTTAATGTTGACATTCTTTAGGAGAGCAAGCTGTTGGCTACCTTTTTGTACGGAAAAGATTCCAGTGGGATGGAGTGGACTTCAGCCTGTACTCGACGTACACAACGATTGTGAACCTTATTGGTGAGCCTCTGGTGTGTTGATAATGTTAAGACATTATTTATGACTTATAATGTTACACTCCAAGAATTATACAGAGAGAGTGTATTTGTGTCTAGAGTCATCTAGGTTCTGTCATTGAATCTTATTGAGGGATTACCAATATTTCATTACCCTACCACGAGTATTATAATATATAACTTAAATTGACTGAAAAACAGTGAAATTTTTCAGGTTTACATTACCTAGTATTGTAGGTACTGGTCGAAGTTGTACGTACTTCTGAATAATTAAACATTCGCTTGAAGAGTATTTTCGGTTGAAGTGAGTGATGCAGCTGGAACAAATATAGAATTTTAGAATCAAAGCTGCACAAGTATTTCAAAAGATAGCAACAATACTTTTTTTAGAAGATAACAACAAAACGCTGCATTTTTTTTTTTTTTTTTTTTTTTTTGTTCAGATCACTCGTCTTATAAGTGTACAGCTTCGCCATTGTCACAACCACCAACCATATTTTCGCTTCACAATCAATGTTTTGAAGAAATATTGAAGAAAAAATAGTTGTGGGTGCATTCATTAGGAACTGTGATTACTAGTTGCTAAGGACGCAAAACTGAGAACAACTCGAAGAAAGGAACAACGATCACATTTTGGTCGGGTAAAATTTGAACGGGGATCAAGCCTCTTTTGCGACTCACACTCGTGTTTCTGATTTATCGTAAGTCCAACCCTTAAGTTCTCATCAGGAGCGAACGGTTGGTCCTACAGGGATCCGCGTGGTCTCTCAAAATTCTAAAAATTCAATACTATCTTAAATTGATGGAAAAACAATACCTTTATACGTTTATACGCCCTTTTTTAAGCAAGGGCGTTTTCAAAATTTCAACCCTTATTTTTCAACCCTTAGAAGTGACCTACATCAACCAAAAGCTTCGGGGCACATCTAGACCCTAAATTGAGCCTACATACTAAATCTCATCAAAATTGGTCCTTGGGAACTAAGGAAAGTGCCGCGTTTGGCGGACGGACGGCAAAATTTGTATTAGATTTTCGGATTCTTCGCTGAAACGTAAACCAGCAAATTTTGAGGGGGTTAAAATTTTTTTCTTGGTCGATTCCAAAGGTTCATTACTGAGAATAATAAATCAAAATGAGCCATTTTCTACTGTATGTATTTTCGAAACCCAATCAGTAACTCCCTTAAATGTATGAACGTACTACAACTGCTTTTCAGTCATGCAATTATTTGGGTGTTTTTTCCTAATATAACCTTTATAGAAAAACCTACAATTGTACAAATAATATTCATAGGTCTTTACGTTGGCGTGTCTTAATGAATTTTACAGGAACAGCCTTAGGGATTTCACTGCTCACTCATAAGCTCAAGATGGAAGATTCGATGTTAGGAGCGGTTGCCTATAGCTCCAAAGTAGTTGCAGCCTTCTTCTACGCTTTTGCCTCTACGAGCTTCACTTTTTATATCGGTAAGAGCTCTGAAGGCGAAAAGGAATTGTGACACTTTTGATGCACGTAAGAACATTTCTTGTAGATAAATTGTTCTCACCTCTTGCCCGGCAGTAGAAATCTATTGGGAACCATTTCGAACCAACCACACCAAACGCTCAATCGCTGGAAATTTCTGTGAAAACTGATAACTCTAGAAGTACTCACCAAACAGATCACAATGAATATTCATGTAAGATAGTACAGTGTACTGACAACCCTCTGACTCTAACAACCCTCCGTTAAGGGGGTCCGGTGTAGCTATGGTCGCTGAGGCGAGCGTTGTCGGGCGGTGGAATCTGGACCGAATTTTGCGGGGGTCGTGGGTTCAAGTCTCATCGCCGGCAGCGTGAGTTTTTATGTGTCTTGGACTCTTATCGTTCCCCTCGTCCCCACACAGGGCGGTGAGGCAATGGGGAGCCATGAGCAAAATCATCAGAAAAAATTCTGATCTTCCCTTTGGAAGACAGCTGATGACGTCCGCGATGCCAGGAATGGCAGTCAGACGAAAATCCAACCTGAAATGGTTGTTTACTTTACTTTACAACCTTCAGTTTGGAGGAAATTAGGCAACTATCAGGGCCTGTGTATAGTTACGCCCATTACAAGAATTAGTCGACAAACAGACAGGCAATGAACCAAAATCAACCAAGTATTTACTTTCCTCATTTCACCACAGGATGAAATACAAGTAGTCGTAAACCTAGAGCAATGTTGAAATTTTAAAACATAATTTAAGGGGTGTCGATGTAATTTTAACTTTTAGGACGTTTTTAGGACTCATTTGTGCTTCTTAACGAAATTTATGAAATTTCTGCGATTTCTTCTTTTTATTGGTAACGTATCCGGAAAAATATCCTCAAGTCCAAAATCAGCGTAAAAATGACGAAAAACTTTTTTGGTTTTAAATGGCAAGGGAAGTGACCTCCTAACCCCACGGGAATGTTTTTTACTCTCTACACTTCGGAGAGTTCTAATTTCAATTCTGTGTAAGTTGCAAAAGTTTTGCGCAGGTAGGTATTACCCACAAAAATGTGATCATGTTAGGTATCTTTCTTTTTTAAGGGCGAATCTTTTCTTTTTTTAATCTGTGTGTTCACTTCTAGTTTTTGCACCAATTCTTTCAGCGTTTGTTTCACCATTTACAGTGACTCTGATCGAGATTCTTGGAGGCACTGGAATGATCGCGATGAGATCAATAGCTTCAAAGCTTGTTCCATCAGAAGAACTTGGTGGGTACCTACAAATAATCCTGTCAGTTATAATTTCTTAAAAACTGTTTAATTATTATCACATAATTACCTATCTATCGAGTAAGTATTATCCCTATTTATTAACTTAGTATTCCCTACTGCTGGTGCACTTTTGAACAATTTAAATTCAATTAATAACAAAGCAAAGCAGCCCATGTTGATCATCATGCATAATTTGAACAAATCATAGGAGGTAAAAATAATTAGTGTAATAATAAAAGTAATTATTGTGAACAGGCAAAATCAACTCCTTGTTTGGCGTATGTGAAGCAATCGTTCCAGTGATATATCAGCCGCTGTACAGTTTCGTTTACCATCAGACCCTCTCAACTTTCCCAGGAGCGTTTTTCATTGTAGGCGCAATCATGACTATCCCATCTGTCCTGATATTTTTGTAAGTACGCTCGAAGATATTGATTCATTTTGATTTCTTCATTTTCAGTGACTCATTCTGACTTAGACCAGGGTTATAGAACACTTGAATTGATAAAATAATAGGTAGAAAGGGAGTGATTCTCTAACGTGTTTCTGACCACTTACCAGCCGTGGTTTGAACATGATCGTGAATCGCGCGCCCTCCGCTGGAAAAATTCTACACGCGGGCGGGACTGAGTCCCGCCCTGGTGTTTTTTTTTTATCTTAGTATAATTCTGGAAGCCTCCAGTGCAATTCGAGTGCAACCCAGGAAAAATCACTGGCTCTCAGATCCCCAAGGACTACGGGAAAATTAATCATTGACATTAAATTGAAGCATAGGAGGTACAGAAAGAAAAGAACTTTTAGTCTCTGACGAAGGGATTAAATAACAGGAGTGCACTGTAACTACAACGAATTATTTCAAAAATTCACATGAAGGAGTTCTTTATCATTTATAAATCGACCAGATACTTGTTCCATGGAAGTCTAAAACACTCACAAAATATCAGCATCATCATTTTTTGTTATTTTTCCAAAAGTTCTCCTTACCTAGCACCACAACGAACAAAAGAAAATTCTTATTCATCCAAAATTTCCTCAAACCAGGACTATTACGAAAATAAGGAATAAACCTTTTATATCTTTACAGGAAAATGTTGGAATTGGAGTTTTCATAAATAATGACCACAAAATTTTGTAATATGTCTGAAATTGCCTCGGAAAGTTCCTGAAGATCCCGAAAAAATGCATTAGGGTTGACAACGATGTGACCTAAAATTTTGGCGAAAGCCTCAACAATGAACAAATAGCAAAAAAAAACGTAACATGGACGGTTTTTACAAATCCTAGAACAGTAGTAAAAAAGTGAGTGTGGCACATACCTTCCTCGTATCCATAACCCGATTATATAGATGATTCGATGCATAGTAGTTAATCTCAAAACACCAATCTCTAAGTACCTTTCACTACCCTCATAGGGGACCATCTACACGCTAATCTGGACAATCCTAGAAAATTTCATCAAATTCGGATGAAAAATGTAAGTGAGTAGTAAAGAATCTGGGGGTTTGAGCAGTGTCAAAGGTTAAAGATGTGATTGGATCAAAAAATTACTTAGCTTGGCAAGGAATCGTACCCGGGATTCCTGGGTAGTATTCCTATGCGCTACCTCTGAACTATTGAGGCCTGTTGAGAATACGAGATTCTCACGTCACACATGTGAAATTACGCGAGTAAAGAATTGGGAGGGTGACAAATGCGGCTGTTACAAGGATTCTACGTTTGCGCATGCGCAGAGGCTACTGTTGCGGACTTGCGAAATTAATGCATGTTTAAAGAGTTTTCGAAATCATGATTGTTTCGGCTTCAAAATTTAATTGTTGTTCTTGACACTTGCGAGCTAAATTGAAAGTTGAAAGTTATCAGGTGTTAAGTTACAATGTTGATGTTCCAAAAGTTCATTCAATAAAAAGATTAAGTACGATAAAAAGGAATTCAATACAGTATTAAAATAACAGAAAGAAAGAAAGAAGAACAATAAAAATCCACCAGCTTCCACCACAGCTACTGTAAATTTTAAGGCCTTGGTTTTCATTGGGGACCATCGACAACCTAATCCGCGTAATCCCTGAAAATGTCATCGAAATCGGGTAGAAAATGTGGAAGTTATGGCTGTTACAAGGAAATTCACGTTTGCTCATGCGCAGAGGCTGCTGTAAATTTTAAGGCCTTAATTTCATTGGGGACCATCAAAATACTAATTTGTAACATTCCTCAAAATTTCATTGAAATAGGATGGAAAATGTAGACGTTATGGCCGTTACAAGTAGTTCACGTTTGCGCATGCGCAGTCGCTTCCATCAGTCCGGGGATGATGATTTTCATAGGGGACCGTCTACACACCAACCCGCACAATCCCTGAAAATTTCATCGAAATCGGACAATAACTTCGTATATTTATGACCGTTACAAGGATTTCATGACAGACGGACAGACACACAGACAGACAAACACGGAACCAAAATTATTCAAGAAGGTCTAAAACGCAAAACGCGAGTGAAAATTCTGATTTTGGAGAACTTTTTTTTCACCCTTGAAAAGTGAAAACAAAGCTTCCGCTATCTTGGTAGACTCGGAAGCAATACTTACGTTTCTACACGCGAGCGGTACGGAGTGCTGAAAGAGGGGACCTCCCAACTTTGACTATTGAAGCCCGCAAAAATATATTTGGCGTGATTCCCGCGTAAAGGATTGTAGAAGGAGAATACCCGGAACCCCATCTCCCTGAGGAGGGGGAACTGTGAGTTATTCCAAAAATTGAAAAGAAAAGGATTAATGGGGTGTGCGCCTGTTTTTTTTTTTTTTTTTTCATTTTTTTTATATTTTTAATGGAAAGTAGACCTCATCCTGAGAATTTTGACACCAGCCGTTCTCTTTGAAAAATCATTAGAAAAAGGTCTTCTCACGCTAGAAGGTCGCGGTTGGTGTCAAAATTCTCAGAATGAGGTCTAGTTTAGATTAACAATAACAATTAACAGTTTTTCCGATCCATGCGCACACCTTATTGCAGAGAATCGTACATAACATAAAGGTATATAGATGTTTCACATTAAATTGAATCGAAAGACGGGTTTTCCAGGATTCTGGGGTGTCTATATTTCTTTCTTGTCACTCCGACATGAGTGAATGAGCAAATTTTCAAAGAAATATTTTATCCTATTTTCAGCAGAAAAGTTATCAACTTTTTGAATGAATCTTTTTGAATGTTCCAAATTATATTTCAGTGAAGAAAATTTTCAACATTTTTTGTGATAAACATTTTGAGACCATTAGAATAACTTCATTTTCTCTGAAAATTCGCTAAAACTCAAAATATGCTCCCGGTCAAATGCACTCATCATTTTCCTGTGTGAATTTTATTACAAAGGTAACTATTGTCATCGTATTTTCTAGATATCTCTACTATCTGCAAAAGGTGGATCCGATCGGAACAGTGGAGCCTCTTCCTACTTCAGAAAAAGCTAAAGGGCAATACAATGAAACATTCGAGGCCATGGAGATGTGACGACTTGTTTTGTTGATTGTAATAATATGACCTAAATTGATTGTCAGATAACCATTACTTGAAAAGAAGACGTATTACTAATAGTCCAACTTCCAGTCACGTGAATACGTACCTAACTAGTGTATGTATGGCGTGAGTAGGTCTAGGTACCTACCCACCAATTTTTTATCCCTATTGGAAATCAAATTGCCTATAGTTAGGTATGTACGTCCCCACTGTATGATCTCTTACGCCCATCATAAATTGGATTTAGAAAAGATGATACGTCATAAAAACAATAAATCACTGGATACAAAACAAATTGTTCATTATCTATTTACATCCTATAAAGGTACCTTTGTACAGAGTGTACACGTTTTTTTCCACATCCGACGTCAACCATCACACCCCCCCCCCCCCCCCACATCACTCCTCTCATGTTCCAATTTTGGTTTATTATTTTCAATAATGAACCTTTGGAATCGACCAAGATAAAATTTTTTTAACACCCCCTCAAAATTTGATGGTTTACGTTTCAAAGTACGTAGAATCCAAAAATCGAATGAAAATTTGGCCGTCCGTCCGCCGTACGCGGCACTTTCCCCACTTAGCATTGACCGATTTTGATGAAATTTGGTATGTAGGCTCCATTTGGGGTCTAGTTGTGCCCTGAAGATTTTGGTTGATGTAGGTCACTTCTAAGGGTTCAAAAATGAATTTTGTAAACGCCCTAAATCAGAAAATTTTGATATAAAGGTACCTATTGTTTTTCCTTCAATTTGAGATTCAATAGGATTTTTAGAATTTTTTGAGACCACGCGGAGCTCTGTAGGACAAACCGTTCGCTCCCTACGAGAAGTTAAGGGTTTTACGTACGATAAATCAGAAACACGAGTGTGAATCGCAAAATAGGCCTAATCTCCGTTCAAATTATAGCTGACCAAAATGCGATCGATGTTTTTCTTCATGTTGGATGATTGGTGGCTTTGCAGACGAGTGATCAATATAGAAAAATAATAAACCATTGCGTAATAATTTGCAGTGTTTTTTTCTACGTATCATCAGCAGCAAGGTGATGTCCTTTTCCGAGACTCCCACCCTTCTGAGTGTCAGAATTGTTTGTCCACAACACATCCCTCGTATACCTGTTAGTTGTTTGCACCTATGGTCGATGAAATATTCAATGGTTTTATTTCCGGTAATGATCAGCTCGATTTTTTTTAGGACCAGTGTGTACCGGTCGAATATGCTTCCCCAGGTTACTAGGTGCCTACCTATTTATACATCAAATATAATTACCTCGAATATCATTCGAGAAGGTAGTCACCGCAGCAGGAGAGTGCAAGGTGACAAGAAGTTAAGTAGCAGAAGGGTTAAATTTAGTACTCTATGTAGTTAATATACTGACATTGGTTTTCTTAATGTTTAAAACCATTGCGTAATACTGTAATATGAATTAAAATCGTTTGTTGAAAATAGAACTACATGCTTTACCTATTCTATGTAAATTCTAAACATTGGACGATAGGAACCGAAAATATTACTTAATGTAGGTACGTATAACATCACTCCTATCATGTAATTTGCTAATTGCTAATATGAGCACGGTTGGACATTTATTAACTTTTATGCGTTCCTGCCAAATATGAGTATTTTGATCCTGAAGTATTTCAATCCTACGAAATGCGTATTACGTAATACCTACAGAATACAGAGACGGAATTATACAATTTTTCAGTTGGCGAGATAAAAAACCTGTATTTTTGATTTGGATGCTTGAGAGTACTCAGATGTGGCGTCATAAATGATTTACTTATGAAAGACGGGGAGAGGGGAGAGAGGGAGAGGGAGAGAGAGTCAGTCATACGTAACGATATTGTGAATCCCGTTTTCGCCACCTTCCTATACCCCCAGATACCAATAGTGCAGATCCCTTTCCAGGAAGCTCACATCGAGATCTAAACTAATGAAATAAAATACTAAGTAAAGCCGAAATGATTCCACCAACCTGCGAGCTATTAGCAAATTTTCAAGGAAAATGAAGCTATTGCAATGGCCTCAAAATTTTTAGAATGGACTTTTACGAAAAAAATGTTCACTGAAATTTGTTTTGGAACATTTTGAAACGATCCCTGAAGTTTTCCCAAAAATCATATGTATTGCATTCATATGTATTTCAATAATGAACCTTTGGAATCGACTAAGAAAATAATTTAACCCCCTCTCAAAATTTGTTGGTTTACGTTTCAAGGTAGGTACGTATAAGGGTGATTCTCACAGAAAGCTCAAACCTAGTGTATCTCGAGGTTTTCTCCATACAAACTAGTCCTGTGGTTGCTTTTTTCTTTCCCCTTGTGTTCATCTCACCACTCCCTGCTATTCTAGCTGAAAAAACTATTTATTTTTGCGGTATGGATGCATTTTTTTGCGTCTTGAAAGACTCAATTCTCATTACCACCGCCTGTAACTATTTTGTTTTACTGATGAAAGTTCTCTCCCAAGCCTTGGGAAATGTCCTTATGTTGAAAAGATTCAGTGAAATTGGAAGCCTACCAACAAATCTCCACAGAAACAGCTTTTTTCTATTTTTAAGTTTACTTGGGGGTTCAACAAGTGATAATGAACTGTGTATCTGAAAAAGTATCATTACCGCGCCGATATCAAAATTACCCCTCTCTGATCTCAAAAGAGGGAATTTCGCTCAACTGTTGCCATGGACAGTGGTGGCAGCACTTCACGAACCCGGGAAACCATACCCCCCCGCGCGCCCACGCAGTTACTCGGAGGACGGTGAAAAAGAAGGCCACGCGGCAGGTACGTATTTTTATTCCTGTCATTACCACCCTTTTATGGATCTGCTGATATGTTTCCAATTAATTTTTTTGAATCACATGTGCTTCTTCAATCGTTCTTGCCTACGAAAAATGGCGTTGAGTGAAAACTGTAATTATTAAGGATAAGCAATGACAAGCTCTCTAACCTCAAATTCTCATTACCGCACATCCATACCTTTCATTACCACCATTCTATGTTTGTTCGGTGGTAATGATGATATGACCGCGGTAATGAGATAATCACCTTATGCAAGCCTAGTTCTATTGGTTTAATAATTCTTAAAATAATAAACGATTTCGCTCGAACTTTGTATTCACACGTTTCATGATGAGTAGATTTCAAAAATGCAAAGTTGAAAAAATGTCCGTTCGCCGTACCCCGTCCTCGCCACTTTGGGGTCTAGATTTGCTCGAAAAAATCAGAAATTTCGTACAGATGCTCCATTTGAAGTCTAGTTGTGCATATTACCTGGGCATTCCGATAGGTTAACATCCTGGGAAGTTATAGACGAAAATGAGGGTAAAAATTAGCGTTATTCGAGGTTTTTGAGTTCACTGGTCTATGGCGAGTCTTCCCCACGCAATTTTTGACGTATAATCGTCGATGGAACGCGGTCCCCGACCCGTAAAATCACGTTTTAGAGGAGAAATATTGGAAAAATTAGTGTGAAGTGCGGTATTTTTCGATTTTTAGGGAGATTTTTGTTGCTCTGAATTTAGTAGCGTACAATATAGAAGTACCTAGTTAGTTAGTTAGATCTTTGATACCTTCTCAATTTAGGAAGGTAATTACACAATCTTTAAAAATGATTTTAGGTATTTGAATTCTGATATTGTTATCTTCATATTGCCCTAAGCCCTTAGAATAAAAAAAATTATTATCGTTCCCTTAGGTAACCCTCAGAGATGACTCACCCTACACTTTACACAGCGGAACAATAATTTTCATACAATTTTTGTACGAAAAAAAGGGAGGCTGGTCGAAGGCGCAGAGAAGAGAGTATGGTCAAGAGTTTCTTAAAAAATATTTGCCTACTTACTATCCTACTTACTATATTAATGAAACAAATCTGTGATGTAATTAAGTTAGTTACGTGACGAATATTAACAAAATTGTCAAGTTAATTAATATAAAGAGTTGAAGATTGATATACATTATGTTGTAGACTGATAAGAGTTTTTTGAATATCATTTGACTGAGTGTTTCAGTTTTTTTACAGTTCTTTACTTACTTGGAATACATTGATACTATTCTGATTTTCATTGATTTTAGTTTATTTATTCCCTCCCTATCAATCTATAGAAAAGAGAAATAGAGATTTTTCAATATAATCATCTTATCCAACCAACTGGACAAGCTCATTGCTTGAAAGGTAGAAACAGAATTGTGAAACTAATAAGATATTCTCAATACCAACTGCGCTTCTCATTACCATCACTTAGAAAAAAATTAGTTCTCATTACCGCCGCACTAAAAATTTTCAAAATTGAAATTTAATACTAAAAACTGTGAATTCAGCTCTATCTTGCGTTACAAATTCTTCTTTAAGTTCCCAGGAAACTTAATGAATTGTTTTAAACAGAATTGTGAAACTAATACGATATTCTCAATACCAACGACTTAACAAAAATCAAGTTCTCATTACCGCCACACTATAAATTTTCAAAATTTAAATTTGAGACTAAAAACTGTGAATTGAGCTCTGTCTTGCATTACAAATTCTTCTTAACGTTCCCAGGAAACTTCATGAATTTTTTTGAATTTTTTGGAGACGGTTCACTTACTCAAAGTTTGAGCCTGGAAGATTGAGCTTTTTCTGAGAATCACCCATAATCCGAAAATCCCCAAATGGAGCCCATATACCAAATTTCATCAAAATCCGTCCATGGTAAATAAGGAAAGTGCCGCGTACGGCGGACGGCAAAATTTTTATTAGATTTTTGAAGATTCTACGCACCTTCAAACGTAAATCAACAAATTATGGTGGGGTTCTTGTTCGACGTGTTGTAAACCGAAATGAGGAAACTGAAGAAGCAGAAATGCAAGACGAAGAAAGAGGAGAAAAGTTAGGAAAAAGAAGTGGAAAGCGAGGAGACGACAGTTTAGAAACGAAGATCAAAACAGTTCAATTAAATACCTGGTTTTCCCCAGTATTTTTTGACTTAGCTGAAACAACAAATAAAAACTTTTGGAAGTTTTTTTTATTCAGCCAAATAAAAATGCGTTTTTTCACAATTGTCAAAAATTCGTAGTTTCCTGGTTCTTCCCCTAGCTCCTATAAATGTCTTAAATTATTATAAAGCCTAAAGTTATTCCACCAACCTGCAAAAATTTTGAAAGAGCTCGTTACTCATCAGTCAGATAGCAGTCTGAATAGGGTGTGCGCATGGGTCTAGAAAACTGTTTATTGTTATTTTTAGTCTAAACTAGACCTCATTCTGAGAATTTTGACACCAACCACCACCACCTTCTAGCGTGAGTAGATCTTTTTCTATGATTTTTCAAAGTTTCGAATTCTTATGACGTCACAATGGGCTAGGGGTCCCCCCCCTGGCGGGAGGGGCGTGTGACGTCATAAGAATTCAAAACGTTTGAAAATCATAAAAAGATCTACTCATCCAAAAAGAAAACGGCTGCTGTTAAAATTTTCAGGATAAGGTCTACTTTCGATTAAAAATCTAAAAGAAAAATCAGGCGCACACTTGGTATGCAGTCGTTCTGAAACAGGTAAGTAGTAAGAAACTAAAATTAAGCAGGTAGTAAAAATGATTTATGGTTTTCCACTAAACATTTACAATGTGTCGAAGCGATTTTGATCCCAAATTCGAATCTAGCACACTCGAAACCCAGGTTCACCAATTCTCAGCACAAATCCGATTGGATTAGCTATGAAAGGGTAGAAGATGTTGCTGGTTTTCGCTCCTATCCAACCATTTATCAATACTCGTAACCATATTTTTCTTCTAATCCCGATTAATTAATTTCACAATCAACTGTCATTCAATCATAATTCATCGTTCAGAGCTCTGAGTGGTCTCACTCGTTTTTAAAACTTGAACACTATCCTAACTCAAAAACCGTGACTATTTGGCGCTTTGAAAATGTTTTACCCCTTAGAAGTGACTGGCAACAAACAAAAGCTCATGGTTAGACTAAACCCCAAAGGGAGCCGATATACTAAATTTAATCAAAATATGGTCATAGGAACTGGGAAAAGTGCGGCATACGGCGAATGGACGGAAAAAATGTTCATTCAATTTTTGGATTCTACGTACTTAGTATTTTAGAAACATAAACCATCAAATTTTGAGGGTTTACACATTTGTACCCTCCTCGATTCCACAGATTCATAATTATAAACCAAAATCACCAAACTTATGGTACCACAGGTGTCTCCTAGACAAGTCAAAAATCGTTTTGGGTGCCAATTATTTTAACTATTTTTGATATCAAATAACTTTGTAAATAAATAAATTTGTGAATCACAAACCATGATATTAGTCCATTCAAAGTCAGCCATCAGAAGAGTAGACCGGATTTCCTTCTACTTCTCTTGGAAATAAAGTTCGGAGGACAGCGATGTGGAACAGTAGAGGCGTGGCAGAGCTCGCTCACTCCCACTTCAACGCTGTTACACCTTCCATGCTATACCAGCTCCATGCTGTTTACAAGGGGAGTAAAACCACGGATGGAGTAAAACCTCCATGGTGAAACCAAGGACAATTTTTCTCTCTTCCGAAGTCATGTTGTGAAGTTTGGAATATTTCTTCAAAAATTCTATCGTTCTTTTTGAGAATTTTCCGCTTAATTTCATGACGATAAAATTAAATCAAATTCCAACGGATATTTTTGAGCATGGAAGTAAGATTGGATATTCTACTAAAATGTCCATTCACGGGTGGCTCAGATCATTTTTTTCTTCGGTTATAATTACCTAGATAGGAGAAAAATGATTTGTTTTAAATTCTTGCTACTTCATTCCTATTTCACTTGGAATATACCAATGAATGGTCTTTCATCAAATCATAGGAGCTCATGGATGTAACTACTCCTTCTTTCGTGACGTCAGAAGACTTGTGAAATGACGCTCAGAAAAGCAAATATGGTCATGGATCATCGGTGTAAAACATCCATGACGCAACCAATCCGGTTCGGTTTATGATTTCGATTGGAGTTCAATCAAATTACGGTGCGGCGTTTCTTTTTGACGCAAATTTAAATTCAAATTTACGCGTTCAGTTTCCTTACATTTGAAAACGCCCTTGAATTTCTGGCCGGTGATGAGGCTGGGGGCCATGATATTTCCTGGGTAATTATCTTTTTTGTGTGCGCTGTGTTATGACCTTGTTGAAAAGGAGCGGGAAGGCTTTCTCGCGGGTTTTCGTCGGTCGTTTGTCAGACGGCTGTGGACTGTCAGTTTGTGACATAACTGGAAGGTTGGCACCAGGCTCCCGCTCCCTACCGGCAGACTCAGCACGTGTTTTGCTGGATCTGTCAAAATAATTCCGTCTTCCATCCCCTGCTCGCAGTTTTCAGGCTCCTTCGTCGCATTGTGTTTTAGCCGACCGCATCCTCGTTTAAGTTGTGCCGCGTGTGTTAAATCCAGAAACTCTATCGTACAAGATTTCGATCGACTTCCTACCTGGAACAAACGTCTCGCCTTTGTTTGTAAGTACCACTTAACCCCTCTTATATATTATTTTTAGACGTAATTAACAGTTGAAAACGCTCTGGTTATTGTTCACTTGTGCGCAACTCAGTGAAAATGACTTGAAACTTTGGAATTTTGTCTTCATAACCCATTGCTGCGGTGCTGCGACTGTTGTGACATTGCACGTTGTCATTCCCTCCATTTGCTTTCCGTTTGTTCCTTGTCATAGTTCCACTGCTAACTCGGTTATAAGCCGCTTGCAATGATACCATAAACCTCTCTCGAAATCGTTCTGCAATCACACCAATTGGTCCTAGGTAGTTTTTCCTGCGTAACCCGTCGTTCATGACGCCGGCAAATTTACTCTATCTCTTATCAAAACCTGCACGTTTCCCTCCTAATGTGTGATTTTTCTCTGTTCTCCTCAGGTACATCTCAAGTCCTCTTCATTTTCCATTTCCTCCGATCCGGTCCGAGTGTTTCTTGCTGATACCCGACGTTTCCTTCACTTCCGGGTGACGGTGGGTGCCCTTCCGGTTCCTGCTTTTCTCACCCGACTCCAGCCTTGGGATGTTCGAGAATCGTGCCTCCTTGAGGCCAACCCAGCAGTTTTCTTGTCGAACCGGTGCAATGGGTAAGTATTTCCCGATATGATTGTCTAGCAAGCTCATTTGGAGGCTGGCGGCTGGCTGTTGACCTATATTGTAGTATGACATTTGCTGTGTCTTAATTTAGATATGCCTATACTTAGAAATAGACCTGAGAAGCGTACAACCTCCCTCCCGTTTTCTCCTTGTCGCCCTTAATTTGAAGTTTTCTAGCCTGATCTTCTTCCATTCTGATTGTTATTGTCGAGTTACATTCAACATAATCCCAATAAATCCATGGGGGAGGGATTATTCTGATTTACTTGGCAACTCATTGTGCGTTATGTTGTTTTCTGAGTTTCCTATCATCTTCAATATTCTCATAATTTGAAAAAAGTAAAACTCACGATGTCAAGTTTATACCTAAATGTTTATTTTTTTGTATTAATTGATAGTTTAAAAACAGGTACTACATATATGGTATAGGTAGGAAGAAAAGATTTTAACATTTTTTCCATTCAAATCAAATTAATGCTATGAAAACATCGTTAATTATCATAGTAAATTCTTTTACTTGATTTGTTCGTCGTACGCTACTGCTCTTTGGGGGGGGGGGGGGGGTTAAAGACTTTTATCATTCAATCCTTCTTATAACTACTTTACTTACGTTATTCGTCAACTTTGAAAACCTACCTAATGAATCGTATTTCAGTTGTTCGAAGCTTTGTTACAACAATTTGTCGTTCAAAAGTTGAATTCGTTATTTTTTAATGATAGTTGCCGATCTTGAAAAATTCGTGTTTGGAAGTTGTAAAAGATGCTTCATAAGGAGTATTAGAAAATCTACTCCTCAGTACCTATCTTCTCCAGTTGACAAATTACCGAGTCACTAAGATGATGTGAAAGTTGCAAAATTTGAATTTGACATTTTGATTAAGAAAATGTTGATTTCTAGTAGGTACTCCATTAGGCACTTTTCACATAATGTGGAGTAGATACCTAGACACTCAAGTGGGTGTTATGATTTGACTTTTGGAAGTTTCTGGCGCAAGTTACTGTATTTAACCCGTAGCACGACACGTGATTTTCCACCCATTCAGGCGACACCAGGAGTATGGGACACTCACACCTTCTTTTTCCCAGTTTTGACCATGTTATTGTTAGGAAATTCATATACCTTCAAGACTACACTCCGAGGAAAGAAACATAATACCCATATTATGGGTATTGCGGTGAACATGGTGGTCGGTGGGCGGGAGGGGGGACGAATAAAAAGCTGAGAAAACACAATTCTTGCTCACTGTGTATACCTACCTCATTTATTATTGGGTAGGTACTTACTGATGGGTGTGGTTGTGTGTGAAGGATAGCGAGAGGGGGGGGGGGTTGAAGGATTTTGGCAAAAAATCTATATGTAATATGTATGTAGGTCTACAAAAAAATCAGAGAAAAATACATTTGTTGCACAAATTTATTCTAATAGAATTTTATAAACTTGAACAATAGTTTTGTTAATCAAATTTTCAGTCATTAGAAGAAAAATTGTCTGTAATGCTCTGATAAGATAATCACCTACCTACATGTGGATATTGAAAAGAAAAAAAATTCGCTACCTACCGAAATATTCATTATGACTGAAATATGAATTCACTGACTAGTAAACACTCGTTGGGTATTTACTTTGCAAATATCGAAATGAAAATTCGCTAAAACTAAGGATGCCACGTGAGTATCACAAGGCACCTAGGCGACACCAGGAGTACAACATACTCACAAGGTTGTGAAAAATCGTGACTAACCTTGAGATGGAGAGACCTTGGCGATGCAGGACCAATGGGATCAGGTAGTAGACTAAATTGCCGAATTTACATGGGCGCCAATCCCCCCCCAATCCCAACAACCAATCCCCCTGTGGGCGTGCAGAGTGGCCAACCCAACAACTCGAAATTACCGTGTGAGTGTCCCAGACTCATGTGTTGCATTATGGGTTAAAAATCCTGATGAGAGGGGGAACGGTTGTTAACGTATAATGTTTGATTGGAAATGAATAATACGTAAAAGTATAGGACTTGCAGAAACTGTGGAAGAACGGTGAGCCTACTCCTTGTTCGGTCTATTTCTCGTGGCAACGAAGTCCAATAGTGTCAATGTATTTTTTTTTTTTCGCAGTTAGCTTGTGGAATCGCATTGCCCACCTGCATCGTAATGCTATTTAATTGGAGATTATCCGCCTTCGCCATAATTTTAGACCCTGTTTCGTCCTCATCAGGATTACTTGTATCAAAACTCTCATTTGCAGATGATATTATGCCAAATTCTTTGATTAAGTCTAGTTAAACATCTGAAACTATTTGATTTATGCAGAATTTAGAAGTTAGTGATTTATGAAATTTTTGTCACTGAAATGATGAGTAGTGTGACGAAACTATGCTAAATAGCGCCATCTCCAACATATTTGTGTGAGAGTAGGGAAGCTACAGCGTTTGCATGCTCGGAGACTGCAGCAAATACTTCTGTGGTTCACTTTTCCCTGCCTATTGGTGGTCGAACCAATAAAGATTTTTATTCTAACAAAACAACGAATCTTTTTAGTCTACGAGAATAATTGGTGCCTGCCTAATTTCACTATGATGAACCAGCGAAACTATCCTTGAATTTTATTTTAGCCTCCATTCATAATTTATTGAAAACATTTTCAAAAAATCGTTGTCTTGCCACACAAAAAAAGAATTCTGTTAGTAATGCTCCATCAAATTCTGTTTTCGCTTTCACGATTTTGTCTTTTAAGGTTACGCTAGTTTATGGCTAGTTTACGCTAGTTTGGACATCAACCAAAAGCTTCGCGGCACAACTAGACCCCAAATGGAGCCCACATACCAAATTTCATCAAAATCGGTCCTTGCTAAATTCGATTTTCTGATCGAAAAACATCAAATTTGGTGGGGGGGGGGGTTAAACTCGTGTTTCTAATTGTAAGTCCAACCCTTATGTTCTCGTAGGGAGCGATCGGTTTGTCCTATAGAGCTCTAGGTGGTCTCATTCGATCCTAAAAATGCAGTTCCATTTTAAATTCGTCTAGTTAAACATCTGAAACTAGGTGATTTATGCAGAATTTAGAAGTTAGTGATTTATGAAATCTTTGTCACTGAAATGATGAGTAGTGTGACGAAACTATGCTAAATAGCGCCATCTCCAACATATTTGTGTGAGAGTAGGGAAGCTACAGCGTTTGCATGCTTGGAGACTGCAGCAAATACTTCTGTGGTTCACTTTTCCCTGCCTATTGGTGGTCGAACCAATAAAGATTTTTATTCTAACAAAACAGCGAATCTTTTTAGTCTACGAGAATAATTGGTGCCTGCCTAATTTCACTATGATGAACCAGCGAAACTATCCTTGAATTTTATGTTAGCCTCCATTCATAATTTATTGAAAACATTTTCAAAAAATCTTTGTCTTGCCACACAAAAAAAGAATTCTGTTAGTAATGCTCCATCAAATTCTGTTTTCGCTTTCACGATTTTGTCTTTTCAGGTTACGCTAGTTTATGGCAGGGGGACAGTTACGCTAGTCTTTGTAAAAGGGGACGATATGTTTCACTATAAATAATTACAAATACATCAAAATATTGAGTACCAATAGATTATTGGTTTTTTTTTTTTTTTTTTTTTTAGATTGCAACAGCCCATCGTACTTACCCTCTGATTTTACTGACTACAACGGCGGCAGTGATTCATGTTCAGATTTGGAATATGATAATTGCAACTCGTCAAATGGAAAACACAGTCATTCTAGTGGAAGTAAGAAGAAGAGAGGGAATTTACCTAATGAATCCGTTAAAATACTCAAAACCTGGCTATTCGAGCATAGGTACAACGCATACCCCAGTGATGTCGAGAAACACGTCCTTGCTGATGATGCGAACCTCACAGTCCTTCAGGTACTTATTGTAATTTACTATTCAAGTCCTTACTCGGACCTGAAGCTTACTAAGGCCGGATTCGGACTTGAAGCTTTGATAGCTAATCGTGTTTATCTAGTCAATGAACGTCTTAAATTTACCATGTTATATACTATGAAATCGAGATCAAAAAAACAGGTAGAAAATGCGACACCAGTTTCAAAATCACTTGGTGGCAAAAGACCTGTTTTATTCAGTAACATTGACGTTGGTACAAGATAACCATTTGAGAAGGTTTTATTTAACGCCATGGATGAAGAGATACAACATACCCATTATTAGGTTACACTTGACAATCACTTGGAAATTTTTGGAGTGGACCTTGTCTAAAAGCCACAGTCGTCATGCCGTGGCTGTAAAAATTCACACTATTATTAGGATTACTAATAACAGTGGAAGATCACTCTATAATGCATGTAATATTTCTTATAATGCGAGATTACTCCTATTTTACTATGTTACTTATCTATTAGAGTTACTAGTTCAACTCCACTTGTACCTTACTATAAATGGTATATCAAATTATCAGACTTATTGGGTTTCAGTATCCTCAATACTAATGATGAGCCCGACATAGTTATCAGATTTCATGTATTTTGAAATATATATTCACTAAAAACATACAGTAAGTTTACTTACATATTTTGAACTGGGAAAAGGCATAAGGATCCGATCCATCGTTGAAATGGAAGCTTGCTGGCTCAAGGCCATGGAATCGGTTGCTCAGTCTATTCGCGAACTTGTAACTGGACTCATAAACTAATAATAAACAGCCATTATTTTCCTTTTAAAGCATACTTCTCTCTTTACCCCCGCCCTTCTGAATCTTTCTCATTCAATTTCCTTATTTTTGTAGGCATTTAATCGTAATAAAATACTGAAAGTCAATTATTTTCTTCTACTTTGATCTGGCATCTAATACCCCCGAATCTATTGGTTTTTATGATGGGGTTTAACCAATTTAATTGTATCCAGTTTATTCTTCTTGTTCTCGTGCTTTCCATCCATTTCTGTCCGATTTTATTATTTTTGTATTCTTAAAATTGATTTTCTGTGATAATACATTTCTGACCCAGAAATTCAATTGGACCGTGGAGTCCTATACTCTATTAACATTTCAATTGAATAAACTGAAATTGAGATCATTTGAAAGAGTGTGCCGAGTTGTTTAGGCACTATAGTTTCATCAACTACCCTACTGTGTACTTGTTACGTTGGTTCTTTCCTTTTTTCTTATGGATGTAAAGCCCAATCATTAAAAATATCGCTTTGATCGTTACATCAATACCTACATGCTCAGATGAAGTCATAACTAGGTAAGAGTCTGCTGGTTGGTGTGGGAATAATGCAATATTCATTCTAAAAATTCACTGAAGAAAATGATACGTAATTTCGTGGCATGAATTCAGTTTCGTTACTTCCAGGTTCATGTAGTTTACTTTTTAGGATGTCCCACTGTAAGAATTGGGTGTCCTTTGCGATTAATCTGGGGAGAATGAGGAATTTCGCCGAATTCTGTTTGCATTTTTCGTGAATAGTTAATGGTTTGGGATAGATGAAAATCGGACTGATTTCGGAAAATAAGTCTCCTGTTATTTTTGGGAGACAATCAAAATTTTTGATTTCAAAACTAACTGGGAAAACGGACGTGAAGCGGGAACGCTCGCTGATTGGGCTGTTCGGATCGCCGTCTCCTCCCAGTGTTGCCCATTGGGACGACAAAATCGTTTTTTCTAAGAGAAAAGTTATCAAACATAAACAGGGGAAACCTAATTTTCCCCATCTTGCTTTTTCTATTTTTTTCTTCAGTTTTTCGATTTTGAACTTTACTGTTTTGTGAAATTTTGCATCTGGGGACTATAGATAGCTCGATCTCAGCGCTTCAAGCGGCCATAATTAACTATTCCAGGATGACGTCATTTTTCCGGTTTTTTTAAACATTCGTATTTTCTACACTGTTTTGTTTATTCGTAAATTAGGAAGTTCGGGCTGAAAGTTTGCCTTAGGGGGTTTTTCGAGGTGCTGAATCCGATTTTGGGGTCAAAAACAGGAAATTCCGACATGGTGAAATTCTTCATTCGGGCAACACACTACGGAAAAAATAACCATGTATTACGAATAAAATCACTAGCGATGAGATTGTGGAAAACCATTTAAATAAAAACGGAGTTGAGTAGAACGTTGTCTATTTCCACGAAAATAATGAGTTACAAGTTAAATCGATTTCGACGGTTAGGTCATCATCAGTAACGAACAATAACTGAAGGTACATCACAGAGAGCATAGCTTATATAGTCACAAGTGAAAGGGAGCTTGAATCCCATTGGTCGAGAAAGTGAAAGTCATACCCAATCAGATAAGTGAAAGGAGAATCCTATTGGCTCAGAGAAGTGAAGGGACCTGGGACTTCTCTGAGCTGGTCCATGGTCCACTATTTCTTACTCAAAATAATAAATAAATCAGATTGAGTGAAACAGGTTTGTATAGGAGGAAGGTAAATAAAACTGCGAGTTGTACCGCCTTCCAACTGGTTTAAATTGACCTGATGCTTATCTAATGAGACGGCCCCTGGAATGCATGCATTACTTATCAATATATTTAAGGTTTACTTTACTTAAAAAATAAAGAAACATTTCCAATTGGATCCTTCTAAGCAAAGTCGCGTTTGGTGATGGGGTATTTTCTGAATAGGTATTTATTTCGTTTCAATTAAATCTTCTTAGTTGGATATCAAAGGTTCATTTTGACGTGTGGTGACTGATGCTATTTTATTCGGAAATTAATTATTTTATATTATTGCAGGTTTGCAATTGGTTCATCAACGCGAGAAGGAGGATATTACCTCAGATGATCCGGAATGATGGACAAGATCCCCAACATTTCATGATCTCACGGAAAGGCAGGAGGAGCCTTCGTAACCAACCTGTTGTAGTCTATCCTCATAATGAATCGAGCGACAGTGCTGTCTACGACAGTTATGCTCAGGGTGAAGACGACAAGTCACAAGATGCTTATTCAGTTATCGATTCTGCTAAAGAAATTACTGAAGAATATGACGATGCTTCTACTGCTTCTATTGAGTGAGTATAATTCATGCACGTGGTACTACACCAAGTAGTCATGTACTTATCTATTTAAATTCATATGAGGCACCGAACTATAAATGGGGTTATTTATGCTACTAGCTGTACTAAGTAAAACACAACTATTTTGAACCATCAATTAAACCAGAAAATAATTTATGTTAAAATAATAATGTTATGTGCTACGTACTGGTTGTAGAAAAACTTGCTAAAAAGAAGAAGGAACTGGGAAGTTATCCTTGAAAGTGTTGAACATCACATTAATTTGACCTTGTTAATCATAGTTTTCTCTTTGAATCACCGCTCATTACGATGGGCGCTCTTTGCAAAAAAAAAAAAAAACATTCCCTAATAATTGTCAGCTCTCTAAGGTCGGCCCAGTTGCGATTTTCAGTCGTGGCGATTAAAAAGTCGTAGTCTCAGCTTGTCAGTACTGTCCACGCACCTGGGACTAAAAGCAGTGCTACAATGGACGACTTAGAAGCAACTCGTGTACTGGCATTGGCTTCAAGATTAAAAAAACGGCAGCGGGATAGAAAATCTAAGGATATGGGTGCATCCAATTATATCCCAAAGAGAGGCGAAGGGGCAATTCAAAAGATCCACGGGGATTTGATTAAGTACCCGGCCAAGTTTTTGATTATTATCGGCTAAGTTTGACCAACTTCTAGAGTTGATACGACCAAGGATCTACCGCCTGAAGTACACCTAACTAGGGAAATACCTGGACTGACACACCCAAACACAAGCCGGAAAAAGTCACGCGACTGAATGGTCGCAGGTGCGGGCAAGGTCATTCGATTCTGTGTTTCACATTTTCCCCAGCGACAGTCGCGTCACCTGAAAAATAGAACATGCTGCGACTTTTTAATCGTCGCAGGTGCGGGTTCTCTGATTGACTTTTGTGTGTTTCATTTCAACGGCGATTTAATTTTGCTACTGAAAATCGCAAGTACGGGCCGCACTAATGGCCTATCAGTTTTTTGGTTTGCCATGAACGTTGAGGTGGTAGGTAAATGGTGTTTGAATTCGAAAAAACGTGTTATTTCAGCAAAACTTGAGGTTTTTAAAACAATTTCCAAGTAAACAAATTCGCATTTTAAGTGAGATATGAAAAAAGTACATGTTGGGGGAAAAGTTGTTGCAAATTAGTTGTAGAATCTATTTCTGATGTATTGCTCATTGGTTTGTCACCATGACTAGCTGTTTACCAATAACCCTTGAAAGCATTAAAAAAACCCTTGATGTTCACTGAAATAACACTTTTTTTTGCATTCAACCACAATTTTCCTCCTCAAATTAGAAGTAAACCGAAAGTGATGTATACTAATATCCATAAAACGAGGAATCGCCGCTTTAGCTCGTCAGCCCTACTATGAGCAAAATCATCCCCTGAGGAACAGAAACAGGAACAGAATTCATATCTACTACATAAGCCTTTAATCCTTGAGACAATGGGGTATTTCAGTGGGAAATTCATGTTTTTGACCTCAAATTTGGATTCAGCGCCCTTGAAAACCTGTATACTCCAACTTTAAGCCCAATGATACTATAACATGTGGTAGAAAAATTAATTAAAGAGATCACACGTTTGAAAAGAAGGCGGGTCTCCCTCAACGCACACACACTTATGCCGCGCACGTGTGTGAGTAGTATTTTGTAGTATCCAAGACGTCCTCCAAGGGTTTCATCGCTTCTCTGTGCATGGATACTTTTTTCAAAGACAGTTGGCTAGCTACGTCACACCATTCAAATCTTCAACTTTCCTTAGCTTCTCTGATTTTTTAAAAACATTTTCTCGACGAACAGACCCGATTACTGTTATTCCTGAGCCATACTCTTTTGAAAAAGAAATTTTTTTTTTAAATTGACTGAAATACCCCATTATATTTTGTGAAAGAATACACGTTTATGCACTCTCAACCGAGCTTTGTGAAACGGGAACGGTCGCCAAATTGTAATACCTCCAGGAATTGTAAGAAAATCACAAAGGCTGCTTGGCTTGGCCAATCACAACACTAGGGAAGCCCCCGTAAGAGCGCTAATAGAGGGATCGGTCGTGGTTAGTGTTACGTGAAATATTCGCGCCACTATTATATAACTGGCGCTAGAAAAACGCTCCGTATAGACTACTCTCGCCCTTACGGCTGCTATCGCTATCTAGGGTTAGAACTGAGCCCAAGTCAGCTGAAGTTAATTCGAGTTCTTCTGGCCCCTCAGGGACTGTCGAGGTGTTCAACATACCATTCGATGCACTGCTTCATAAAACCTATATCATATCATGTAAACATGGATCGATATGTTTGAGTCAACATATTGTTTATTTATTCATTGCAGAGGAACATCTGGTTACACCTCTTCCTCTTCGCCACCCAACGTCCGAAACAACGAGGATCCGTTTAGATATCTTCAAGTTCTCGTTGAAGCTGCTATGGTTGTCCGTCAAAGGGAGCTAGAAACAGGTGCGTAGCACCAATATTCTTCACCCTCAATAGTCAGACTAGCCTTATTTTTTTCAAGTTGGATTTTCAGTTCTCTTCTTTTATTTTAGTCTTAATAAGTTTTTTTATTGGTTGAATTGTTGGTTGAATGTTAATTGGACTCAATCAAGGGACTCCATTGTCCACTACTCACTACTCCTTGTTTCAATTTGAGTTGTACATTCAAGAAAAGAAGAGCACATTATTTGTTTGCATTAATCAGTTTTGCTCAGATTTCGCATAATACTGTATGAATTGGCGTTTTAGCTCCTCTTTACCCCAATCCTCTCATACTAGTCGTCCAACGTTGGTAAACTCACTTTCATCATTTGAAACTCAGTTTCGTCAAACGAGAAACCTTTCATTCAAAGGTGATTCTAATGAGTATAAAGGCGTTTTATTTTTGCTCATATTTGAATCTTATCCTCAAAATACGGATTGAAAAAATCTCTAGAGTTTTGAGAGTGGGGTATCGTCGTTTCAATAGCCTTCTAACATTCTCTCCTAGAAGTTCAATGATTTTAAACAAATTAACCTTTTTAGAAATGTAATTGAGTATAACCATGAATTGAGTTACTCGAAAATTGCTCAATTTTATGTCCTAATTCTCCGATTTTGTTTGTACCTTAATGTGTTCCTGTTGAAGTTAAAAGGATATTACACGAAGTGAAAGCAACGAATAGTTCACGATTTCCTAGTGATATTCCTAAAACAAGCGCATCGCATTTCTTACAATAGATGGTTTTGTTGAAAAATAATTTGATCATTCAATGACGTAGGTAGAATTAAAAATAGTTCATTCATGTTTGACATCTGTGCCTTGTTTTTGAGATTTTAAACTTCTTCTTGTCTTCTATAATTTCACTTGTTGGATGACATTGAACGTTAGATTCCCAAGACCCATCTCTTTGTACCGTTTTAGGTGTAGATACTATGGATACCAACAATCTTCTGCTTATTCAGTTTCTATCGCATTGATGAGATATTTCAGCCAGTCTTAATTTCCAATTTTCGACTTCTAAATCAGATTCAACACCTCGAAAAACCCCCAATAGCAAACTTTTAGCCCTTACTTCCTAGTGTACGAATAAACAAAACTGTAAAAAAAATGTGGCCCTTTTAAATCTCACTTCGGATAGTCCCTCGGAGACAACACTAAAAAAATGAGAAAAAGTAAAATCAAGTCTAACCACAAATGTCATAAAATGAGGATCTCACTGTTTTCGTGTTGTGACTTTAGCCTTTGATAACAAGATTTCGTTGTTGGATTGAGTAATACTGGCAGAACAAGGGAAGGGGGTGGCGATTGCGACAGTCAATGAATGACTGTCCTTGCAATACGTTGAAGGGTTCCATTTTTTCGGTTGTTTTTTGAAATCGCACAATTTTAATGTCTCCAAAAATCACAAGAGATTCATTTTCCTCAATCGACCTGATTTTCATCTATGCCACGCCATAAACAATTCAGAAAAATTGCAAACAGAATTCACTGAAATTCTTCATTCTTGTTTATTTATTCTATGGAACACTGTTGCTACTTTTCACTTTAAAATCAGACGACCTTATCTTCAGTTCACAGTTCATCCACTTGAAGAACTTTGGTACTCTTGACTGAACGATAGACTTTCATTATACGATCCTGTTATTTGTTGATCTTACTGTAGCCTAGCTGTAAGATTTCACTTTTATCGTGTCTGTATTAGTTCTGTAATGAATTGTATTACAACCTAATCATTAGGATGGAAATTTAACTCTTTCAATGGGGAATTAGCATATTTTAAACACTTTTCCTTGTGAGGTATTTTTAAATTTCTACTTACGAACATGAAGTCATACCAAAGAATCCCTCCTTAACTTTAGGACATTGTCCAGATTATTATTCCCGTCTATGTCACCTGACTCTTGTATTGTACGTCTTCCATGCATCCAGTCTGTTGATGCCGATCTATTTTTATACCTTATTGAGTTCATGGAAGTAATCAACCACCACGCACGGGTTTGTGGTTAATCTCCATGCGTTACAGTCATTGATACCAATATCTTGATTGTATTCCGCCTTTATGGTAATTGATTCACAATTTACTCTTTCAATACTGGTGTAATATTCATTCCGTCCTTTTTACAGTGTGACAATCTAAATAATTAGTCACTAGTAACAAAACGTATATTTTGAAACTCATGCTAATTTCCCATTGTCGTTGTCATCCTGAATTATTCTCTACTAATTGGAAGGCTCTTAATTTTTATGACGTAATCATATGACCGGTATAATGATAAAGGAAGGTGAATTATGTGCTACTATGTTAAACGCACTGTAAGCTGCTTTTGTAGTGAAAGCCAACAACGTTCTGCTAAGAAACTGCGATAACAGGCTACCCAGCCAGACAGGAACCTATGCCGACAGAATTAGTAGAACCCATTAATAACGTAATTATGTTTTACACAAACACTCTGACTGGAGATGGATGGAGTTGTAGGTAGGCCTACAAACCAAAACAAGTAGGTACTTTGATAAGCTGCAGTTTTTTCGAACTCAAATTCACTGACATTGAAAATTCTTACTGATTGCCATCCTCTGATCAATTGAAAAAATCCCTTTTGTTTTAGCGAATTTTTGAGAAAAAATTAAGCTATCCCAAAATGTTAGCATGGACTACTAAAAAATAAAAACTTTTTGAAAATCCGTTTTGAAACACTGAAACAAATTCCGAAGTTCAACACTATTTTATATGTATATTCCATTAAAAATAAAAACGCATCATTTTTCTTAGAAAAAATTTAAAAATATCGTCCAAAAAGAAAGTTGAGTAGTGACAATGCTAACGATGTTGTGGTTTGTGGTTTACAATGTTGTCTCGAACACATTACTATAATTGTTTATTCGTAATCGGTGTAAAATATAATATTAAAAAAAGGCTGTCAAGTGGGTGTGGCACATAGCTTCCTCGTATCCATAACCCGATTGTAAATATGATCCGATGCAAAGTAGTTAATCTCAAAACATCTCTCAAGTACCTTGCACTACTCTCATAGGGGGCCATCTACACTCCAATCCGCATAATCCTTGAAAATGTCGTCGAAATCGGATGATAAATGTAGAAGTTATGGCTGTTACAAGGAATTCACATTTGCGCATGCGCAGCAGCTATTATCAGTCCGGGGATTATTTTCATAGGGGGCCGTCTACACGCCAATCCTCACAATCCCTGAAAATGTCATTGAAATCCGGCAATAACTTCGTAGTTATGCCCGTTACAAGGAATTCATGACAGACAGGAAGACACAGAACCAAAATTGTTTAGGAAGGTCTGAAACGTAAATGCGAGTGAAAATTTTGATTTTGGAGAACATTTTTTTTCAACCTTGAAAAGTTAAAACAAGGCTTTTACCAAGGTGTTTCGTTCATTGGTCCGGAGCTGGCCGTCGGCATTCCCAAATCCTCCTTCAGGGCGACCATAAATCGGTGGGTCACAAGCCAAACCACAAGATGGTCAAACCTGGGAGGACATGCTCTAAGTAAGCGCATGGTGGCCAAACCTAACCCCAGCGCCTCTGAGGAGCTGCTGTGGCTAAGCCGCAGGGAAGTCAGGCTAGTGGTTGGTCTGGTAACAGGCTTCACCCCACTCCGATTCCACCTTAACCGCATTGGGGTGACGCAAGATACAACCCTATGCAGGCTATGTAGTGAGGCTGAGGAAAAGGCCTCCCACATAATTTTTGATTGCCAAGCCCTATCAACCCGCAGGTTCCAACTCTTTGGGTCACCCACACCCATGGAGGCATTCCCCTGCACTAACCCAGCCAAACCACTACTGGCCCTTACTAAAGGGCTGGGACTGTTTGACTAGACAATAGAATCTGCGGAGAAGCACAATAAGCCACCAGGCTTCAGTGCTTTTGGGCTCCCCTCACCCTGATCCGCAGATTCAGGTACAATCTACAAGGTGGTAGACCCGGAAGTTTTTTATTAAGGAATTAAAGGAAATTAAGAACGTCTCCAAGTTTGTGTGGCACAGCTTTTCGTTGTATCCATAACCCGATTGTTTCAAGGTTTTTACGTTAGTGCATGTGCTAAGGCTACTGTCGATCCGATATTCATAGGGGACCATCAACACGCCGATCCATGCAATCCACACGTGCAATAATGTAGTAAATGAAATCGGACTATAACTTCGTACAGTTCTGCCCATTACAGGGATTTCATGACGGACACGAAAACAAATTTATTCAAGATGGACCTAAGTGTAAAACGCGTGTGGACATTTGGAGTTTGAGAACATTATTTTAACCTTGAAAAGTGAAAGCAATGCTTCGACTCCCTTGGTAGACTTGAAAGCAAAACGTTGAAAAAATGTGTAAAAATATATCTTTGAAAATTCGCTCAATCATTCATGCTGCACGAATGGGATTTTTTTGTGGGTATTTTAAACTTTTGTGAAGTAACATTAATTTGCCTTGGACGCTCCGGTGTTGCCCAAAGAGATTAGTGCGAATATTATTTATAATTGTTTCCTTTACGATGCCACTCAGTCTGATTATTACTGGTGTTCTACCACATCTGTTCGGTGGTTCATTAATATTGACGAGTCTGTCGTTGTGCCAAGGTTCCCAGTGTTTGTTAACTACGGTTGTAAGAATTTGTTCTTTCAATTAATTACTCTTCCATTTTGGATATTAAAATGTCTAGTCAAGCAATATTAACACCAGAAGACCATGCACTACTTGAAGGCGCTCATGTAACATTAATTTGCAGAATCATTGTGTCATCATATTATGATTGTGTTGCATGGAAAGATTTTTTATTTCAACTCGGTTAGTGTTAGCTTTTTATAATAGATCATCTTCTTAAGTATCAACCTACATGTGTCAACCTATTGCAATTCCTCTTATATTGATTGATCATATCAATCATATTGATTGATCATATCAATACTTCAGGGATTTTGTTTATCGCATTGAGAGCTAATCATACTACTTATTCTCTTAGCACTCATTGTGTAGATGATACCTCGCAGTTTCGAAATTATTTCGACCATCTCCGAATTTAAGTGGTCTCTTGTAGTGAAGAGTGGGTCTGTAAAACTGGAACTCCATCGAAAAACCTGAGGTGCTCTGGATAGAGCCTCGTTCTTGCTTTCGAATAAACTTTGTTAAACAAAAACTTGGTCAACACGAATTCCTTAGGTAACACTTTGCCCTCCTTGACAAGTATCCTAAAAGGATATTTTCAATGGGTGACGAATTTTGTCCGTTACTGTGTGCCATTTTTGTTTTATTAACCATATTATAGTATTTAATTTGACGATTAGATAGTAGATAAGTTTCGTTGTCTATAACTCAACTCTGTATTTCATTAAAACTTGTACTTAACACTACTGTGAGAATTTTACACCAATTTGATGAAGACGCAAGTCAATGGGATAATATTGCTTATAAGTAAATTTCCTATTTAGTACTTACTGGCTTCTTAATATTGTCTTCCTCTACTCGTGTGAAAATCGATTAGTCGAGACATTTTTGGTTGTTTTGAGATCATCTATAGAATCATAGGCTAAAACCTAATTTTTGGAATCCTTAAACTCTCAATAAGTCCAACCAGCTGGTCTCATTAAACAATTCGTTCATCACCAATTGTTTTCCAATTTTATTTTCGTCCTGAATTCGATGAAAATCCACCTAAAACATGGCAGGGAAGCATGTATTTTCGATTCCACACCATTTTCCCTCATATTTTTTCAAAAAAACTTGTGAGAGAAGATTAATTTACTCACAATGACGCATTGACGAGTCGTAGAAGTAAAACGAGTGGATGAAGAAAGCAACTATTTTGAAGGAGCTGCACGCAATTGAATTTTCCTTGCCTAAAACTAAGTTTGTAGATAGCTTGAAACCGTTGTCAATTGTTCTTTATCTCAGGCAGGATAGGTTCTCTATCTTCATCTTGTGTGCACTAACGAGAAAATAGAGTGAAAGAAGCCTCCTCTACATTGTTTTTTTTCTTTTCGATTGGTTGTAAATTCTGATTTCCTACAAGGAAAAATGTTATCAACCTTATCATCTTCCGAGTAATTTTGTACTTTACAAATGGCCTACGCTTTACTTGTAAGGTAATTTTACTCTCATGGTAAGAATTGGTATTTGCTCTGCTATTTGGCCAAACTGTTCCGTTTTTATCTGTTTCTTAGTTTCTTTTGAGGGCGTGTATCGGTCTGAACTACCTCCTCCCGTCCCTAACAATAGCCATCTATAGACATCGTTCATAATTTCTTGACAATACCTAAAAAAATCAAACTAAACTCGACTAAAGTAACAGTGATGGTTGATGTGAGAAGTTATGCAGCTTCAATCCGATCTTGTTCTTTGCACTCAATGTTCTTCAGTTAACTTGTGTTTGTTCTTTTAAATTCTGTTTTTATAGGTACTGTGTAGAGCAGGTTTTATTAACTACTTCATTTTTCCACCTGTGATCATTCTGTTCTGACTAAAAAACTAATATAAGGAATTATTGATATTCTACTTATTCACTACGCTATACTGTGAACCATCTTTTTTTAAATAACTACGCTGTGTGGTTCTGAACAATGTCTTCCAATTTTCTAAGTATATTGAAGAAGTTCTCATTTTTTTTTTTTTTTTTTTTTTTTTAATAGTTGCCCATTTTTTGGTTATTGTGAAATTGATTCTTATATCCAGATGAACATTTATCTTGAGAATACTCAACATTTTTCTACATTTAATCGTAAGGCATTTATTATGAACACAGTTTTTTTTTCTTTTAGTTTGTAGTTTTTTATTGATGGATTGAACTATTACTTCCTTTTCTTAGTTCATTGAAAATAATTTATCGAATTCCCAAAATCTAGAACCGGTGATGAATCATTGTCTCAGAAATTTCGCAATCGTTTTGATTACTCGTTACTGTGATCTGTTACCTACAACGTCATGACACAATTTTCTTGCCAATCAAACAATTTAAAACTATGGCGTAAGTTATTTCCCTCTTATGTATTCGAGCGCACATACACCTAATGCTGCCTTTTTTCGCCTCTGGTAGTTTGTCAATGGACTTCGTACCACGTAAAACTATGTGCGTTGTAAGTAACTCCGTAATAATTTATCAATTAATTCTCTATATATTTTTAACCCTTCACTGGTAGACCCCGGAGCGCGGCGCTCCTTCAGCCCATTTTTCGAATACTGTGGTTCACAGTGGCTATCCTGAGGGCTGTGATTCACAGTTCCCTCCTAGAAACCACCTCTACGCAGGACCGTACCCTCCTCTCTGTCCCCAAAACCGCTCAGGGTTAGTGAGAATCGGTTTCTTGCACTAAAACGTGAATGTGTCAGATCGCTCCTAAGTCTGAGCGCTCTTCTGATCCCAAGAAATGGCTTCAGTGGTCTGAGGAAGATTCTGACGATATGGCAGAAGGTACATCTGACTGAAACGGCTTTGATTAGTTAAATTTTGATTGCTCAGTTATTTGTATTTCAGAGTTGAGCAAAACCTATTTTTACCAATACGTATTTCTGAGTTCAATAAAAAAAACTTTTTTACCAATATGTTTTTCATTGAACATTTTTAGATACACCAGGAGATGAGTTGAGTATCTCACTCTGACCGAAAACAATTAAAAAATATGATAAATATTGATTTTTTCGGGAGGAAGTACCGAAAGAGCGCCGCGCTCCTGGGTCCACCTTTTGCGAGATGAGATTAGATCTACCACTGGAGGGTTAAATAATTTGAGCTTCGATTAATAGTCACTCCCAATGCTGAACTTGCCTTTAAAAAAACATGGTGTTGCTCTGAAAACTCAGCCGATAAGTCTGATCCCTCCATATTTCCGATGTTGAACTTCATTTTATTATTAATATAAACGATTTTCTTAAGCTGGATTCACATGGGGCGGAACGAACGCGGAAAGATGGAAAAAGCAGTGGAGGGGATTGGTATGTCGTTCACATACCAGACCTGAAAGGTGTCAAAACTATTATAAAAACAATGAGTACTCTCACAAAAAAGGTTTCTTAAAGAGGTTCGACGCGACGGACAAATAAAAAAAAATCGTGCGAAAATTAGATTGCAGTTTCGACTTTAGACTGTTCGACGATTGTGCATCGTGCAGAGCTCGATATAACAATTTTAACCGCGGCAGTCCAACCGACTGTTCCGACAACATGGCGGCCTCCATACTCAACTGTCGTCCAAACACCCAATCAGATTGGGTTCCGTTGCTTTATGTCGCTCTACTCTTCTCGAGTTTGTGGGAAGCTCTGATAACTTTTGTTACTTACCTTGGTATTCTATGATGGTCTGGGAAAATTTATTTCACTATGATTATGAGTCCTTCAGTGCACTTATTCATTTCTTTATAATCTTTCAATAAATGATGAACCTCAGGATGAGTCAAGTTGTAGAAAGGCTATTCTAGGAGGCCCTCTTCATCTTTATTGCCATTTCTATCAAGGTTGCGAAAGGTCTGAACTGTTCAATATCCTGCATTTTTCTTTAAATATTATTCCTGAAACTCATTTTCAGAATTTACGAGTATGTAGACAATAAAGAATGTAGTTATTAGTTTTTTATTTCATTAGGTTAGATTTTAGCTGTTGTAGGACCTACCAGTTTGTTCTTAAGTTTCGTCGAATTTAATGCTTTAATTTTGCTTAATCTGGAATTGAGTGTGTGATTAAAAATTGCATCATTCATTGATGAAAAGAAGAGTGTTACATAAGTCGTAAGTTAGGGGACGAACTAGGTATATCAAATCGCCATTACCTATTTTTATAGTTTTACAAACTTCTGTAAATAATGTCTATTTTTGAAACGGTCCAATTGGAACCTAATGTTAAGATTGTTGTCGAATTATCTCGTACAAAGTGAGAAGTGTTCATGTTAATAGTTGTCATGTACCTATTTATTGGTACAAATGGAATCTACAGTAGTATGAGGGAACAAGAACTATGATCTTCCAAACTAGTACAAATACATTTTTAATATCCAACTGGCGAATTTTTATTCAGAACTCCTCAAAACTCCCAAACTATGGTTTACTTTTTCGTTCTGAATAAAGAAGAACAACTTGCTGAAATATTTGTTTTTAATAATATTTAAGTAGTTTCCATATTATGGAACATGTTTTAGCCTTCACGTAACTACCCGAAAAACGTTGCACTGCGAAGGTGACGCAGGCGTGTCATACGGTTTTATATGCATTTTACATATGTTGCTAGGGATAATATCAGAAATGGGCGAATTCTTATTCATGAATACGATTATGAATACAAATCATATCTGCGACTTTATGATTATGAATACGAATACAGGTATGAATATGAATACGAATACAATTGTATTCACACTTTGAATACGATTTTCCCCTGTATTCGTATTTTGAATACGATTTTATGATTTTTTCTATAATTTCCCCAAAAATCGAAATTTTTTTACGATTTTCCCTGACTATCATACTTTTTTTTATGATTTTCTCCCGAACTTTGGACATATTTGTAACCTAAAATTGTCAAAATGATCAATCGAAATTCGAAACCCTCATAAATTCTTACTACACAGACCTAACGTGAAAAGCTGACTGAGCTAACGCTGAACAGAATCTGATTAGAGCTGCTGAATCTGAACAGAATAATGACAGAAGAGCTGCTGAATCTGACAGAATCTGAACAGAGCTAGCGTGAAAATCTGATAAACTGCGCTGTTCGATGCCATATAAGAGATCATGCATGACGCAAATAGCCCTAAACTGAGTTGTCATATGAAGTGACACTGAGTTTCATCTACTCGGTAAACCAAGGAGTTTTAGAGTAGGTTAGTCGGGTAACCAAGTAGGTAGGTATACCCACCAGATATTTTAGCGAGGATTGATTTTTTTAAAACGAAACCCCCCTTTTGGTTTATTATTTTCAATAATGAACCTTTGGAATCGACCAAGAAAAAAAAATTTTAACACCCCCTCAAAATTTGATGGTTTACGTTTCGAGGTAGGATTCTACGTAGAATCCAAAAATCGAATAAAAATTTGGCCGTCCGTCCGCCGTACGACGTACGCGGCCCTTTTGCAACTTAGCATTGACCGATTTTGATGAAATTTGTTATGTAGGCTCCAGTTGAGGTCTAGTTGTGCCCCGAAGATTTTGGTTGATGTAGGTCACTTCTAAGGGTTCCAAAATCAATTTAAAATTTTGAAAACGCCCTAACTCAAAAAATGTTGATGTAAAGGTAGGTATTGTTTTTCCTTCAATTTAAGATTCTATAGAATTTTTAGAATTTTTTGAGACCACTAGGAGCTCTGTAAGACAAACCGTTCGCTCGCTACGAGAATTTAAAGTTTGGAGTACGATAAATCAGAAACACGAGTGTGAATCGCAAAAGAGGCCTAATCTCCGTTCAAATGTTAGCTGACCGAATTGCGATCGATGTTTTTCTTCATGTTGGATGGTTGGTGCCTTTGCAGACGAGTGATCATAAAAAATAATAAACCATTGTGTAATAATTTGCAGCGTTTTTATTAAAGATTTGGATTCTACGTCAAATTTCATGAAAAGTTCATACTTACCCGAAACGATTTTGTTATAGCGCGCAACCTGGCTTTTTGAACGCTCTAAGTTTCGCAACTCTACAATTACACAAAAATTAGGTTTTGGAGAACCAAAAGAAAATTATTTGTAGAATCGATCCCTGAAGTTATTCACCCATATAATACCCATACAGTTACACCCTGTATAAACTTCCCAGCTATGCGAAAATCCACTCGTTTAGCTCGCACAATTATTTAGGTACCTACTCAGAATTTTCATATTTATATTATTTTAATGAAACATCCATCCTTCTGTGCAACGTTAGAAAAATGAATAGATATATACAAAGGTATTCAAAAATATCAAGTATGAACATATTAAAAAAAGAAACGTTGATTATTTATAGTCTTTTTATTCAATATTATTATTAAAAAAAGGTTTTTTGCTTCCTCACTACCGAAGGTAGGGAAGCTTTGTATTCGTGAAAGAAATGAAAAAAAATGTCCTCCAAAATCAAAATTTCCACTTGCTTTTTGCGTTTTAGAGCTTCCCGAACAATTTTGATTCCGTGTCTGTCTGTCTGTCTGTGGTCAATCCTTGTCCCGGGCAAAACTATACTAACCTGTGGTCCGAGTTTGATGAAATTTTCAGGGATTGTGCGGGTTAGGTCCTAGACGGTCCCCTATAAATTTCAGCACCTTCGGACCAATAGGAGCGAGTGCGCATGCGCAAACGTGAATTTCCTGGAACCTCGGTTTCTCGGTTATTGGTCAAGCAATACCCGCTGCGCATGCGCGAACTTTAAATTTATTGTTACAACCAAAACTCCGCAACTATTCAACCAATTTCGATGAAATTTTCAGGGATTGTGTGGGTTAGGTCCTAGACGGTGGACCGCTAATATTTTGGTATTCAATAACTCTTTGAATCATAATTTTTTCGCCAACTGATTCTATACGTCTGTGTTACAATGAGTGAGGAAGCTATACTGCCCACCCAACTTGGCAGACGTTTTAATTATGATTAACATAAATATCCCACTTGAGTAACTTTGTAATGAAAATTCATTTATCAATCAATTCATTTTCATAGTATATGATGAATATCACTCAATAAAATTGCTTATTCAGTATAACTTGGTAGGTAGATGTGGAAGTGAAATCGCATGCAATGTTACTGATCTATTCCGTGGGGGTCTAGGAGGGTCGGATTGAAGGGGAGGGTAACAAGGGTCGCTAGGCAACCAACCTCATACTCCATTTGCTAGCAACCAATGAGCGTGCGTTATTTTTCATTTACCCTTTCCGTCTCCAATTGTCCAAGAATCGGATTTCTAACCAATCATTCATCAATTATTCATGACAATTAATATGCAAGCTATCTCATTTTTTACTCAACACCTTTAATAGCCCTAATTCTGCGATTTCATGATTAAAATAATTATAGTATGGTAAAAACTCAATGGTGGAAACCGAGATCTACTTATTCTGGATACATTCCCGTATTATAATTGAAAAAAATCTTTCGTGGAGGATGAAAAACTTTGGGAAAACTTCTGAGTGCAACGCTAGCGCCATCTCCTAAAAGAGAATCAAACTAGACGGCTGTCCCCTTTAGCCTTAAGAACTAATCAAGGTAACGTAACTTGATTTTACAGGATTCTGAATCATCTTTGAATTGACGCCAAAAGTTAATCGAGCTGTTCGTGAAGGGAGAGAAGAAGATTTTCACTCCTCAATAATTATGTACCCGCAGTAGGTACTACCTATTAAGTACCTACTAGGGTAGGGTGGAGTAAGTTCCTTTCTGTTAAAACCTTGGTTACGATCCCTAAAAATCCCCCCTCTACTGAGAAGTACCATGTAAGTATTTGATATCTTCTTATTGCGAAAGGTGCGGAAACTGACCCCTGCCTACCCTACATAGAAAATCAGGGTAAAATGACCTGTAGTTTTCGTCTTGGACTTTTAGGCTATACCTATATTTGGGAGAGTTCATTGTAAACTAAGGTTCAGCTAATAAATTACAACAATGCAATACAAATACACAACAATAAATTTCTATCGACTATTCCTATCACATTGTGGTAAGGAGGAAAACTATATACTTAACTTCAATTTATGTTAGTTCTAGATAATTTTCTGTTGAAATTTTGCCAATATAAAGGGAATTAGTAAAAGTAGAGTCATTACAATGATGAACTATTGTATTTATACAATTAATTTATAAATTAATAACGACAATGTTATTTCATGAGATGAATTAAACCCTCGTTTCCGTCCTCCTTGCGGTAGGCTCATCCGAGGGTAGACTTCTGCTCTGTAAGGTTGTAAATGAGATTGTAATTTTGCTTTCCGACTCTGCCAAGGATTTAACTTTTCTTTCCACTCGAAACATTTCCATTCGAATTTCACGTTTTAGACATTCCTGAACTGTATTTTCGTTACATGTCAGTACAATTGTGTTGTAGCCGTCAGTCTGTCTTTGAGTCCGCAAATTCTTACATAGGTAATGAAATTTCGTGACTCCCAGATGGGTAGAAGCCCCGTGCAAGCACAAGCTCAAAATCCATGTAACAAGCAAAACTTCTGCATTTTCATCCGAATTCGGGGAACTGTAACCAAAATGAGCCCCAAAAGTCATAGCTGAATGAAGTTAGCCCTCATCTTAAAACTGTAATTGTGTCGAGAGGGCGAAATGAGCCCCAGGTTGACAAATTCGTAATTGTGTCGAGAGGGCGAAATCAGCCCCAGTGTTTCTGATTTATCGCAAGCCCTTATGTTTTCATAGGGACCGAAAGGTTAGTTCTACAAAGCTCCGGATGGTCTCATTCCATTCTAAAAATTCAATAATATGTTATATTGATGGAAAAACAATACCTTCACATCGCAATTTTTTGAGCTAGGGCGTTTCTAAAATTTCAACCCTTAGAAGTGACTGACAGCAACCAAAAGCTTTGGGGCACAAATAGACCCCAAATGGAGCCAAATTTCATCAAAATCGGTCCAAGGGATCTAAGGAAAGTGCCGCGTACGGTGGACAGACGGAAAATTTTTTATTCGATTTTCGGATTCTACGTACCTTGAAACGTGAACCAACAAATTTTGAGGAGGGATTGAATTTTTTTTTTTGGTCGATTTCAAAGGTTCATTAATGAAAATAATAAACCAAAATTCGTAATTGTGACGAGAGGATGAAATGAGCCCCAGGTTGAAAATTTCGTAATTGTGTCGAGAGGAGGAAATGAGCCACAAATTGAAAAATTCGTGAGTGTGTCGAGAGGATGAAATGAGCCCCAGGTTGAAAAAATCGTAATTGTGACAAGAGGATGAAATGAGCCCCAGGTTGAAAAAATCGTGTAACTGTCGAGAGGACGAAATGTGTCTCGCAGAATAACGCTGCATACTGTTACACAACTGTTTATTATTTTTCTGTACAGATAACTAGCTAAATACCTGCTAGCAAAACATCTTATCCCAGAGCCAATGGTCGTCACAGATACACCATAAGTGCTTACATATTTACATAAAATTAATTTCAACAACTATAATTAGTCAACAACGTTTAAACTAATGTCTGACGGCAGTAACAAAGGAAATTCGGTCAATCCTATCTAAGTCGCATTGCTCAATTAACAACCGAAGATCCATTTCTCTGTCTTCTCATCAAGGCGAAGGGTGATTGATAAAATCATTATGGTCGTCAACAGTTTGGTGTAAGTTTCCGTTCGGACGTTTTTCCTAAGGAGCACGTTTTTCCTAAGGAGCATTACATCATGGTTCCAGGACACCGAAACGGGGAGGCAGCAAGAAGATTATGTAATATCTGTCACTTACAGGTTGTACTAGAACGTTCTTTTCCTCTTCCAAAGGCAATGCTATATCAAGGCATGACCTTTTACTGAGCAAACTTCTGAAAGTTTTGGGTGCGTTCGTAACGGAATAAGGTTCTTGTTTGCTAAGGAAGCACGATGAACGTTAAACTCCAATCGAAGGAACAAAAAGTATCGCATTTGATGGAAGACGTGGTCTACTTCCATCAATGGACATTCATTTGGGATTCACACTTGTGTATCTGAATTATTATCAAGCCCGCTCCACCTCATAGGGAGCAAACGGTTGGTCCTACAGAGCTCTGTGTGACCTCATTCGATTCTAAATAATCAATAATATTGACTTGAATTGTAACCCTTGTTTTAATCACCCTTAAAAATTAAGGACAATGAACAAACACTTCGGGGACAAATGGAGCCCATATAGGTACATAACGAATTTCATCATTATAGGTCAATAGGAACTGAGAAAAGTACGACGGACGGACAAATGATTGAAAATTCGACTTTTGGGTTAAAATCATGTTTTCTTGATAGACTGTGAACGTTCTTTTTATGGAATAATAAACGAATATTCAAACGTTCCTCCGTTCCATTGAAGTTTGAGGACATGGATACCTATGTCTATGAAATTAATGATCTAGTCCACCAATGCGCTAGGTTGGATCTTGCCAACCAAGGCAATTTTGGGGCTACCCCACTAAGGGAAGTAAAATTATACTCTAATTTCAAAATCTGCTCATGAAGTAACTCCGCCATTCCCTCTCTCACATCAAATCGTTGCATTTTCGCTTATGTGGTTATAGGAACAGAACTAAAAATTCTTCAAAATTCACTTATATGTTGTAGTGTATTACAGTCATTTACCTTGCACTACCCTTCTAGGGGACCATCTAATAGCCAACCCTCACAATCTCTGAATATTTCATCGTGTTCAGATGGAGAATGTAGAAGTCATGGCTATTGCAAGGTTTCAACGTTTGCTCATGCACAGAGCCTTCTATCTATCCGGGGGCAATGATTTTCATAGGGGGCCATCTGCACACCAACCCGCATAATCCCTGTGAATTTCATCGAATTCGGGTGAAAAATATAGAAGTTATGGCTGTTTCAAAGTTTTTATATTTGCGCAAAACAAAAAAGGCTGCCAAGTGGGTGTGGCACACAGCTTCTTTGAATCTATAACCCGACTGTATGATGACAGACAGACTTTAAACCAAAATTGTTAAGGAAGTTCTAATACGTATCACACGAGTGAAGATTTGGATTTTGGAGAACATTTTTTTTTCAAACTTGAAAAGTGAAAACCTCCTCTACCTTGGTAGACTCGGAAGCGAAATGTCGAAAATTGGAAAATATGTCAATTATCAGATGTATAAAAACGGTGCCAAAGCGGAGACGGTGGATAGCATGTTTGCGTGATGGCTGGACTTAGTTTGGACTCGGTTGCCCCGGAAACCTCAAACCCTCCGCCCCGATGCTAGGCCAACATTTTCTCTCGTACATATTTAATGGAGCATGTGCTTCATAAAAGATGCACGCATAAATTGATATCGAATGTTTCGAATGAGACCAGTTGTTATTGACAGAGACGACCAGGTAGTTGTGGGACAGCGAAATAATAGATAGGTAGCCTACCTGCCGTCCCACTCAGCTGTTTGACTCGCCGGTTGGCCGCTGGAAACCTCCACCTTATAATGATATGAAATTGAACTCGTTAGCGTGGTAAACCAGCTGGTTCAAAACTTGTCCCTACTTTCCTTCCGTATTCACATGTTTTTACGTAAAGTTGGTCTCTAAAAATGAACTGCTCAATAAAAAATGTATTAAGCAAAGTTTAAAAAACGTCTGCCAAGTGGGTGTGGCACATAGCTTCCTCGTATCCATAACCCGATTATACAGATGATCCGATGCATAGTAGTTAGTATCAAAACACCGATCTCTAAGTACCTTCCACTACCCTCATAGGGGACCATCTACACGCTAATCTGGACAATCCTAGAAAATTTCATCAAATTCGGATGAAAAATTAAGTGAGTAGATGTATGTGATTGGATCAAAAAAAATACTTAGCCTCGGCTGGGATTCGAACCCGCGACCCCTGGGGGACAGTTGAAGTCATGGCTGTTACAAGGTATTCACGTTTGCGCATGCGCAGTCGCTTCTATCAGTCCGGGGATGATGATTTTCATAGGGGACCATCTACAACCTAATCCACATAATCCCTGAAAATTTCATCGAGATCGGATGAAAAATGTAGAAGTTATGGCCGTTACAAGGAAATTCACGTTTGCGCATGCGCAGTCGCTTCTATCAGTCCGAAGGTGATGATTTTCATAGGGGACTATCTAAATACTAATCTGTAACATCCCTGAAAATTTCATTGAAATCGGATAGAAAATGTAGAAGTTATGGCCGTTACAAGGAATTCACGTTTGCGCATGCGCAGTCGCTTCTATCAGTCCGGGGATGATGATTTTCATAGGGGACCGTCTACACACCAACCCGCACAATCCCTGAAAATTTCATAGAAATCGGACAATAACTTCGTATAGTTATGCGCGTTACAAGGAATTCATGACAGACAGACAGACAGACAGACAGACAGACACGGAACCAAAATTGTTCAGGAAGGTCTAAAACGCAAAACGCGAGTGGAAATTTTGATTTTGGAGAACTTTTTTTTTTCGTCCTTGAAAAGTGAAAACAAAGCTTCCGCTACCTTGGTAGACTCGGAAGCAAAAAACGGTAATCTTTTAAACTAGAGGTCGACAATCTTTCCATTGTAAGAGCTCTCCAGTCATTCAGCTCATGTTGACGTACCCACACATCCCTTTTCGAACCTACCTACTTCTAAAGATACTCTGAAAGGTTCCTTAATTGACATGGACAAACTTGTTTTTCGACGTTTTCTATTATCAGTAGAATCTGCAATAAAAATAATTATTTTTAATAATGCATGCATTTCAAAGGTACTGCATGTATTAAGCTGAGCAGAGTTTTTGGGGGTAGCATCACGACAGCATACCCGAAACAGAACAATTTTTCAATATCCACAATCAACGATACTCCACACCAAGAGCTGATTCCCCCTTGAATCATGTGTAGTCATAAACGAACATTTTTGTAGTTCGAGAAAGGTCACCTCTGGGAAACAAGGCTTATGACCCAAAATATTACCATCGGCACGTTAATACTTAGTTTCTGCCCTACATTTATGTTTATAGTACTATATGACACCTTGGTGATACCACAGTGACATGCAAAAACGTCTGCCAAATGGGTGTGCCACGTAGCTTCCTCGTATCCATAACCCGACTGTATAGATGATCCGATACATAGTAGTTAATCTCAAAACATCAGTCTCTAAGTACCTTCCACTACCCTCACAAGGGACCATCTACACGCTAATCTGAACAATCCTGAGAAATTTCGTCGAAATCGGATGGAAAATGTAGAAGTTATGGCTGTTACAAGGATTTTACGTTTACGCATGCGCAGAGGCTACTGTCAATTTTAAGGCCTTGATTTTCATTGGAAACCAGCTACAATCTAATACGCATAATCCCTGAACATGTCATCGAAATCGGATATAAAATGTGGACATTATGGCTGTAACAAGTTGCATGCGCTTCAACTACTATTCGTCTGGGGGAGGGGATTCATAGGGGACCGTCTACACGCCAACCCGCACAATCTCTGAAAATTTATTTGAAATCGAACAATAACTTCGTCTAGTTATGCCGGTTGCAAGGATTTCATGACAGACACACAGACAGAGTTCAGAAAGGTCTGAAACGTAAAACGCGAGTGGAAATTTCGATTTTGGAGAACTTTTTTTTTCAACCTTGAAAAGCGAAAACAAAGCTTTCTCTACCTTGGTAGACTCGGAAGCAAAACTGCAGTTGATCCGGTCAGAATTAATATTATAGAGAACCATCGCAATCCCTGAAAATTTCGTCGAATTTAGATGGAAACTGCTTAAATTATGATTGTTACAAGGGCCTGCACAGATGATGGTATCAATCCGAGGGCGAAGGATTTCATAGGGGACCATCTATAATCCCTGGAAATTTCATCAAAAATGGACAGTAATTTCGTATAGGTTTGGCCGGTAGAAGAATTCGAGGACCAGACAAACACAAAACCAGACATGAAAGACCACACTGAAAGACAGACAAATACAAATCCAAAATTTTCCAGAAAGGTTTAAAACGTGGAATTCGAGTAGAAATTTTGAGTCTGAAGAACTTTTATTTACCCGCTTTTTTGCTTTTCTTCCGCTATTCTGGTTGACTCGGAAGCAATACATCCATAACTTAAGGTTTATAGATTATTATTCTCCTTTGATTGATTGATTATGTAGCATATTGGATACCCCCTCCCCCCAACACATCCATCCCCTATTCCTCTCCTCAAAATGAAAATGTCTGAATTCTGATGAGATAGTCATTATCATAGTCTGAGTCGAACAGAAAAACAACTTCAAATCAACTAGTAATTCAAATTTCAGTAGGGCACACAAGATCTGGTCGAGAAATGCAAGTCGAGCCAACCCTCCCTCCTATTCCAATTTAAAAACGCTGCAAATTATTACACGAAGGTTTATCATTTTTTATGTACAGATCACTCGTCTGCGAAGAACCAGATCACCACGTACCTATATACAACATTTGAACGGAGATTAAGCCTCTTTCGTGATTCACACTCGTGTTTCTGATTTATCGTAAGTCCAACCCTTAAGTTCTCGTAGGGAGCGAAAAGTTTGTCCTACAGGGCTTTGCATGGTCTCAAAAAATTCTAAAAATTCTATAGAATCTTAAATTGAAGGAAAAACAATACTTTTATATCAAAATTTTTTGAGTTAGGGCGTTTTCAAAATTTCAAAATTAATTTTTGAACCCTTAGAAGTGACCAGCATCAACCAAAAGCTTCGGGGCACAACTAGACCTCAAATGGAGCCTACATACCAAATTTGATCAAAATCGGTTCATGGAAACTAAGGAAAGTGCCGCATACGGCGGAAGGACGGCCAAAAGTTTTATTCGATTTTCGGATTCCACGTACCATGAAACGTAAACCAACAAATTTTGAGGTTTTGAGGGGGGTTAAACATTTTTTTTTCTTGGTCGATTCCAAAGGTTCATTATACGAGGTACGTATATACGAACGGTTGGCGTTCAATATTATTAGATAATGAACCTTTGGAATCGACCAAGAAAAAAAATTTTAACCCCCCTCAAAATTTGTTGGTTTACGTTTCATGGTACGTGGAATCCGAAAATCGAATAAAACTTTTGGCCGTCCTTCCGCCGTACGCGGCACGTAGGTACGTATGTCGCCTGAACGTGGGGGTCCCGGGTTCGATTCCAGGCCGCGACATCAAATTTTTTTTCCATATCTACAATTTTTTACCTGCTTTTAGCAGGCTTTTCAGCTAGTTGAAAATAATAAACCAAAATTCCGATGACGTTGCACACTTTTTTCTAGATAGATATCTGACCAAATAAGATACCATGCGAATTGGTTGGAAGATGGGATCTGGGCAGCGCACTCAAGATTTTGGGAAACTCGTATCTACTCTGAATTATGATGATAAATAAACACATTGATTGGTAATGCTTGTATTTCCTATATTTAATGGAGAAAAGAATGTTCACTTCCAACCAAAAACCGATGAACCTGATTACTAATTACCTTCCTGCCACAAGTGATCTGTAACACCTAACCATTAATAAAACGCTGCAAATTATTACACAATGGTTTATTATTTTTCTATATAGATCACTTGTCTACAAAATCACCAACCATCCAATATGAAAAAAAATCAAAATCACCAACCATCGATCGCATTTTGGTCAGCTATAATTTGAACGGAGATTAGGCCTCTTTTGCGATTCACACTCTTGTTTTGATTTATATATATATATTTCAATATAAACCCTTAAATTTTCGTAGGGAGCGAACGGTTTGTCCTACAGAGCTCCGCGTGGTCTCAAAAAATTCTAAAAATTCTATAGAATCTTAAATTGAAGGAAAAACAATACCTTCATATCGAAATTTTTGAGTTAAGGCGTTTTCAAAATTTTAAAATTGATTTTGGAACCTTTAGAAGTGACCTACATCAACCAAAAGCTTCGGGGCACAACTAGACCCCAAATGGAGCCTACATACCAAATTTCATCAAAATCGGCCAATGCTAACTGGCAAAAGTGCCGCGTACGGCGGACGGACGGCCGAATTTTTATTCGATTTTCGGATTCTACGTACCTTGAAACGTAAACCATCAAATTTTGAGGGGGTGTTAAAATTGTTTTTCTTGGTCGATTCCAAAGGTTCATTAATGAAAATAATAAACCAAAATTACAAAATAATGTAATGGTATTATTCGGCCGTGAAAGGATGTGAAAAATGAGGAGGATAAACTGCGAACGAATTTCTTTGGTGTTATCCTCTCTAAAAACGCTGCAAATTATTACACAATGGTTTATTATTTTTCTATATAGATCACTCGTCTACAAAATCACCAACCATCCAATATGAAGGAAAAAAATGAATAAAAAAAATTAAAAAAATCAAAATCACCAACCATCGATCGCATTTCGGTCAGCTCTAATTAAAACGGAGATTAGGCCTCTTTTGCGATTCACACTCGTGTTTTGATTTATATATATATATTTCAATATAAACCCTTAAATTTTCGTGGGGAGCGAACGGTTTGTCCTACAGAGCTCCGCGTGGTCTCAAAAAATTCTAAAAATTCTATAGAATCTTAAATTGAAGGAAAAACAATACCTTTATATCGAAATTTTTTGAGTTAGGGCGTTTTCAAAATTTCAAAATTGATTTTGGAACCCTTAGAAGTGACCTACATCAACCAAAAGCTTCGGGGCACAACTAGACCCCAAATGGAGCCTACATACCAAATTTCATCAAAATCGGTCAATGCTAAGTGCCAAAAGTGCCGCGTACGGCGGATGGCGTACGGCGTACGGCGGACGGACGGCCAAATTTTTATTCGATTTTTGGATTCTACGTATCTTGAAACATAAACCATCAAATTTTGAGGGGGTGTTAAAAAAAATTTTTTCTTGGTCGATTCCAAAGGTTCATTATTGAAAATAATAAACCAAAACGCTGCAAATTATTACACAACGGTTTATTATTTTTATATAGATCACTCGTCTACAAAATCACCAACCATCCAATATGAAGAAAAAAATCAAAAAAAAAAAAAATAAATAAATAAATAAAAAACAAAATAAAAAAAAAAATAAAAAAAAAATTAAAAAAAAAAAAATAAAAATCACCAACCATCGATCGCTTTTCGGTCAGCTCTAATTTGAACGAAGATTAGGCCTCTTTTGCGATTCACACTCGTGTTTTGATTTATATATATATATATTTCAATATAAACCCTTAAATTTACGTAGGGAGCGAACGGTTTGTCGTACAGAGCTCCGCGTGGTCTCAAAAAATTCTAAAAGTTCCATAAAATCCAAAATTGAAGGAAAAACAATACCTTTATATCGAAATTTTTTGAGTTAGGGCGTTTTCAAAATTTCAAAATTGATTTTGGAACCCTTAGGAGTGACCTACATCAACCAAAAGCTTCGGGGCACAACTAGACCCCAAATGGAGCCTACATACCAAATTTCATCAAAATCGGTCAATGCTAAGTGGCAAAAGTGCCGCGTACGGCGTACGGCGGACGGACGGCCAAATTTTTATTCGATTTTTGGATTCTACGTACCTTGAAACGTAAACCATCAAATTTTGAGGGGGTGTTAACATTTTTTTTTCTTGGTCGATTCCAAAGGTTCATTATTGAAAATAATAAACCAAAATTCAAGCGAATAAGTTAACAAGTGAATTGCAGCAAAGCAATGTCCTGGAGAAGACTTTAATGTCCTGCGATGCAAAGAATGAACTTCATGAGACTATTATAGAGTTGGTTCTTCTACATGGCGCTAGCTAGAGATTAGTATGTAGAAATTGATGTATGGAAAACAACAAAAAACTGTCAATCATGATACTGGCATGTTGGTATATCTGCTCGCTTTCTAAGGAGCTGATTGAATAATTGGACTTGGTCACCCAAATGGTTTGAACATGTTGGTTCTTGGCTTATTGTAGTCTCGCGCGATTTTGTATTTTTTGTATTTTGTATTTTTGCATACTTACTATTCATCCGCGAGTATTGCATGGTGTGCGTGGCCGAGCTTATACTGTCAACCTTCCAGACTCTCTTTGTACTTTATAGTTCATTCATCAAATCCGTTCGAAACGGTGGCTGTCACGAAATGTCAGAGTGGTCTTGATTGTCAGTTCAATCGTCACCCCAAAACGGAGGTCACGGAGAATGAAAGGAAGGCTACTACACTACTTTCAACCCGTTCAGGCTGAGGAACCTTGTTCCCACATCACATCCCGGGTAGCGCTTGGTTGAACAGAAATACATCGGAACTCCATAAATATGTTAAGTTCAGCCGATTTGGAGGTTTTCATCCCACAGGCGCTCATGCTCATACAGTTTCAAATTTGGAAAATATAGATTTGGCCGTTCAGCAACATACAAAAGTATTCACATATTTGTGAAATTTATTTCATACATTTCCTATCAGACCTCAAACTTTTTACTGTTTGGGATCTCCTTGTATTATAATTATACTGTCAATTATTGACATTTGTTTGTATGTTAATCACATCTTAGATAACTTGAAAAGTCTGCCAAGTGGGTGTGGCACGTAGCTTCCTCGTATCCATAACCCGATTGTACAGATGATTCGTTGCATTGTAGCTAATCTCATAAAATCAATAACGGAGTACCTTGCACTACCCTCATAGGGAACCATCTACACGCCAATCTGAACAATCCCTAAAAATTTCATCAAATTCGGATGAAAAACGCTGCAAATTATTAAGAAAAGGTTTATTATTTTTCTATATAGATCACTCGCCTGCAAAGAACACTGCTTTTCCATTGTCACTACCTACCAACCATAGGTGCAATGGTTGGTATGCATTATTGGATGCATTATTTTGAAGAAATGAACGCCTCACACTCAATATCGAAGAAATAGGGCGTTGAGGTTGCCGTAATTATTAGGAAATGCGATTACTGGTTGCTAAGGACGCACAATTGCGTACAACTCGAAGAAACGAACAATGACCGGATTTGGTCAGCTAAAATTCACTCTCGTGTTTCTGAGTTTTCGTAAGTCCATCCCGAAAGTTCTCGTGGGGAGCGAACGGTTGGTCCTACAGAGCGTTGGTTGGTCTCATTCGATTATGAAAACTCAATAATATTTTAAAATGACGAAAAAACGATACCATTATATAAAAAGTTTTTGAGCTAGGGTGTTTTCAGAATTTCAGCCCTTATTTTTCAACCCTTAGAAGTGACTGATATAAAAAATAATCATCGAGGCACAACTAGATCCTAAATAGACCCCATATACCAGAATTTCATCAAAATCGGTCCATGATAACTTAGGAAAATACCGCGTACGGCGGACGGACGGAGAATTTTTTATCGGTTTATTATTTTCAATAATGAACCTTTAAAATCGACCAAGAAAAAAAAAAATCCCCCACGAAATTTGTTGGTTTACATTTAGGACGTAGAATCCAAAAATTGAATAAAACATCGAAAAAAAAAGTCCGCAGTACGTGGCACTTTCCTGAGTTCCCATTGACCGATTTTGATGAAATTTGATATATGGTATCTTTTCAAAACGCCCTAGCTTAAAAACCTTCGATATAAAAGTGATGTTTCAACTTCAATTTGAAATAATATTGAATTTGTAGAATCGAATGAGACCACCCAGAGCACTGTAGGACCAACCGTTCGCTCCTTATGAAAACTTAAGGGTGGACTTACGAGTAATCAGAAACACGCGTGTGAATCGAAAAACGCTGCAAATTATTACACAATGGTTTATTATTTTTTATTTTTCTATATAGATCACTCTTCTGCAAAGCCACCAACCATCCAACATGAAGAAAAATATCGATCGCATTTCGGTCAGCTTTAATTTGAACGGAGATTAGGCCTCTTTTGCGATTCACACTCGTGTTTCTGATTTATCGTACGTCCAAACTTTAAATTCTCGTAGTGAGCGAACGGTTTGTCCTACAGAGCTCCGGGTGGTCTCAAAAAATTCTAAAAATTCTATAGAATCTTAAATTGAAGGAAAAACAATACCTTTATATCGGAATTTTTTGAGTTAGGGCGTTAAGAAAATTTCAAAATTGATTTTGGAACCCTTAAAAGTGACCTACATCAACCAAAATCTTCGGGGCACAACTAGACCCCAAATGGAGCCTACATACCAAATTTCATCAAAATCGGTCAATGCTAAGTGGCAAAAGTGCCGCGTACGGCAGACGGCGGACGGACGGCCAAATTTTGGTTTATTATTTTCAATAATGAACCTTTGGAATCGACCAAGAAAAAAAATTTTTAACACCCCCTCAAAATTTGATGGATTACCTTTCAAGGTACGTAGAATCCAAAAATCGAATAAAAATTTGGCCGTCCGTCCGCCGTCCGCCGTACGCGGCACTTTTGCCACTTAGCATTAACCTATTTTGATGAAATTTGGTATGTAGGCTCCATTTGGGGTCTAGTTGTGCCCGAAGCTTTTGGTTGATGTAGGTCACTTCTAAGGGTTCCAAAATCAATTTTGAAATTTTGAAAACGCCCTAACTCAAAAAATTTCGATATAAAGGCATTGTTTTTCCTTCAATTTAAGATTCTATAGAAGTTTTAGAATCTTTTGAGACCACACCGAGCTCTGTATGACAAACCGTTCGCTCCCTACGAAAATTTAAGGGTTTATATTGAAATATATATATATAAATCAAAACACGAGTGTGAATCGCAAAAGAGGCCTAATCTCCGTTCAAGTTAGAGCTGACCAAAATGCGATCGATGGTTGATGATTTTGATTTTTTCTCTTTTTTTTTTTGATTTTTTTCTTTTTTTTGCTTCATATTGGATGGTTGGTGATTTCGTAGACGAATGATCTATATAGAAAAATGATAAACCATTGTGTAATAATTTGCAGCGTTTTATTCGATTTTTGGATTCTACGTACCTTGAAACGTAAACCATCTAATTTTGAGGGGGTGTTAAAATTTTTTTTTCTTGGTCGATTCCAAAGGTTCATTATTGAAAATAATAAACCAAAAGAGGGCTAATTTCCGCTGAAATTTTAGCTGATCAAAATCCGATCGTTGTTCGCCTCCTCATAGTTGTACTCAGTTTTGCTTCCTTAGCAACCAGTAATCAAATTTCCTAGTGAAGGCACCTACAACTCTCTATTTCTTCGAATTGAATGTGAAGCGTTTATTTCAACAAAATTAACTTTATTGTGATGCGAAAATATGGTTGGTAGGTAGAGGCAATGGCGAGTTCTATGCAGAAAAATAAACCTTTGTGTAATAATTTGCAGCGTTTTCGATTATCAGATTCTACGTAGGTACCTTGAAACGTAAACCAACAAATTCTGAGGCGGGTTAAAATTGTTTTTTCTTGGTCGATTCCAAAGGTTCATTATTATATATAAACCAAAAGTATAAGTTATGGCTGTTACAAGGATTTTACGTTTACGCAAGCGCAGAGGCTACTGTTGGTTCGAGGGTGACATCTACAAGCATCGAACGAATGATCGCATTTGGTCAACTGAAATTTGAACGGAGATTGGGCCTATTTCCGTCAATAAAGTGTCTTTTGCGATGCAAACTCATGTTTCCGATTTATTAAAAGTCACACCCTTGAGTCCTCATATGGAGCGAACGATTTGTCCTACAGAGCTCTGGATGGTCTCATTCGAATCTATTTTATATTTATGAAAAAACAACCTTATATCGAGAGTTTTCAAAAATTACAACCTCTATTTTTCATCCCTTAGAAGTAACTGCCACTAACCAAAAGCTTCGCGGCACAACCAGACCGTACATGGAATAGAAAATAGATGTAGGAAATTTTATCAAAAGTTTTTAAATTAGATTTTCGGATTCTTAGTACCTTGAAACGTAAACTAACAAAAATTTTGGAAGGGGTTTGAAAAAATGTTCTAGCGCGATTCCAAAGGTTCATTAGGTAAAGTAATTTATTGAAAATAAACCAAAAACTATGAAGTTTCATGTTTCACACTCGGGGGTTTACCGCGGTTTACAATTTCGAAAAATGTGGGCAACTTAGCGTGCTTGCTGAATGGGTTGCGCGCAGCACAAAACGTCGAGTGAGGAGTCATATTTTCATGAAATTTTGCGTAGAATCTCAACCTGCAATACAAACTGGGGGTTCTCTTTGAAGAATACCAAGTTGATGCGCAAATCACGCATATTCGATACACAAAAATGTGATATTTGAATTCCTCGTAGGAAATTATGGAGGTTATTATGAACTGTTTTCTAGGATCGAAAATAACAAAATAAATTACTGATTTGATATATTGTAAACACCCTGTACATGGTTCCTTATGATGTTGGTTGGTAGTTTATACATTACATGTTGCTACATAGTATAATTTCAATATAATATGACTAATTAATTGCTTATATGGATTTGGTTGATGTTTCGTTGTGCAACATGGGTGATTCAAAAGTTTAATTATTACTCGAGCTCCCTCCAATATTGACATGAATTGCGATGTTAGCTAGAGATCATTATTCGACCCTCCTCACATCTGCATCCTCAGCATCCTTCCCATTCACAGCCACCAGGATCGGATCTCGATAAGGGACGGCCAATGAGGAGGATTTCATTCAGGTTACACTTGGAGCTCCTGTGAGGAGCTTCACTCCTCAACAGGTGATATTTGAGGTACAACAGACCAGAGCCTGCTTTGTTTACCCACTGCAGGATCTTTATTACGTCACTGCAGTCGAGGTAATTTGGGAGTGGCACTACTTCAGTGTAGTACTGAAACACTGCTATCCTCTCAACGAGCCTCCGTGTCTCTTTAGTTTCACTAGCTAATGAAGTAACTAAGGATGCTGCGTAGCTAACTTGGCTAAGAATACTACTGATACTACTCGTAGCATCTCGTAGCTACTCATCTGCAGATGCTGCTCGTAGCTAGTGAAGTTACGGTTTTCATGTTACTCGTACTAACTTTCATGTTCTCGCTTTGGGAATACATAATTTCTACTGAGATAATTTCAGCCAATCTTAGACATTTGTTACATTACATGAAACTCATTTCCAACTACAATGTTCTCTTAGAATATCAGGAGAAAATAAATAATATCTTGCTAGTTTCAATGAGCGGCTGAGCGAAATAAAAGACCGCGTTTCTGTTCATTTTCTGGCATTTTTTGGCAGAAGAAGTTGTTGCTACTTCTTCTGTTTTTTTGGAGTTTTCCTGATTTTTCCAGGCATAGGGAGGTGTACATTTGTCCGCATAACATCTGCTACCGAACCTAAAATGGAAATAACAGTATTTACCATTAGGATCATACCGACTTCGAGATTTGCTTCTATTCCTGCTGTGCGATCGAGTTGAACTTGAACTTCGCGAAAATGATCGTGAACGATTTTCCATCTTCATTGCTTCGATCTTCTGTTCTAAGGATGCTATCTGCATGGAGAGGGACGCATGAAGTTCGTTAGCAGGATAATTATAATCATTTTGATTACTTTGCGATTGGAATTTGGCTGCATAAAGTTCGTGACGAGGGTTCATTTCCAACATTTTGTCTGCCATAATTGCTAATCTTTCCAAAGTTTCATTGCTTACAATTATAATATTTTTAATAGCATTTGGTAATTTATCAAGCCGTAATGTTTTTAGAATTTTGTCCGAAACGTCTTTTCCAGCCAATGATCTCATTTTTCTCAGCAACTGACTTGGCTTCAAGTCACCAAGTTCAAGTCCAGTGAGTAATTTTCGAATTTGCTTTTCGTCACTTTCCTTGAAAATATTTAAAAGACGAGATTTTGCTGCTGCGTATTTATTAATTTCTTCTCCTTCAATGATGTCCCAAATGTTTTCGAGAATTTTGGGTTCCAAATTAGCAACTAGATGATTAAATTTAGACGAATCGGATCTTACTCTCTCCACTGTGAACTGAGCTTCGACTTGGTAAAACCAAATTTCGGGTTTTTCTGTCCAAAATGGTGACAACTTTATTTTCCTTACGGAATTAACTTCCTCGTTTCCCGCTTGTACAGGTGGATCTGCATCTCCACCTCCTTGGCTATTTTCTCCATTCATTTTAGTGTCCTTCGGAGTCACCAATATCCTAACGTGGACTATTTCAAGTTTTTCTTAATTAAAGAATAATTTACAACAGTGTCACGTTAGAGAATGAGATTTTAATTGTATATTTTTTGGTAACCAAATTAACACCTGAAATAATGAAATAATAATAATGGTGGGTACCTACAAAACCTCCACTCAATCCAAAGATAAACCTAAGCTCACATAGATTATACACAATGCCTGACAATGTTCGTTGTAAAGTGTCCAATGGCCCCTAAATATTTGAAAATTAATCATCAAAAGAGCGAGAAAAATTGATGACTTTCTGAAGATGAATCTCTTTTATTTCGACTAATTCTCGTCTTTAGAAGCTATGCTTTGTTCACGAATTCTTGTAGTGGGCAAAACATACGACTCTACAGACTGATTTTGATGCAATTTTCAAAGATTGTTCTTGGATTAATATGAAATGTAATTTTTTACCATCCCCAAACTGCGTGAAAGGAGGAAAAAGGAGATCTCTCAGTTCCAATTTTCTCTCACTACCAGATTGCTCTAACATGGAAAGTAGGTAATTGGGGACTCACATTATCCCGAATACTTACATTACATTATCCCCATCAATGTTATTCATCGGATCAAACGTAAAATCTTTGAAACAATCATAATTTCTTATGTTTCTCTTCAATTTCGATTAAATTTCCGTGAAGTTGGTGGGTGGAACTGCAAAAGTTGGTCCCGGGTTGTTGATAGTATGGGTTGAGCCGTGAAGTGTCCCGTACCACTCAATTTCCTTTGATCATTCGCAAACGTAAAAATTTCTTCAAACATAATTTACTATCTACTGGGTTAATTTCGTTCAAATTTGTACGATAGATGGATTTAGAGTTTTGATAATTCTCAATTAATAGTAACATAGCACGAATTTTGGTGAGGAGTTACAGGTACTCATGTTATGTTTGTCAGGTGCTGTTGAACATGTGATTGTTAAAGGACTTGTTAGTTGATCAAATAAAAGGAGTCGTTGTGTCTCCGCCGATTGATTCCTAGAGATTATTCCTCGGGCTAGAGGAAGGCTTCCGGGGTAGTTATTACAACATGAAATATTCATTTCACCCATTTCGTTGTCACATGGATGATATGGCTTCAGCTGATTTACCTACTCGTTCTTGGGAAATAGGAGCCAATTCCGTTAACAAACGTTATTGAGCTGTATCGGGACGGTTCACGTCATAGCACGCTGGTGAGTGTTAAAAATGGATGCCTACTGAATACGAGGGACACTTAGGGCCACTCCGTAGCAACACACCAAGCTAAATACCTAACAATCGACTTGCAGACCCCGAGTGCACGGGGCCTCTTGGCAGAGTTCCTGAATTATGGATGAAATTTCATCATTCTTGTACCTTCCCCGTGGAAAGAAACCGATTAAATTATTTAGCGGTCGGCCTCTCGAACGTATTGATCAGAATCAGCATCCATAATTCAACTTTGAAGCTGCTGCTACGTTACCATGCTGAAACGCTACAACGATTAATTTTTTCTAGCTCCTGCAATTGACGATTATCCAAGATTATTTCGTTTGAAGCTCATTTATGTAGCATTTGTATAGTTAATTTAATTATTGCTTCCGATCCAGTCAATTTATACATCTAATATTGCAATGGCGGGGTATCTACGATTTTTCTATATGTTGTTAGAACTCCTTAGGGTACCTAGTTTATCCCCGAATTTGCAACCTCGAGAAACCTGTGCTAAAGACGTAATACACTAAAAAACATAAAATGTTTGCACTTTTTTCACTTTTTAACTATAGTAAAGTAAAGTCCAACTTATAAGTGAACATTCATGGTTTTGTTTTCTTTGCTTTATTCCCCAAAACACGAATTTTCTTGAATTTTGGTTTATTATTTTCAATAATAAACCTTTGAAATTGACCAAAAAAATGTTTTTCAGCCCCCCTCAAAATTTGTTGGTTTACATTTCAAGGTACTTAGAATCCAAAAATCGAATACAAATTTGGCCGCCCATCCGCAGTCCGCCGTGCTCCGTACGCGGCTCTTTCCTCAATTAGCATTGACCGATTTTGATGAAATTTGGTATGTAGGCTCCATTTGGGGTCTAGTTGTGGAAAAGAAGCTAATTGGTTGTCAATTGTTTCCAACCTTCTGTTGCACGCTTCCCCCTACAGTCACATTTGAAGCATCGACCATCAACGAACAAGGATCGTCAGAACGGGAATGTACAAGCACCATGGCATTAGTTCACTCCATCTTGCACTTAGTGAAAGCTTCAAATGTTACGTCGGACCAAAAAAAAAAAAAATGTTCTAAATGACCTCGTGAGCTATCTGACCTGCGGAGTCCACATTTGAGGGGGATGGTTCTAGGCGCTTATGTGCGCTGACGGTACCGTGGTTCTGGCCAGAGTCGCCAGACGATCTGCGGAACAATACTGGTGGTCTTGAGAGTTTTTTAATCATATGGGGCCTTGGGATAAATATAGGAAATGGGTGACCATCAGAAAGGGTGAAAGATTGTGCAAGATTGAGCAACGGACATATGGAGGACTGAAGATTTATGTAGTGAGCAATTATAAGTACCTGGGTATGGCATGCAACCCGCTTGTCATACTGTGCCCACCTGAAGGTCATCAAAGCTTGGCATTGATCCAGTTACCATTTTCAGTTCCTCCTCAATTCAATAAGCCCAACGTTCCATCTCAAGAAACCGCTGGATATTTTTGGCTGTTTCGTGTGCAGTAGGACTACCTTGTAGCGCCTGTATGGTGAAAACAATGTTCTCCATAAAGCGCGACTTTCAGCTCCTAGACAATCTTCCAGTTAGTTTGTTTACCTAGAAACTGGTCAGCATCGGTACTCCAATGTGGTTATCTCCACAAGACTTCAAGCTACCCCGGCAACGACTCCCTCGAAGAGTTGCAGAGGCAAAGCAGCAGATATGATTTTCATTTTATTGTGATGAACCTACAGGGGATCTACTCTCTTCATGCAAAGCATTTTGCTGTTTCTAGCGCATATTTCTGTGGTAAAAGGGCTTCTCTCGCAACTCCGAAAGAACGAAATATACCAATGTCGCAACCATATCGAATTATTGATTTTCATTTAATGATTTGGAATCAAGTAAGAAACATACTCAACCCCAATAAAAATGTGATGTTTCATGTTTCATGGTACCCTCGTAGAATTGAAAATATCTAAGTAAAACGCTGCAAATTATTACACAACGGTTTATTATTTTTATATAGATCACTCGTCTACAAAATCACCAACCATCCAATTTGAAAAAAAAAAAATAAAATGAAATAAGATTTAAAAAAAATAAGTATATATATTTTTTTGAATAAAAAAAAAAAACGAAATCACCAACCATCGATCGCATTTTGGTCAGCTAGAATTTGAACGGAGATTAGGCCTCTTTTGCGATTCACACTCGTGTTTTGATTTATATATATATATTTCAATATAAACCCTTAAATTTTCGTAGGGAGCAAACGGTTTGTCCTACAGAGCTCCGCGTGGTCTCAAAAAATTCTAAAAATTCCATAGAATCTTAAATTGAAGGAAAAACAATACCTTTATATCGAAATTTTTTGAGTTAGGGCGTTTTCAAAATTTCAAAATTGATTTTGGAACCCTTAGGAGTGACCTACATCAACCAAAAGCTTCGGGGCACAACTAGACCCCAAATGGAGCCTACATACCAAATTTCATCAAAATCGGTCAATGCTAAGTAGCAAAAGTGCCGCGTACGGCGGACGGCGTACGGCGGATGGACGGCCAAATTTTTATTCGATTTTTGGATTCTACGTACCTTGGAACGTAAACCATCAAATTTTGAGGGGGTGTTAAAAATTTTTTTTCTTGGTCGATTCCAAAGGTTCATTATTGAAAATAATAAACCAAAAAATAATGGTTGGCATTTTGTTTCCTGGTTTACCGAAGTTGTGGAAGCATTCTTTTCCCTTTTCATAGTTAACCAAAAATTTCCTCCGAAATGAAAATTTCTACAAGATTTTTACGTGTTAGACCTTCCTGAATAATTTTGGTACCGTGTCGATCTGTTTGTCTCTGTGTCTGCCAATCCTTGTAACGGGCAAAGCTTTACATTTCCCTTTCGATTTAGATGACATTTTCAGCGATTTCGTGCTTGGGGCACGATATGATGACTAGAACTATCAATTTTATCGTGATCGGATATATGGTATCCTCTGCGCATGCACCGACTCAAGAACCGTGACTTTTACAGGTCCTTTTCAATTTCGTTGGAATTCCCAAGTGTTGTGTGATTTAGGCTCAAGATGGTTCCCTACGAATGTCATCGTCGTATGATTGAAGATTTGAGATTATCTACTATGTAAGGATTGTAATATCTACACAATCGGGTTAAGCATACAAGGAAGCTATGTGCCACACCGACTTGGCACACGTTTTTCGGATGCCCAAACTCTAACTTTCAATATAAAGGTATTGTTTTTTCAGCAATTCAAAATAGTAATGGATTTTTAGAAACGAATAGCGAATGAGACTACTCAGAGCTCTGGAGGACCAACCGTTCGTTCACTGTGCGGTTCAAAGGTTGAACGAGAAATCAATCAGAAATACGGTAGCACTCTGATAATTGCAATGACGCCTTATATTAACTGCACTTGGAAAATCAAATTTTCGCATTGGAAAAAAATAGGCCTCTACGTCTTTTCTGCACTAACTAATTGTAAATGTCTATGTCAAAAGAAGTGTGGTATATTGCCCACCCAACATGGCAGAAGTCTCTCATGTGGGGGAAAAACGTAATATTGGCCTGTTCTCATGACAACAATGCCTCGTTATTACGAGATTTGAGGAGTTGAAAGACGTTGCAAACGCCCTATCGACGTCCGTTGGTCAAACCTCGTTTTAAAAAATGCAAAGGTATTGATGTACAACCAAGAGCAGACTGTATTGTTGTGCCTTCCATCTGGTTGTTCAGGGATACGCCTAGGGAAATTACGAAGTTTTCCAAATTGGTAGCTGGAGGCAGGAAGACCGGTGGGGAACGTTTTTGAAAACATTATGGAACGGTACATGTTTGATGAACCAGCCAAGCAATTGTTGTCCGCGCGACAATAATTACATCACCACCCTCCACCCCAGAATAAGAGATAGCGCATAATTACTTTAACTGGACGCGATCGTGAGAGTCACTCCTAGAATCGTAATTTTTAAATTTCAACCACCACAACTGAAAGGTGAAAACAAAATTATTTTTCGATTCTTGTTTAGAATGGGTCTCTAATAAATTCTTTATTGTGCATTTTAGACGAGTACCAAGAAGTATTTATTTAATTAGTTACGTACGATATACCGAGTGTTTCACAGTTTGTTGTGCGTAATTCATCTTATTTCCATTGTATTTAATATCTACCAAGAAAGTATAATTCTTTCAATATGAGTAATTGAGCGAATTTAAAAAATATATTATTGCCAATTTTTAGCTATTTTTGAACTAAACTTTTTCTTACTGATGAGATATTCTTATTAGGAATTTCACATAAATTCCAGATACAGGGTGTCCAACCAGACAAAGACCTAAAACTGCAATTAGGTACTGTAGTAATTTTGGTTTATTATTTTCAATAATGAACCTTTGGAATCGACCAAGAAAATTTTTTTTTAACACCCCCTCAAAATTTGATGGTTTACGTTTCAAGGTACGTAGAATCCAAAAATCGAATAAAAATTTGGCCGTCCGTCCGCCGTACGCCGTACGCGGCACTTTTGCCACTTAGCATTCACCGATTTTGATGAAATTTGGTATGTAGGCTCCAAATTTTGGGGTCTAGTTGTGCCCCGAATATTTTGGTTGATGTAGGTCACTTCTAAGGGTTGAAAAATGAATTTTGAAATTTTGAAAACGCCCTAACTCAAAAAATTTCAAATAAACGTATTGTTTTTTCTTCAATTTAAGATTCTATAGAATTTTTAGAATTTTTTGAGACCACGCGGAGCTCTATAGGACAAACCGTTCGCTCCCTACGAGAATTTAAGGGTTGGACGTACGATAAATCAGAAACACGAGGGTGAATCGCAAAAGAGGCCTGATCAAAATTTTCAAAACTTTCACTCGCGTTTTGCGTTTTAGACCTTTTTGAACAATTTTGGTTCCATGTCTGTCTGTGTGTCTGTATGTCTGTGTGTCTGTCATGAATTCTTTGTAACGGGCCTAACTATACTAAGTTATTGTCTGATTTCTATGAAATTTTCAGGGAGTGTGCACGTTGGTGTGTAGACGGTCCCCTATGAAAATCATCATCCTCGGACTGATAGTAGCCGCTGCGCATGCGCAAACGTGAATTCCTTGTAACAGCCGTAACTTCTACATTTTCCATCCGATTTCAATGAAATTTTCAGGGATGTTACAGATTAGTATCTAGATGGTCCCATATGAAAATCACCACCTTCGGACTGATAGTAGCCACTGCGCATGCGAAAGCGTGAATTTCCTTGTATCGGCCATAACTTCCACATTTTCTAATCGATGTCGAGGAAATTTTGAGGGATTATGCGGATTAGGTTGTAGATGGCCCCCAATGAAGATCAAGGCCTTAAAATTTACAGAAGCCTCTGCGCATGCGCAAACGTAAAATCATTGTAACACCCATAACACTTACATTTTTCATCCGAATTTGATGAAATTTTCTAGGATTGTCCAGATTAGCGTGTAGATGGTCTATGAGGGTAGTGAAAGGCACTTAAAAATTGGTGTTTTGAGAGTAAATACTATGCATCGGATCATCTATATAATCGGGTTATGGATACGAGGAAGCTATGTGCCACACCCACTTGGCAGAGGTTTTTAGTTTTCACTTTTCAAGGTTGAAAAAAAAAGTTTTCAAAACTAGAAATTTCCACCCGCGTTTTAAGTTTTATACCTTCCGGGACAATTTTGGTTGCGTGTCTGTGTGTGTCATGAAATCCTTGTAACCGGCATAACTATACGACGTTATTGTCCGATTTCGATAATTGCCTCCACGTTGTTTTGTTTTATGTATTTACGCGCTCTGCGTAAGACTGATTAGTCACTGACGACCATTCCTCAAATGACTAGACCTCTGGTCTAGTTTGCCAAAATGCTACCTTTCTATCGAAAGTCACAGTGACTGCCACTGTGTTGACCTTGATCAACCTGTTTAAAGATAACTAATCTGAACAAACTAATAAATTTACCTCATTAAGTATGGGGTAACTGTAAACGCTAGGGGGTACTTAATTGTAAACAGACACTAAATTACTTGTCACTGGATTAGTTGTCGCTACAGCTGGAGCCAAAAATGGCGTGTTCTCTTTTTCCATAGAGGTTCCTACTTGACAGGATGCTCCAAAGTTGCCCCGCTTAATTACCCCAAAGAGTAGAGAAAAGGTAAAATCAATTTGAAACTTCACACCTAAATTCGAACACTTATGAAGGAAGTTATTATGATTGTGAGATAGATAAATACACGAACATTCTGTAATTCGGCGAGTTAAAAACCTAACAGAATAAAACGCTGCAAATTATTACACAAAGGTTCATTATTTTTCTATATAGATCACTCGTCTGCAAAGAACACGGCTTGCCATTATTGCTACCAACCAACATGAAGAAGAACATCGATCGCATTTTGGTCAGCTAAAATTTGAACGGAGATTAGGCCTCTTTCGCGATTCACACTCGTGTTTCTGATTTATCGTAAGTCCAACCCTTAAGTTCTCCTAGAGGGCGAACGGTTTGTCCTACAGGGCTCCTCGCCGTCTCTAAAAATTCAGTACTATCTCAAATTGATGGAAAAACAATATCTTTATATCAAATTTTTTAACCCTTAGAAGTGATCATCATCCAAAATCTTCGGGGCACAACAAGACTCCTAATGGAGCCTACATACCAAATTTCATCAAAATCGGTCCAGGGATACTCAGGAAAGTGCCGCGTACGGCAGACTTTTCTGTCGATGTTTTATTCGATTTTTGGATTCTACTTACCTTGAAACGTAAACCAACGGGTTTGAATTTTTTTCTTGGTCGATTCCAAAGGTTCATTATTGAAAATAATAATCCAAAATATACCAGTAATCAACTATATTTTGGATCTTACGGGTGGACTTTTTTAAGATTGCGAAATGTCGTCTCGAGTCCTGATTTTCCTTTGTGACCGTCACTTCGCGTGTGGTAATCTTCGTATTTGTGGTTTATGTTTGTATACGTATGGATTGTCAGCCTGACAAACGGTCTTTCATCTTTCAAAAACTTAGCGATATTGTGAGAAACGTGGGTCGTTTGAGGAGCACAACTCGAGTTGTTTACTAATTTCTTTGAGGGTCGGAGAAAGACCGAGTATTGGATATTAGGTAACTTCAAAGTGTCAGCTAATGATGATATAACTACCATCACAAACAGCTATCGACGTGGGAGCGTTTATTGATTTCTCGAATGCAAATAATTATTCCGACTCCATTTTCCCCTTCTTCGAGCATTAACGGGGTACTTTTATTTGGAATTCTGTTACCAATAACCATGTGACATACTTGTGCAAGGTGCAGAGATTGTCCGGGTAGCTCGTGTTTACTCCTGCGATGAGCAAATACGAGAAAAGAAATCTGTCAGGTGGTATCAGTGCAGGTTCTTCCTCAATAACAAATCTGAAGCCTCCTGGCATTCACTGAAGATCATTGCTGGTTCCTCCCTTTTTAAAGTAGAGCATCAGAACGTGCACATTGATTTGTAAAACCATTCTGTTAAACTGATAACATGGAGATCTAATTTTGAATACCGGCAATTACAGGAAGGGATCGAAGGCTTGAGGATCATGTTTACTGCAGCATGAAGCTTCTAGCTCAATCAATAGAATGGATCTCAACACCAAGAAGATTAGCATGTATCCAGCAGTATCCATATCAAAATAGATGATATGAGGTTGGGATGGCTTGAAACCAGCTTATTGGCATCACACCACATTTTCATTCTGTGGGTCGCCTGGTCGAACAGCTCTCGTCGTAAAAACGGAGATGAGTAGATCGTAGTCTATTTCCACGAAAATAATGAGTTCCAAGTAAAATCGATTTCGACGGTTAGGTCATCATCAGTAACAAACAATAACTGAAGGTACATCACAGAGATCATAGCTTACACAGCCACAAGTGAAAGGGAGCTTGAATCCCATTGGTCGAGAAAGTAAAATTCGTACCCAATCAGATAAGTGGCCTATTGGCTCAGAGAAGTGAAGGGACCTGGGAGGATCATCAAATGCCAATCAAGGCAGACAAAATTTTGTACTCACTATTCTCGTGGAAATAGACTACGTTCTACTCAACTCCGTTTTTGTTAAAATGGTTTTCCACAATCTCATCGCGAGTGATTTTATTCGTAGCTCTCGTCGTAGAACGTGTCGTCCTGTTTGGTCATTTTCGTGTGCTTGAGGAAGGTCGTTGATAATGATATTAAATGCTTTTGTCTTATCTGTCGAAACTTTTCTCACTACTTTACTAGCATAAGTCATACTTATTATTCAGTACTTACACATTTATGAGCTAATCGAAATACACATATCCTGGTACACTAGAAAGCTACATACTCACATGCAGGTATTTTTTCCATTTTTAGGACGTCCCTTAGTAAGACTTGGGCGTCCTGATGCGATTAATCTGGGGAAAAGTTGGACAACACTCAAAAGAAAAAAGTAACCAAACACTAATCCGTTTTAGACCATTCTGAATCCGAATCCGCGAAAAAAACATAGGAGAATGTCTGTGTGTGTGTGTGTGTGTGAGACAAAATCTTTTGTCGTCTGCCCAGACCTTAGTTTTCAACAGATTTGTGTGGTTCTTTTTTATTCGACGATGAAATCTAGTGTGAAACACACACACACACACTACGTCGCCGGAATTTAGAATTTTGCCTTTTAAGGAGGGGGGGGGGGGTTATGCTTCAAAAAAGTGCGTTTTCGGGCATAGGTACTCTGCCCAGGCCTCAATTTCTAACCGATTTGAGTATTTCTCTTTTTTTTCGATTCAGAAATTTTCAGAGTTGCACACTATTTCACCAGACTATCAAAATTAGCATGGGAGGGGGTCGAAATCGAAGGAAAATTCTCAGTATACCTCTGGATTTTCATGAATTATTCTTTGTACCGCTACGGAAGTAATCAGTGGTGCCACCATGGTGCCAGGACACCAAAAACTTCGTATTTCGTGAATTTTTGTGTGTTTCACCTTGAATACGGATGTGAACTACCTACTACGGACTGCCTACCAAAACTGACAGAGGAACGTTCAACGTTACGGCGTATGACCGCTTTGGTGCCAGACTGGCACCATTGGTGGGGAGGGGGGGGGGGGTGAACTCGAATTCGCATGTTGGGTATCGTAGATCATGGATTTTAAAATGTCGTTCAAATAACATAAAAGTAAATAAAAAAGTAAAGATAAAATAAAAGTAAAAGTAAATAAATATGAGTGCCATATCGCTTACCAACCGGTTTAAATTGGCTCAATGCTAATCCAATGGGACGTCCCCTGTAATGCATGCATTACTAAACAACATGTTTCAACGATCAAAAGTGTAGATATATGTAGGGAGGTCCCCTGCAAAGTGAGGAGGGAAATCGCTGTTTACGTAAATCCTAGGAAAATTTGCTGTGGTTTGTTGGAAAAACTCGTTGTTCCAGTACGCAATGTTTTTTTGCTTCCGAGTCAACCAAGGTAGCGGGAGCTGTGTTTTCACTTTTCAAGGCCGAAAAAAATGTTCTCCAAAATCAAAATTTTCACTCGCGTTTTGCGTTTTAGACCTTTCTGAACAATTTTGGTTCCGTGTCTGTCTGTCTGTGTCTGTGTGTCTGTCATGAATTCCTTGTAACGCGCATAACTATACGAAGTTATTGTCCGATTTCTATGAAATTTTCAGGAATGTTAAAAATTAGTATTTAGATGGTCCCCTATGAAAATCATCACCATCAGACTGATAGTAGCCACTGCGCATGCGCAAACGTGAATTTCCTTGTAACGGCCATAACTTCCACATTTTCTACCCGATTTCGATGAAATTTTCAGGGATGTTACTGAGTAGTGTTTAGATGGTGTTTAGATGAAAATCATAGAGAATGGTTTTTCATAGAGTGATTCATTCATAGAGGGATGGTCCCCTGTGAGAATCTCAAGTCCTATTCATTGGATCACTAGGCCTCAATAGCTCAGATGGTAGAGCATGGAATTATCCCCCAGGGGTCACGGGTTCGAATCCCAGTAGAGGCAAAGCAGTTTTTTGATCCAATCACATACATCTACTCACTTACATTTTTCATCCGAATTTGATGAAATTTTCTAGGATTGTCCAGATTAGCGTGTAGATGGTCCCCTATGAGGGTAGTGAAAGGTACATAGAGATTGGTGCTTTGAAATTAACTACTATGCATCGGATCATCTATATAGTCGGCTTATTGATACGAGGGAGCTATGTGCCACATCCACTTGGCAGACGGTTTTTTTTCCTCTGAATAAAACGCGTTTATTTTAGGGGGTCTGAGTCAGTGAGTAAACGGGTTTTCCCATGTTTTTCCCATCTTTCTTTGGCAATTATTGTTCGATTTTGATGATTCCAGTGGCAATGTTTTAGTTTTTCAATTCCCAAAGTATATAAATTAATGAATTTTGAAAACCCTTGAAAATTTCAAATTTAGGTACAACTGTTTACTTATTTTTTACTTTTGGAATTGAACAAGTATAATATACTTGTATAATATATGGTATAATATATTTACCCATATTATCGGTGTAAATATTATGCAATTTAAAAGAATGCCGCATGAAATATGGAAATTGGATGATTACTTCCTGAGAAAATTCGGAAAAACTGTAGATGAAAACCGACCAGCCATGAAATTGATGGGGGATGGGAAAAGGCAACCGAGAGCCGGTTCGTAAGAGATCAGACTAACCCAGAACGAGGAAGGACCGGCGACCAACTGAGACCTCCTTAACGCTAATTTTACAGATTTCACACTTTTAAAAGCAGAAAATTTCCTGAACGAGGAAGAACTTGACTCGAGGGTAAAAAGGTCCGACAAAAGAGAAAAAACGTTTTTCTGATAGGGTTATAGGATTGTATAGGGTTATATACTCTTCCTCCTGTAATATTCTCTTTGATTCAACTCCTGGTGCGAATGCTCTTGTAAAACATAATTAATTCCCCTTTTGAAAAGTTTAATAATACCATGGCCCTCTTATTTTTTTAATATCCCAAATTATTACTTGGTACCTGCATGAGTAGGTGCTCATTATTCTCCATAAAATAGATAGTTTCCAGTATGTAGCAGTGGTTAGCTGTGTTCTGAAAAGGGAACTCGCCTATTTACTAGTCGGTAAGTGTTTATATACTTCACTTCCTCAACCTTTGTTTCACCCAAATGAATTAAGACTTTTCATACTCCCTAGCCAAAGCGTTGATTGCATCAATTTTGGTTTTATCTATCTGTCTGTGTGCCGGTCACATGGCTTATGAGTCCGCACATCCTTGTTACGGGCAAATTATACAAATTTACAATCCGGTTTCGACGGAATTTTGAAGGATTGTGAGGTTCAAGGATGTTGGCACTCTGGATAGTCCTTAAAAAATCCATCACGAACAGTTCAACGGTAAAAACGTGGAATCCTTGTAAAAATCATAACATTAACAGTTTCCGTCCCAATTCGATACAATTCCCAGGAATTATGTGGTTAGGCCCTTGGTACCCGCTTAATAAATGGATTGTGTTCGGAATACCGGTAACCACTGAGTGAAACCCTTCATTAGCGTAACATTTATAGTTTAAATCCGATTTCGATGGAATTTTCCGGTATTGCGGTTGGGACTTTGGATGATTCCCCGACGTTTTCATCGTTGAATCATAAAATTTGGAGGCTAGTGGTAGGTACTTAAAGATTGAAGTTTTAATTGATGCACAGTTATGGATACGAGGAAACTATGTACCGCACCCATTTGGCGGACGTTTTGTTGCAATTTCACGTAAAATATTACTCTGCAATAATAAATATTAGTGGTTCCTCCGTGCAGAATGAATTTTTTAAAGTCTGCCAAGTGGGTGTCGCACATAGCTTCCTCGTATCCTTAACCAAATTGTATAGATAATCCGATGATGTGTAGCTTATCTCATCAACCTCTAAGTACCTTCCACTACCCTCAACTTCCACACGTCAACCCACACAATCTCCGCATAATTCCTGACAATTTCATCGAAATCGGAAAGAAAATGTGGAAGATATGGCTGTTACAATGAATTCACGTTTGCGGGGTGATGATTTTCATAGGGGGCTGTCTACACGCCAACCCACACAATCCCTGAAACTTTCATCGAAATCGGTTATGCCGGTTACAAGGATTTCATGACAGACACACAGACAGACACGCAACCAAAAACGTCCAGGAAGGTCTAAAACGTAAAACGCGAGTGGAAATTTCTTCAAGTGAAAACAAAAAAACGTCTGCCAAGTGGGTGTGGCACATAGCTTCCTCGTATCCATAACCCGATTATATAGATGATCCGATGCATAGTAGTTAATCTCAAAACACCAATCTCTAAGTACCTTTCACTACCCTCCTAGGGGACCATCTACACGCTAATCTGGACAATCCTACAAAATTTCATCGAATTCGGGAAGAAAATACAGAAAATAAGACTGTTACAAGGAAATTCAAGTTATGCGCATGCGCAATGGCTACAACCGGTCTGAGGGTTATGGTTTCTTTACTGAACCATCTAAACCCCAATCCGCATAATTCCTGAAAATTTCAACGGAATCGGATGAGAAATGTAGACGTTGTGGCTGTTACAAGGAAATTCACGTTTGAGCATGCGCAGCAACTACTACCAGTCTGAGAGCGACGATTTTCATAGGGAGATTTTCTACACCCTAATCCAAATAATCCCCAAAGATTTCAAAGAAATCCGATGGCAAATGGGGAAGTTATGGCTGTTTCAAGGAATTCACGTTTGCGCATTCGCAGCAGCTACTATCAGTCCGGGGGTTATGATTTTCCTAGCGAACCTATAACCTGAAAATTTCATCGAAATCGGACAATAATTTAGTATAGTTATGCCCCTTACAAAGATTTCATGACGAACACACAGACAGACAGACAAACACGGAACCAAAATTATTCAGGAAGGTCTAAAACGTAAGACGTGAGTGGAAATTTGATTTCGGAGAACATCTTTTTCTTCAACCTTGAAGAGTGAAAACAAAGCTTTCGCTACCTTGGTTGACTCGGAAGCAGTAGCACGATTGTAATGGTTAGATTCCGATTCATTTTTGGTTGATTATAATAAAATTAATTTTCAATAATAAACATTTGGAATCGACCAAGAAACATTTTTTTAACCCTTCCTCAAAATTTGTCGGTTTACGTTTCAAGATACGTAGAATCCAAAAACCGTATAGAAATGTTGCAGTCCGCCTTACGCGGCACTTTCCTTAGTTACTATGGACCGATTTTGATGAAATTTGGCTCCATTTGGGGTGGTCTAGTCGTGATCCGAAGCTTTTGGTTGATTTCAGTCACTTCTAAGGGTTAAAATTTTGAAAACGCTCTATCTCAAAAAATTTTGATAAAAGGTATTGTTTTTTCATTTGTTTAAAATAGTATTGAATTTTTAGAATCAAATGAGTCCACCCAGAGCACTGTAGGACCAACCGTTCGGTCCCTATGAGAATTTATGAGTTGGACTTGTGAAAAATCAGAAACACGCGTGTGAATCGCAAAAGAGGCCTAATCTCTTAGCTGACCAAAATGGGATCGTTGTTCGTTTCTTCGAGTTATACTCAGTTTTGCGTCCTTAGCAACCAGTAATCAAATTTCCTAATGAAGGCACCTACAACTCCCTATTTTTCGAACTAAGTATGAAGTGTTTATTTCTTCCAGTCAAAAGAAAGTACCTATGGTTGGTAACAATGGCAAAGCCGTGTTCTTTGCAGACGAGTGATCTGTATAGAAAAATATTAAACCTTTGTGTAATAAGTTGAAGCGTTTTTTATTCCAGCACAGGACTTTTCGATTATCCCGTACGAATGACAAAATCAGAAGATTGGTTGCAAAAATAAAATCCCTTCTGCAAGCTTCATCCTATTCGATGACTCATATCTAGATATTTTTCGGGTTGGGTCTGATTTCATTGCTGTCGGACTCATCGTGATGGGAATACCTATACACTCATGCTATGGGTACGAGGAAGCTATGTGGTACAACCCATTTTTTTCTACTGAATTTCCGAAAATGACGAGTTGAAACGACGAGAATCGTCCCTGAAACCAATGCAGTACAAGGTATCCGAAAGATGACCCGGAAAAGGTCGTCGTTTGATGGTAATCAGGAGATACCAACGTGTCATCGACGTAAATCCGTTTTGACATTTTGATCGTGGATTACGTCAGAAAACGGATGGTTGAAGCATAAAAAAAGTACGGTCGACGATGAGTGAGGGTGGGTGACAGTTTGTTGTGTTCCGGTCTCCATGGTGACGGAGGGAGCCAATGGGAAGCTCTCTCCATGCCAATGGGAGCCGTACCGAGGTATAGTTTTCGACATAGTGCCTCTCATGGTTACAGTCGAGCGCCAGGTCCTCACCACTACCTCTTCTCTTATCAGCACGCCTTCGAAGGTGTCAGACAGCCGACACTTTCTATTCGCCACGAATCAGAAAGCGTCAGTCCGGAATCAGATAAGTCCTTCTTTACAGTTTACTGCACCACATCTCGTCACTTGATTGCACCTCATCAGTCGTATAAACCGAATTTTTCCCCTCCATGTCAATTTAGAATCATTTTGTTTGAAGAAATCTGAGAATACCTGTCTAATTATTAAAAAATACCAATAGTTCGATTGGTAGGTCCTAAACTACAATTGGCATCTGTATAGCACAGCACGAATCCTCCAAACGTAGTTATCGGAAAAGTTATTTAGTTATGCATATTCTTCAATTCAACTTCATATTCAAGATTGAAAATGAAAACTACAGGTTGACAATGATTTAATACTTTCAATATTCGGAATTTAACAACCACAAGGATCTGCCTTCACATTTTCCTTATTTAAACCACAAGAATCTGCCTTCACATTTTCCTTATTTCAACAAAACTGTAGGTTTTTCTCTTGCATAGCCAAGAAATAAATAGTCCAGTCTCGAACATTTCCATTTTATTTTTTAGCGCATTATGCGGCTTGAGAAGTCTTTAAAGCGCTGACTTCTTCAGTCGAAGTGAAAAGTAGTTGTAAATACTTAGTTACTTTTCACTTTTCATTTTTTAACGTTTATGTTGTAATAAAGTTGACTGTAAGCTCAACCGTTCGTTTAGCTATGATTTGAAATTAAATCGATCTAATTCCCCTATTTGTTGTGATCTCAGTTCGTTCGAACTAAGGGTGTTCTCGTAAACTTGTAATATTTATTCTTTATTTGATATTATTGAACTTATCTTTCTTCTGATACAACATTTTTTATTATTGGCACCAAAAAAGTTCGAATATTACGGTTTTAAAGTCGATAAACGATGATACTCTCACAGTAGATACCAAACTTACGGTCTCGAAATATTTTATTGTTATTTTTGTAATTATTTTCACATTTGAGAATTATTGAAGAAAACTGAACGATTTCCTTTTTTAGTACAAGAGGAGGGCCAGTTTGAAGTCAATTACCTCCACTCTGATTGTTTTATACAGAGCTATATACCAGAAATTACTCTTGAAGTATTTGCTCATTTTACTAACAGTTCAACTAATAAAATCGTTATAGTTCAACATCTCTAATTCAACTAAATTTAATTGGACAAAAAGACTTTTAGATCCTTTTTTTTATTTGTCAGAAATTATTTGTTCGTGTATAATAGCGATCCAAAGTCGTTGAAGAAATTCTAAAACAAACCATCAAGCATTTTGGGGAAAAACGGAGTTATCCAATTTATTTATTTTATTATGTTTGGTACATGTTTCGGCAGAACTTTTGCATCCTTCTTCAGCTCCAGTAGTAGTAGAGATACTTAGAAGCTAAGAAATAGTGGTCGTTATAATCAATAGGTGGTTGTTGGCATTATGGGCAGATGTCCCACATTGTACCGTTCCTATTTTGCCTTGAGATTTCAAGAGTTCATGCCATGAGATCTCAACTGAACAGCCAACATATTTTGCTCCATCCTAGTTCCCAGAGAGGGTAAACCCAAATAACACAATAGTACAAAACCTCTACAAACAAGATTCCTGGTTTATTTTGGGTTCTTCATAAGAAAAATATAAACAATAGTAACCAACATTTTCCATGACAAAGGTTGATTTTGAGAGAAGAAAATGGAACAAGGAATCTACTAATTCCTAAAGTTGGTGAATTTACTGGAATTGATGAACGAGGAGCTTTACTAGAAAAAATCACAGTACCTTCATGATTTGGGACATAAAAACTTAAGATTATAACTTCTACTGTTTAATACTCACGGAAAGACCTTAACTAGAGCTAAAGAAAGCGGTGAACGTTTTGCCAAAATATCAACGAAACGTAATACTATATAAATATAAAACATTAAAGAGAATAAATAAACCTTAAGACTAACGTATCTCTCCAAAAAGAAAAGTGACCAAACCATACCAACTGATACAAATTTTTGAATTTTTAGACTGTTTCAATTTCATAAATAAACCTACAGCCATAAAGATAAGTTTTCAGTTTCAGGAATCGATTCAAAGTGGAAAATTGTACTGAAAAGATCAAATTTTGACGAATAAAGTGAAATTTATAGTACAAACAATTAGCTGTGATAATTTATTGTTAAAACTATTTGGAAGTTCATTCTTCGGAAAATTAAATATAAGTAAAAACGTAATATGTTATCCTGCTATCAAAATGTTTAATTCGAACCAATCGATTCCATATCAATCGGAATACTCTTAACGTTGAGTGCATGGCCTACTTGGTATACTTTGATAAGTGCGACCCAATCGGTTTGGTTATAGTAATGAAGATTTAATTAAAATTGTTAGAAATTTAGAATATGAAGTTTTTGAATAAAATCGAGTGTTTTAGAATTGAAGTTGTCAACCGATGTATTATCCGACTGATAAAGCAGGGCTAAATGACATATTTCATGCAAACACCAAGAATTAAAAAAAAATTAACACAATTGAACAGTTCAAATGAAAAATTCCAAGAGGGCTTTTCGATTGGAAATTATTCGAAAAATCGATTTTGGCCGTCTTTTGAACTTGTTTCCGAGACTCCCTGAGAGGTTTTAAGGGTTGATGACATCGAGTGTTCAGAGCGTGTGCAGGGAGGGCGATAGGGGATTGCCATTGACTGTCTTGAGCCGCTCTCAGATGGAGAGGGTTGGACAGAGGGCCACACACTGCCTCTTCTCTCTTGTTCACTATTGACGGCCGAGGAAACTCTTCATTATTTCGACTTATTATCACTATTGTTTTTAAAAAAATGTTATTTATGCATAAAACCAAGAAAGGGAGAATGGATGGAAAGACCTACTTTTGGAGTAGATGATCATATCAACGAGTTATTTCTAGAAGATGAACTTAGCTCCTTTCTATCACGCAAAGACCTTTTTCCAGCTCAGTATTACATTAGGTAACGAATTCTCGATCCTAAATTGTCAAAATTCTAATGAGAACACGAGGAGCTTGGTTCCAAAAGGTACTATATCCATTTTGGTCAAACGTGAGAAAAACGCGAAAAACCATAGCGACCTGAAAAACGTGCTGTAAACCAATGATGTTATTTTTAATATATTTCTAAATTATAATAAATATTTTTGGAAAAAAGGTGGATTAGTTCAAAGTTTAAAACAATTTTGAACGAGATTTGAAATATCAGATTTTTGGATATGGTACGTTTTGAAACAAAACGTGGCGTTTAGTACTTTTTGGAATCAAACGAAGTGGATATAGTACTTTTGGTTTATTATTTTCAATAATGAACCTTTAGAATCGACCGATTTGACCGATTTTGATGAAATTTGGTATGTGAGCTCCATTTGAGGTCTAGTTGTGCCCCGAAGCTTTTGGTTGATGTAGGTCACTTCTAAGGGTTGAAAAATGAGGATTGAAATTTTGAAAACGCCCTAACTCGGAAAATTTTGATATGAAGTTATTGTTTTTCCATTAATTTAAGATAGTGTTGAATTTTTAGAATTTTTAGAGACCACGCGGAGCCCTGTCGGACAAACCGTTCGCTCCCTACGCGAACTTAAGGGTTGGACGTACGATAAATCAGAAACACGAGCGTGAATTGCAAAAGAGGCCTAATCTCCGTTCAAATTATAGCTGACCGAAATGCGATCGATGTTTTTCTTCATGTTAGTTGTTGGTAACAATGTCAAAGCCGTGTTCTTTGCAGACGAGTGATTTATTTAGAAAAAAGATAAACCTTTGTGTAATAATTTGCAGCGTTTTTGAAAATAAACGAAGTGGATAAAGTACTTTTTGAAACACAACGGATAAGAGACCGCCATTGTGCTGGATATAGTACCTTCTGAAATCTAACGGAATATTCGCCCTCGTTTTTCTAGGGAACTATATTTTCCTTCAAAACGATCGCATTCTCGTGAAGAACTACCTCCCTAAAACCCTGGAAAAGTGTCAACTCAATTCCGATAAAAATGGTCTTTAGTACCTTGTGGAATCAAACTCCTCACATGTAGGCAAACGGTTTTAAAATAGTTGACTAATAAATCAATGACCAGAGAATTTTCAGCGATTGCATTTTTTTTATTATCAACCTGTCTTTGTATCATATAAAAATATCCTATATCCAATATAAAATTCGTTCACCAATCCCCTTTAAAAAACAGTGTATGCAGATACTTACATGTTGGTTTTGAAAAAATATATCTTTGAATATATAGTTTTAAAAGAATTTGGTGTTTTTCTGAAGGAGATGTATTCTTGGTGTAGTTTTTGGCTATGAATTGAAAGTCAGTGCTACGAGTATCACAATACACCCTCTTGAGTACGAACTATCTAATATTGATATAATGTGTATTACGTTAAAATGTTGTTCATGCATGACCCAGTTGAATTACCTTAGAGAAATCAAACGTTTGTTCGGTGAATCAACGACAGTTGTACCTACAGTGCACGATGCACTCACTATCGTTACAGTTCCTTTTTGCCCAACGGCTCATAAAAATGTATGATCATTACGGCTAATTTTTTAATTTTTTTCCGGCCCATACGGCGCGCGGTAACGGACGTCGTGACGTCACGCGCGAGCCTACACCACACGGTAGTGATTACCTTCTCCGGCTTTTGAATATTCCTTCCGCGTGGGGCGAGTAGGCGTCAGTTGTGGTTACCTCCCCTCCCCCTCACACTATCCTTGTCGCTCTTTCCTTCTTTGCCTTTTTTTTTAATCGTATTGTTTGGTCTCGATGAACTTGAAAAGGCTCGCCCTAGCTCTAGTCCAGGTGGTGTTGGGGTGCCGGCCTCCTCACAGGCTAATTACCCCTCATCCCGCAACCACATGGGAAGCATTATAGTGAAGTAACACGCAGAGTGGCGCGAAACTCTGAAATGAGTAGGTACCTACGTAAGTTATTATTTCGAATGAATCAATCAATGAAAAATAAATAAAATAAATTTACTGTTCGGAAATCAAAAAAAATTCTGAAATAATGGTGAAAAGAATGATTTTTTTTTAATGCACATGTTATCTTTGAATCTGGTTTCATAAAATCGCATTACAGACAATATGCGAGGGTTTGACAAACAGAATTTGATATTTTTTTATTTTTGATAAGCAGAAGAGTTAGGGGGTTGTTAGTTAGGGGCATTAGGTTGCACAACATATCGCCTATTTTACCCTCTCAAATTCATGAATCGAATGCAACATTTCTGACTGATATTGTTCCAATCTTTTGTATCGTTTTTATAGTTTAATTTTGGGAATTTCAGTTGTTTCAAACAGCCTAATCTAAATTACAAGCGATATCCCCCATGTTAACAGGTGTATTTTCATTTGGAACCGAATTCGAAAATTTATTAACGTGATGTGCCGAAAACAACACATTTAAATGGCAATTTAATTTTACGGAGCAACTCAGGAATGTAATAATTACATACCATAATTATTATGGAATGCAATTCAACATACGTTAACGTTTTCGGATGAGATTAAATCCTGAAAAAATTATTTCAGAATCAGGATTTCCGCATTTTTTCGGAGATTAATTTTATACACAAAGTCTTTTTTCGTCCTCTTTATTCGGCCTTCCAGAATTCTCAATGACTCAAAAACAGTTCATTCTCACCAAAAAAAAAAAAAAAAAAAAAAATGCAACATCAGATGAGATTTCATAGCAGGTTCCTCTAACGCCAGCTGTGAATCAAATTCAGATTTTTCCTTCCAGCCAATGCAGTTGACCTTCAGTTCTTTCCCGGTTAACATAAATTCTAAATATTATGTTTTTTTTTTCTTGTTCAAAACTCCTGAATTTAAGAAAAAATAGAAACGTAGTGTCTCTCTCACGAAAATGAATCTGGATGCTTAACAACACAATCCAGCCGGTTTCGGTAACAGAAACTCCCAGGGATTCCTTCTTTTACAAACATACAAAAAATCAGGATAAAGCCTCAAATTAATGGTAAAATTTGCAAGTCACAGCACACAGATAACTATGTGTAATGAGACCAACACCAAAATCTATTGAGAATAAATTGAGGAGTCGTTAAGGATTGAGACTGGTGATGCCAAAACTTGATAGTCCACACCTCTGTTATTCAAGAAAAGTCTAAATCATACGAGATTACTCCAGTAATCAACGTCTTAATTTTCTTCGAAAATTTGCTGCATGAAGAATCAAGACGATAGTTTTGCGATTAATGAGCTGATGTAGATGTATTCGGAAACATCTCAAATGGTACCGTAAAAACTGGGAAAAGGAATTCAGAAGGAAAAACGCTGCAAATTATTACACAACGGTTTATTATTTTTATATAGATCACTCGTCTACAAAATCACCAACCATCCAATATGAAGAAAAAAAAAAATAAAAAATAAAAAAATAAACTAAAAAAAAAAAAAAATCAAAAAAAAATCAAAATCACCAACCATCGATCGCATTTCGGTAAGCTCTAATTTGAACGGAGATAAGGCCTCTTTTGCGATTCACACTCGTGTTTTGATTTATATATATATATTTCAATATAAACCCTTAAATTTTCGTAGGGAGCGAACGGTTTGTCCTACAGAGCTCCGCGTGGTCTCAGAAAATTCTAAAAAATCTATAGAATCTTAATTTGAAGGAAAAACAATACCTTTATATCGAAATTTTTTGAGTTTGGGCGTTTTCAAAATTTCAAAATTGATTTTGGAACCCTTAGGAGTGACCTACATCAACCAAAAGCTTCGGGGCACAACTAGACCCCAAATGGAGCCTACATACCAAATTTCATCAAAATCGGTCAATGCTAAGTGGCAAAAGTGCCGCGTACGGCGTACGGCGGACGGACGGCCAAATTTTTATTCGATTTTTGGATTCTACGTACCTTGAAACGTAAACCATCAAATTTTGAGGGGGTGTTAAAATTTTTTTTTTCTTGGTCGATTCCAAAGGTTCATTATTGAAAATAATATACCAAAAACGCCTTTCTGGACCACTCTGTGGCGCATCAAGAGGGCATAGAAATGGGAACTGCACGAATGTTTGTTACAAGTTAACAAGGCTCTGAACCAAATCAGTGTATTCATCCCTGAGACCTCATTAGTTGATGGATTTCGATGATTATTGCTTCCGAGTCTACCAAGGTAGCGGAAGCTTTGTTTTCACTTTTCAAGGATGAAAAAAAAGTTCTCCAAAATCAAAAATTTCACTCGCGTTTTGCGTTTTAGACCTTTCTGAACAATTTTGGTTCTGTGTCTGTCTGTCTGTGTGTCTGTCCGTGTGTCATGAAATCCTTGTAATTGAAAATCTTGAAAGTTCGATTTCTATGAAATTTTCAGGGATTTTGCGGGTTGGTGTGTAGACGGTCCCCTATGAAAATCACCACCTTCGGACTGATAGTAGCCACTGCGCATGCGCAAACGTGAATTTCCTTGTAACGGTCATAACTTCTACATTTTCCATCCGATTTCAATGAAATTTTCAGGGATGTTACAGATTAGTGTTTAGATGGTCGCCAATGAAATTAAGGCCTTAAAATTTACAGTAGCCTCTGCGCATGTGCAAACGTAAAATCCTAGTAACTCAAACTTAGCGCATCGGACTACCATCCAGGAGTCCCAGCCAAGCTAGGTAATTTTTTGAACCAATCACATCTTTAACCTTTGACACTAATCAAACCCGCAGATTCTTACTACTCACTTGCATTTTTCATCCGAATTTGATGAAATTTTCTAGGATTGTCCAGATTAGCGTGTAGATCGTCCCCTATGAGGGTAGTGAAAGGTACATAGAGATTGGTGTTTTGAGATTAACTACTATGCATCGGATCATCTATATAGTCGGGTTATGGATACGAGGAAGCTATGTGCCACACCCACTTGGCAGAAGTTTTTAATATTGGCTCTATGAGCAACTCTCGTGGTGCAGACGTCATTTTTACGATGAGCGGACCTGGAAGTGAATTATTCCGTAGTAAAAATGGTTTAAAAAAAGCAGAGACAAACATTGATCGTTTCAAGCTGTAATGTTATGTAATGTATTTTCATGTAATCTCTTGGGAGATAAAAATACGTCAAATAATGTCCCAATACGATGGTTGGCAGTAAAACATTCAGATGACTCTTCTTCACTGAGTACTGAATTATATTATATTCTTCTACCATACTATTCTTCTATTCTCACTGCTCTCCTTCAGGCTAAGTACGTTGTTACCGACTACGCCTCCTTCGTGTCCCACTAAAATCAAAAGTTGATTCTAAACTAAGAAAGTGTAAGAGGTAGACGAAATATTGGTGGGTAACTTCGTTGGAAAGAGCTTCGGAGGAGCCGTGGCGGTGAAGACCCCGAAATCCGCCTGTCAAACGTACAAAATGTGTCGATTTCGTACAAAAAAATTCACGTTTTTCCGCGTTCAAACAGGAATTTCCCCCTTAGATTCGATAGTAAAATATGTTTTGATAACACCGTTGGAAAGCTGAGATTTTTGCGCACTTTTTAGGGAAGTTTAACAATTCTGCGTCAAGAATTGATACGGTTACCAGGCGTCTGAAGAAAACAAGCGATTTCAAGATTTTGACGAGTTTTGCTTTTCATACTCGTTTGTACATCTCAACTCCAGTTAAGAAAATGTTATTGAGCATCAGAAAGATTGCAAATTCAACGCTCTTTCCAAGAGATTTTTTTGGATTTGGGGTAACTCTTGAATTTAGGGATTAATGGTAGATTTATTGAGCAAAAATCAAAAACACGAGAAAACGTCTGGCAAGTGGGTGTGGCACATAGCTTCCTCGTATCCATAACCCGATTATATAGATGATCAGATGCATAGTAGTTAATCTCAAAACACCAATCTCTAAGTACCTTTCACTACCCTCATAGGGGACCATCTACACGCTAATCTGGACAATCCTAGAAAATTGCATCAAATTCGGATGAAAAATGTAAGTGTTACGGATGTTACAAGGATTTCACGTTTGCACATGCGCAGAGGCTACTGTAAATTTTGAGGCCTTGATTTTCATTGGGGACCATCTACAACCTAATCCACGTAATCCCTGAAAATTTCATTGAAATCGGATGGAAAATGTAGAACTTATGGCCGTTACAAGGAGTTCACGTTTGCGCATTCTATCAGTCAGGGGATGATGATTTTCATAGGGGACCGTCTACACGGAACCAAAATTGTTCAGAAAGGTCTAATACGCAAAACGCGAGTGAAAATTTTGATTTTTGAGAACTTTTTTTTTCATCCTTGAAAAGTGAAAACAAAGCTTCCGTTACCTTGGTAGACTCAGAAGCAAAAATTTCAAAGTGAAAAAAAGTCATTTTGAGTGGAGATACCAAAAAATGTCCGGAGGTACTTTTGTGGGAAATTAGTTGTAGAACACGTGGGAGAAAGGTCGTGAACCACTAGTGTTACACCCTGTCTTATTTTGAGACCTTTCATTCTTCTAAAACTGATTTCTCAAGTTGAAATCGTCCGAATGGGCTCCAAAAAAGTGAAGGATTGGGGGGTTCTGCGTCTCTGATCACCCAAGATCACATGACGAATTTCCTCAGTATTTCACCTAATCGTGAACAAAATATCACGAGAATTGAAAATATGCTGGGTTACTTAGAAGCACATTAGTAACATTAGTTGAGTAGAGAGCGGCTTCGGGATCTGAGCAATGAATCCGTAGCAGTTGGCAACCGGCCGTTGTCTTCACAGTTCCGGTTGCGCAACGCACGGGCTTCCAGGACCGCTCCCGACCAGCATCGGACGTACCTTATGGTGGTTGTATCCTCGGGTTGCTATATTTGGGTAAAAAACGCTGCAAATTATTACACAATGGTTTATTATTTTTCTATATAGATCACTCGTCTACAAAGCCACCCATCCAACATGAAGAAAAACATCGATCGCATTTCGGTCAGCTTTAATTTGAACGGAGATGAGGCCTCTTTTGCGATTCACACTCGTGTTTCTGATTTATCGTACGTCCAACCCTTAAATTCTCGTAAGGAACGAACGGTTTGTCTTACAGGGCTCCGCGTGGTCTCAAAAAATTCTATAAAATCTTTAGTTGAAGGAAAAACGATACCTTTATATCAAAATTTTTTGAGTTAGGGCGTTTTCAAAATTTCAAAAATCATTTTTGAACCCTTGGAAGTGACCTACATCAACCAAAATCTTCGGGGCATAACTAGACCCCAAATGGAGCCTACATACCAAATTTCATCAAAATCAGGCTAAGTGGGGAAAGTGCAGCGTACGGCGGACGGACGGCCAAATTTTTATTCGATTTTTGGATTCTACGTACCTTGAAACGTAAACCAACAAATTTTGAGGGGGTGTTAAAAAAAATTTTCTCGGTCGATTCTAAAGGTTCATTATTAAAATAATCAACCAAAAGTGCTGTTTTGAATAATGAGTTGGTGGCGATTCCCGATCATTTGGAATCTCTATCACTTGTTTGGTAATTGGGAAACCACATTATCACTAGAGATTTTCCACGGGATTTCGCCAAAATTGATGACCCCGAGGAACTCGAGGAATAGAATGCATAGCCTGTCTAGCGAAAACAAGCTACCGAGCAAACTTCTGTAATTATTCCATCTTTTTATTGGGGAGGGGAGTTGTGTGGCGATTCCCGATCATTCAGAATCTCCATCACTTGTTAGGAAATTGAGAAACCACTTTATCACCCAAGTGATGGAGATTCCGAATGATCGAGATTCGCCACAAATTATCGGCTGTCGAGACAACATCAGCCCCCAACAACACTCTCTTTGAGCGAAGTCGGAGAGCTAATTGAGGAATTGAGGCATTTTTCCGTGTATGCACTAAGGCTACTGTTGTGGCTTCTCAGAAATCGATAGGGGACCATCCAATCCACACAATCTCTTGAAGTTTCAGTGGAATTGAGTGAATTATGTAGAAGTTATGCGTGCAGCAATGATTTTGCGCAGTGGCTACGGTTTATCCCTTCACGAGTAAATTGGTTCCCAAATACCTCCAAGTTTGATCTTCGAACAATCAGGTTACACGAAGTGAGAATGATGGTTTCGCCGGGACTTTATAATCAATTATTACTCATAACGAACAGAGAAAGGATAAGCGCTGAACCGCGAGCCATCATTGACCAGTCTCTTATCGCAATTCAATTCCTGAAGGTTCCTATCTTGAAAATGAAGTTATTTGAGGTCCTTCCGGCACATTTGAATTATATGTGTATACTTTGAGTTTTTGGCTCCTAAATCAGTACGTTTACTAAGTTTAGTTCAACTAGGAGTCAGCTCAGCAAATTAATCAAATTTAACGATGAGCAAATCGGAGGTTCGACTCTCTTGATGCGCACCAAATTTTACACATCCATGGTCCTGAATATCAAGAAGGTGAGTATTTTCAATTTTGTCGTGGTCACGAGTGCTCTCAGTAATACTTCATTCTGCTTGAATTCGGGCCTACCTTAACCCTCCGATATCGGATACTCTGGCGAATTAGTGGGCGTTGGTGGTCTAGTGGACAGTGTACCCGACTGCGGTGATAGGATAAGAACCGTCTAGCGGGGATGCGAGTTCGAGTCTGGTCGCCAGCAGAAAGTTTTCTGTCTATTAGACGATCGGCAATCTCTCGTTCCAACCCGGGACGGTGATGTTTGGGAAGCCATGAGCGAAATCATCAGAACAAATTCTGATCTCCCCTTAGGGAGACAGCTGATGACGTCCGCGACGCCAAGAATGGCAGTCGGACGAAAATTCAACCTGAAATGGTTGCTTACTGTTTTTACTACTTTGCTACTCTGGCGAATTTCTCATCATAACGATGGTCTACTTCTAAGCCCTCGTAAGTCCGAATTGGAGAATTCTTCAGGGGAGAGGAAAAACTGTTTCCGCGGAAGTCTTCAGGGCACGTTGTTATATCCATGCATATAAAGTGGAAGAAAGAGAAGAAAATCTTCAAAATTTGGTTTTTAACTTCGGAGATTGGTGAAATGGGATTTACGAGACTTATAATCTATCTAGTTGTGCACTACCTCGCCAAAATGTCGAAATTTTATTTATTTTTTTAATGTTTAAGAGGGTGGAAGGGGTGGGGGGGGGGATATTTACTGAAAAAAAGGCGCATTCTGAATCTTTAGCGAGCTGTCCAGTCCTCAATTCTCAACCGAAACTGAATAACTCCTAGTTGGACATTACTTCACCAAAGTATCAACATTTGCTTGGGGAGGGGGCAAATGGGAAAATATATTCAGAGAATACCTGATTTTTCAATATTTATTTTCCTTTTACTAATGGAAGCTTATAAATTTAGGGAACAAAATCAATTTAACTCTTTGTGCCACTACAGATCAAATCAGTGGTGTGACCATGGTGCCAGGACACCAGAAATCGCGTATTGCGTGAGTGCAACAAAAAATTTCTTATAGTAATTTTTTTAAACCCTTGTTTTTCCAAGTTTTTTGATTTTAAGATTTTTTTCGTGATTTTGATCTTATGTTACTAAATTGGTCAAAACTCCCTTAATTCGCTGTGTAAATTCAAATTTGAGGATACCGATAGCAAGAGCATTGAATTTCCTATTGGCTAGATGCCTGACTTTTTTTTTGAGTCAAGGTTTAAGACATGAAAAAGCCCTCTGAATAGGAAATCTTACACAGTTTGGGAACCCTCGAGTTTTCTCATCGTAACTTGAACTGTGAGAACCAATATTTTTTCAAGATGCAAAAACGGTAAAAACTGTACAGTTTTCAGCAAACTAGACATTTTTATTTTTAAAGTAGGGCGTATTACAGAAATTTGTGTTTGAACGCGGAAAATTGGAATTTAAATCAACGAAATCAGCGCTCCGGCTGACGATATGAGATGAAATTGCTATTCCCCCCCCCCCCCCCATCGAACCCCGAAGTTCCGATTGAAAATTAAAATTTTCTATTCAGAGGGCTTTTTAATGTCTCCAATCTTTTTCTTTCGGAAGGCAGGTGAGAAAATCTTCAAGATCCACAGGTGGAGTTGGATCTCGTAAGATACCTAGAAGGGTCCGCGTCTTCAGGATATGTGGGATTCAAACCCTCTAAAAAATACCTCCTTTTCTCTCACGTTGGAGCTCAGCCCGGAACCGTTTAACACATTACTTCGGGCTGAGACCTGGGGTGTATGTAATGTATGTTCTGGGTGAGGGCGTGGACCAGATACTCCCTCCTCTCTCTTTCTCGTTCTAAGAGGATCCTTGTTCTTGTCAGGATACTTTCTGTGTACTCTGCCTCAGAAGTCCAGCTCCTTTCACCTTCCAGCATCCTGCTGAGGAGCTAACCGCAGCTCTACCATCAGCTGACTTCTTTCAGGCGCCTCATTTGGTGCATTTGAAAAACTTGTGGAGCACATCGTCATCTTAATTGTTCTGGCAGTGTGAACATGGCAGATACCTTTCCGATTTGATGCAGAAAGGCATAAAACAGCCCATGTCCTGTGAAGAACTTCACTTCTCCATGTTTCCTTTCCATCCACGTCTGAATGTTTGGCAGCAGCCATGCAGTCCACCTTCCTCTATGTTCTCCCGTCCATATCTCTTGCTAGTTTGCCATTGTGAGGTCCCTTTCTTCCTTGGCTATGCAGGCCCTGTCTCCTACATCACTTCAGTCAAAGATTCTTTTCCTCTCTAAAGCCAACAGCTGAGTGGGTATGACACTCGTGAGGACAAAGGTAGCGGGTTCTAATACTGTTGGGTAAGCGCAGGCGATTCGTAGGGCTCCTCTTCGCTGCACAGCTATTAATATTTGTCGGAGATATGCCACACTCAATGCGTCTGCCCATACCTCCGCTCCATACAAGAGAATTGACTGCACGACCGTCATCATTAGGCGTCTCTTGCAGGGTCCAGGGCCATTTATGTTCCTCATAAGGTGACAAAGAGCTGCTGTTTTTTTGTGCTGATCTATCTGTAGTTCTTCTTATATGTTCACCAAATCTCTCAAATGTCTCAAACCTTGACTAAAAAAAGAAGGTCAGACATCTATATCCGATATTACCGTATGCGAATGAAGCAAAATATCTTGGAATGACGCTGGATGCTAAGGTGGAAGTATCACGTCAAGAAGAAAAAAGCTGAGCTTTTGATTAAATTCAGGAAAATGTACTGGCTGATTGACAGAAGGTCAAAATTATTAGTCTACAATAAGGTCAGACATTACAAGCAAGTCCTAAAGCCTGTCTGGACGGTGCGCAACTGTGGGAGTGCACAGTCTAGAGACATGGTTCAGTGCATCCAGAATAATGTCCTGCGAAGCCGCATTGATGCAAACAGATACTTTGGAAATGACAGATTGAATCTGTCAATGAGGTCATTCGCAGCCAAGCCACGAATCACCTTTGGAGGCTTCAAGATCACGTAGATGAGGATGTCGTCCAGCTTCTCAACACAGATGATCTGCTTAGAAGACTTAAGAGAACCAAGCCACACGATCTAATTCACTTAGTGTGAGAATCATGAAGTGCACATTTCAGGACAATAAGAACTAAGTGAAGTTAGTTTTCTTAACAAGCACTATGTATCAGAAAAATGTTGCCTATAAGTTGTAACTTGGTACAATAAAACAAGTCAAAAAAAATCTATCCGATAGGAAATTTAATGCTATTTCCAACGATATCCTCAAATTTGAATTTACACAGCAAATTAAGGGAGTCTTGACCGATTTAGAAACGTTAGGTTAAAATCGCAAAAAAAATTTTTAAGTAAAAAAAACGTGGAAAAACAAGGGGTTTGAAATAATTGCTACGAGACATTTTTTGTTGCAAATTAGTTGTAGAATAGAATCCTACAGTTTGGCAGACTTGTTTGGCTTACACTCTGTATTAACAAACAAGAATAGAGCCCTGATCTAGAACGGAAACGTCGTCGAATAAAGGAAAATTATAATGAAATAGTAGCAATTCCCCAAACAATAATCTTTAAGTAGCATGCACTACACTTTTAAGGGACCATCTACAAGCCGACCCGAACAATCCCTGAAAATGTCATCGAAATCGGACAATAACGTCGTATATAGCTAGTTTGGCCCGTTACAAGGATTTCATGACAGACACATATACAGACAGACACGCAACCAAAACTGTACAGGAAAACGATGGTTCCGCTACCTTGGTAGACTCGGAAGCAATGATATGTTGTCGTATGGAATCCGCATAAAAAACCCATTTTAATCCTAATTGGAGGATATCTGGCCTTATTCCTGTGTTTCTCCACTAAGGCTGTACACATTGAGATTGTAAGTGACCTGAGTACTCATCGATTCTTGGAGGCATACGATCGTTTTGTCAGTCGACGTGGTTATCCAGCCTCATTGTGGAGTGACAATGGACGAAATTTCTTGGGTGCTTCTAATGAGTTGAAAAAACTCAAAGCCCTGTTTTGCCAGTCTGAGCACCAGAATCGACCATGCTGCTCTGCAGGCCACTGATTGGCATTTCATACCTCCCAGAGCCCCACACTTTGGAGGATTGTGGGAAGCTGCAGTGAAGTCTGCTAAAGACTACTTTCAGGAACCAACTACCCACCATTGAGCCATTTTCAACCATAGCTGTGCGCATTGAGGCTGTCCTGAATTCGAGACCGCTGACTGCGATCTCAAGTTCTTCATAGTTTGTTGCCTTCTTGTTGACAAGGTTATTGGTGAGGGGAGGATAAATTGCGGCGGATCTTCAGTATGTATGTTGTTTATTTTGCATGTCGAGCTAGCCTTCGCCCAAGGGGCACCTTCAGGGCACTTTCTTCATGATTTCCCATTGCTTTGTTACTAGATGTATGGTTGGATTTCATTTCAACTGTAGTTACATATGTACAACTATTGGCCCAAGCAGAAGGGTGTTGGGTTAGGTAGGATAGTGCTTTACCCATTTAAGTTATATAGGTAGTAGTTTGGGTAACCTCTGTAGTTGATTTCTAGTTGATAGCATTTCTCCATGTAGCATTCGTACTTATAATTAGTTATATGTTTGATGGGATGTGGTTGATAGCAAGGTTCTGACTTCCAGATCCTGTCTTAGGTTTGATTTTTTCAATAATGGTCCAGTTTTTTAAAAAGAAAATCCCAAGTCCTTTAAATTTAATATGTGCCTCGGAAGTGCTTGTATTTGTCAACTGTTACTTGCTGGGTTCTAATCAATATTTGAGGGTATCTCACTTTTCTTGATGAGATGTTAAGACTTTTTTAGCTGATTCAAAGGGCCACATGTTCAGGTCCGGGATCTACAAACAAAGCAATGGGAAATCATAAAGAAAGTGCCCTGAAGGTGCCTCTTGGGCGAAAGCTAGCTCGACATGCAAAATAAACAACATACATACTGAAGATCCGCCGCAATTTATCCTCCCCTCACCAAGAACCTGATCTCAAGTTTTCCTCAGGACCTGGCTGTCCTTACTCCGGGGCATTTTCTTGTGCAGCGCCCGCTTATTTCGCTTCCTCCTACTCCTGGGTTGAACGATAGAAACTCAATGAGAACCAAATGGGATTTCGTCCAGCATTCAGTTCAGACTTTCTGGAGGCGATAGCAGAAGGAGTATCTTCTTGAGTGTCAGGAGAAAGCCTAATGGAACCGCCCATCTCCACCTGCTTCCATTGGTGATATCTTCCTAGTACAAGAGGATGACCTTCCCCCATTACAGTGGGCCATCGGAAGGATTGAGATATCCAGGTGATGATGGTGTCTGCCGAGTTGCTGATATTCGGATGGCCAAAGGAGTCATTAGACGCACAGTGCATCAGTGAGTTCACTGCGTTCACTGCTGGGGAGTATACAGGTAGACAGGGTGTCTACTCTCAAGATGGGCATAACTTCAGGGTTCGATTCTACACAATATTTCCAACAAAAAAATGTCTCTTAGCAATTTTTAGCAGGGTAAACGGTGTCGTCCTGAACAATTTCAGGTATGCAGATGATACTGTTGTTTTCGCTGGTACTCTCTCGGATCTACAAGCGTTGATGGATACAATAGTGCAGCACAGTGAGGCAAGCGGACTGAGCCTGAACATCTCCAAGACCAAGGTCCTCGTGTTCTCCAAGCGTAGAATTGATGTTAATCTAAGAATTTATGGGGCACGAGTAGAGCAGATCTCTTCTTTCAGGTACCTTGGAGCCCTCGTCAATGAGGAGTGTGATTTCGGTAAAGAAATCAGGGCTTGGATTGAGATGGCACGAAGCACCTTCTTTCAGATGCGCACCTTCTTTATACGCCGGGATCTGCCACTGGATCTGCGCATGCGAATGGTGCGCTGTTATGTTTTTTCAGTCCTCCTGTACGGCTGCGAAACATAGACTCTTGATCCGGCGATGGAGAGGAAGTTGGAGGCCTTTGAGATGTATATTTATCGCCGAATTCTGAGAATTTCATGGATTGACCGGGTGACCAACGTAGAAGTCCTTAGAAGAGTAGGAAAGTCGCCAGAGCTGTTGCTCACAGTTAAGGAAAGGAAGACCCAGTACATTGGGCATGTCATGCGAGGCGATCGCTACGAACTTCTTCGGCTGATCATTGAGGGAAAGATTGAGGGGAGACGCTCGGTTGGAAGGAGGAAGAATTCTCGGTTGAAGGACCTTAGGAGATGGTTTGGGTGTGCCTCAGTTGTGTACCACATGGATCGCCAACCTTCGATTGGAGACGGCGAATTAAGAAGAAGAAGCAATTTTTTCTTAACCCACTCAAAATGCCTTTTTTCACGTCGAAGATTTTTTTCGCGTTTTCGACCTTACGTCATCAAAACTTTCATAACGCCTGTTATTTACAAAGTAAATTGAAATGTGAGGATATCGTTGGAAAGAGCGTTAAATTTCCAAGCTACCTAGTGTAAAACCAAAATCTTTTAGCAGCAGAGCATTTCTGTAAAATCAAGTTAAAAAGAAAATTATACATTTTTTCCCGAAATTTGATTTTTTCTTATCAAAGTTTTCAAGGTCTATCAATTTTGCTTCCGACTCTACCTAGGTAGTGGAAGCTTTGTTTTCACTTTTCAAGGACGAAAAAAAAGTTCTCCAAAATCAAAATTTTCACTCGCGTTTTGCGTTTTAGACCTTTCTGAACAATTTTGGCTCAGTGTCTGTGTGTCTGTCTGTCTGTCTGTCTGTGTGTCTGTCATGAATTCCTTGTAACGCGCATAACTATACGAAGTTATTGTCCGATTTCAATGAAATTTTCAGGGATTGTGCGGGTTGGTGTGTAGACGGTCCCCTATGAAATTCATCATCCCCGGACTGATAGAAGCGACTGCGCATGCGCAAACGTGAATTCCTTGTAACGGCCATAACTTACACATTTTCCATCCGATTTCAATGAAATTTTCAGGGATGTTACAGATTAGTATTAAGATGGTCCCCTATGAAAATCGCCACCTTCGGACTGATAGTAGCCACTGCGCATGCGCAAACGTGAATTTCCTTATAACGGCCATAACTTCCACTTTTTCTACCCGATTTCGATGAAATTTTCAGGGATTATGCGGATTAGGTTGTAGATGGTCCCTAATGAAGATCACCACCTTCGGACTGATAGTAGCCACTGCGCATGCGCAAACGTAAATTTCCTTTTAACGGCCATAACTTCTACATTTTCTACCCGATTTCAATGAAATTTTCAGGGATGTTACAGATTAACTTGTTTTGATGTTTTGAGATTAACTACTATGCATCGGATCATCTATACAATCGGGTTATGGATACGAGGAAGCTATGTGCCACACCCACTTGGCATTTTACTTTAGGCAAAAAATAGTGACCCCCCCCCCATCACCATTATCCACCATAACATTTCTAGCGGCATGTTTCTTTTTAAAATTGAAATTGGAAGAGTAAATCAAGTTTGAATGCAAGAAAACGAGTGCTTTACAAGAAAATCGAGTGTTTTACGCGGTGTAAGGTCTCCCTCAATCTTGACGAGTTTGGTATCATTTCCTACGTAATTTTTTACGCTAAATCTAATGGTTGAACTTCAAAATAATTCTGACTGCTACAAAGTGGATTTTTTGAGGGAAACTACCATTTTTTGTCCATAACGTACGCACTATCCGTAGATATGGTAGTGAGCATAAAGTAACACGTTTCTACTCAATAAAAACATAAAATTTCTAGCTGATTGATCAAACATCAAAACATCAATCAGCTAGAAATTCAATGTTTTTATTGAGTAGAAAGGCAAATGTACATATCAAATTTCATCAAAATCGGTCAATGCTAAGTGGGGAAAGTGCGGCACTTTCCCCACTTAGCATTGACCGATTTTGATGAAATTTGGTATGTAGGCTCCATTCGGGGTCTAGTTGTGCCCCGAAGATTTTGGTTGATGTAGGTCACTTCTAAGGGTCCAAAAATGAATTTTGAAATTTTTAAAACGCCCTAACTCAAAAAATTTTGATATAAAGGTATTGTTTTTTCATCAATTTAAGATAGTATAGAATTTTTAGAATTTTTCGGGACCACGCGGAGCCCTTAAGGACAAACCGTTCGCTCCCTACGAGAATTTAAAGGTTGGACGTTCGATAAATCAGGAACACGAGTGTGAATCGCAAAAGAGGCCTAATCTCCGTTCAAATTTATAGCTGACCGAAATGCGATCGATGTTTTTCTTCATGTTGGATGGTTGGTGGTAATAATGGCAAGGCCGTGTTCTTTGCAGACGAGTGATCTATATAGAAAAATAATAAACCTTTGTGTAATAATTTGCCGCGTTTTTTGTTTTTAAGATCGACCGTGTTCTTTCTTCCGTTTCATAGAATATTCTTTGGTATTTCGATTGATTTGTACTTCGCTTTGAGAAAAAATTATGTTTAGTGTTTAAAGTCAACGTGTGATGTGAAATTATTTTCTTTCCTTCTTCACTAACAACAGTTCTCAGTTCGAACAGTGTCACTAGTGTCACCAGTGTCACTAGTGTCACCGAAACACATCTGTGGAACTCCACAGCTGTCCCAAGGTCTCACCAGATTAACTAGATTTGAATTGAAATTAAAAAATTAATGGACAGAGCTGAATTTCCTGAATTATTTTTTTGAGTGAAAAAGTTGACAATTTGTTTCATCGATTTCTCCGCCAATTTTTGTCATAACTCTATTTTAAGACTTCCAAAAGCCCACAAAAAAATTCTGCTGTCAAATCAAATTTTAAATTTCAATTTAATTTTGGTTTCTCCGGTGACACCTTGGGACAGCTGTGGAGTTCCAGAGATGTGTTTTGGTGACACTAGTGACACCATGGTCCAATTAGGGTTAATAAAAGTTTCTGAGAAAGGAAATTTCGAAAATTTCAGCCCCTTTTTTCGCAACTTAGAATTAACATTGAGGCACAAAGCAAATGGAGCCTGAATGGGTACCAAATTTCGAATTTTTGAAGTTCGACTTTTGGATTCTACGTAATTTAATTGTGGAACAGAAAATTTTGATTAAATCGAAATGGTAGCATTTTGAAATGTGTAAAATCTGTTGTATTTTTTCAAAAGATTTATTATTTCATTTGAAGTAGCTGAATGGGGGATTTAAATAAATTCTTCCCGATGTGTCGAATAACCTGCGATATAAATAATAATAATAAATAATAATTGGCCGCGGAATGAAATGATCGAAATTGTACCGGCCGGTACAGGGTGGCAGAAGGGGGTGGAATCAAGCGGCGGAAAGTAACGAACTCGGCCGAACCCACCCGAACGGAGGGGGTACGATGTGGCAGCGACCCCTTCAACCTCCGAGTCTATCGGGGGTAACCTTACGAGCGGGGTTTGTGGATCGAGTTGACGGAGTTCTCACGAGTACGGCGGTCCGAGGACAGGCGAAGCGAGCCTGGTTCGGAACGAGAGGTCACAGGATCCGGACGGGGAAAAGGCCGTGCGTTGCCCGGGCGAGGGGAGTCCCCACAACAACCGGACGAGAAGGCAGGTGAACGTTCGGGACAATCGATGTCAGCTGTCCGCGACCACCTGACGTTCCTCCGTTACGAAGGCCAGACCGTCAGGCAGACAACCCCGCCCAGACCGGCAGACCAGTAAGTGGGCCCTTGCCATCTGCACCGCATCACACTCCACACCACTCCAAGGCATTCTGTTCGGTTCGTACGTTCTATCCACCGCACACTTCATTCAAACCCGCTTACTTTACTACCCTTCCCGCTCTCCAACTTTAAAATGATTTTCGCAAAATTGGGGAAAAACGTCGACTAAAACTTTAAAAGTGCAATTTCACTTGAAACTCGAATTCATTCTGAAAAAGAGAAAAAACGGTTAAAAAGTCAAATTCCCGAATTTATGAAGCGAGGGAGGGGACGTGGATTTACGTGCAAACTGAAAGCAATTCGGGTCGGCAAATAAAATCGTTTACTATGAACCTGATGTTTTTTTGTAAGTTGGTGTGATATGTAGTTATGTTGGCGGACGCGGGTGGAATCGAAGGGGAAGCGATCAATACCGGCGCTGAGCGTAGCTGCGAGGGTCGGCCGGAGTGGGGAAGCCGCGGCGCCAGTTTCCCCTCCCTCTAACCAATCACCGTCACGCACTAGTCATCGTACACCACGTACTCCATACAAACTTCACCTTTAGGTACTCGCGTACGTACGGACCCTTCCAACTACTTGCCCCTTCCTACGGACCTCCGACACCAGCGCCGCTAAACGTGATGGGCCGGCACTCAAGGCCACCGAAGGTAACATCCCCGATAATTACGGTAAAATTCCCTAGACATTTTTGCAAACCCGAAAATCGAACACCAAAACTACCATTTTCACGCACCCGTGTTGAGGCCTTGTCATTATTTACCACAGAATTCATTCTCATCATCACAAATCCCATCATCATTAACGCTTATGTTGTGCTTCAAGTCTCACACCTGATGAAGGAAACTCATATAAACCACTAATAGTGCCCTAGTAATGCTTCAAAGTTCAAATTGTGACCAAAATTATTCTTCCTTTCTGACTCAAGTGCAAAACTTGCATCAATTTACTTCATTTCAACAAATTTTACACCATTTTTGATGCAGTTTATCGAGAAAATTGCTTAAATATGTTAGAAAATTCAGCGATTTCTAAACTGTACAGCACAACTCCACGTAAACTGCTCCTGCAGACCTGACAATGCGACTGTGTCACGGGAATTTCACAATTATGAGGGACAATATGAGTTGACACACCGACGTCCACCGCCAATAACGTGTGAATTGTCCTTCAAATCTCACATCTGATGAAGGAAACTCATATAAACCACTAATAGTGCCCTAGTAATGCTTCAAAGTTCAAATTGTGTCCAAAATTATTTTTCCTTTCTGACTCAAGTGCAAAACTTGCATCACTTTGCTTGATTCCAACAAATTTTACACAATTTTTGATGCAGTTTATCGAGAAAATTGCTTAAATATGTTAGAAAATTCATCGATTTCTAAACTGTACAGCACAACTCCACGTAAACTGCTCCTGCAGACCTGACAATCCGACTGTGTCACGGGAATTTCACAATTACGAGGGACAATATGAGTTGACACACCGACGTCCACCGCCAATAACGTGTGAATTGTCCTTCAAATCTCACATCTGATGAAGGAAACTCATATAAACCACTAATAGTGCCCTAGTAATGCTTCAAAGTTCAAATTGTGTCCAAAATTATTTTTCCTTTCTGACTCAAGTGCAAAACTTGCATCACTTTGCTTGATTCCAACAAATTTTACACAATTTTTGATGCAGTTTATCGAGAAAATTGCTTAAATATGTTAGAAAATTCATCGATTTCTAAACTGTACAGCACAACTCCACGTAAACTGCTCCTGCAGACCTGACAATCCGACTGTGTCACGGGAATTTCACAATTATGAGGGACAATATGAGTTGACACACCGACGTCCACCGCCAATAACGTGTGAATTGTCCTTCAAATCTCACATCTGATGAAGGAAACTCATATAAACCACTAATAGTGCCCTAGTAATGCTTCAAAGTTCAAATTGTGTCCAAAATTATTTTTCCTTTCTGACTCAAGTGCAAAACTTGCATCACTTTGCTTGATTCCAACAAATTTTACACAATTTTTGATGCAGTTTATCGAGAAAATTGCTTAAATATGTTAGAAAATTCATCGATTTCTAAACTGTACAGCACAACTCCACGTAAACTGCTCCTGCAGACCTGACAATCCGACTGTGTCACGGGAATTTCACAATTATGAGGGACGATATGAGTTGACACACCGACGTCCACCGCCAATAACGTGTGAATTGTCCTTCAAATCTCACATCTGATGAAGGAAACTCATATAAACCACTAATAGTGCCCTAGTAATGCTTCAAAGTTCAAATTGTGTCCAAAATTATTTTTCCTTTCTGACTCAAGTGCAAAACTTGCATCACTTTGCTTGATTCCAACAAATTTTACACAATTTTTGATGCAGTTTATCGAGAAAATTGCTTAAATATGTTAGAAAATTCATCGATTTCTAAACTGTACAGCACAACTCCACGTAAACTGCTCCTGCAGACCTGACAATCCGACTGTGTCACGGGAATTTCACAATTATGAGGGACGATATGAGTTGACACACCGACGTCCACCGCCAATAACGTGTGAATTGTCCTTCAAATCTCACATCTGATGAAGGAAACTCATATAAACCACTAATAGTGCCCTAGTAATGCTTCAAAGTTCAAATTGTGTCCAAAATTATTTTTCCTTTCTGACTCAAGTGCAAAACTTGCATCACTTTGCTTGATTCCAACAAATTTTACACAATTTTTGATGCAGTTTATCGAGAAAATTGCTTAAATATGTTAGAAAATTCATCGATTTCTAAACTGTACAGCACAACTCCATGTAAACTGCTCCTGCAGACCTGACAATCCGACTGTGTCACGGGAATTTCACAATTATGAGGGACGATATGAGTTGACACACCGACGTCCACCGCCAATAACGTGTGAATTGTCCTTCAAATCTCACATCTGATGAAGGAAACTCATATAAACCACTAATAGTGCCCTAGTAATGCTTCAAAGTTCAAATTGTGTCCAAAATTATTTTTCCTTTCTGACTCAAGTGCAAAACTTGCATCACTTTGCTTGATTCCAACAAATTTTACACAATTTTTGATGCAGTTTATCGAGAAAATTGCTTAAATATGTTAGAAAATTCATCGATTTCTAAACTGTACAGCACAACTCCACGTAAACTGCTCCTGCAGACCTGACAATCCGACTGTGTCACGGGAATTTCACAATTATGAGGGACGATATGAGTTGACACACCGACCGTCCACCGCCAATAACGTGTGAATTGTCCTTCAAATCTCACATCTGATGAAGGAAACTCATATAAACCACTAATAGTGCCCTAGTAATGCTTCAAAGTTCAAATTGTGTCCAAAATTATTTTTCCTTTCTGACTCAAGTGCAAAACTTGCATCACTTTGCTTGATTTCAACAAATTTTACAACATTTTTGATGCAGTTCATAGAGAAAATTGCTTAAATATGTTAGAAAATTCATCGATTTCTAAACTGCACAACACAACTCCACGTAAACTGCTCCTGCAAACCTGACAATCCGACTGTGTCACGGGAATTTCACAATTATGAGGGACAATATGAGTTGACACACCGACGTCCACCGCCAATAACGCGTGAATTGTCCTTCAAGTCTCACTTCTGATGAAGGAAACTCATATAAACCACTAATAGTGCCCTAGTAATGCTAATAGTTCAAATTGTGACCAAAATTATTCTTCCTTTCTGACTCAAGTGCAAAACTTGCATCACTTTGCTTGATTTCAACAAATTTTACAACATTTTTGATGCAGTTCATAGAGAAAATTGCTTAAATATGTTAGAAAATTCATCAATTTCTAAGCTGTACAGCACAACTCCACGTAAACTGCTCCTGCAGACCTGACAATCCGACTGTGTCACGGGAATTTCACAATTATGAGGGACGATATGAGTTGACACACCGACGTCCACCGCCAATAACGTGTGAATTGTCCTTCAAATCTCACATCTGATGAAGGAAACTCATATAAACCACTAATAGTGCCCTAGTAATGCTTCAAAGTTCAAATTGTGTCCAAAATTATTTTTCCTTTCTGACTCAAGTGCAAAACTTGCATCACTTTGCTTGATTCCAACAAATTTTACACAATTTTTGATGCAGTTTATCGAGAAAATTGCTTAAATATGTTAGAAAATTCATCGATTTCTAAACTGTACAGCACAACTCCACGTAAACTGCTCCTGCAGACCTGACAATCCGACTGTGTCACGGGAATTTCACAATTATGAGGGACGATATGAGTTGACACACCGACGTCCACCGCCAATAACGTGTGAATTGTCCTTCAAATCTCACATCTGATGAAGGAAACTCATATAAACCACTAATAGTGCCCTAGTAATGCTTCAAAGTTCAAATTGTGTCCAAAATTATTTTTCCTTTCTGACTCAAGTGCAAAACTTGCATCACTTTGCTTGATTTCAACAAATTTTACAACATTTTTGATGCAGTTCATAGAGAAAATTGCTTAAATATGTTAGAAAATTCATCGATTTCTAAACTGCACAACACAACTCCACGTAAACTGCTCCTGCAAACCTGACAATCCGACTGTGTCACGGGAATTTCACAATTATGAGGGACAATATGAGTTGACACACCGACGTCCACCGCCAATAACGCGTGAATTGTCCTTCAAGTCTCACTTCTGATGAAGGAAACTCATATAAACCACTAATAGTGCCCTAGTAATGCTAATAGTTCAAATTGTGACCAAAATTATTCTTCCTTTCTGACTCAAGTGCAAAACTTGCATCACTTTGCTTGATTTCAACAAATTTTACAACATTTTTGATGCAGTTCATAGAGAAAATTGCTTAAATATGTTAGAAAATTCATCGATTTCTAAACTGCACAGCACAACTCCACGTAAACTGCTCCTGCAAACCTGACAATCCGACTGTGTCACGGGAATTTCACAATTATGAGGGACAATATGAGTTGACACACCGACGTCCACCGCCAATAACGCGTGAATTGTCCTTCAAGTCTCACTTCTGATGAAGGAAACTCATATAAACCACTAATAGTGCCCTAGTAATGCTAATAGTTCAAATTGTGACCAAAATTATTCTTCCTTTCTTACTCAAGTGCAAAAATTACATCAATTTGCTTGATTTCAACAAATTTTACACCATTTTTGATGCAGTTTTACGAGAAAATTGCTTAAATATGTTAGAAAATTTCTCGATTTCTAAACTGTACAGCACAACTCCACGTAAACTGCTTCCGCAAACCTGACAATCCGACTGTGTCACGGGAATTTCACAATTATGAGGGACAATATGAGTTGACACACCGACTTCCACCGCCAATAACGTGTGAATTGTCCTTCAAGTCTCACATCTGATGAAAGAAACTCATACAAACCACTTATAGTGCCCTAGTAATGCTAATAGTTCAAATTGTGACCAAAATTATTCTTCCTTTCTTACTCAAGTGCAAAAATTACATCAATTTGCTTGATATCAACAAATTTTACACCATTTTTGATGCAGTTTTACGAGAAAATTGCTTAAATATGTTAGAAAATTTCTCGATTTCTAAACTGTACAGCACAACTCCACGTAAACTGCTTCCGCAAACCTGACAATCCGACTGTGTCACGGGAGTTTCACAATTATGAGGGACAATATGAGTTGACACACCGACGTCCACCGCCAATAACGTGTGAATTGTCCTTCAAGTCTCACATCCGATGAAGGAAACTCATATAAACCACTAATAGTGCCCTAGTAATGCTTCAAAGTTCAAATTGTGTCCAAAATTATTCTTCCTTTCTGACTCAAATGCAAAAATTACATCAATTTGCTTGATTTCAACAAATTTTACACCATTTTTGATGCAGTTTATCGAGAAAATTGCTTAAATATGTTAGAAAATTCATCAATTTCTAAGCTGTACAGCACAACTTCACGTAAACTTCTTCTGCAAACCTGACAATCCGACTGTGTCACGGGAATTTCACAATTACGAGGGACAATATGAGTTGACACACCGACGTCCACCGCCAATAACGTGTGAATTGTCCTTCAAGTCTCACATCTGATGAAGGAAACTCATATAAACCACTAATAGTGCCCTAGTAATGCTTCAAAGTTCAAATTGTGTCCAAAATTATTCTTCCTTTCTGACTCAAGTGCAAAAATTACATCAATTTGCTTCATATCAACAAATTTTACACCATTTTTGATGCAGTTTATCGAGAAAATTGCTTAAATATGTTAGAAAATTCATCAATTTCTAAGCTGTACAGCACAACTCCACGTAAACTGCTCCTGCAAACCTGACAATCCGACTGTGTCACGGGAATTTCACAATTATGAGGGACAATATGAGTTGACACACCGACGTCCACCGCCAATAACGTGTGAATTGTCCTTCAAGTCTCACACCTGATGAAGGAAACTCATATAAACCACTAATAGTGCCCTAGTAATGCTTCAAAGTTCAAATTGTGTCCAAAATTATTCTTCCTTTCGGACTCAAGTGCAAAACTTGCATCAATTTGCTTGATATCAACAAGCTTTGCACCGTTTTTGATGCAGTTTATCTAGAAAATTGCTTAAATAATTCAATGCTTAGAAAATTCATCGATTTCTAAACTGTACGGTAAACTACCAGTAGTTCACTCTTAATGTTCCAAAGTTCAAATTGGGTCCAGAATTATTCCTCTTTTTTGACTCAAGTGCAAAACTGTTTACCATCTGTGATGCAGTTCATCCCTCCCTACGAGAACTTGAAGGTCGGACTTACGATAAATCGGAAACACGAGTGTGAATAGCAAGTGAGGCCCAATCTCCGTTGAAATTTTAGCTGACCAAAATGCAATCGCCGTTCGTTTCTTCGAGTTGTTTCCAGTTTTGCGTCCTCATCAACCAGTAATCAATTTCTTTAAATAATTAGGGCAACCTCAACTCCCTGATTCTTCGAACTGCACGTGAAGCGTTTATTTCCTACAAATAAACTTGATTGTGAAAGACGTATGTGGTAGGTAGGTGACCTATGGTTGTTAGATGGTGACAATTGCAAAGCCGTGTTCATTGCAGAAGAATGATCTATATAGAAATGATCAACCTTCGTGTAATAATTTGCGGCGTTTTATTCGATTTTCAGATTCTAAGTGCCTTGAAACGTTAACCATCAAGTTTTGAGGGAGTTGATTTTTTTTAGTCCTTCCTCGATTCACAAGCGTTATTTTTGAAAATAATAAACCAATAATAGTTGGGATTTCATTCTTCCTCTGGTTTTAGTAAGGCCTTTCTAGCCATATTGTGCGAATAGTTTCAGTGGTTACAGTAAATAGTTCCGATCTATGTCGTCAAACCGAAATTTCGCAGACTTACCTGCTTGTCACTTAGTGTAGATGACAGTACGATATGGAAGTTCATCATCGCCGAGTTAAGCGGATTGGTTAATGAAATTAGAGACACCTCGAGTTGATGAAGTTGCCTAACTGGTTCAGTCCATCTCCGGCGAAAATTGGGTTATCAGTGGATTTTCAATCAGCAGTTTGATAGTTGCAATATTCACTTCGTACAACTTCAAGGCTCGATGGTTGTAAAGATAGTTTTAGATTTAGTTAATTTTTTGAAAAGTATTTCTATTATTCTTCTAAATTCTTCATGTTTTTCATTTGTTACACCACCTTCTAGGCTACTCTAAGGGGTCAAATTGAAAAAACGCTGCAAATTATTACACAATGGTTTATTGTTTTTCTATATAGATCACTCGTCTACAAAGCCACCAACCATCCAACATGAAGAAAAACATCGATCGCATTTCTTTCGCGATTCACACTCGTGTTTCTGATTTATCGTACGTAAAACCATTCTCGTTGGGAGCGAACGGTTTGTCCTACAGGGCTTCGCGTGGTCTCAAAAAATTCTATAAAATCTTAAATTGAAGGAAAAACAATACCTTTATATCAAAATTTTTTGAGTTAGGGCGTTTTCAAAATTCATTTTGAACCCTTAGAAGTGACCTACATCAACCAAAATCTTCGGGGCACAACTAGACCCTAAATGGAGCCTATATACCAAATTTCATCAAAATCGGTCAATGCTAAGTGGGGAAAGTGCCGCTACGGCGGACGGACGGCCAAATTTTTATTCGATTTTTGGATTTTACGTACCTTGAAACGTAAACCATCTAATTTTGAGGGGGTGTTAAAAAAATTTTTTTCTTGGTCGATTCCAAAGGTTCATAGAATAGAAATATGGTGTATTAGCATTCAATTGGTTGTACAGATCACTGGAATTGCTCATTTGATTGTAGTTTCCTGTTTCACGTGATTGTGGTCTTGCTGGATTGTAGTAGTCTCGCAGGATTTTACTTAGTACATCGCTATTTCAGTCTTGCAGGTTGGTGGTATCACAAGATCGTGGTTATTTGCAGATCACTCGATCAGTACATACAAATAATAAACCGTTGTGCAATTATTCGTAGCGTTTTCCCATTCGATTTTTTTGTTCTATGTGCCTTAATGGATGAAAAAACTAATTTTGAGTGCATTTGATTTTTGTCATCAATCACAAAGGTTTATTATTGAAAATAACTAACCGAAATTGAACCAATTTCATACTTTGAGAATTTTCTCATTAACTGATGATGCTTGACTGCAATTTTGCTTCCATATTCATACCTGCGATCATGAATAGGTTATCACTACGGGGTATAACCCAGTAAAAGCAGCTTGAAGCAAGAAATAAGTAAAAGTGAATATTTTTAACGCCACCTGAACGTCCAAATGAAATGGGTGCTTGTTCAGCTCATGGACGTGGATTTCAAGTGACAGGACAATTTTATAATCTATTTCCGGCAGAAAATAGCTTCAGAAGAAAAACATACCATAACTAACCCTTGTACTCCTAGTTGTTGAGAGCTGGACTGTACAGTTCGGTTCTTAGGGATCATTGTCGTGATGAAAGTTGGTCGAATTTCAACTCTTTTAAGCCCCAATTCCGCTGAGACATGAAATCGACCTCAATCAACTAGACATGGCAAGTTAGTAGACAAAAGAACAATTTTAGCTCAATTTTGGTTTATTATTTCCAATATTGAACCTTTGGAATCGAAGACATGTTTTTTAACCCCTCCCCCCCCTCAAAATATGTTGGTTTACGTTTCAAGGTACGTAGAATCCAAAAATCGAAATATCAATTTAAATAAACGAAACCTATCTGAGCTGTAGGACAAACCGTTCCCTCCGTATGATAACTTAAGGGTTGGACTGGAATCAAATTCAACTTTTGGTTTATTATTTTCAATGATGAACCTTTAAAATCGACCAAGAAAAGAAAATTTAACCCCCCCCCCCTCAAAATTTGTTGGTTTACGTTTCAAAGTACGTAGAATCCAAAATGCTGCAAATTATTACACAATGGTTTATTTTTTTTTTTTTTTAATTTTTCTATATAGATCACTTGTCTGCAAAGCCACCAACCATCCAACATAAAGAAAACATCGATCGCATTTCAGTCAGCTAAAATTTGAGCGGAGATTAGGCCTCTTTTGCGATTCACATTCAAATTCTCGTAAGGAGCGAACGGTTTGTCCTACAGAGCTCCGCGTGGTCTCAAAAAATTTTAAACATTCTATAGAATCTTAAATAGAAGGAAAAACAATACCTTTATATCAACATCTTTTGAGTTAGGGCGTTTTCAAATTTTCAAAATTCATTGTTGAACCCTTAGAAGTGACCTACATCAACCAAAATCTTCGGGGCACAACTAGACCCCAAATGGAGCCTACCTACCAAATTTAATCAAAATCGGTCAATGCTAAGTGGCAAAAGTGCCGCGTACGGCGGGAATTTTCATTCGATTTTTTTGATTCTACATACCTTGAAACGTAAACCATCAAATTTTGAGGGGGTGTAAAAATTTTTTTTTCTTGGTAGATTCCAAAGGTTCATTATTGGAAACAATAAACCAAAATCGAATAAAAATTTTGCCATCCGTCCGCCGTACGCAGCACTTTCCATGGACCGATTTTGATGAAATTTGGTATATGGGCTCCATCCGGGGTCCAGTTAAGCCTTGAAGCTTCTGGTTGATGTAGGTCACTTTTAAGAGGTGAAAAGTAAGGTCTGAATTTTGAAAACGCCCTAGCTGAAAATATTTCAGTGTAAAGGGTTTTTCATCAATTTAAAATAGTATTGAATTTTTAGAATCGAATGAGACCACCCAGAGCACTGTAGGACCAACCGTTCGCTCACTACGATAACTTAAGGGTTGGACTTTCGATAAATTCCATTCAAATTTTAGCTGACCAAAACGCGATTGTTTTTGTTTCTTCGAGTTGTACTCAGTTTTGCGTCCATAGCAACCAGTAATCAATTTTCCTAATGAAGGCACCCACATCTCCTTATTTCTTCGAATTGATTGTGAAGCGAAAATATGTTTGGTTATCTTCACAGAAAATCAATAAATCTTTGTGTAATAATTTGTAGCGTTTTTGGAATTGGCTTCAAATCATGCAAGGCAATACGATGTTGGTATTTATGCCCACCGAGTGCTTTTTCGGTTCGTCAGGGCCAAATAAGTATCGGAAAATTAAAAGATGCAATAAGAATGAAACTTAGTTGTATCGCCAAATCATCGCAGATTCAGTTCAAACTTAAGCGATGAACGAGAATCGTCCGAACTAATCGACCTTCTGATCATCCGAATAAACTCACTGAAGTTAGTGATATTCCGCTTGTTGTTCCTTGGATACAAACGTGGAGAAATGAGCATTGACCACCACGTTGAACTGGTTTTTCCCCTCCCGGTTTACCTCGGCTAACGTGAAATCGATTGCTTTAGCAATCGATGCTCTGACTCCCATTTGATCCATCAACTAGGTCATTGGTGAATGTTGATATTCACGCAATAAATCCCAACGTGTTCTTGTTCTACCCTAAAAACTCTTGGTCTACAGTAAAGAATCATTACGACGACTCATAATTTATACAATAATATAATACTTAACAAATTGACATTGGAAATTTGGATATGTACGCAACCTCATCATTGGCTCTTGAAGAACACAAATTATTCCTTAGATGGAATCGAGATGAGGTTGAAAAGATAAATAAATGAGTCGTGTTCAAATACAAAACGCTGCAAATTATTACACAATGGTTTATTATTTTTCTATATAGATCACTCGTCTACAAAATCACCAACCATCCAATATGAAAGAAAAAAAAATCAAAAAAAAAATTTAAAAAAAAAATCAAAATCACCAACTATCGATTACATTTCGATCAGCTCTAATTTGAACGGAGATTAGGCCTCTTTAGCGATTCACACTCGTGTTTTGATTTATATATATATATATTTCAAAATAAACACTTAAATTTTTTTAGGAAGCGAACGGTTTGTCCTACAGAGCTCCGCGTGGTCTCAAAAAATTCTAAAAATTCCATAGAATCTTAAATTGAAGGAAAAACAATACCTTTATATCAAAATTTTTTGAGTTAGGGCGTTTTCAAAATTTCAAAATTGATTTTGGAACCCTTAGAAGTGACCTACCTCAACCAAAAGCTTCGGGGCACAACTAGACTCCAAATGGAGCCTACATACCAAATTTCATCAAAATCGGTCAATGCTAAGTGGCAAAAGTGCCGCGTACGGCGGACGGACGGCCAAATTTTTATTCGATTTTTGGATTCTACGTACCTTGAAACGTAAACCATCAAATTTTGAGGGGGTGTTAAAATTTTTTTTTCTTTGTCGATTCCAAAGGTTCATTATTGAAAATAATGAACCAAAAGAGTTCATTTTGTCGAAACATATTGTTTAGTAATGCATGCATTCCAGGGGACGTCCCATTGGATAAGCATTAGATCAGTTAAACCAGTTGTTAAGTGATAAAACTGTTTCACTCGATGTAATTTATTTATTACTTTAGGCAAGAAATACTGACCCCCCCCCCATCATTATCCACCTTAACATTTCTAGCGGCATGGGAGCCTCGAATCTGAAGAGAATTTTAAAATCTGTGATCTACGATACCCAACATGCGAATTAGAGTTCACCCCCCCCCCCCCCACACCACCCCAACGCCAACAATGGTGCCAGTCTGGCACCAAAGCGGAAATACGTCGTAACATTGAACTTTCATCTGTTAGTTTTGTTAGGCAGTCCGTCGAAGTTCACATCCGTATTCAGGGTGAAACACAAAAAAAAAAAAAAAAAAACACGAAATCAGCGGTTTATGGCATCATGGCACCATGTCCTGGCACCATGGTGGCACCACTATTAGTTCCATGGTGGTACAGAGAATAATTCATGAAAATCCGGAGGTATAATGAGAATTTTTCCTCAATTTCAAAGCTTGGGCACAATTAGTAAGCAGTAAAGGAACCGAAATATTGAAAAATCGGATATTTTGTGAATATTATCCCCCCACTCACCCCCTCCCCTTGCGAATTTTGGTACTCTGGTAAAATCATGTACAACTCGGAGGTTATTTGAGTCAAACAAAAAAAGAAACACGCAAATCGGTTGGAAATTGAGGCCTGGGTAGAGTTTACAAGATTATGCACGCAAACGCACGTTTTTTAAGCATTAACCCCCCCTTTCCCCCTCTTAAAAAGCAAAATCCAAAATTCCGGCGCCGTAGTGCACAACTAGATAGTATTCCGCGTCAAACGAAAAAAGAACCACGAAAATCGTTTGAGAACTAAGGCCTGTGCAGAGTACACAAGATTATGCACAAAAACGCACGTTTTTCGAGCATTAACCCCCCTTTCCCCCCCTTAAAAGGCAAAATTCGAAATTCCGGCGACGTAGTGCACAACTAGATAGTTTTCCGCGACGAACAAAAAAAGAACCAGGAAAATCGGTTGAGAACTAAGGCCTGTGCAGAGTACACAAGATTTTGTTACACACACACACACACACACACACACACACACATACACACACACACACACACACACACACACACACAGACATACACCTATGGGTTTTTTCGCGGATTTGGATTCAGAATGGTCTAAAACGGATTACTGTGTGGTTATTTTTTTTTTCTGTTGAGTGTTGTCCAACTTCACCCCAGATCGATCGCATAAGGACGCCCAAGTCTTACTGTGGGACGTCCTAACAAAAAGGCGAAATCAAGATTGTGATCGCCTGAGAACCAAGCCCACGATTACTTCTCACAAGTCCTACTATTTCTCTGGAAGGATAACTTAACGGCCACAATTTAGGATCTTCAACTTTCTACATGGGAAGCTTGTTGTTTGCGTTGTGCTGTCTATTATCGCCCTCGGTGTGTAAACAGTTGCGTGGACACCACAATGACAGCTTCCATGGAATCTTTTGAAAAACGGACAGATTCGTTTGATTGACGCATTTGACCTAATATTTTTTAGAATAAAATCCTCGGATTATGGCAATGGTTCAATACATTTACGACACGATGTTGTCATGACGAAAAATTCATTTGTTCGGTTCATAAAAATTAATTGGTATTTTTGAAGGTCAGATTGTACATTCGTAAATAATGAAATACGATTATAAGTTACAAGTATTTAGGTATCAGCTGTGCTGAGCTTAGCCTAGGTATGTACCAACCATAAAACGCTGCAAATTATTACACAATGGTTTATTATTTTTCTATATAGATCACTCGTCCGCAAAGAACACGGCTTTGCCATTGTTACCACCAACCAACATGAAGAAAAACATCGATCGCAAGTAGATATAAAAATAATGAACCAACAGTCGATGTGATGGGAGCAAAAAATATCTCAATGCGAGTACGATTCGAAACCCGAATTGCTAGGGTGGAAATCGGACGCGCTGCCACTTCATCAGCGAGTCCCTTTTGGAAATTGAGATAGTTTAATGTTTTCTCATCGAACCTGACCCAAGGGAAAGTATTGAAGGGACATATTCTCCCTTACATTCTCGTAGGGAGCGAACGGTTTGTCCTACAGGGCTCCGCGTGGTCTCAAAAAATTCTAAAAATTCTATGCTATCTTGAATTCATGAAAAAACAATACCTGTACATACAATTTTGTTGAGTTAGGGCGTTTTCAAAATTTCAACCCTTAGAAGTGACCTACATCAATGAAAATCTTTGGGGCAAAACCAGACCCCAAATGGAGCCCACATACCAAATTTCATCAAAATCGGTCAATTGTAAGTGAGCAAAGTGCCGCGTACGGCGGACGGACGAAAAATTTTTTATTCGATTTTCGGATTCTACGTACTTTGAAGCGTAAACCAACATTTTTTGATGGAGGGGGGGGGGGGTTAAAAAAAATTTTCTTGGTCGATTCCAAAGGTTCATTATTGAAAATAATAAACCAAAATCAACAATTTATCAGAACATCGCCGAAGATATAAATTATTAACTATTAAAATCTGGTTCGTAACTAATTAGAATGAGTTCATACACAAGCAGAGGACACTTTGTAACCCTCGCGTTGGAAACGTGACAACAGAAAATTGATAGAGTTATCTCTATTAGTATTCAATCTCAAATGTGAGAATGTTATTAGACAAGACGGAATATGAAAGGAGTAACCAAAACAATACTAAGGAACAATAAATTCTAACTGTTAACAAGTTTATGGCAGAATATTATTTAACAAATTCTAGAACTCATGAGCTCAGGTTTGGGTTCTAGTGTCCTCTCTACAGTCACTGATGAGTAAAACACTCTAGAGTTGGCCTCCGATTCCCTTACATTGGCAATTCAGAAATATTAACCCACGGTACTGGTGCAAAATATCCCTCTTTAGCACGGGAATATGATGAGGATGGGATACTGGAACCAAAGGAGCTGGAACTAGGAGTGTTCGACATCCAGCATAGCAAAGACATTGTAATTTACCCCTTTTTTCTCGCCTGTATATGTACTGGGGCCAATGCCCCCCTCACCAACGAGATAGTTCCCTATTAATTAACACCTCCCAATCATACAAGACTGGATTTTCATTTTACGATTTTAGTTTTAGGTAGATACTAATATTTTGATCTTTCTTGTGTTTTTTATTTTTTTCTTATTTAATTTTACCTAGTTTTGGTTCATTATTTTCAATAATCCTTGGAATAGAGCAGGAAATAATTCTCCTCCCCCCTGTCCCTCCAAAGTAGATTGTTTACGTTTTAAGGTATGTAAAATCCAAAAAATCGAATACAAATTTTTCCGTTCGTTCGTCAGCGGCACTTTGCCCAGTTTCCATGGACCGATTTTTATGAGATTTGGTATATCGGCTCAATTCGGGGTATAGTTGAGCCCGAAGATTTTGGTTTTTGGCAGACTCGTCTGATTTTTTTATTTTATTTTTTTAAATTTTATGTCTCATGTTTTCCCATCAATTTATGATTTTTTAAAAGTTATTGAGAGAGAATAATCATTTTTATTATTAACAAGTTTGAAGGTAGAATGTTAACAATATTGTAGCTTCTGGGTAACATGGTGATAATAACAAGAGTGTGATATGTGCAGAGTGTACGAGAATTTATGGTTTCAATTGTCCACCATGGAAGACAAAGCCGCCCCTCTTCCTTTAATTAATATTATTAATTAATTTAATATTATGATAGTTAAATGCGTGTTTATTATGCAATTTATCCGAACACGTGGGCCCCTCTAACCTGGCCTTGAGGACCGAAACCAATCCCCTCCCACCTAACCCTGATCCTTAGGAAATGGGGTGGGTGATCTTTACAGAAGAATAACAAACCGTTATGTAATAATGATCAACGTTTTAATAAAGGGTTCTGCAGTGATTGGCAACATATTAGTTTATGGAACCTCCATTTGGTTTATTATTATCAATAATTCGCCTTTGGAATCTTGCAAGAAAACAAATAACCCCCGCTCCATAATTCCATCCGTCTGGTGTATGGATACCGTACTTTGCCCAGTTCTCATAGACCGATTTTGATTAACTTCGGCATATTGGCTCCATTTGGGGTCTAATTGTGTCATGAAGCTTCCGGTTATTGTCAGTTACTTCTAAGAGGTAAAAAGAGGGAGAAAATGTTTTCAAAACGCCCTTGCTCGGAAGCTTTCAACATACAGATTTTTTTTTTCATTGATTTAAAATTCCAAAAATGTTAACGATTTTTTCTCTACTATTTGCTCTGTGGGGTTAATGAAGATAATTAATTGCCTAAATAATGAATTATCCATAATTTTTTTTTATACTGATGAAAAAAGATAGGTAGTGTTAAATTTTAAGAAACGAATGATACCACCTAGACAATCAACTATTCTTAGATGAGCGATTATTACGAAATTTATCGGACCCTCGTGTTAGAATTTTTAAGTAACCCCCTCACCACCTGCCATAGTCCGTAGAAGGAATCCTACGTGCCATAGAAGGGAAGTCTTGTCTCCATCACCCCGTAGATACTACGATAGATAGATAGATAGATACTACGAAAAACACAAGTGTGAATCGCATATGATCATTTACTGACGGAAGTGAGGCGAATTTCAGCAGATCAAATGCAATCTTTCGCAAACGTGTGGTCTTTAACATAAATCCGTTGTGTAATAATTTGCAGCTCTATCGGGGGCAGCTATATCTAGTCATTGTGGTAGATGATTGATTGATTGATTGACGGGTTTTATTTAACAAACCAGGGTAAGATTAGGACCTCATAGTCCTCTCTTCCATCTTCCCTGGAAACATGAGATTTACATTCCTCGTACTATCGTAATAAGTTTACAATTGGTAGATAAATGCATGAATAATGAAAAATTAAACAAACAAAAAAAAACAATAAAAAAAAATCACTTCTTAAAAATAAATGTATGTTGCGAATTGATGGTAGACTTCATATTATGCTTATAGATATAGATATAATAAATTAAGGGTAATAGAAATTGACTAATTTTATAGATCCTAATAATAGTTATTATGTAGATTTATGTTCAAAGGTACAACAGATTCATCTTGCTTGTATTTCTCTATAAGCGAATTTTTATACGAATTACGAAAACATGATACGCTTTTACTCAAATCGAAAACATCAGTATTTGCATTATATATATGAATGGCTTGCATAATAAAAGAACGACTGAACAGATGTGAGAGATCAAGTACGTTGCCTTCTACAACTATGGTCGTAGTGGTTTCTATGAAGCGTCATTGTGGGGTATATAGCACTTCCGAGTCAAATTCAAGACCTTCTGAGGCAAACTCAAGGTTTTCCTAACCAAACTCAAGGTTTTCCATTTCAAATTCAAAATTTTTTTTGTTTCGAATTCAAGGTTTTCCGTGATCTGTCTGTATTTTATGTGTTAAAATTATTATAATAGTTCCTACTTGATAATTGATGATGCGCGAATCCATCATGTTGACGCAGTGAAACGCAGGATAGAAGAACTCGGAGATAATGTGAAATACCTTCCACCTTATTCACCACAAATTAACCCAGCAGAAAAGGAATTTTCAAAAGTGAAGCTCCAAGCAAGGAACCTTCTCTGTGAACCGCATGAGGATCACAATTTGTGTGCTGTCATAACTCGAAGAGTCGACAGCCACGCACAGATTGTATTAATTACGTAATGGATGTGATGTTACAACTTCCCGACGCTACCGCTGGCATTGACTTGCATTCAAATGTTTAAATAACTAATGAATTCGTTCACGTTTTCTCATTCGGCATAACACTTTGTAACCAACCCTTCAGTTTGAAATATTATTTTAAAAAACTTAAATTGGAAAACCTAGAATTTGAAACAGAAAATTTTGAATTTGAATTGGAAAACCTTGAATTTGTTTATGAAAACACTGAATTTGTTAAGGAAAACCTTGAATTTGATTAGGAAATGCTATATTTAAAAAAATGCTAATCAATTCGTTGTTGTAAAGTGCTGAGGAGACTTAGAATCCCTTCACTATTCTGTCGTGAATCAGTCCTGTTTCCGCGTACAACTTTCCAACGTTGGTTTGGACGGCGCAAAGGCTCTACCTCTCCTTCAAGACCGAGCTGTTGTGAGGGTCATTGCATAACCGGCCCCTTGCGACTCTCGTCAACACGATGTTCGTTTTTCAAAAGTTCGCTCTTAAGGATTCATCGTCATCAATTAATAAATCACAATCATGGATAGTTAATCACGTTCAACACGTCAAGTTTAATAGTTCATTAAACAACACAAATTAAAATAAATCAATGACAATTAACTATTATTGTTGAACAGTTATTGAATAATTCCAGTGAGGTTATGCCATACCTGCCCGACATCTCCTCTTTTCTATTATTTAATTTATTCAGAACGGCGAATTTAGTCTGATAACAAAATCGATTTTGAATCTCAAAAGCATTCTAATGTGGGATTAATTATTTGGCGTGAAATGGACGCCTTTTTTGTTCATAAAGTTCAAAGAACTGTTAGTGCGTGATTCACTCTCTGCCATTCAGCTTTGAATTGACTTCTTTTTTGTTCATTTCTGATTCTACGTGAAATTTCATGGAAATAATAAGCCGACTATAGAATGAATACATCTGCGTCAAAACGAGCTAGGCATTTTCTTGGGTGCAGAGCAACAAAGTACAATAAATTATTTCGATGCTTCTTTGCAATGAATTACGCAATATCATATTGGAAAAAAATATTCTACTAGAAATCTCATAAAATGACGAAAATTTCAACAATTAGATTCTTTGGTTTCGAAAATTTTTTATTATTATACTTGGAAGTGATGTAGAATAGAGAGAAATGCGATAAATCGTACTCCACGTTCAGCTATTTCCACAACTATCGGAGCTTGTTGCTTCATTTCTTTGTCGCCTCTTCCATTCGTATTATAGTGAATAGTCGAAGATACTGTGGACAGTTTTGGGAAAAAAGAAAAATGCGTTTTGGAACATTCAGAAACTTTTTTTGGAGTTTGACACTTTTTCGTCTGTATACAGTGTTTCAACCGTTGAAGTGCACCATACTTCAACGATCGATTCTACAACTAATTAGCAACATTTTTTGTTTTAATCATTTTCTTTTCACCCCCTTACAAATATTTTTTTCACTGTTAAGATCTTTTTCCCCCGTTTCGACCTAAAGGCACATGCTAAACTCAAATATGAGGGGAATTTATTACCCGTTTAGTGTGAAAACGCAATTTTTCAGTGACTTGTAAAGGTGAAAAACTAGGCCAAAGTCAACATTTTACAATTTGTTCGAACTTTACCATTTTAGAGACACATTTTTTGCCCGTAACAAAAAGCGCTATCGTCGGGCACGAGAAAAACTAGACTAGAATTGTAGAAAATAAGGCTGTTACAAGGAAATTCACGTTTGCGCATGCGCTTTGTCGCTTCCTTTCTAGTCCCTTCACTTTCCCTTCAGCCAGACGTTACATAGCATTTACAAATTCAATTCAACTTTTTACAAATTTAACTCATCCTAGACCTTGTTTTGATTTAAAAAATCTTTGATATAATCCTTCTGGTGGTAAGGAAAGTAAAAACAACCCTTTTAGCTTTGTGACTGACCACGTGGATTGCCTCAGCTACAGAGCAACCGTTTTATAAGTTAAGCTTAAAGTGATGTTTTTAGTTTCTCAACACTACAAGGGAAAAGGGAGTTAAATTTGTAAAAGTCGTATCGCATTTTTAAAAGCTGAATTGCATATGTAGAAATTTGAATTGGATTTGAAAAGGTGGAATTGAACTTGTAAAAGTTGAATTGAATTTATAAACGCTGCAAATATTACACAAAGGTTTATTATTTTCCTATACAGATCACTCCAGCAAAGAACACCGCTTTGCCATTGTCACTACCTAACACATTTTTTGTTTCTCAATCAAGGTTATTTTGAATCACACTCAATTCGGAGAGTTGTGGAAATTGTAAATCTGATTACTGGTTGCTGAGGAAGCAAAACTGAGTACAACTCGAAGATACGAAGAACGATCTCATTTTTGTCAGGTAAAATTTGAACGGAGATTAGGCCTCTTTTGAGATTCACATTCGTGTTTCCGATTTATCTTAAGCGCAACCCTTAAGTTCTCGTGGGGAACGAACTGTTGGTTCTACAAATCTCTGCGTGGTCTCATTCGATTCTAAAAATTCAAAACTATTTTAAATTTATGAAAAAAACAATATCTTCATATCGCAATATTTTTAGCTAGGGCGTTTTAAAAATTTCAGTCCATTCAAATCTCAGCCTCCGTTTTCAAATGGAGCGCAAAACGGGCAGCAACATTTTTATACGATTTTCGGATTCTAGGTACCTTGAAACGTAAACCAACAAATTTTGAGGGGGTTAAACAAATTTGGTCTAGGTCGATTCCAAAGGTTCATCATTGAAAATAATAAACAAAAAGTTGAATTGAATCAGTAAATGCTATAAATAGCAGTCCATTGCTGGTCACGGCGGATTCTCCAATAAAGTTCATCAACAATGATTGAACATTAAATAAAGTGAACAAAATATTTTAGTTCAACAATGGATTGAAATGTGTCTGAAAATTCGCTCATTCACTCATTCTGCACTTTCAAAAACTCGTACCTATGAAACTTTTTCTCTAAGACGGAATCCTTCAAATGACTATTTTTAGAGATTGTTACTTGTTTTGTTACTGAAATTCTTTGAAATTAGAACACGTTTCTTGCACTTACAAAATTCAACTTTTCATATTTCAATGAAATCTACAAATCGAGAAAAAGACCAAATGATAAAATTAAACCATATGTTAAGAGCTGGTAAGAGTGGAGTAGATTTTCGATTTAATAAACTGAACAAAATATTTTAGTTCAAAAATGGATTGAAATGTGTCTGTGAAAATTCGCTCATTCTGCACGAATGGGGCTTTTCTCTTACGATTACATGTCGGCTAGGGAGGAAGTAGGACTGCCGTAGAACCAGCAGCAGCCGCCAGTCTGTCTGTGGGGCGCGTGGCGGCGACCATCCCGTCGCCGGTCGTCCGTCTGTGCCTCTAATTTTTGATGGCGCGACTCTAAAATTAGCGCCACCCCTTCGGAGTTTCCCCGAGTGGGAAGAGTCATTTTTCCACCCCGACCCCCCCCCCCTCCCCCATCCACCCTACTATTACCCGGATTGGAAGAGCGATCAGCACGCAAGCCCTCCCTCAGGTATTGCTTGCACGAGACCTTAAGTAATATTTCTCTCTACCGTAATGTCTACTGTATTTTTAGTTGGTAAAAGCGGCAGTTCACTGACTCGTCTCTAAATTACATCTCCAAAAGAAATGTTGAACTCGTCAACAGGTCAGAAAAATTCTGGGACCTCCAAAATCAAAATTTCCACCCGCGTTTCACCTTTCAACCATCCTTCACAATTTTGGTTTCGTGTCTGTCTGTCTGTCTGCAAATCCTGGCAACGAAAAAAAAACCCAAAAAGATACTGTCCGATTTTACCGAACTAGATGGTCCCCTATGAGCAGCATCGCTCTCGGATGGATATCTGCCTCCGCGCCTGCGCTTACCTAAAATCCTTGTAAGGTTAAACTTCTACAGTCGTCAACCGAATTCAACGAAATTCCCACAGATTGTGAGACTCTGGATGGTCCCCTAAGAGATCCATTACGGCCAGATCAATGGTGGCCTCTGCGTATGAGCTACCATGAAATCCTTATAACAAGCATAAATTCTACTTTTCAACCAATTCGATGGAATTCCCACAGATCGTGAGGCTATGGATGGTCCCCTAAGAGATCCATTACGGCCAGATCAATGGTGGCCTCTGCGTATGAGCTACCATGCATTCCTTATAACAAGCATAAATTCTACTTTTCAACCAATTCGATGAAATTCCCACAGATTGTGAGACTCTGGATGGTCCCCTAAGAGATTCATTACGGCCAGATCAATGGTGGCCTCTGCGTATGAGCTACCATGAAATCCTTATGACAAGCATAAATTCTACTTTTCAACCAATTCGATGGAATTCCCACAGATTGTGAGACTCTGGATGGTCCCCTAAGAGATCCATTACGGCCAGATCAATGGTGGCCTCTGCGTATTTGCTACCATGAAATCCTTATAACAAGCATAAATTCTACTTTTCAACCAATTCGATGGAATTCCCACAGATTGTGAGACTCTGGATGGTCCCCTAAGAGATCCATTACGGCCAGATCAATGGTGGCCTCTGCGTATGTGAAACCATGAAATCCTTATAACAAGCATAAATTCTACTTTTCAACCAATTCGATGGAATTCCCACAGATTGTGAGACTCTGGATGGTCCCCTAAGAGATCCATTACGGCCAGATCAATGGTGGCCTCTGCGTATGAGCTACCATGAAATCCTTATAACAAGCATAAATTCTACTTTTCAACCAATTCGATGGAATTCCCACAGATCGTGAGGCTATGGATGGTCCCCTAAGAGATCCATTACGGCCAGATCAATGGTGGCCTCTGCGTATGAGCTACCATGCATTCCTTATAACAAGCATAAATTCTACTTTTCAACCAATTCGATGGAATTCCCACAGATTGTGAGACTCTGGATGGTCCCCTAAGAGATCCATTACGGCCAGATCAATGGTGGCCTCTGCGTATGAGCTACCATGCATTCCTTATAACAAGCATAAATTCTACTTTTCAACCAATTCGATGGAATTCCCACAGATTGTGAGACTCTGGATGGTCCCCTAAGAGATCCATTACGGCCAGATCAATGGTGGCCTCTGCGTATGAGCTACCATGCATTCCTTATAACAAGCATAAATTCTACTTTTCAACCAATTCGATGGAATTCCCACAGATTGTGAGACTCTGGATGGTCCCCTAAGAGATCCATTACGGCCAGATCAATGGTGGCCTCTGCGTATGAGCTACCATGAAATCCTTATAACAAGCATAAATTCTACTTTTCAACCAATTCGATGGAATTCCCACAGATCGTGAGGCTATGGATGGTCCCCTAAGAGATCCATTACGGCCAGATCAATGGTGGCCTCTGCGTATGAGCTACCATGCATTCCTTATAACAAGCATAAATTCTACTTTTCAACCAATTCGATGGAATTCCCACAGATTGTGAGACTCTGGATGGTCCCCTAAGAGATTCATTACGGCCAGATCAATGGTGGCCTCTGCGTATGAGCTACCATGAAATCCTTATGACAAGCATAAATTCTACTTTTCAACCAATTCGATGGAATTCCCACAGATTGTGAGACTCTGGATGGTCCCCTAAGAGATCCATTACGGCCAGATCAATGGTGGCCTCTGCGTATTTGCTACCATGAAATCCTTATAACAAGCATAAATTCTACTTTTCAACCAATTCGATGGAATTCCCACAGATTGTGAGACTCTGGATGGTCCCCTAAGAGATTCATTACGGCCAGATCAATGGTGGCCTCTGCGTATGAGCTACCATGAAATCCTTATGACAAGCATAAATTCTACTTTTCAACCAATTCGATGGAATTCCCACAGATTGTGAGACTCTGGATGGTCCCCTAAGAGATCCATTACGACCAGATCAATGGTGGCCTCTGCGTATGTGAAACCATGAAATCCTTATAACAAGCATAAATTCTACTTTTCAACCAATTCGATGGAATTCCCACAGATTGTGAGACTCTGGATGGTCCCCTAAGAGATCCATTACGGCCAGATCAATGGTGGCCTCTGCGTATGTGAAACCATGAAATCCTTATAACAAGCATAAATTCTACTTTTCAACCAATTCGATGGAATTCCCACAGATTGTGAGACTCTGGATGGTCCCCTAAGAGATCCATTACGGCCAGATCAATGGTGGCCTCTGCGTATGTGAAACCATGAAATCCTTATAACAAGCATAAATTCTACTTTTCAACCAATTCGATGGAATTCCCACAGATTGTGAGACTCTGGATGGTCCCCTAAGAGATCCATTACGGCCAGATCAATGGTGGCCTCTGCGTATGTGAAACCATGAAATCCTTATAACAAGCATAAATTCTACTTTTCAACCAATTCGATGAGATTCCCACAGATTGTGACACTCTGGATGGTCCCCTAAGAGATCCATTACGACCAGATCAATGGTGGCCTCTGCGTATTTGCTACCATGAAATCCTTATAACAAGCATAAATTCTACTTTTCAACCAATTCGATGGAATTCCCACAGATTGTGAGACTCTGGATGGTCCCCTAAGAGATCCATTACGGCCAGATCAATGGTGGCCTCTGCGTATGAGCTACCATGAAATCCTTATAACAAACATAAATTCTACTTTTCAACCAATTCGATGAGATTCCCACAGATTGTGACACTCTGGATGGTCCCCTAAGAGATCCATTACGGCCAGATCAATGGTGGCCTCTGCGTATTTGCTACCATGCATTCCTTATAACAAGCATAAATTCTACTTTTCAACCAATTCGATGAAATTCCCACAGATTGTGAGACTCTGGATGGTCCCCTAAGAGATCCATTACGGCCAGATCAATGGTGGCCTCTGCGTATGAGCTACCATGAAATCCTTATAACAAACATAAATTCTACTTTTCAACCAATTCGATGAGATTCCCACAGATTGTGACACTCTGGATGGTCCCCTAAGAGATCCATTACGGCCAGATCAATGGTGGCCTCTGCGTATTTGCTACCATGAAATCCTTATAACAAGCATAAATTCTACTTTTCAACCAATTCGATGGAATTCCCACAGATTGTGAGACTCTGGATGGTCCCCTAAGAGATCCATTACGACCAGATCAATGGTGGCCTCTGCGTATGTGAAACCATGAAATCCTTATAACAAGCATAAATTCTACTTTTCAACCAATTCGATGGAATTCCCACAGATCGTGAGACTCTGGATGGTCCCCTAAGAAATCCATTACGGCCAGATCAATGGTGGCCTCTGCGTATGTGCTACCATGAAATCCTTATAACAAGCATAAATTCTACTTTTCAACCAATTCGATGAGATTCCCACAGATTGTGAGACTCTGGATGGTCCCCTAAGAAATCCAAAATTTTCCAGACTTTTTTTCCTTTTCCTTCGGCCTGTGATCAATTCCTCGTCCAAGGCTTTATGAAAAAGTAGCTTAAAACGCTCTTTAATTCCTAACCTATTCGAAGTCATATTTCAGTTTCCGAGTTGCTGTGTGCATTTCCGTATTGTGGGTTATTAGGTTTGTTAATCAAATCATTTTGAGAATAAAATTTATACAATCTTACATAATTTCTGGTGAATATTTAAAAAATAATATCCGACCGTCATAATGAGCAGTTTATTCGCCGTTTTAATTTGTGTTACTTAATTTTTTTCTACAATTGTATTAAACAAAAATCGTAGACATAAAATGTTTGTTGTTGGCAACATTCTTTATAAAAAGTGTTCAAAAAGTGGGGAAAAGTGAGTTTAGGACGGTGGGTTATTTGTGAAAACACATACGATGGTGTTTCGGTCCGATCTATTCGATTACTTCAGTGCGGGAATTTTTTAGAGACTCATTTTTTGCGGTTTTTTATTGAAAAAGTACGTGGGCTAAAATTTTTTTTTCTCGTTTGAGATTGTTTACAAGTGCAACAAGCTATCTCCTCGGTCACTGAGCATATCCATAGATGTAACCATGGCCGCGCCCACGCGGGATCGAGTGGAGTGCCCAGATTGTCAAGGTTCGTACCTCCCGAGAGGATTAGCTAGACACAGGAGGGCTTGTCCTGTGCTGGGAGCCTCACGAAATGATGTAACGCTCTCAGCTGACAACTCACAGCCTAGTTTGCTCTCGCCATCATATGCTGCATTCCGCTCTCCAGTTGGCACAGGACGAGTCAGTTCCTCTGATACAGAAACCGATGATCAGACTGAGCAGGAAGTGGTGGAGAAACTTGGTGAAGTTTTCAATGGACCCTATTTGAACCGGCCTGGTGACCCAAGTAGTATGTGGTATGCTAGATGGAGACTGATTACTCGGTTAAAAGGCAAACAATACGATCTGCCTGGGGGTTCAACGAGTGGCCATTTCATTGGTATACTCGCAGATGAGGTGGAAGCCTTAGTCGGTGGCATACATCCATCAGAACGACTGTTCATCTATGTATCAGTGCTCCTACAGAGAGACAAGATGGTCAAGCAAGCCTCGGACATACGCTTGCTTCTGCAAAGGCGAATCCAGCTCTGGGTTGATGGAGAGATTGATGCTTTGATCGCAGAAGCCCTCACATCGGATAGAAAACTTGGGGGCCGGCCCAGGAGAGGTGTCAAGAACAAACAAACTGATTCTGAGGCGGTTAATGAAGGTCTGGTCAAGATGTTTCACCGCTTGATGAGCAGGGGTAAGGTGCGTGAGGCTTCTCGTTGGTTGATGGAAGGAGGAACAACGACTGTGTTAGCACCTGAATCGGAAATAGATGAAAATGGCACCACTGTACTTGACGAGCTGAGTGCTAAACATCCTAGTCCAACAATACCAAATCCATCTCAAATTCAGCTCATGGGCGGTCAGGAGTTACCACCGATGCTCCAAGTTCAAGTGACAAATGAACATGTTGAAAAAGTGGCCAGAAAGCTTCACGGTGGGGGTGGCCCTAGTGGAACAAGTTCTGAGCAATGGGTCGACTTCCTCCTTCGACATGGAAGGCACAGTCAACGTTTAAGAGCAGCTGTGGCTACTTTAGCCAACAAGCTCGCCAATGAAAATGTAAGCTGGGAGTCGATACAGGCACTTGTGGCTAGCCGACTAGTGGCACTAGATAAATGTCCTGGAGTGAGACCTATAGGAGTTGGGGAGTGTTTACGTCGAATTTTGGGGAAATGCATGGCCGAGGTAACAGGCGAGGACGTCACTGTAGCTTGTGGGGAGAAGCAGTTATGTGGAGGTTTAGCCGCCGGAATTGAAGGTGCAGTTCACGCAATGTCCACTCTGTACAGGGAGAAAGCAACTGCCAACGCACACTGGGGACTCCTCTTAGTTGATGCGAAGAATGCATTTAATGCAATGAATCGGATGGTCGCACTTTGGCAGGCTCGCATCAGATGGCCCAGATGTGCACGGTTCCTTTATAACACGTACAAAGGACATGCTGAGTTAGTTTTTCGAGGCAGTGAAAATAAACTGTACAGCAGAGAAGGCGTTACCCAAGGGGATCCTCTGGCAATGTTACTTTATGGTATCTCCACACTGCCACTCATAGAAAAGCTTCAAGACCCTAGGATGACTCAATGTTGGTACGCGGACGACTCGTCTGCTCAGGGACACTTTGATGATCTCAGAAGCTGGTGGGACAAATTGCTTGCTCTCGGTCCGGATCATGGTTATTTTCCCCAAGGACCAAAATCATTTCTTGTAGTTCACCCAGACGACATTGAAGAAGCCAAGGAAAGATTTTCTGGGACTGGAATAACAGTTGTGACTGGTCAGCGCTTCTTGGGAGGTTATGTTGGTGACAAAGACGGGAAGCAGGCTTATCTCAAGAAGAAAATGGAAAAGTGGACTGACGACATCAAGAAGATTTCCATGGCAAGCATCACACAGCCTCAGTCAGCTTATGTGGCATTCACTAAGTCTGTCCAATTTCAATGGCAATACCTTCAGAGGGTAGTTGACAGCAGAGGAGAGGACTATTCCAGTCTGAGGGAGGCCATTTGGTCTATATTTCTCCCTGCATTGATTGGTGGTACCATTTCAGCAGAGGAGTGCGCCTTATTTTCACTATCCGTAAGTAGAGGAGGCTTGTCAATTACAGATCCAGTACGTTCAGCCAGCCTGTCGTACGAAACTTCAAGGGAAGGTTCGGCTGAACTTGTGGACGCAATCTTGGGAGGAGAGCCACTTGAACTAGGGGACCATTTAATGAAAATGAATGCCGCAAAGCGGGTAGCAGTACGTAGGAGGGATGAGGAAGAAGAGTCCCTATTACTATCTACACTGAACACCTTTCCAAGTGAACGACAGAGGGCAATTTCTAGGTCAGTGTTTGCAATCAGTAAATGCAAAACATCCGGATGGCTCACTGTGCTTCCCTTGAAGAGTCAGCATTTTGATCTCTCTGCGAATGAATTCCGCGATGGATTGTCACTGAGATACAAGCTGAGACCACAAGGGCTGCCACTGTCGTGTGATGGCTGCGGTTCAGAGTTTTCCCCCGAACATGCGCTAAATTGTAAAATGGGTGGCTTGGTATCCCGGCGTCACAATGAAGTAAGAGATGTATTTGGGGAGCTCATGAGTTGCGCATGGGGGAATTGTGTAAAAGAGCCTCTAATAAAGGAAGCGACGGCCTCAAGTCCTGCTTTGCGAGGAGACCTTGCATGCCGAGGGGTTTGGGAGGCACAGAGGGATGCGTTATTTGATATCCGTGTTGTTCACACCGACGCTCCCTCTTATGTCTCCCGCCCCGTCCCGGCAGTGCTGTCCTCTGCTGAGCAGGAAAAGAGAAGGAAATACGCTGACGCATGCGAAGAGCGCCACGCTACATTTACCCCATTGGTGTGCTCTGTAGATGGGATGTGGGCTCCACAAGCGATAGCCTTCATCAAAATTCTGGCGGAGAGGCTCTCTGAGATATGGGGAAGGCAGCAGAGTAAAGTGCGCGAATGGCTCCGCGCTCGTCTGGCCTTCGCTGTACTACGAGCAAGCAGCTTATGTTTCAGAGGCGCTCGGAAACGTTGGAGGTGTGCCGACAACCTGTTGGGCTTCGATGGGGGTGCAGCCGTCCAGCTTGGCTTGGATCCATCCTGAGCAAGTCTTTCTTCAAAAATATTCCTCATCTCCGGCTCTCTCTTTTTGAAATCATCTCTCACGCGGCTCCTGTTTGTTTTTCCCTGAGTTGTTAAAATATATCGTTATCTGTGAAAAAAAAAAAAAAAAATCGTAGTATTTATATTATTTCAAGCAGTTAATTCGTATAGAAATTCATGTACTCTATTGATCATATTAAAGGGAGTATTTTTAATGGAATTGAGTTTTTGACTAACTATCAACAGCATTTTTTATATCAACATTGAATGATGATAAAAGTAATCATACTGTCATTTTCGGAAATTGGTAGGTACTTAAGTAGACAAAATTAAAATAGTTAGCTTATGAAATACGTAGATCCTAGCTGAATTTTAACTATTTAATTAAATGTGTGTCTGCATAAAAACTTCCTAAAATGAAGAAAACCCCTAAAATTGATAATTTTTTGCTAAAATAATTGTGCTGATAATGCTCTTTTTTATACCAACTTACCTGCTATTACCTGAGAAAATATTTACCACGAATTTACGATTGTTTATATCCGTAATCGACATCGACGGTAGGAGAGAATATGACGAGGTAGATGATAATTGTAACATGAAATTGACTTAAAGAAATATGAATGTGAAGGTAGATGAATAAATTACGTCATGAATCTAACGTTTTATTGAATACAATATTATGTTCATTCAGTCTTATAACGTACATGAAAATTTAAAGACTAAAACAACGATTCATAAATTTTTAAGTGATATTAGGTTTTTTTACCAGTGAGAGTAAAATAGATGTCTATTTTGTTCTGAAAAGACATCGAGAACTCAGAAATGTTTGATAGTAGGTAGGCAGGCACTTGTTTCCCGGAATCTGTAACAATAATATACCGTCAACTGGTACAACTTCCGCCACCCCGTTCAACAATGTGCCACAAACGTTTTTCACAGTCAGCGCTACCTAGCGATTCCTGGGATGAAGATATTAATTTCAGGCAAAATCACAGGGGCAGGGCAATAGTATAGGCACAGGTTAACCAACTCAACAAGCTTATCAGTGGACATCAGCGACAGTAATAAAATTGTATCTGTTCCCGGTTTTTTTCGTAAGTTGAATTTGTCCAAAAAGTCTCCTTTGGGTACCCCACTAGCGTTTGGTTCACGTTTCTGGTAAGTTTATGTTTTCAAACCTATAATGTCAGCAACAAATTGCCATATTTGCCTTTTTCATGAGTGTGTTATTTCCTTTGATATTTACAGGAAAGTAAAAAATGGGACAAACAGGGTACAACTTTGTGCCACCAACTTTTTCCCGTTTATGCATTGATATTTAAAGTGTTCTGTTCTATTTTTTGATCACGTGGACGATCCAAATGTCACAGTTCACGAATCAAACCAAATTACGGAACCCAAACCTTTTAGGGGGAGATCCTAACCATTTCCCCCAATATATCTCCGCATCAGATAGGCCTACAGGGACTATTTCCTGTAATTCTTCATATTTTTAGTCAAGAAATAGAGCAATGAGCTTACATTTTAGATTTTTAAATGTTATCATACATTTTTGTTGGTATCATACATTTGAAAAATTTGAATACCTGCTCCAAATATCTTCACTCCGATTTGTTAAAACTAACCTCCTGATGGTTACCTCAAAAAACTCAAAATTTTCGGTTCATCCGTTCATCCATGGTTTTGGAATTACTTTTGAATTGAGCCATATAAATCAGGGTTTTACTTTTATTATAAAAAATGTATTTTCTGTGTTATGCTTACTGAATTTCATTAAAAATGAAGAAGATAAGGTTTCGAGTTTTTTTGTGATCACACACTCCCTAAAAAGTTGAAAAATATTGAAATTTTTTTAGAAACAAGCTTGTTTTGGTTCCTTTTCAAAGTTAACATGATGAGTAACAAAACCAGGGTGTCCACTGCTCGATATTCGTATATTTTCAAGCTAAAAAAAATTGTGGTTCATTGTTATACCCTAATGGGGTACAAGAATGTGCCACGAAAAAACATTTCTCTCTATTCTTGCATAAGAGATAGAATTTTTTCATGGTGGCATTTGATACTTGGAAAGTAGAGGTATGTTGGGTAAATTTTTCAATAATATACGATGAAAAGTAAAGTATTTACACGTAAAAAACCTCAAAATTGGCACAAAGTTGTACCAGTTGACGGTATACCGCACACAATTAGGCAGTTAGCTATGGTCTTCTCACTCAAAGTAGTTGAAAGTACGAATAAGTGTTGATGTGTGAGTATGTATAAACGATAAATAACAAGACGATTCATTACCTTGTAGTAAGATGGACAGGCAGTTGATTATTCGAAGCATCGTGGACGGACGAAATTCATACTAATGTGACTGATGAATTCGATTGATGAAAAGGAATTCTTTCCATTTATCATTATTCCATGATACAAAAGCACGAATCACGAGAAAAATTCCGTTTTTACGCGTCATTCCTTTGTATATTCACCACGGCAAAAAACATGAATCCGACATTTTGCAAACTGCAGTGAATTCAACTAACCGTGATAACAGTTGGAAACTATTATCAATACGTCTTCCCATTGGCTAAAAATTACGTGTATGTGTAAATATTGTCGGATCACATAGCGACGTCGTTATTTTGAAATGCAACGACCAAACTTCGCTATGCCCGATTACAGAATTCCAATTACGTTATCGACCTGTCGTTGCACGGGAGGGATACCGAATCCGACGTCATAACGTCAACCAAATAGCGAGTTACATAATCGACCTGCTGGTCTAGTTAGCTTCTGGGGACTTTTCATGAGACAATCAATTTCTCTGTATAACGTGTGTATAATGAAGATCGGGCTGTGGGTTGTCAGAGTCAGTCTAGGTCCAGGGCCAATTACATTCCCTGGCGGCATATCTGGTGTTATATTTGGGACGCTGTTGAGAATCTTCAATTTCTTCGTGATCCGATGTGAAAAAGTGAAAAAAACACCACCAATAAAATCCAAACGGCTTTACAATTTGGAAGATTTTGGTACCTACTGCGTCCCAATGTTGATACACAATTTGAACTGGGTGCTCAGTAATATCTCAATAACAGCATTCACGAGAGTCTACTACTACTAACTTACCTACTTTTTAAAATCCTTAAACCACGATATCCAACACAACAATCCGTTCCCTGGTGTAAGTCTGGCGCCACATCAGCAGTCTGAGAAGCCGGACATGTACACATTTGAGGTCAGTGGAAGGTCATTTCTAAATTACCAGGCAAAATACCAAAAACGCTGCAAATTATTACACAATGGTTCATTGTTTTTCTATAGATCATTCGTCTGCAAAGCCACCAACCATCCAACATGAAGAAAAACATCGATCGTATTTCGGTCAGCTATATGTTGAACGGAAATTAGGCCTCTTTTGCGATTCACACTCGTGTTTCTAATGTATCGTACGTCCAACCCTTAAATTCTCGTAGTGAGCGAACGGTTTGTCCTACAGAGCTCCGGGTGGTCTCAAAAAATTCTAAAAATTCTATAGAATCTTAAATTGAAGGAAAAACAATACCTAATATCTAAATTTTTTGAGTTAGGGCGTTTTCAAAATTTCAAAATTGATTTTGGAACCCTTAGAAGTGACCTACATCAACCAAAATCATTGGGGCACAACTAGACCCCAAATGGAGCCTACAAACCATATTCCATGAAAATCGGTCAATGCTAAGTGGCAAAAGTGCTGCGTACGGCGTACGGCGGACGGACGGCCAAATTTCTATTCGATTTTTGGATTCTACGTACCTTGAAACGTAAACCAACAAATTTTGAGGGGGTGTTGAAAAAAAAAATTTCTTGGTCGATTCCAAAGGTTCATTATTGAAAATAATAAACCAAAAACATGCACTCTCAGAACACGAACAAACAACATGCAAAACAATGAAACATGCATTAACTGGTTTACAGAGGATATCGTTTCTAGAGCCCTGGAGCCATTGTGCCTCCAGTAGCTGGCAACACTGTGGAGAGCAAAATGACATCAACATCCCCAAGAAATAATTTTTATTCCAATTTCGATAGAGAACACAAAATTATTGAACATTGGAGTTTTTTTAATTGACCCCCTAATTTGCCACGAATAAGTTGAAAATTAAGTATTGAGGAAATTATGTTCCGAGGTATTCTAGTTTTTTGAATCTCATTGGATATATTTGCTGTAATGAAACTCATAGGGAACCATCCAAAACTTAGCCCACACCATCCCTAAACAGGTTTATTAATTAACTATAACTTACCTTATACATTACCTTATACCTTACCTTATGCCTTACCTTATGGCTTACCCCCTATCCTTGAAAATCGCCTTGAACCTTACCTAATACCTCACCTTATCGCTTACCTTACACATCATCTTACCTTATACTTTCCTTGCTTATTAACCCTTAATATCCTGAAGTATCTTTCTGGAAGTCCGATGTTAACCTGCAACAGTTAATCCATTTTTGAACCAAAACTGATTGCCGTTGGCTATCTTGATACTCCAACTATGGAGAGAAAATTTGTGTAAAAAAACGTAATAATAACATATTAATTAACAGAGTTGGAAAACTGTAATAGGGCCTTTGAGGTACCTTCTACCCTCATTTCTCACCTTGTAGGCTATTAGTTGGGTTTTCTCAGTAAAGGCAGCAGACATTCCTCTTTAAAGTGAATCTTCTCCACCTTATTCCTTGGTTCTGTACTTTACGGGAAATGGCAGATCCTAACATCCCACCAAGGTTTTTTCCAAGTTTCCTTCTTCTACTCCATCAAAATAGGGTTTATGGACAGATTTTGCTGACGCAGATAGCGCTAGAATGGCCCTTAGAAAGATCCTTCTTGAGGAGACAGATTGTATAGAGCCTTTGAGGAACCTTCTGCTCATATATTCCCTAAATTTAAATTTAAAACTCCGGAAACAAAACATGTTTTTAAACAAGTGGGAAATTAAGGGTTATATACTTACATCATACCTCATATTGTACTTTCATTTTCAGCTGATCTCCGACAAACGAAAACAAGGCGCAAGGATCGGGATAAGAGATTTTGGCAGTTTGGGAACCTATAGTTTGGAAGACTAGTGATTTTGTTGTTTTTAAATTAATTCTAACAATAAGTCCCTAGTCTCCTGACGAAGGTGGCCTCTTCTTCGCACGTTCGTCACTCCTCTCGCCGATTCCTTCTTCAACTTGACTGCGACTACAGTTCCTGGAGATTGGAAGGCTTACAAGCGACACGAAACATGAACTGAATAGTCGTTACTTACAATATTGATGCTCTCCTTACATCAAATCTCTTGTCATTAGTGTGCGTAATTTAAATGAGGTATTATGTGTTTTGATTGGAAAGAATTGATTCTATTCATCTTCGAAAAACAGAATGTTAACTAGAATAAATGAATTTTTTGTACATTTAGTTGTGAAATATTTCACATACCTGTTGACGTATTGATTAATCCAACCCTAACAGGTACCTACTGAACAATCTCAATGACGAGTTCCCATTCAATTGAAAAACGCTGCAAATTATTACACAAAGGTTTATTATTTTTCCGTACAGATCACTCACCTGCAAAGAACTCAGCCTTCCCATTGCCACTACCCACGAACAGTATTTTCGCTTCACAATCAAATTTATTTTGAGTAAATAAACGCTTCAAACTCAATTTTAAAAAATGGGTGCCTTCATTAGGAAATTTTATTGCTGGTTGCTAATTACGCAAAACTCAATACAACTCAGAGAAACAAACAATGATCGGATTTTGATCAGCTAAAATTTGAACAAATATTAGGCCTCTTTTGCGATTCAAACTCGTGTTTCTAATTTATCATAAGTCCAACCCTTAAGTTCTCATAGAGACCGAACGGTTGGTCCTACAGAGCTCTGGGTGCTCTCATTCGTTTCTAAAACATCAATACTATTTTGAAGCGATGAAAAAACCCTTTATATCACAACGTTTTCTGATCTAGGGCTTTTTGAGTATTTCAGCCCTTGTTTTTCAATCCTTAGAAGTGACTGACATCAACAAAACTTCGGAGCACAACTAGAACCCAAATGGATCCCGATTTTTGGATTCTACGTACCTTGAAACGTAAACCAACAAATTTTGAGAGGGAGTTAAAAAAGAACGAATTTCTTGGTCGATTCTAAAGGTTCATTATTGAAAATAATAAACCAAACGCTGCAAATTAACACACAATGGTTGATTATTTTTCTATTTAGATCACTCGTCTGCAAAGCCACCAACCATCCAACATGAAGAAAAACATCGATCGCATTTCGGACAGCTATAATTTGAACGGAGATTAGGCCTCTTTTGCGATTCACACTCGTGTTTCTGATTTATCATACGTCCGAACCTTAAATTCTCGTAGAGACTCAAAATCGATCCAGTACATGGCATCTGCCAAATCTTGGCTTTTATGTGGCCAGTCGCTAGATTCGGGGTGTCGGGTTGAAGTTTGCGAGACTATCTCGCCATCAAATTTCTCAATAGGTATTTAGGATAGGTAAAAAGAAAAATCGATCAAAAAATCGATTTTTAGAAAAAGTTGTTCATTAAAATACATTAAACATATAGGGAACAAGTTGCGAAAATAAATTTGAAAAAATATCAAAGGGAAGTGGGTAAAAAAATTCTGTGAACATAGAGCGGCGCGCTCCGGAGGACAGCTAGAGCGAGTGGTCCGTATGAAAGATCGATTATCACGTTCTATTTCAGCAAATATGTCCTCGCTGCATTCGCTTTCTTCATTCTTCTTCTTTTGTATATTATTGAGTCCATTTGGTTGAGGATTTTTAAAAGGAGAAGCGTAAGTCTTGCATCTTGAGGGCAGAGAAAATATCGATTTTTTCTTGCCGATTAAATATCGATTTTCTTGCCGTAAGTCGGCAGGAATGACTTCGTCTCTTTCGGCTCCGCGTGGTCTCAAAAAATTCTAAAAATACATTTTTTGAGTTAAGGCGTTTTCAAAATTTCAAATTTCATTTTGGAACCCTCAGAAGTGACCTACATCAACCAAAATCTACATACCAAATTTCATCGAAATCGTTCAAGTTAAGTGGGGAAAGTGCAGCATACGGCGGACGGACGGTCAAATTTTTATTCGATTTTTGGATTCTACGTACCTTGAAACGTAAACCATCAAATTTTGAGGGGGTGTTGAAAATTTTTTTTTTCTTGGTCGATTCCAAAGGTTCATTATTGAAAATAATAAACCAAAATCGATAGGGATCAAGAAGTGAACGAAACTGATACGTTTTCCTCTTCTTCTTCATCTTTCTAATCTTTCTAAGTCATGGATACTATAATCTAGATACAGACATCTAAAAAAACGTCTGCCAAGTGGGTGTGGCACATAGCTTCCTCGTATCCATAACCCGATTGTATAGATGATCCGATGCATAGTAGTTAATCTCAAGACATCGAAACAAGTTAATCAGCAGCTACTATCAGTCCGGGGGTGATGATCTTCATTGGAGACCATCTACAACCTAATCCGCATAATCCCTGAAAATTTCATCGAAATCGGGTAGAAAATGTGGAAGTTATGGCCGTTACATGGAAATTCACGTTTGCGCATGCGCAGTCGCTTCTATCAGTCCGAGGATGATGATTTTCATAGGGGACCTTCTACACACCAACCTGCACAATCTCTGAAAATTTCATCGAAATCGGACAATAACTTCGTATAGTTATGCGCGTTACAAGGAATTCATGACAGACGGACAGACACTCAGACACACAGACAGACAGACACACAGACACGGAACCAAAATTGTTCAAAAAGGTCTAAAACGCAAAACGCGAGTGAAAATTTTGATTTTGGAGAACTTTTTTTTTTCGTCCTTGAAAAGTGAAAACAAAGCTTCCGCTACCTTGGTAGACTCGGAAGCAACAGTTTCGTCTTCCCCACTATTACATAATGAACAGGTAAGAACTCGATCCCTAACCCAGGGTTGAAATCCAAGTCCAAGATTTCACACCGTGCTCTGCAAATATTTCTAATCAGGGTCTGACTTATATTTTGCTTCCGAGTCTACCAAGGTAGCGGAAGCTTTGTTTTCACTTTTCAAGGACGAGAAAAAAGTTCTCCAAAATCAAAATTTTCACTCGCGTTTTGCGTTTTAGACCTTTCTGAACAGTTTTGGTTCCGTGTCTGTCTGTCTGTCCGTCTGTCATGAATTCCTTGTAACGCGCATAACTATATGAAGTTATTGTCCGATTTCAATGAAATTTTCAGGAACTGTGCGGGTTAGTGTGTAGACGGTGCCCTAGAAAAATCACCATCCTCGGACTGATAGTACCGACTGCGCATGCGCAAACGTGAATTCCTTGTAACGGCCATAACTTCTACGTTTTCCATCCGATTTCAATGAAATTTTCAGGGATGTTACAGATTAGTATTTAGATGGTCCCCTATGAAGATCACCACCTTCGGACTGATAGTAGCCACTGCGCATGCGCAAACGTGAATTTCCTTGTAACGGCCATACTTCCACATTTTCTACCCAATTTCGATGAAATTTTCGGGGATTATGCGGATCAGGTTGTAGATGGTCCCCAATGAAGATCATCACCACCGGGCTAATAGTAACCGCTGCGCATGCACAAACGTGAATTCCTTGTAACAGCCATAACTTCCACATTTTCTCCCCAATTTCGATGACATTTTCAGGGATTACGCGGATTAGGTTGTAGATGGTCCCCAATGAAAATCAATGCCTTAAAATTTATAGAAGCCTCTGCGCATGCGCATACGTAAAATCCTTGTAACAGCCATAACATTTACATTTTTCATCCGAATTTGATGACATTTTCTAGGATTGTCCAGATTAGCGTGTAGATGGTCCCCTATGAGAGTAGTGAAAGGTACTTAGAGATTGGTGTTTTGAGATTAACTACTATGCATCGGATCATCTATATAATCGGGTTATGGATACGAGGAAGCTATGTGCCACACCCACTTGGCAGACGTTTTTTCCTTAACCATCGGACGGGCGCACCATCTGAGCTCACACCGATGGGCCCGAATAATATAATATTTTCAGCGTATGTACATGTGTACATGTGTACACCATTGATCACTAACTTTCACATTAGGGAAACACAAATAAGGTACACAACCATGAATATTAGGTGAAAGAAATACATTTCATTGAAAATAATTTGAACTAGGTGGGTTTGAATAAAAACTTAAGTAGTTTGAAAATATGACCAAATCAGAATAAAAACGCTGCAAATTATTACACAAAGGTTTATCATTTTTCTATGAAGATCACTCGTCTCCAAAGAACACGGCTTTGCTATTCTTACCACCAACCAACATGAAGAAAAACATCGATCGCATTTCGGTCAGCTAAAATTTTAACGGAGATTTGAAAGGACTCTTTTGCGATTCACACTCGTGTTTCTGATTTATCGTGAGTCCAACCCTTAAATTCTCGTAAGGAGCGAACGGTTTGTCCTACAGGGCTCCGCGTGGTCACATGATTCACATTGATTGACGAGCGTCGTTTGCAAATCTGACGTAGCTTCTGCCTGCCATCTGGTGTCTTATGTTGTAATTAGAGAACACCTGTGCGTTGTGAATTGCTTTTGTCTATGTAAGATCGTTTTTAGTGAAAAGGCGGCCGACCGAAGGTTAAGTTAGGTTGACGGACCCAAATGTTGATAATTCTTATGAAACTGTGCCAAACGGGCTTTTGCTTTGCATTCCCCAATGAATTCATTTTTAACTCGATTAACATTTGCTCCGTTATACTTTTGGGCTCATCAGGATTGATATACAACGTGATTCCGTGTTTACTGGCAAGTTCAGTCCAATCTTCCATCCACGAAACCTTTTTCCTGATTAACTCCCGCGCCAAAACTTTGGCCAATGTCGTTCGCGGACTTTCTAGAACTTTTACCACGTATTGTACACTGAGGCTAAGGGTAAGTATGAAGATTTGTTCAACGCCACTCTCCAAATAGACCTTATAGTCAGGTGTATTCATCGCCTTCAGGAAGTGGAAGGTCGTAACAGTACAGATTGAAGAGGCAGGGGCCCGAGACACTTCTCTGGGGCACCGAGGGAACAGACACGTTACAAGGCCTTCCGTCCCTTTGCACTGGAGACAACTCTTCTTAATTCGTCCATCACCAACGGCTCGTCAAGCTCGCTCGTCACAAAAGGCGTTGCAAACGACACAACTTCAACTGCTGGATCCGGACAATATAAATCCCGGAAATGTGTTAATATGTTCGTAAGGTATTTTGAAAATCGAAAAAAAAACCAACAATAGCCGTGTGGTCACTCTATGAGTTCGTGGAGACGAGTAGGATGGAATATGGACTCCTAACATCTTCGGAACGTAGCCCGTGCAATGTTAGCATATAGCCTTATTAGCGAATTTTCAAGAAAAAATGAAGCAATGGGGAATTTCAGTCAATTTTTATTATTATTATTGTCATTATTTATTGCTATTATTTTTTTTCTTTCAAAAGAGCATGGGTCAGGAATAACGGTAATTGGGTCTGTTCGACGAGACAAAGTTTAGAAGAAATTAGGGAAGCTAATGAAAGTTGAAGATTTGAAAGATGTGACGTAGTAAGTTGTTGTGACGTATAAACTTGCTTACTTTGGATCGAGACATTCCACTAATTCCGTGGGGTATCGAACGCCTCGTGGCCTTGGATACAACAAAATACTACGCACACACGCCCGCGGGCTAGTGTGTGTGCATTCATGGAGACCACATGTAGTATCAAGGGGCAAAAAGTCGGAGTATAGAGGTTTTCAATGGTGCTGAATCCAAATTTGAGGTCAAAAACCTGAATTTCCGACCCACCGAAATACCCCATTGGGCGATGGCCTCACAATTTTTTGAATGGACTATTTCGAAAAATTTCTAAACTGAAATTCGTTTTGGAACATTCTGAAACGATCCCTGAAGAGTGCAGTTGGTGGCATTTTGCTCCCTTTATATGAGGCACTCAGTTTCAGAACTCATCCTTTCTGATTTTGGAACAAAATTGAGTTGGCGGTGGTTTCTTATCTAATTTTTCACGCCTTGTCGAACTGTAATATCAGTTCACAGCGGAACTCGTTCTTTAAATACCAAAAACGGTTTCACGGCGAAACGCATCCTTCACTCCACTAGGTGCGATTAAAAACCCATTCTTTCCCAATTTTAACATGCTCAAATGGATAGAACCTTAAAAGCTCTTCATTACACAGCTGGTTCCAAAACTCTTCATTTTCCAGCATTAATCTGCGAAAATGGAACCTGATGGCAAATGGTTGCGAAATTGGTTCTTTCTAAGTTAAAACGCTGCAAATTAATACACAAAGGTTTATTATTTTTCTATATTGATCACTCGTCTGCAAAGAACTCGGCTTTGCCATTGTCACCACCATCCAACCATAAATACTACCTATCTAAGTCCAACCCTTAAGTTCTCGTAGGTAGCGAACGGTTCATCCTACACAGAGCTCTGAGTGGTTTCTAAAAATTTAATACATGGAAAAACCATATTTAATTTATGGAAAAACCATACCATTATATCAAAATTTTTTGAGCTAGGGCGTTTTCAAAATTTCAACCCTTAGAAATGACCGACATTAACCAAAAGCTTCGACGCACAACTAGACCCCAAATGGAGCGTACATAACAAATTTCATCAAAATTGGTCCTTGGGAACTAAGGAAAGTGCCGCGGACGGCGGACGGACGGCCAAATTTTTATTCGATTTTTGGATTCTACGTACCTTGAAAGTAAACCATCAAATTTTGAGAGAGGGAGGGGGGGGGGGGTCTACCGAGTCTACCAAGGTCGCGGAAGCTTTGTTTTCATTTTTCAAGGTTGAAAAAAAAGTTCTCCTAAATCAAAATTTCCACTCGCGTTTTACGTTTCAGACCATCTGAACAATTTTGGTTCCGTGTCTGTCTGTCTGTATGTCATGAAATCCTTGTAACCGGCATAACTGTACGGAGTTATTGTCTGATTTCGATAGAAATGTTCAGGGATTGTGCGGGTTGGCGTGTAGATGGTCCCCTATGAAAATCATTACCCTCGGACTGATAGTAGCCACTGCGCATGCGCAAACGTGAATTCCTTGTAACCTCCATAACACTCACATTTTCTGTCCGATTTCGACGAAATTTTCAGTGATTATGCGGATTGGTTTTAGACGGTCCCTATGAAAATCAAGGCCTTAAAATAGACAGTAGTATCTGCGCATGCGCAAACGTAAAATAATTGTAACAGCCATAACTTTCACATTTTTCATCCGAATTCTATGAAATTTTCTAGGATTGTTCAGATTGGCGTGAAGATGGTCCCCTTTGAAAATCATCCTTCCCAGACTAATAGTAGTTGCTGCGCATGCGCTAACGTGAATTCCTTGTAACAGCCATAACATCTACAGTTTCCATCCGATTTCGACGAAATTTCTGAGAATAGGGTGTGCGCCTCGGTAGGAAAAACTGTTTATTGTTATTTTTAATCTAAGGTAGACCTCATTCTGAGAATTTTGGTACCAACCATGACCTTCTAGCGTGAGAAGACCTTCTTCTAATGATTTTTCAAAGAGAACGGCTGGTGTCAAAATTCTCAGGATGAGGTCTAAAGTTTCGACCGTTTATGACGTCACAGTGGGCTGGGAGGTCCCGCCCAGGCGAGAGGGGCGCGTGACGTCATAAACGGTCGAAACTTTGAAAAATCATAGAAACAGATTACTCACGCTAGAAGGTCGCGGTTGGTGCCAAAATTCTCAGGATGTAGAGACTGATGTTTTGAGATTAACTACTATGCATCCGATCATCTATACAACTGGTTATGGATACGAGGAAGCTATGTGCACCCACTTGGCAGACGTTTTTTTCTTGGTCGATTCCAAAGGTTCATTATTGAAAATAATAAACCAGAAGCATAACTATTCACCTTGAGAACGGTATTTTGGTTCATTATTTTCAATAATGAACCTTTGGAATCGACCAAGAAAAAAAACGAAAGTGCGATTTTGATGAAATTTGATATATGGGCTCCATTTGGGGTCTAGTTTGTGCCCTGAAGCTTTTGGTGGATGTCAGTCACTTCTAAGGGATGAAAATTAAGGGTTGAAATTTTCAAAAGTGCCCTAGTTCGAAAACTCTTGGAAAAAAGGTATTGTTTTTTCCGCAATTTAAGATAGTATTACATTTTTAGAATATTTTGAGACCACGCGGAGCTGTTTAGGACAAACCGTTGGCTCCCTACTTGAACTTAAGGGTTGGACTTACAATAAATCAGAAACACGAGTGTGAATCGCAATAGAGGCCTAATCTCTGTTCAAATTTCAGCTGATTGTTGCTCGTTTCTTCGAGTTGAACTCAGTTTTGCGTCTTTAGCAACCAGTAATCAAATTTCCTAATAATTAGGGCAACCTCAACTCCCAATTTCTTCGAATTGAGTGAGAAGCGTTCATTTCTTCCAAATAAATTTGATTGTGAAGTGAAATTATGGTTGGTAGATGGTGACAATGGCAAAGCCGTGTTCTTTGCAGACGAGTGATCTGTATAGAATAGTAATAAATCTTTTGTGTAATAATTTGCAGCGTTTTCCTTGAAGGTGAAACATCAGTGTCGTAAACTTTAACTAAATTAATTGGTAAAAGAATGGGTCAAAATAATCGGTTTCGCATTTTTTCTGAAGAACGCTTCATTTCAAAAGAGCGAGTGTTGCAACTCAACGCCTCATACATCCTTCATCTAATTTTTTTTGTCACATTCGGTCGTATCCATCCTGATAGGTTGAAAAATGCACGCGTTTGGGTTTCCATGTATCTATTTAAATAGAGGTAATTATATATTTAATAATCTAATAATAATTACTAGCGAACTCAGTAGCCAGCCTGAATTATAGAACGATAATGAACTTTTATTGGCGTCACAATACAAAGATATAAATCCGTAGAAACGTTGTTTAGGTGTAGATAATGTAACGGGTTTACAGTATCTATTTTAACTCGTCCCATAAAGAAAAAATAAATTGAACTCGTGTCACTTGATTTTGTTATACCTTATGGTTTATCAAAATTACTCCTTGATCTGTGTTCAAGGGACAAGGTGATTGAATGAATGAGCTTGATCATGATTGTCTGGAAGTATTCTCTTTTTGGCTTCCAGATTCCATTTGTCAGTTACAAACGTTGATTTGACGTACAGGGTGCTTCAAGCGATGGTTCCACAGGACGGCTTTCCAGGGATAAAAAGAATGTTGGATACTCCAGAAGAGGGCAGGTTCGTCCAAACTAGGTTCAACAACTGAAGGAACTTAAGTTCCTTTTTTGGCAGGTTTGGGCTACCTCCATTTTCTCAACCATTTTTTGGACGTCCCACAGCAAGACTTGAGCTGAACTCTAATTCGCATGTTGGGTATCGTAGATCATAGATTTTAAAATGCTCTTCAAATTCGAGGCTCGCACGCCGCTGGAAATGTTGGTTTGAATGTTGGATGTTGGTGGATAATGGTGAGGGGGAGGGGAAGGGAGAGACCACTATTTCTTGCCTAAAATACTAAATAAATTACTTCGAGTGATACAGTAATTTATTCCGATATCACCAGGCATTGGAACGTAAAACGATAAGAATGAGGAAGGCAGATGCAATATCCATAGTAGAGAAGGAAGAGCGGGAGGAGACCATCCGTAGGTGGCAAGCAGACCTTGTCTGTGAAACCCGTGGAAGGTGGGCAGCCCTCATAATTGACGATCTAAAGGCTTGGTTGGAGTGAAAACACGGCGAGGTGAACTATTACCTGACTCAATTCTTCTCAGGGCATGGATACTTCCGCTCCTTCTTAATAAAGATCGGGAAAGCCACTGACCCAGAGTGCAGATACTGTGGGGTAGAAGATGATGATGTCTGCCACACCTTCTTCACATGCCCACAATGGGAGGGTATGAGGAGGAGTGAGGAAGAGGTCATCGAAACATTGCGTCCACAGACAATCATACAATGTATGATCTCATGTCATGAGATGATTAAAAACAAGTCGAGCTGGGACGTAATGGCAGTATCTGTCACAGCGGTCCTCAAAAAAGCAATGTGCAATTTTTTGTCAAGCAAAAAAGCTGGATGGAAGATGGTAGGAAGAAGATGAGGAATGGAATTGTTTAGAATAGTTTTTTGTTGTTATAGAGTAGTTTACGTTTCAAGGTACGTAGAATCCAAAAATCTAGTAAAAATTTGGCCGTCCGTCCGCCGTACTCGGCACTTTCCATAGGTACCATTGACGGATTTTTATGAAATTGGGTATATGGGCTCCATTCGGGGTCTAGTTGTGCACCGAAGATTTTAGTTGATGTTGGTCACTTCTAAGGGTTGAAAAATGAATTTTGAATACGCCCTAACTCGAAAAATTTTGATATAAAGGTACTGTTTTCCGTCAATTTAAGATAGTATAGAATTTTTTGAGACCACGCGGAGCCCTGTAGGACAAACCGTTCGCTCCCTAAGAGAATTTAAGGGTTGGACTAACGACAAATCAGAAACACGAGTGTGAATTGCAAAAGAGGCCTAATCTCCGTTGAAATTATAGCTGACCGAAATGCGATCGATGTTTTTTTTTTCATGTTGGATGGTTAATGGCTTTGCAGAGAGTGATCTATACAGGGTGTCTACACTTTCGATGGGCATAACTTCAGGGTTCGATTCTACAAGGTATTTCCAAAAAAAAATGTCTCTTAGCAATTTTCTTTTAACCCACTCAAAATTCTATTTTTTTCACTTTAAAGTTTTTCTTCGCGTTTTCGACCTTACGGCACTGATATGGTCATAACTCCCTTAAATCTCCTAAAAATACAAATCTGACTATACCGTTAGAAAGAGCGTTAAATTACCAAGCTACCTAAAGCAAAGTCAAAATTTTTTAGCAATGAAATTGGATCAAAAAATCAAGTCAAAAAGCGAACTTAAATTTTTTTTTTGAAACTTGACTTTCTTCGACCAACGTTTTCACTCTAAATCCCTGCCCATTTCGATGGGCGCTCTTCGGAGAAAACATGCTCAAATTGTCACCTTTCCAACGGTCTATCAATTTTTCTGTTCAACATTCAAAAAGAAAGAGTAAAAGAAGTTTGAATGTCAAAAAACGTTTGTTTTACAAGCAAATCCAGTGTTTCAAGCGGATTTATGGTCCCCCTCGATCACAGAATGGCTTTACGATTTTGGTATCATTTTCTATGTAATTATTTACGCTGAATCCAATGGTGATACTTCCCAATGATTCCGACTGCTAGAAAGTGGATTTTTCAAAGAAAACCTTCGGTTTTCGTACATAAAATACGCATTATTCGTAGATATGGAAGATATCATAAAGTAATACCTTTCTACTCAACAAAAACTTCAATCAGCTAGAAATTCGGTGTTTTTATTGAGTAGAAAGAAACCGAAGGTTTTCTTCGAAAAAGCCACTTTCTAGCAGACGGAATCATTCGGAATTATCACTATTGGATTCAGCGTAAATAATTACATAGAAAATGATACCAAAATCGTCAAGCCATTTTGTGATCGAGGGGGACCATAAACCGGCTTGAAACACTGTATTTGCTTGTAAAACACACGTTTTTTGACATTCAAACTTCATTTACTCTTTCTTTTTGAATGTTGAACAGAAAAATTGATAGACCGTTGGAAAGGTGACAATTTGAGCATGTTTTCTCCGAAGAGCGCCCATCGAAATGTGCAGGGATTTAGAGTGAAAACGTTGGTCGAAGAAAGTCAAGTTTCAAAAAAAAAATTTACGTTCGCTTTTTGACTTGATTTTTTGATACAATTTCATTGCTAAAAGAATTTGACTTCGTTTTAGGTAGCTTGGTAATTTAACGCTCTTTCTAACGGTGTAGTCAGATTTGTATTTTTAGGAGATTTAAGGGAGTTATGACCATATCAGTGCCGTAAGGTCGAAAACGCGAAGAAAAACTTTAAAGTGAAAAAAATAGTATTTTGAGTGGGTTAAAAGAAAATTGCTAAGAGACATTTTTTGTTGGAAATACAACCTGAAATGTACCTTGTAGAATCGAACCCTGAAGTTATGCCCATCGAAAGTGTAGACACCCTGTATAGAAAAATAATAAACCATTGTGTGATAATTTGCAGCGTTTTTTATTCGATTTTTGGATTCTGTGTATCTTGAAACGTAAAACAACAAATTTTGTGGAGGGTAAAACTTTTTTTTCATGGTAGATTCCGAAGGATCATTATTGAAGATAATAAACGAAAATTAGAAAATTTGTTAACTGACGGCATTTAGTCACCAAGGCAATGTTGGAAATAAGTACAAAACTCAGAATAATTGTGTTCAGAAAATTCTTTTACCGAAACAAATACTTATTATAAACCATCAACAATAACAAATAACAATAATAAACAATAATGGAGGATACTATTAATAATAAACAATACCTAGTAAACGATTTGTTATAATATTTTGATTTTAATATTGATAATAATATTGTAATAATAACTGATGGTAATGTGTATTAATGGTAATATTTTGATAGTAGGTTTTTGATTTTCGGTGATTTTTTTTTAATGGTTTGATTTGATTTTGGTTCATTTTGTTTTTGGTGTAGGTACCATTGTCGTGAACTATTTCAGACAATGAACTATATCATAATAAAATAACAGCAATCCAAATAAAGGCATAACTATAACATATATCGTCAAAATTATCACATAATCCAAAAATAAGACACATTACTGACTCAAAAGAAATTCTTCAAAGTTCAGGATCTCCTTCATCGATGACAAAATCGGGATAAGCCACAAGTCACAAGACAAGGTCGGAGTGGCCATCGTCTGATGAATCGAAATAGCATGAACCACCAGTCTGTGAGCATCAGTTCTGCTGGTACCAGGTTGTGGTGACTGGGGTTGAACATGAGGCACGAGTGAAGACGAGTTGGGATCGACCTCGAAATGATTCTCATTATCATCAAAAATTATAACTCCAGCGAAATTCGCGAAGTCGGGTTCATCTACGATGATTTTTCGTTACATCGCAGAGAGGGAAATGCAAAGAATGGGGCGAATACTAACGGAGAGGTCCGTAGTACAACACGAGACTTTACTCAAAGAAACAAACAACGATTGTATTTGAACAGCAGAAATTTGAATAAATATTTGGCTAATTTCCGTCAGTGAACAGTGTTTTGCGATTCACACTAGTGTTTCCGATTTATTATGAGTCAAATACTCAAGACCCCAAAGGGAGCGAATGATTTGTCCTACAGAGCTCTGGATGGTCTCATTCGATTCTAAAAATTCAAATCTATTTTATATTTCTGAAAAAACAACAGATTTATATCGATAATTTGGGCGTCCGTAAACGCGAAGGAGTGGTACTTAATCAATTCGGTGTACAACGGGACGGCGATTTTTTTTTTTTTTTTTACTTTTTTATTCACCCTTTAGAAGTGACTCACAGTAACCAAAAGCTTCGCGGCACAACTAGAGCCCAAGTGCCAAACTCCCATCCCCAATTGCCCATATACCAAGTTTCATCGCTCCATGGAACCAAGATAAGTGCCGCGTACGGCAAACGGACGGGTTTTTTAAAATTTTTGAAAGGCGGGGGAGGGGGTCAAAGGTTTGTTATTGAAAATAATAAACCAAAGGGTAACTACCTCCCCAAATTTGGGCTCCGTTAGTATAGTACCTAAAAATTGAAAAAAAGCATATAAGATTCGGACAGCAAATCGAGTTGTTGTATGTACTATTGAATGATCCCTCAAAGTTTGAAAGAGGACATTTTCGGATATTTTTTTCCGGTTACAGAATTATTAAAGTATTATAAATATAGTTATTAGTACACAATTATTAAAAAATAAATTATTTTGAAATTTCAAAAATTTAATAATATTCCACAGAGTACGAAATCTCCCCAGAAGAAAGCTTCCAATAATTTTAATGAATGAATCGTGTACTTACATACGGAGGATTCACCGCTTTCAAGGACTTTGGGATCTTCTAGGGAAGTGACTGGCAGCAGTTAACGTCAGGTACAGGCAGACGAGGTGATTTATCACTGCGAAGAAAATACTTATTTGCCGTTGAGCTCTGAAGGTAAACACGGCTGGCGAGATACCAAACTCTTTTCTTTCGAAGTCAACCACTATCTGAAAGTTCGTAGGTAAAGGCTACAAAAAAATCAATTGTTTTTTTACTTTTGTCCAACCCTTGACGCACTGTGTGCTACGGCTCCATTTGGGGAGCCCCCGAGATTTTTTCTAATGACAATCACGTCTAAAGGGTGAACAATGGAGGCCGAAACATTTCAAAGCGCTCTACTCGTCCCTCTAAAACTTCCAATACAAAGGTATTGTTTTGCTTCCGAGTTTACCAAGGTAGCGGAAGCATTGTTTTCATTGATTTAAAATAGATACAATGTTTTTGATAGTAGACAGAAAATGTATAAATTGGAATGAGACCCACAGCTTTATAATACCAACCGTTCGCTCCTACGAAAATCAATTATCTAATTAATGAATTTCACTGAATTTTCTCATCAATTTTATTTTGTTCTTGTCAATAATTTTTAATCGAAAGTAGACCTCATCCTGAGAATTTGACACCAGCCGTTCTCTTTTTGGATGAGTAGACTTCCGACCCATGCGCACACCCCATTGAAGATAGTGTTCAATGTTCAAATACAAGTGTGACCATTCATCAACCATTATTTTCCTGTGAGGTCTTGATGGGGTAGGTAGTGAAATTAATAAGAATTAGCTCCCTTTGAACTTAGCGGTCGTTCTTCTCTCGGTTACACAGCAGCCTCTGCGCATGCGCAAACGTGAAACCCTGGTAAAAACCGTAACTTCTACATTTTCCATCCATTCTGCCACTACATGGACAGCAAAATGGAGAATCAAAGTAAATGAAACTACGTCGGTTTCACTAACAAGAGAATCGATTATATTCCGGTACATTTCAAGGGAAACGAATTATTCCGAATGCTAATGCAGCCTAATACCCAGGCATGACACTAGACGCCAAACTTAGATGGAAAGCCCATGTCAATAAAAAAAGAAGGAAGAACTTCTAAAATTCAGAAAAATGCATTGGCTAATTTGGAGACGGTCGAAGTTGTCAATCCAGAACGAGCTTACATTGTACAACCAAGTCCTTAAACCAGTCTGGACTTATGGAGCTCAGCTTTGGGGCTGTACGGCTCAGTCAAATCCCCTTATAATTGTACTTCGGTTAATTTACTATTTTAGGCCGGATTTTTAATCGCCTTTCTTCCCTGTACCCAGTTGATATCTAACGAAATTACATCAAATTCACTCCCCACTAACTACCCTTGAGTAACTTCCAAGGTAAAATCAATGAAAACAAAAAAGTTTGCATTTTGATTTTACTAGTGTTGAAAATTTGAAAACAGACAGAATAGAGTCAACACAAATGAATCTCCTTTGAACAATTTTCTACCAAAATTGAAGCCGTTTTCCTTATTTTACAAATTGTAGAATTACTGTGAAATGTTGACAGAATGCGAATTGTTAAATGACGTTGTTGGGGTTCATGACAACTTCTTGTTGATTGCATGCGCTTAAACAAATAAGGACAAAAAAGCGATCACACTCGTGTTTCTGTTAAATTATTCGTCCTACATAAAAGTCGTATGGGGAGTGAACGGTTGGTCCTACGTAAACCATCAAATTTTGATGGGAGGTAAACATTTTTTTTCTTGCTCTAAATCGAAGGTTCATCACTATTCTCAATAAACGAAAATCTGAAATTTGGAATGAAAACGAATTTTGGACTGTTTGGGGTCTACTTGGTTTCAAAATTTAGCCAGCCGAATTGACCAACAAAATTGTAGGGTGAATTACTGGAGTTCCCAATGTGAGTGACCTCTTTTGGGTACCTAAAACGTATTAACATAATCCAAATTTGTCACTTCGGCCTTCAGTTCAGCCAATAGATTAACGATATTTTGGCCGGCAGATGTGACTATTTTTTGACACTTGATTTGATACTTTTTTATCGGCAGAAATCACCAAATTATACGCAAATAGGACTTGTCATTTTTGCTATGCGAATGCAAATAGGGTTGAAAAGAGGTAGTTTGAGATACTGTATGGGTTCTTTGAGCCTTTTATATTTTGACAATCGGAAAGTTAATCATCCTAAAGTTTAGAAGAGGCTTGTGTTTTATTTGAAGCATTAAAACCTCATTATTGGAAAAACGCTGCAAATTATTAAACAAAGGTTTATTATATTTTTATATAGATCACACGTCTGTAAAGAACAAGGCTTTGCCATTGTCAGCACCTACCAACATGAAGAAAAACATCGATCGCATTTCGGTCAGCTAAACTTTGAACTGAGATTAAATTCTTCCCTTAAAATCTCGTAGGGAACGAACGGTTCGTTCTACAGGGCTCTGCGTGGTTTCTAATAATTCCAAAAATTCAATACTAGGTATCTTAAATTGATGGAAAAACAATACATTTATATCAAAATTTTTCGAATTAGGGCGTTTTCAAAATGTCAACCCTTAGAAGTGACCTACATCAACCAAATTATTATCTAGGTACCGTATTGGAGAATCCGTCGTAACCAGCAAGTCGAGTACAGGAGGCGAGCGCTTTCGATGTAAGGACATCATCTTCAGGCCGTCGAGAGAGTACTAAAGTTTGTCAGTCCGTCGTTCTATTTACATAGCCTGGGTGAAAGGGAGGTGAAAGGAACAGAAAGACAAGGGGGCTACCTGGTAACGAGACCACGTGGTGAAAGGTTGTTTGTCTGTCATGTCAAGTGAAAGGGAAAGATAAAACTAATCCTATCAGCTAATTGTATATTCACCGCATGGTGACCACGTGGTCTTCTATTCTAAACTATGAATGTTATAAACTAGCTTAAATAACTAACTTATTGCTAAAATTACTAACTTATATTTATGTATATTTCTAAATTAAATAATTTTTTTAATTTTTATTTTTGGTTAGTTGATTGTTTTTTATTTATTGTTTAAAATTATGACATCCTAGGTCGTTTGGTAGTCTGGAAGTTAGTGGAGTCATAGGGGTGCTGTTTGCGTTTGTAAGGAGATATGGTAGTGTGTTCTGTTCGTTGTCTTTGTTGTTCAGGTTGTCAGTAAATCCGTCTGTGGGTGTTTTTCGTTTTTGAATGAGTTTTTCCAGTGGAGGACGACTACTTTGGGGAAACAGGGAGTGAAAGGCCGCTTTGACTGCGTCTATTTTGGGGAAAAGTTCATTGATCACATTGGGGACTGATAATGTGCTCGATATTAGTTGTCGTTCACGTGAAGTGCAGTGCGGTGATGGATGTCTCCATTCAACACAAATTTAACAGTAGGCGTGGAAAGGCGTTAATTGTGACAAATAATTTCAAGTATACCGAACACCGGACTATGAAAGATGGCTCTATATCATTCAGATGCTGCAATCGCAGAACGAACTGTAATTCCGCTGTGTGTACCGATTTCAGCGTAACACGGGTTCTGTCATTTAAAAATGAGCACACGAACCTGAAGCTGACCGCGATATCGAGCGCGAACAAGTGAGGTGTGGGGTAAAAAGAAGAGCGGAAGAGGATTTATTTTGCAAGCCGAATAAATTGATCAGGAAGGAGTTCCAAGTAAAAGAAACCAGTAATTTAGAATTTTCAGACTTGAGAGGATTCAGACAAAGTACATATAACCGCCGGAAAAAACTTATGCCGATCCTCCCAAAATCGTATGATGAAAGCATCACAGAATTGCGTGATTTGACAGATTCCAAGGAAGAACAAAAATTTTGTTACATGACTTCAGACGGCATACCTATGTTTACAAATCGTTCCAATATCGCATTACTGTCTGGTGCAGAGCACGTCATAGCAGATGGAACCTTTCGTTATGCTCCTCAACATTTCGCACAACTGTATTCCATCCATGTGAATATCAGGGGGTTTCATGTTCCTGTAATTTATGCTTTTTTGCCGTCGAAAACAAAGGAAACGTACATCAAGTTGTGGACGAACGTGAAAACATTAATTTTATCACTGACAAAAAATAATTTCCGCTTCACCGTTTTTCACGTCGACTTCGAGAAGGCGGCCCACAGCGCTATTGCAGAATGTTTCCCAGACGCAACAATCTTCAGATGCACGTTTCATCTTCATCAAGCGTGGTATCGTCGACTTCAACAAAACAAAAAAACCCTCAAACACTACTTGAAAACGCTGCAAATTATTACACAATGGTTTATTATTTTTCTATATAATCGTCTATAAAGCCACCAACCATCCACCATGAAGAAAAACATCGATGGCATTTCGGTCAGCTTTAATTTGAACGGAGATTAGGCCTCTTTTGCGATTCACACTCGTGTTTCTGATTTGTCGTACGTTTATTATTTTTATGGTTTATTATTTTAATGGTTTATTATTTTTCTATATAATCGTCTATAAAGCCACCAACCATCCAACATGAAGAAAAATACTTTGAAAATGTCACCCCACGCATATTTAAGCAAAAACCTCTTTTTTGGCTGGTTATTTGCCCATAACTTCTATACGAATTGAGCGATCGGAATAGTTCGACGTTAGGACCAACTAGACCCCAAATGGAGTCTATGTGCGAAAGAACGGGTTTTTTAGACCGATTCTAAGCCCTTTTATGGCCCGGACGGCGAACGGCGGACGGCGGACGGACATTGCAAATTTGGATTCTACGCACCTTGAAACGTAAAGTGACAAAGTTTGAGGGGGGGTTATAAAATTTTTTTGCGATACGATCACATAGGCTTATTATTGGAAATAATAAACCAAAAGGATGCAGTTGGTTTATGGTTGAAAAATTTTTTTTCTCTGAGCTTCCTCCCGCCTAACCAGGTATACAATTCATTTACCACTCCTATGGAATGCGCACCATTGGAGGCGTTGGATTTTTCTTATTACATTCTAACCAACTATATTGAGGATGATTGCTCCTTCCCACCCACGATGTGGGCTGCACCCCCACCTGCCTCATCGGCGCGTACCACAAACGGAGCCGAATCGTTTCATAGCGACTTCAATAAACAGTTTTATGCTCCACATCCCAATATGCGTCTCGTCATTTCCGTTTTGAAAGGAATACAAGCTGAATCGGATCTGAAAATTACAAGCATCAAGAAAGGTAGGTTTCATAATTTTTCGTAATCTATGTTGTGTCTATATATTATGTTCCGTTCATCTATTATTCAGAAACAATCTCCTCCTTTCAGGAGTCACCAATGTTCTGAAAAAGCCAACCCGTGACTTGCTGGCTGCGCTAGATGGACTCTGGCAGCAATACGAACAGGACGGAGACTTGCTGAATTACCTAGACGGAATCAGTAGGCGGTATAATTTGAATAATGATGACGACGTGGTTTAAAGATGCATCTCCATTGAAAATCCATCTGTGATATGATGTGATGATGACTTCCTGGCCAAAGAATACAGTATATTTCTGCATTTACAGCTGGTTTTTCGTTTCCCCAAACTCTACATTTCTGTGCTGAGGTGTTTCCCCAAAATAGTCGTCTTTCTTCCCCAAGTAGTCGTGCTTTTAGCGAGTCTCCCCAAAGTAGGATCCCCCGTCCAGTGGTTTGAATATAGTGTCTGAGGTAGTGTCAAGTAGGTTTTTGTTTATTATACGTCCGTCAAATTTACGTAGTTTGTATATTTGTTTTCAAGTATGTTAAGTCGTCGTTCTTTCTGTTGTGGGTGGAGGAGTGTCATGCAGTTTTTTATGTCGGATAATTCATGTCCATGGTCGTATACGTGGTTTGCGTAGTTGGAGCGTCTCGTGTTGAGTCGGAAAGATCTGATGTGTTCGGTGTATCTTGTTTTTAAGTTGCGTCCTGTTTGTCCAATGTGTGTGTGTGTTTACAGCTGCAAACCAGTTTGTAAACTCCACTTCTGTCGTATGTGCTTGTTTTGTCAATGCAAGTGTTCAGTTGGTTTTTCAGTGAGTTGTCAGTTTTGAATGTGGTCAAAAGTCCTTCCTTCTGGAAAAGGTTGGTGAGGTTATAGGTCTCTGGTCCAGTGTATGTGAAGATGCAGCGTTGGTTCGTGTTTGTGTCTCGTGGTTGTGGGTTGTTCTGTTTGTTATTGTATTGTCGGAGTAGTTTGCCTATAGTTTTGTTTGTGTATCCATTGCTTTGGGCAATAGAGTATGGTGGTGTCTGTAGCTGTTGGTTTTCAGTAAATTGCGTGTTGTGATTGATTGTCTGTTCGTATGATAATGATGTCAAAGTAGTTTAGCGAGTTGTTCTGTTCTACTTCTACAGTGTAAGTGAAGTTAGGGTGAATTTTGTTGAGGCCAGTAAGTATTCCATTAGTGTTGTCTGTATCTATGACGCAAAGTATGTCATCGACATACCTTCAATAATGTTTTATGTTGTGTTTGGTCATGAGTGTCTGTACATGTAAGTCATCAAAGTGCTGTAGGAATGTTTCAGCGAGAAGTGAGGAAGTGGGATTACCCATTCCTGAAGTGAGGTCCGTCGATGATGTTAGAGCACCGTTTAAGTGCTTTTTGTATGTCTTTTTGGTATGCGTCTGTCGGGTCTTTGTCAAATTTGGTGCAATTGGTTTTGGTGAGGAAGTTCATGGTTTTTTCAATGTAGTTCTGTTTGGTCATGATAACAGTTACGTTACCTTTGTCAGCTTTAGTCAGTATTAGTTCGTTGTTTGTCAGTTTGTACCTAATTTGTTTAGTGGTCTTAATGTCGTCAGTTGAGTGGTCTTGTTGGGTTTTATGATGTTGCTTTCGAGTACGTCGGCTATCTTGTGTCGTATGTGTTCCTGTCTGTCAGTAGGGAGAGAGGATATTGCTGCTTCAGAATCTATGATATGTGTTTCAATGGTTTTTTGTATGTCTTGGTGAGGTAGGTTGTGTTTGAGGCCCTTCTCCAGAAGTTGTGTTTGTTTGTTAGTGAAGTATCACACATCAGTAAGGTTGATCAGTATTTTGTGGAATTTTATGTTAGTGTGTGTTGGTTTTGTAGGTTTTTCAGACAGTGTTTCTAGTTTTAGGTTCATTTTTTCGTATTTAGCAGTCATAAGTTGTTGCATTTTGTCATGTAAGTACTGACAAACTTTAGTACTCTCTCGACGGCCTGAAGATGATGTCCTTACATCGAAAGCGCTCACCTCCTGTACTTGACTTGCTGGTTACGACGGATTCTTCAATACGGTACGTAGATAATAATTTATTCTTATAACTAGCGGAACTAACATCATTCATTTAATACATCAACCAAAATCTTCGTGGCACAACTAGACCCCAAATGGAGCCTACATACCAAATTTCATAAAAATCGGTCGATGCTAAGTGAGGAAAGTGCCGCGTACGGCGGACGGACGGCCAAATTTTTATTCGATTTTTGGATTCTACGTACCTTGAAACGTAAACCAACAAATTTTGAGGGTGGTTAAAAAAATGTTCTTTCTTGGTCGATTCCAAAGGCTCATTATTGAAAATAATAAACCAAAATGGACTTGGTCACTTCTGCCATGCAAACCTCACACTGTAAAAGCCGTGTTCTTCTCGTATTGATGATCTAAATAGTTAAAAACCCGTTGTATTATGATTTGAAATAGTTCGCTGTCGGTCAAAAACCCTCTACACATCGAAACTCTGCAAATTATTACACAAAGGTTTATTATTTTTCCATATAGATCACTCGTCTGCAAAGAACACGGTTTTGCCATTGTTACCACCAACTAACACGAAGAAAAACGTCGATTGCATTTCGGTCAGCTAAAATTTGAACGGAAATAAGGCCTCTTTTGCTATTAACACTCGTGTTTCTGATTTATCGTAAGTCCAACCCTTAATTTCTCGTAGGGAGCGAACGCTTTGTCCTACAATGCTCTACGTGGTCTCTAAAAATTCAATACTATCTTAAATTGATGGAAAAACAATACCTTTATATAACAATTTTCTGAGTTAGGGCGTTTTCAAAATTTAAACCCTTATTTTTCAACCCTTAGAAGTGACTTACATCAACCAAAGCTTCGGGGCACAACTAGACCACTAATGGAGCCCAAATACCAAATTTCATCAAAATCAGTCAATGCTAAGTGGCAAAAGTGCCGCGTACGGCGGACGGACGGCCAAATTTTTATTCGATTTTTGGATTCTACGTTCCTTGAAACGTAAACCAACCTAAAACCTACCTAGTTGAGGGAGGGGTTAAAATTTTTTTTTCTAGGTCGATTCCAAAGGTTCATTATTGAAAATAATAAACTAAAAAATTATTGTTATTTACCATGGGCGGTCCTAATCCAAAATTGCTCAAAAGTGGAAGGAATGAGACTTTTGACAAAAAGTCCTCACTTTTCCAGTTGGAGGTCATGCTAACCTGGCCTCTTTGTGCAAAAATGACAGTCTAAGTAGGTACCTAGGTGGGTAATTACCTACTTGAGTAAACACCTAGTATTCGATTTTTTTATATTGACGACTGAATAACGATCTTCCGAGTATCGACGGCTCCAGGGTTGAATATATTATTCAAAGTCCAACTGTCCCCTGGTGCTGTTGGGCCGAACGACACTGGTAACTAAGGACTTTTCATTTATGATGTGTAATAGCGGTAACTGAGGGGACTTCAAACCCCTTGTTTAATAATTTTGCAGACCAGTTCACCACGACCGCCATTACTTATGACACGCCAAGCTTATCGATCAGGTCTTTCTTCGGAAATGTCTCGAACTAATCTATTTTCACACACATGGTTATAGATAAACTAGAGAGATGAAGATCATATTATTTTAGATCATAAGATTAATATTATTAGATCATAAGATTATTATTATTAAGGTTATTTTAGATTTTAGATCATAAGATTTTACTTATACAGGGTGTCTCATAATGATGACATCCTCTAGTGGATCGTTATTCTCGATGAAAAAAGAAACAAAATTTCAATCGACTTTTTTTTGTTAGGAATCTGATTGGTATGTCAATGTGGCACACGCCGCACCGACTTCGTTTTTCTTACGTCCCACAGCAGGAATTGAGCGTCCTTAAGCGATTAATCAAGGGTGAAGGAGGACAACACTTAACGGTGAAAAAAATAACCACGTACAAATCTGTTCAGGACCAATCTGAATCCCAATGTGCGAAAAAACTACAGGTGTATGTGATAACATTTCGTGTACTCTGTCCAGGCCTTTGTTGAAAACCTACCTAGTTATGCACTTCGACGGAATTTTACCTTTGAAGGGGGCAAAAGGGTAAGTTAAAGGTGGAAACACATATATTATCGATCATGATTTGTTCTCTGCTCAGGCCTGAATTTCCCATCATTTGTATGTTTTTTTTTCTTCTGAGTCTAACAAGGTAGTGGAAGCTTTGTTTTCACTTTTCAAGGTTGAAAAAAAGTTCTCCGAAATCGCGTTTTTCGTTTCAGACCTTTCTGAAAATGTTGGTTCCGTGTCTGTCTGTCATGAAATCCTTGCCACAGCCATAACATCTACAATTCTCATCCAATTTCCATGACATTTTGATCACACTCAAGCTATGTGCCACACCCACTCGGCAGACGTTTTATTTCTGTGGGACTTGGTTGAGTGTTCGGGTGGTTGTCTGATTGCTGATGGATCCCGTATCAATAAGTTAAGTTTTGCAGATGATGTGGTTTTGTTGGCGGATGACCCAGGGGTCCTACAGGTCAATCGACTTCACCAGTACACTGAGCAGTGGAACGTTTTGATGAATCGGATCATTTATACAATCGGGTTATGGATACGAGGAAGCTATGTGCCACACCCACTTGGCAGACTTTTTTTTGTACGACGCAAACATTTAGTAGTTGTGCAGTACGTCGCCAGAACTTCGAAATTAGATTCGATTACTCACCAAAATTAAAAAATAGAAGTCCAATTGCGACGTATCATCGCTGCGGAGTCAGGCCGGCACCGATGGCGGGGAGGGGAAATTTAAGTGGCATGTTGGGTATCTCGTAGATCATGAATTCAGCAGGGGTTGGTTGAGGGTGAGGAAGAAGAAATTTCCGGCATTCCTCGGTTTGTGAGATTTATTAAATTTCCATTGTCCAAGATCTTTCGGTCATTCGACCATCTTCAGGGCTTTTACAGAGCAATAGTATCTTCAAATTTTCACATCTCCAGTTATAGGTTTTCTTTTTTAGGCTGGAGATGTGAAAATTTGAAGAATCTGTTTTCTGATTAAATCAAAAGAAAACCTATAACTGGAGATGTGAAAATTCGAAGATACTATTGCTCTGTAAAAGCCCTGAAGATGGTCGAATGACCGAAAGATCTTGGACAATGGAAATTTAATAAATCTCACAAACCGAGGAATGCCGGAAATTTCTTCTTCCTCACCCTCAACCAACCCCTGCTGAAACTGCAACGGCAAGCACCCAACAATAAGATCATGAATTGTTCTGTGTTGCAGGTGTGACGTCCTCGTCGACTAGATCGAGCATGATTGCCCATAAAATGCATAGCATGAATGAAATGTACATAGGATCGAGAAATTCAACTCTACTTAGCAGATTCCCCTAGGTGCATTTTTTTTTTAGAACTTGATACCATCTTCACGAGCGTCTGCGTAGCAAGCCCTTCCATCATGTGTGTGAAGCCGTTGCTCACTGGAGACCTATCCTCAACAGGTGTCCATCCCCAATTTGAACCACTTTTGAACCGGGTGGGTACATCTCTGAGCTTTAAAGCCTCTGTATCTGGTAAGGTTAACTTTGGCAGCCACTAATGATATAACAAAGCGTGTGTAGAACAGGGTGTTGGGAGATTCATTATGACCTCCATAAACATTAATCAGAGTCTTCTTATCACCAGCTACTGGCTGGAGTTAGGATTCAAGAAAATTGTTGCCAGCTATACGCAGTATAGGTTCTTTTTTAGAGCGTTGCACTATGTTGTTCTCCCCTCCCAGAAAGTAGCAAACATGCTACGACACCCATTGAAGGCGAATAAGAACAACTGAGGTTCAGTGACAACTGATTTCTCCAAGAGCTCAGAATTTGAGAATGTTTTAATAATTAGAGAGGATGTGGGCCCACTGGTATTAGTCGATGGGTTGAGATCTGAAGAGATTATTATCTTCCAAGAAGGTGGCAAAGATGGAGCAGAACATGAACAATAGTTTTCCATCTGTGAGGAAATGCACTTCCCACATGACTTGCATTGTTCCTACACGGCATTAGGGGCTGTGACACCACTTCGCCCATTTTATGGCGGAGACAACAAATTTTGCATTGTTGCATGTGTTGCAATTTGGGGAAATCACCGACTCAGAAGTAGAGCTGAAGTTTTCGTTTTGAAGTTGAAGTAAACTCTTGAAGTTTTCTAATACAGTACAATTTTTTTACCCTGCGTAAAAAAATGTTTTCAGGGTTTTCCAAGTTGCTGGACACCCAGAAAATGTAAATAAAATTCCACGTAGAATCCTAATCTGCTAAAAAAAAGTCTGCCAAGTGGGAGTGGCACATAGCTTCCTCGTATCCATAACCCGATTATATAGATGGTCAGATGCATAGTAGTTATTCTCATAACACCAATCTCCAAGTACCTTCCACTACCCTCATAGGGGACCATCTACACGCTACTCTGGACAATCCTACAAAATTTCATCAAATCCGGATGAAAAATTGAGTGAGTAGATGTATGTGATTGGATCAAAAAAATACTTGGCCTCGGCTGGGATTCGAACCCGCGACCTCTGGGGGACAGTTGAAGTTACGGCTGTTACAAGGAATTTACGTTTGCGCATGCGCAGTCGCTTCTATCAGTCCGGGGATGATGATTTTCATAGGGGGCTATCTACAACCTAATCCACATAATCCCGGAAAATTTCATTGAAATCGGGTGGAAAATGTAGAAGTTATGGCCGTTACAAGGAATTCACGTTTGCGCATGCGCAGTCGCTTCTATCAGTCCGGGGATGATGATTTTCATAGGGGACCGTCTACACACCAACCCGCACAATCCCTGAAAATTTCATAGAAATCGGACAATAACTTCGTATAGTTATGCGCGTTACAAGGAATTCATGACAGACAGACACGGAGCCAAAATTGTTCAGAAAGGTCTAAAACGCAAAACGCGAGTGGAAATTTTGATTTTGGAGAACTTTTTTCTTCGTCCTTGAAAAGTGAAAACAAAGCTTTCGCTACCTTGGTAGACTCGGAAGCAAAATTGAAATTTCCATTTGAAAAAACGACGTTGATAAAAGTTGCGCGCGCATGTGCTGTAACGCAGTGCGCAACGTTGAGAAATTCAAATTTTTTACAAAAAAAAAAAAAAACAAAAAAAAAAAAACAAGTCGATTGAGAAATTGTTGTACCATGGACAAAACGATTTTCTTGAAGATACATATTCATTAAGCATAAGACACTCTGTATATACCCATTCTGAAAACCCATGATAAAAATCCTCCCATTATTCAGTAATCCTCCATGGTTATGGAGTAATTGGAAAGCCTTCAATGCTTTTCAATAAGTTTCAAGAACGCCAAAAGAAATGCGATAATGTCAAAGTGAGAGATTCGTTGCTAGTGGTGACAGAAGTTAGTCATGTATTGAAGCAAATCTTTTCATTGCAAAGGGAAACAATCCCGAAAAATACCCATGATAGAAATTGGTCAAATTGTCACGAGCGATTTTGGCCTGGAAGTTGCAATTAGGTGGCTTCTATGACGGAAAACGCTGCAAATTATTACACAATGGTTTATTATTTTTCTACATTGATCACTCGTCTGCAAAGCCACCAACCATCCAACATGAAGAAAAACATCGATCGCATTTCGGTCAACTAAAATTTGAACGGATATTCGGCCTCTTTTGCGATTCACACTCGTGATTCTGATTTATCGTACGTTTAACCTTAAATTCTCGTAGGGAACGAGCGGTTTGTCCTACTAGGGCTCGGCGTGGTCTCAAAAAATTCTAAAAATTCAATACTATCTTAAATTCATGTAAAAACAATACCTTTGTATACAACTTTTTTGAGATAGGGCTTTTTCAAAATTTCAACCATCAGAAGTGACCTACATCAACCAAAATCTTCGGGGCACAACTAGACCCCAAATGGAGCCTACATACCAAATTTCATCAAAATCGGTCAATGCTAAGTGGGGAAAGTGCAGCGTACGGCGGACGGACGGCCATATTTTTAATCGGTTTTTGGATTCTACGTACCTTGAAACGTCGTAAACCAACAAATTTTGAGGGGGGGTTAAAAAATGTTCTTTTCTTGGTCAATTCCAAAGGTTCATTATTGAAAATAATAAACCGAAAATGCACGTTTTCCCACGTTAAAACAGACACTTCTCCCTTAAATTTGATTGTAAATATTTTTTGATTATACCGTTGGAAAGCTGAGATTTTGGCGCACTTTTTAGGGAAGTTTCAAAACTTCTGCGTCAAGAATTGATATGGTTACCAGGCGACTGAAAAAACAAGTGATTTCAAGATTTTGACGAGTTTTGCTTTTCATGCGTCGTTTGTACATCTCAACTCCACTAGAAAAAATGTTATTGGACATCAAAAATATTGCAAATGTAACGCTTTTTTCAACGGAGTTTTTAGATTTGAGCTAACTCTTGAATTGAGGGAGTTATGTTAGATTTATTGAGCAAAGATCAAAATCACGAAAAAAAATTTCAAAGTGAAGAAACAGGCATTTTGAGTGGGGATAACAAGAAATGTCAAAAGGCACTTTTTGTCGGAAATTAGTTGTAGAACACGAGGGAGAAAGATCGTGAACCACTTGTGTTACACCCTGAATATGTATACAGGGTGTCTACCCTTACGATGGGCATAACTTCAGGGTTCGATTCTACAAGGTATTTTAAAAAAATGTCTCGTAGCAATTTTTTCTCAATCCACTCAAAATGCCTTTTTTTCACTTCGATTTTTTTTTCGTGTTTTCGACCTTACGTCATTAAGAATGTCATAACGCCTGTTACTTACCAAGTAAATTCAAATGTGGAGGATATCGTTGGAAAGAGCGTTAGATTTCCAAGCTACCTAGTGTAAAACCAAAATCTTTTAGCAATAAACCATTTCTAAAAAATCAAGTCAAATAGCAAACTTCTATTTTTTTTTCGAAATATGACTTTTTTTAAATACTTTGGCTTTATTTGACCAAAGTTTCGGAAAAAACATGTTCAAATTATCAGCTTTGCAACGGTCTATCAAGTTTTCTCTTTTCTCTCCGTTGAGTTCCCCACGACGACGCATCTTATTAGGTACAGGCAAACAATAAACCTAATAATTGTAATTTAAAATTTCAAAGGAATTTGAAATTTTTGAATTTGATTTTGAACATTTAATATTTTGACTTCGATTTTCAAAGAGAGCACTGCTGACAATTTCATCAAAACCGACAGTAGTCGTATTAATTTTGCTTTTTACAAGGACTTGCAGGAACACAGACCGACTATCCGTCAGACAGACACGGTACCAAAATTGTTCAGGAAGGTCTAAAACGTGAAATACGAGTCGAATTTTGATTGACGAGTCGGACTTTTTATTGTAATCCTAGAAAAGTGAAAGCAGTAATACCTGGTCGACTCTGAAGCGAAATATGCCTAAAAAAAGCACGTTTTTCTGCATAAAACTCAATTTGTTCAAGAAACTTCTAGCCAAACCCTTGAAACTGGCATACCGTTGGAAAGGTGAGATCTTGAAGTAGTTTTCCCCTTTGAGTGCCTCATGATAGCGCTATGTTTTACGGGAGAATTGCTAGCCTGAAAATTGCGATTTTCGGAAAAAATTATACAATTTATAATAACATTTAATGTTGACTTTGACTTATTTTTTACTTTTACAAATGGCTTTAAGAAATTGGGTTTCCCACTAAACGAATAGAAAATTTAACGCTCTTTCCAACGGTGTAATCAGATTCGAAGTTGCATGAGAAATAAGGGAGTTATGACCATCTTGGTGCCGCAAGGTCGAAAATACGAATAAAAACTTCAAAGTCGAAAAAAAAGAATTTGGAGTGGATTTAAAAAAATTGCTGCGAGACATTTTTGTTGTAAATTAGTTCTAGAATCGATCCTTAAAGTTTGGTCCATCCAAATATACCCTATGTACCCTTCTACCTTATATATCAATTCATTTGAAAAGCATATCACTCAACCAACATACATGATAGAGGTTAAATGAAAAAAATGCAATAAACAGTTATTATAAGCTCCTTTATTTCATTTTTCACGAGAAGCACAGTACTCGTATTATAGAGGTATAAAAAAATTACATATTTTTAGTTATTGTCGTGAAAGTACTTAGTAAAATACAATATTGATTGATCAACTATCTCTCTGTATATGAGATGCATATATCGTACAATCATCAAAGTAACATCAAGGTATATAGATATCATACTAGGCAACTTTTAATTTTATTGTTGGGTAGTCATGCCAATGACTAAACTCAAATCCAAAGCTTTCTTTTTGTGTTCAGTAAAACTATTACAAACAATTGAGATGGTAAATAAATAATAGGAATATAAACTTAGGAATATTGATCAGTTGAATAAGATTAGGAGTTGGGTATTTTATTATCAGGCTGTAATACAATAATGATAGACCAACTGACCTCAACAACAGGGTGTGCGCCTGGGTAGGAAAAACTGTTTATTGTTATTTTTAATCTAAAGTAGACCTCATTCTGAGAATTTTGGTACCAACCGTGACCTTCTGGCGTGTGCAAATCTTTTCCTATGAATTTTCAAAGTTTCGACCGTTTATGACGTCACAGTGGGCTGGGGGGTCCCGCCCAGGCGAGAGGGGCGCGTGACGTCATAAACGGTCGAAACTTTGAAAAATCATAGAAATAGATCTACTCACGCTAGAAAGTCGCGGTTGGTGCCAAAATTCTCTGAATGTAGTCTACTTTCGATTAAAAATCTAAAAATAATCAAGGCGCACCCCCCCACTCAACTGACCTTCGCATATGAACAGTTGCAGGTATCATGACACAAATAATTAGTAAAACGTTTAAGAAAGTTTTAATCTGATTATTAAATCTGAACATGGAATTTACCCGTTATTGTTGGTTATACATTGATTCTGAGACACTAACACAGAGGATTCATGTTACAGTCCTGAAGATGGTATTAACGTACAGAAAACGGCGAATGAAGTAAGCTACTATTTCTTCTTAATCGAGTCTACTCCCCATCATGATTACAAGTCATATCATGAGGGCCTAAAAAGGGTGAAAAGAGGCATGGTCAAAAACCATCAGGGTAAAAAACATAGAGAGAAATTTGTATTCAAATAATATGAAAATCGACAAGGATCTCAAGCTTTTTTAAAAAAACAACAAAATACCCATTATGAAACGTGGTAGTTCTGGCGAGATCTGTACTATAATTTAGTTAATTAATTATGATAATCTGATAGGCGTTCTATGCTAACCTCAGAAACTATACGTTCGGTTGAATACCTACTCCTTGATGGGAACCAGCACAAGGAAACAGGATGGTAAATAGAAGAAATATTTGGAAAATACAGATGGATGTTATCCTATAAGTGATGAGGCCTCTATTAATATGTTGTGGGAGGTGGGGGAGGAGAACCATACGGAGCATCAGACGGGAGCATCGGTATCAGTCATAAATTTTTAAAAATGGTAAATTTACCGATGGTAATATAATCTGGTGACAATAATAGAGGATCCAATACGGGAATTGGAATCAGAATGTGCGTGGAGGTACTAGTGGAGCACATCAAGTGAGCCAAAAAAACTCAAGATTGGCGGCCAGGGAACTCTGATGAGTCAAATTTGTGTCAGGCCTCCAAAGGAAGTTAATGAAGGTGTAGTAGGTTCAGTTCAGCGATAAACAATGATTTTAGAGGGTACAACTGATGATGTCTTTGTGAATCTGTCTAGGCTTCGAATTGAGGTCGAAAATAGGATAGTTGCAGCACAAATCGATTCAGGAACGAGTTCGAGTGTAATAACAAGTGATCTAAGTCAGAATAGTGAAATTGTCATGGTCGGAGTTGACCAGAATTTAAGGTATGTGGCGGATAAGCTGATAGTAGGGTGTGCGCTTGGGTAGGAAAAACTGTTTATGGTTATTTTTAATCTAAGGTAGACCTCATTCTGAGAATTTTGTTACCAACAATTTTGTAACCAATTGTGTGTAAATCTTTTCCTATGAATTTTTCAAGTTTCGACCGTTTATGACGTCACAGTGGGCTGGGGGGTCCCGCCCAGGCGAGAGGGGCGTGTGACGTCACAAACGGTCGAAACTTTTAAAAATCATAGAAACAGATCTACTCACGCTAGAAGGTCGCGGTTGGTGCCAAAATTCTCAGGACGTAGTCTACTTTCGATTATAAATCTAAAAAAAATCAAGGCGCACCCCCCGTTCCGGTCGGGCTTGTTTGGTTGCGTTTCAAAATATTAAATCCTGGTGGTTATGTGGTACATACGTTTTATGTACTTCAAAAAACAATGTTTATTCGAACACAGTTCATTTTATGTTCAGATTTTCAAAGCTGGATAGAGCCGGTCTGATTGGACAGGATGTAATGTGGAGGATCAAGGAGGATAACACAGAACACCAGTCTAGTTATAATTCAAATGATAATTTATTTGTGGCTCCTGGCCTTTTTATATGAGAGGTACATGGGCATGGAGGGGACAATTCCCCACTCCATGCCTTGGAGGTGAGGTCCATGATATAACCTGCGGAAGCGCCTGTTAACTGGCAATTACCTGAAGGGCTGAGTCCCAACAACGTTCAGGGTACTCCGACTTCAAATCTCATAGGGTATTTCCCTGCGGATGCATTATCAACAGAACAAAGCTTTCTGATCGAGTCAGCGGGTATCCGCTTATTGTACGTGGTGCTATCGAGTTCCCTCACCGCCTCTTTAGAGGCATTCCTGTTAATCAGCCGTTGATCATCGCGGTCACAGGCTACCTACTCAATTCGAAGGTAGCAGCCACTAAAACGTGGAACGACACACCAAAAGGGAGTATTGCTCAGATACCCTACGCGACGAAAGACACTTTGGATGATACACCAGGATCACTGATGTTGTGGATGGATAACACTGTCACTCTTACAGGGCGGGAGTCTCGGAAAGGGACGTCACCTAGCTGCTGACGAGGAAGGAATGGAAAGTGGAACATGGGAGAGGAGGGGGGCGGCCCTGTGACGGGAACTGTAGGCCCGTGGTGGATTCATTCGTGTGATAGAGAGTGACCTGATTAAAGGTACAATTTTTCCCTGGATTTTTCTGTGTGAGTCTTAGTTTCCCTCAGTCCCTAAAAAGGTGGTAGTGGCCTAGGAAAAGGGATGCAACAACTTGGCACAGTCTCCTACTCGAATTTACGGCTACAATCAGGAAACAGCTATCTTCAAGTCGTTTCTTTTGAAGTGGGTATGTAATATCCTTCGATATCCGCCCTCTCGGTATCTTTTCCGCTAATGTTGATGCGATTGAGTAACTTGTTTTTCCGGCCGTCTCGAGGAGTTTGCCTCGAGCTCGCGGTGTACATCAACAATAACTCTTACACCATAGTATAAATATCCCCGAATTGAGGGATAGTTAGTCAGTCTTTCTTCAGTATATACCATACGTATCGTCTCCTCGCCATTCGTAAGTCAGCTGTATTTATCACACCTCGTCACTCTGCTCAAATTCAATAAACCCTTGCGAACAATATAAGTACTCTCAATCCTTTCTCATTATCCCCGATATCACAGGGATAATAAAAACTGGCGTCAGAAGTTTGGATCTTTTCCCTACTTGCTTATAAAATTCAAGATATTTCAACCATACGACTTGGCCAGTCAAGGTTGTAAAATCGCTCAGTTGCAATACCATCCATCAAACGAACACAAAATTACGATCATCAAAACTGTCGTTTAAGATATTGCATATTCCATTTGACGCTCGACCAAGCCATTTGGATAAAGTTATAAAACCCCAAGCAAGTTAAAATCTGATAGGAATCCTAGTTCGCAAGGAGAAGAGGAGCAGTTTAAATTTCGGCAGAAGAAGACCTATTTGGCTCTTGCAGTAGCCCCATCCGTCGTTGGACCCTATTTTGGCTCGTTGTAGAGCACCATCCTCCGTGGGACCGACTGTGACCCGTTGCAGGGTAAACTACAAACCTCCATCAGCTGAAGATATAGAAGAAGACGACTCCGGGAGCACACTGAGGACCTCTCGTTAAGGACAAGACATCAACTGACGCAAGGAGTGCACGCCTTCGCCAAAGACTACACACGAAATATGTCAAACATGTGCAACCTCGCAGAAGGTGTTATCATCATTATAGTCCTAACGAGTATAAATGTCGCTCGATCATCCCTTAATGTGTCGCTGATAGAAAATAGGCCAGGATTGCATTTTGAACGAATAGGTTCCTTAGAGTTCTACCGATCGGAATGGAGATTAGTAACTTTCATTTCATTGGATCTACTAGATAAAGAATACAGCGTAATAGATCAAAAATTGTCAGAATTAGAAAAGGCATGCCTGCACAAGAATCTTGGATATAACAACTACTTTATAAATTTCACCTTGTGCACTAACGATGTAACTATGTTGAGAGTAAATTTGAAAGAAGTGGAGCGGTACCGGCTCACAGTTAAAAGCCTCGTAGGACATAAACCCTCTGAGGATAACCGGTCCAAGAGAGGACTCTTCAATTTTATAGGTTCCATACAAAAAGTACTTTTTGGTACACTGGATGCAACCGATGGAGAAGTCATTAACGATAATATAAACCAATTAACCGAAAATTCAAAGGATTCCCTAAGCTTGATTTCAGACCAAACACAAATAGTGCGTACTACAATAGAAAAATTCAACGATACTATTACAAAGATAGAAGAAAACGAACATTTTCTGTCTGAAGGAATTGGCGAATTAAATAAAATATCAAATAAACTGAACATTAATGTTAGTCGTCTGGAAGTAGAGCAACTGATAGAGGAATGTGCTAACCGAATAATGTACCTGATCAATAAATACCGAAGCGAGGTGGAAACCGTAATCGATGCCATTTTATTCGCTAAGTTAAGTGCACTACACCCCCAAATAATTAGCTCTCTGGAAATTGTATCTGCCTTGAAGGAATCATTACCACACATTCCGAAGGAAGTAAAGTTCCCTGTATCATTGGATGAGGGCCAAGCACACAGAGGAAAGTTAATTTTTCTAATGCATTTTCCGTTAGTCGGATCTCCAACATTTGACTATTATCATGTTATACCCCTACCAATAAGGGTGGAAAATAACACCTTTTCCTATATCAAACCAGAGCAGGATTACTTCATGACCAGCACAACAAGAACGCAGTTTTCCATGATCTCGGATTATGAGTTACTATCTTCTTGTTATCACCTGGATGAAGATCATAAAGTCATATGTCAATCGAAACACCCCTTGATGTCAGTGGGCGTCTCTCATTTATGCGAGGCAACTATGTTCTTCTCCGCAAGAATCGCACCCCCTACCTGCGACATCAGACTCGTCAATTTAAACTCGCCTGTTTGGCAGCACTTAGAGTTGGCCAACCAGTGGATTTACGTTTCACCTTCCATGACCACATTGACCGTTAGATGCGAGAATTCAGGGACAACTAAAGACGTCCAGTTAATAGGTGTCGGGAAAATAAGCTTGGATGTGGATTGCGTGGGGCATGGACCGGATATGGTATTGATACCCCGCCAATCACTCGTAAGCTGCGCAGCTAATGAATTTATCCCCGAACTAAACCTAACGCTAACCAGCGATGAACTAGATCAGATTAGAGTAGTAAATCTGTCAAATTGGCCAATTCCAACACAAATAAAATTAAATTCACTAAGAATACCTGACCTTGAGTTAGCCAGTTTCAGATTAGCGGAAATCAGCAAACGAGCTGAAGACATAAGATTTCGGACTAGCATGAAAACCAGAACTGATTATACTTTTATCGTTCTGATTGCGCTGGCAGCAATCGTTTTTGGGCTAATAGCGTGGAAATTTAGACTTTTATGTTTTGCGAAAAAATCTCAAGAACAAGCTGGGACCACAATAAATTTTAATAAGGAAAACGAAAAGATAGTAATTGTGCCTCCTCCATCATGCATACCAATAGAAGTATGCATGAAGTATACTATTAGCGAAGTAATTGACAATCCTGTGCCCGTGCAGCGATCACAACCAGTAATCGATAATAAGAGACGTATTCCATTCAGATAAATATGGAATAAATTAGAAACCAATTGAAATATCTAATTAATAAACATAAATTGTTATGAAATCCATAATTGATATGAAATGCTATATTGAAATGCTAAATTGTTATGTAATGCATAATTTATGAAATGCTATTGAAGATGAACTTGGAAATGAATTGAAAAATGAATTGTTAGGAAATAACTCGTGAGGTACAATTGAAGATGAATTATGAAGTAAAAGTTGAAAATGAATCGTTATGAAATAATTATAAAATGAATTGAAACATGAACGACAAAAGGCATGTGAGAATCAATTGTAAAAAAAAACCTAAGAAAATAATTAGATGCCCCGAATTTCTTCAAAAGGAGGGAAGCCCAATATCTTGCTTATATATTGGAAGCATAGGAAGATACCTAGATGCCCCGAATTTCTTCAAAAGGAGGGAAGCCTAATATCTTGCTTATATATTGGAAGCATAGGAAGATACCTACCTTACATCAGAGCTTAAAACATCTACCACTCACGTCACTATGTACTCAGATTCGTGCTCTGGTCAAAACAAAAACAGCTACATGGCAGCAGCCTGCTTTGTCGTGCTTCAGAAGTCTACAACCCTGAGGACCATTGACCACAAATTTCTACTTCCTGGACACACGCACATGGAATGCGATACCGATCACAGTATCATCGAGAGGAAAAAAAAGAAGACGAAGCTGAAGATGGAACATCCCCACGATTGGGCAAATCTGATGAGGCAGTCAATTTTACAATCTTCTTTTCTTTAGGTATTCTTTTAAATTTTATTAAAAATAAATTCAAAATAACTTTGTTTCTTCTTTTAATTTTCACTTTCACAGTCTCTCCTCTACTAAGAGTTTTTTATATTCATTTTGAAATAACTGCTAAGTGAAGTCCGTCCTATTCAAAACTTATATTTTTCTTCGTGATGAGATTAATAAAGAGTTATTTTTCACTGAAAGAATCTTTTCCGTTCGCTAAACTGAATTTTTATGATTGATTTCTGTTTCCTCCACCTCGTATAAAAGGGGTTAAGTCATGATTTCCATTGTGTCAGAGGGGCTATGTCAACAAAAAAATAGTTAATTTAACTCTGAGTAAACAATTGAACTCAGAACTAGGTTCAGATTAGCAAAATTAGCGTAACTAAGAAAAAACAGGTCGCGTATACCATTTTGGGCTCCCGAGAAAAGGTAGGAAATGTTGAGTGAAACTTCAAACGCTGATTTCTCAAAATGACCAAAATTGACTTGAGAAGGCCGCCCAGCCAGCAAGTCCACAAGGAGCCCAACTAATTCTGGGGCCCCAAACGGGAAAGGCGGGCAGAACCCGCCACAAGCATAAATATAAAACAACGATTGGATGGCTGCAAATCAATATGCACAACATTAATAGTGGGGCTGAATACAGAGTATATTGGCATGGGGTGTGGGTTGCTACTAGGGATCCTTTATTTGAGACAAGTGTGCATTCCACATTGTAAAGGGGGTTGGTATTTGAAGAAAATACGTTGTTTGATGAAGCTTTATCAAAAAGGCCAAGGCTAGAGTGACCCAACAACTCTGCAGCGTGTGGTCCAAGTATCACTGGGAGGGGAGCCGCTGTTTGCTGTCAAGGGGAAGGTTGGAACCCACCATGGAACCATTATTGTTGACACAGGGTCAGAAGTCACCCTGGTGGATACCACAATTTGTACTGGCCCATTGGAACCTCTTCATGTGACTATACTGGGAATTGGTGACGCGCCCGTCCAGCCCCTAGGGGTTACCACTGTCCAGGTGGAACTTAATGGGGAGAAACCATTCCCAGTTAGAGCAGGTGTTTGTAGCCTGAACCGCCCTGCTCTCCTTTTACTAGGATGTGACGTCCTGAAGGAGAGAGGAGCTATACTCAATGTTCGGACTCAAACTGTCACATGGGGAGACAAGAGAACACAACAGTCTCACGTACCCCAGGAAGAAGCACGTGCAACTTCCGTCCTTCCAGGGGAGACAAAGACTAAAGCTACATTGTTAACAAGTTAAAATACCGCCGAATTCAATTGCTCTTCTCTGTCTGCGGCCATGTACTCAAGAAGGTGACTTCCCCCCAGATGAAACCTCTCTGTTAACAACGGTTTTCACCCCACAATTTGAAAACTGTGATGGCCTGTTGCTGGCAAGAACAGTAAGCAGCCGACTAAACCCCCTTGCCCTCGCTTTCAACCCTTCCAATTTCTAATTTAACCCTTCTAATTTAACTGAGAACCAGGACATATTCAACTTTGAGGGGCATGAAATCCTGGGATGCACAGACTTGGTAACTCACTCAATAGACACGGGGACTAGTCCCCCAGTGAGAGCACGGCCCTACAGAGTGGCTCATGCTCAGAAACCCATCCTTCGCCAGTTAGTGAAGGAGTAACTGGACGAGAGTGTCGTAAAGGAGTCAAGTAGTGCTTGGTCATCTCCTGTAGTCCTGGTACCTAAGAAATCTAGATCTGGCCTCCAGTGGAAAATGTGTATTGATTACCGTAGGCTCAATGCAGTAACAGAACCCTCATTCTACCCCTTACCCAGAATTGATGAATACGTGGATAAGCTGGGGGGGTCAAAACACTTCACCACTCTAGATCTGAAGAGTGGATATTATCAAGTTTCTATGTCTCCTGAGGATGCATCCAAAACCACTTTTGTAACTGATGAAGGCTGCTAAGACTATACCAGACTCCCATTCGGATTACAGGGAGCCCCAGCAACCTTTCAGCGACTAGCCATGATGCTCATCAAGCAACTTGGGTCACCCCATGCGCTCGCCTTCCTAGATAACCTGATCCTTTTCCATCCAAACTTCAAGTCACATTCCCAGGACCTTTGCCAAGTATTTCAGGTCTTGAGAAATGCTGGCCTCACCCTTCAGCTATCAAAGTGCCATTTTGCACAACCTGAAGTCCGTTATCTTGGACATATTGTCTCAAGCAAGGGCATCAGGCCAGATAACCGAAAGCTCATGGCAGTCTCTGAATTCGCTACACCCAATAACCTTAAACAACTTCGATCATTCTTGGGCTTATGCATTATTACCGCCGCTTTGTGGAGAACTTCTCAAAAATAGCAAAGCCCCTGAATGACCTATCAAAGAAGGATGTACAATTTATTTGTACAGAAATGCGAAGAGGTCGCTGATCACAACACTATCTACCAAGCTGATGGGTAGCGCTTGCTACGCTCAGGCTGGCTCGTCATGCGCCTGCGCGGCCATGACTTTCAGATATCGTAACCAACAACGTCATGATGGAGAAACGACGTAAAAGAGTCTCCCATACATATATAAGTCAACACCACAGTCCTTGGGACATCTCCTCTTCGCAGACTTGCCGACTTCCCAATCGCCAACCCAGATGCTCTGCATATTGTCACTTTACCAGACTAAACAGTCAATAAACCGCCGCCTGCAGAAACCATCTGACCTACGTCAGGTGCAGACATCAACATCCGCCAGCACACCAGGACCCAGCTTCCCAGGACCCTGCCATCAATTAGCGACACTTGAAAACCATCCACCTTTCCACTAGAGTATATAACACCCCTGTACCAATAAACCGTTGTAGTTGATCTCAGTCTTTCGTTCGAAAAGTATCTTTGTATATTGACCTTTGTAAAAAGTGAAATTAAAATCTTTTTAAAAACAAAGTTATAACATTTCCAAACTTAATTGGTGCAGTCGGTAGGACGTTGTCTGACCACATTTTGTACTGTAAGTTCGAGTTACTAAAGTGTCTGCCCGAACTCTTGCACAAAGTGGTTAACTCTTGAGTGGAAGACATCACCGGCAATCTTACACCTCCCGCAGTTCCACGAGATTCCAGATTGGACATCAAGAACCGCACTTCACACCTCATCGGAAGATGATCGCATTCATGATCTTGTGAGTACAAAATTACTTAATACCTCACATTAAACTAACAAAAACGGCGGGTAAGGACAAAAAGAAGTCTTCCCCTCGTAAAGTAAAATCTTACTCATTTCCAAGACCCTGTTGGCCTCCAGCTGATAAGCGAAAATTATTTAAGGAATTATTAGGGTCGGAATTTTCAGTTGAAGAAATGGCAACCGGCACCCCGACCACTGTCCAGCAACACTTTCTGGCAATGATGCCGACTCAACTACAACAGTTGATTGATTCAATGCGCGGCCCTGCGCAGCGTCCTAAAGCCACGCCTGATAGAACAGATTACAGTGGTATCCCGGAATTTTCAGGGGAACCTGAACTATTGAATCAATTTTTCGAACGTTGTCAAGAAATCATTGATCATTTCTTCGACGAAGAAGACGAAGATTGTTTCGCCAACAAAGTGATATTAAATAATATAAGAGCGAAAATAAAAGGCAAAGCTGCCACCGGAATCTTTAATGCCCCTCTGAACACATGGGATGTTATTAAAAAAGCCCTTGTAGCTAACTATGATGATAAGAGGGATGAGGAGCACCTCATCCTAGAATTTGGCAAATTAAGGCAGCATACGAATGAAAATCCGTCTGAGTTCCACACGAGAGTATACAACAAACTGCTTATGCTCTTAATCACGAAATTGAAAAACTCGCACGAACAATTCACCGTAACCACGCTAAAATTGATTGAAAAGGTGGCTTTACGAGCATTTTCAATGGGCCTCCACGAGGACATTGGACGCCTATTGATAACCAAGGGACCGGCGGACCTAAACGACGCCATCAAGATCCTCACGAATGAGTACCAATTCCCGAATTTGCGGAAGAAATATTTGGAGAAACAAAAGGCTCCGTTCCCGCAGAAAACCCTAAGCCAAAACTACCTGAAGGTCCATCCTCCCATTTTCGAAACCATTCTATAAGAATCAACAGAGAACATTAAAAAATCCTGTCACCCCATTCAAACCCACGCAACCAACCTCATTTCCGAAGCCCAACCCAAAACCGGACACCCACTACATTCCTCACCACCTCAGAACCAAAGATACGATGTCGTATCAAACCACTTTGAACCATGAACTGAACGTCCAACCAAGAGAATCCGACGAGGAATACGAGGAAGAAGACTTCCAACAAGCAGAAGAGGAGGATCAAGAACATTTTTTAGGAGCAGACCGAAGATTCGAAGACTCAACCTGAATTATCTTGACGGATCGATCAGACTTCCCTACCTAATTGCGAACGGTAAATTTAAAATTCTAATCGACACAGGTTCATCCAACAGTTTCATCCACTCAGGAATAGCCCACAAATACTCGTATTTTAAAAGACACCTGGAACCAGACAAATTCCTTGTAACCTCCTCACATGGCAACACTAATGGTACCCTTAGTGTTAAGTTATGTAATACAATTACTAACCCTAGTGTTAAGAAAATTATTGAATGCAAATTTTATGTTTTTGACTTTCACCATGAATTTGACATGTTACTTGGATGGGACAATTTACATAAGCTTGGAACAATATTGAATTTGAGACGAAATACTGTCACTATTTGCAATATCGAAATTCCGCTGAGACACTATAAAGTTCCACAGAAAACTGAATCAGGAAAATCAAACAACCCAGTTCGCACCGACACTTCTCGGAAAAAACCCTTGTGAACGGTCATGGCCGGGCCACACTCCCAGTCGAGACCGTACCCGTAAGTTCCGCCGTCCGCCAACAGATGGCGTAGGCTGCCAGTTTACGGAGCCCACGACGAACAGAGGAAAATCGCTCGAAAATGGGGACTGAGTCAGCAGAAGTGGACGGGAAAATTTACGGGGCAAATAAAAAATGCACATGTTGCAGGGTTTTTTTTAAAGGGGGACTGAACTCCAAAACGTGGGAAAGAAGGCATTCTGGTGAACGAAGCGATTGGAAGAGGAAGTACGATACCATCGACCAGAGAAACGTGTTGTGAGTTTTAGGCTCTGAAATTTGCTAAGGAAGTAAGAGGACAAAATTAATTTGTGGTGGAAGTAGTGCACTCGGATCAGAGACAATTCATACGTAATCCCTGCTCCCAGGACTTGACTTTGCCAGTGATTCGGTGACCAGTCTTCTCGAATTCCCCAATAAATAATTCGGGCGCGAGCAATCCGGGCGTATTACGAAATTAGTCGCGAGTGCGGAAAAATTCGGGAGTGCACGACAAAGGCCAGACGGAGACGATTTGTGAGTAATAATTTAAGTACGAGTACTTATACACGGTACCTACCCCCTTGTAAGACCTGGGCTGGTATTATAATAATTTGTATTGCCGTTTTACCTCTTTTAGTACCTGCTTTAGTACTGCATTTGTTTTCAGTATAGATTCATCTATATCTATTACACGTTTCGACACCCTCTTAGTGCGTGTCTTTGTGCTCATTTAGTATAGTCCGTAAGTACCACTGCTGTATGCAGTAGGAATTTCGATTGTAAACTGGGACTTATAGAGTTAAGTCAGGTCAGGATCGAGTAGAGGATGATATTTCTGGGGAAGTGTTGTGGGCACACTATACCTACAGTTGATTTTTAAATCGCCCGCTGTTTTGTTCCAAGGGTTAAAAAATTTTAGAAAAAGTTGTCTGTTCTTGAGTCTGTTTTCTGGCCTTTATAAGATTTACTTGTCCTTTCTTGGAAGAATACATTCCGTAATTGTAACCTTTAACAAAGGTTAAATTAATGTACAGTGTCCATTCACCTTAATAAAGAGGGGTTGTTTCTATCCGGTTGTTTCTCTCACTCTCCCAATTCCCCGGAAATTGGTAGCGTTCACAACTGCTACTCGAATATTCTGACATTTTCTATGACGAAAACGAAATTTTAAGTACAACACCCTTTATTGAACACGAAATTTGTACCACAGACGAAATACCCGTCTATTCGAAATCATACAGGTACCCCGAGATTTTTAAGACAGAAGTAAAATATCAAATCCACAAAATGATTGAAAACGACGTAATAGAACCATCTAGTTCCCCCTTCAACTCACCACTCTGGGTGGTACCCAAAAAGGATGACGCCTCCGGGAAGAAAAAGTTCAGGATCGTAATCGGTTACAGATTGTTGAATCAGAAAACAATAGGATAAATATGACCTCCCGAACATTGAGGAAATCCTGTCGAAATTAGGCAAATGCAAATATTTCACTACACTGGACCTAACGTCAGGATTTCATCAGGTAAAAATAGAAAAACCAGCATCCCGAAAACTGCCTTCAGCACGGACCATGGAAAATGGGAATTTAAAAAGATGCCGATTGGCCTGAAAAAAACAGCCCCAGCACTTTCCAACGCCTAATGGACAACTGTTTGCGGGGAGTGCAAAATGAAATATGTGCTGTCTACATTGACGACATTATATTATTTTCCTTCAGCCAACAAGAACACATGGTTAGGCTGAAAAAAATTTTCGACCGACTGAGACAAGCAAACCTTAAAATACAACTGGACAAGACCGAGTTCCTAAGGAAAGAAGTAGCCTTCTTCGGACACCAAATTACAGAGGTTGGATTGAAACCCAACTCGAAGAAAATAGAAGCCATCCTAAAATTCCCAATACCAGAAACTACGAAGCCTTGCAGCTCAAGCTGAATCAGACCATGAGAAGAATACTGGAATGGATGGGATCCCGATCCCTGTCACTGGCTATTCAAAAAACGGAGATTGTCCTTCTAACCCGGAAGAGAATAGACAGAAATATCCAGATGCTTGTCGACGGCCAGAGCATTATCACGTCTGACGTAATAAGGTATCTGGGTGTCATGCTGGATGTGAAACTGAGCTTCTGGGCGCACATATGTAAGGCAGCTGATAGGGCGGCTGCAGTGGTGGGTAGGCTGGGCCGTCTCATGGCTAACATAGGCGGCCCATCCTCCTCCAAACGCAGGCTGCTCATGAGAACAACCGATGCCATCTTGTTGTACGGTGCTGAAGTATGGGCAGACGCTCTGAAGTTTCAAAAATACAGGACGCGTATTGAATCGGTGCAGCGACGTGGTGCACTAAGGATATGCAGCGGCTACAGGACGGTTTCAGCCCCTGCAGTGCAGGTTGTTGCCGGGGTCACACCAATTGACCTACTGGCAGACGAGCGCAGGAGGATCCACCTGAGGAAAGCGGAGAATGCGCCGATGGTGGTTAAGAAGGAAGAACGAGAAGAGACCATGAGGAGGTGGCAAAATAGGTGGAGATCTGAGAGTCGAGGACGATGGACTGCAAGGCTGATTCATGGCGTCAAGGAATGGACAGAGAGAGTGCACGGGGAAGTGAATTATTATCTTACACAATTCCTTACCGGGCACGGTTATTTTCGGTCCTTCCTGAAAAAGATTGGGCGGACCACGGATTCGCGGTGTCTTTACTGCCAGCAGCAGCGTGACCGCATCACAGACGACGAGCAACAGGATCAAGATGGAGTCGCAGAAGGCCTGGAGATCGAGGAAGACGATGTGTACCACACATTCTTCCAGTGTCCTAGATGGGAGAGAATGCGGAGTAGCCTGATTGACGAAGTCGGTGAACTTCAGCCAGAGACCATCGTTAATAAGATGATGGAGACAAAGGAGAACTGGGATGCCATCAATACCTACGTCATCGCAGTTCTCAAAGAGAAGGAAAGAAATAGGGATTGGGAAGGCTTAACATCATAAACGCCCCATCCCCTATCGAAGCCAAGGAGGAGCCTAAAGACATTAGGCCTCACGAAGAGGAAGCCCAGCAACAGCCGGGCTGAAAAAGGGGCTGTCCCGAAGTAATGCATCAACTGTAGTCCCGGGGCAGTCCAGACGAACAGAGGAGGTTTTAGTGGGTAACCAGTTGCTTATAGCGGCCGGACCCCCACATAAAGGGCGGTGAGACAAACATCCCTCTCCCGCTGTCAACCAATAAACGGTTTCCTCCTCTATAAAAAAAAAAAAAAAAAAAAAAACTACCAAAGAACTGAAAGGATTTCTTGGATTGTTATCCTATTACAGAAAATTCATCAAAAATCTTGCTAGTTTCACAAAACCCCTGACGAATAGGCTGAAAAAGGGGAATAAGATCAATATCAATGACCCAGACTACGTAAAAGCCTTTGAAAAGTGCAAAACCCTTCTAACTAACGACTCTGTCTTAAAATACCCCGACTTCACAATACCGTTCCTACTGAATACCGACGCATGTGGAATTGCTATCGGTGCCGTACTATCACAAAAATTCGATGGACGGATACACCCAGTAGGATACGCCAATCGCACCCTAAATGACACCGAAAGAAAATTGTCAACTATTGAGAGAGAACTACTAGCATGCGTGTGGGCATGCCAATATTTTAGACCATACCTGTATGGACGAAAATTTACCCTGGAAACAGATCACCAACCCCTCCAGTGGCTACATTCCCTGAAAGAACCTAACTCGAAATTGTTCAGGTGGAAACTCCGGCTTGAAGAATTTGATTTTGACATCAATGTTCAAGATAGGCAGTTTAATTTTATCTCGTTATTTCTTATCGCCGCGCGGTCCTGGACTCTGGACTCATAAGCTCGCTTCGCGCTCATAAGCCGCGAAGTGTTAGCACTTCGACCGGGACATATGCCTTTTAGGCATGCTCAGTTCACATTTCCGTCGCTAGGCGCGCTCCCGCTGCCACGAGCCGTCTCTCCTCTTGAGACATTGTCAGTTGGCTATCAGAGGTGACAGAGGAAGCGTCCCAGACCCTCGGCTCCCCTCCGTACGGCGGTAAGTTACAGTTTTATCACAACATACCCTGCCTTTTTGGCATATGTCCCGCTGTGTGTACAAGGAATTCCTGCTTTTTAGACATGTGTCCCTCTAAGTGAAGTGCAAATTGCCTGCTTTTTAGGCATACATCCCTTTGAAGGGGGGTCAAATGCCGAAAAGTCATATGTCCCTCTAGGAGTGCGTTCGATTTTCATGCCGAAAAAGCAGATGTCCCTTTGAATGATTTTGCTATCTCAAGAGTAGCTTTGTAATAGTGAATCTGTCCATCTCGCACCTGACGAGCAATATCTTTTGAATGGCTGTTAGGACTAAAACCAAACTTTTACAGGGTAAACTTCAACTATCTATGTCCTAAACTTGGTATCACGCCAAAATATTGAAAATAACGAGATAGCATTGTGTCAAATCTTTAGCACCAGTTTCTTCCAAACTACTTTGCAGGTGGCTTTATTATTATGGAGTTCACGTTCTTACGAAGTGAACTCCATTATGTTCGGGTCGTGTCTGCCCGTCCATCTGTCCGTCGACCAGACTCTGCCTTCTAGCGCCTTCCAGTGTTATCTGATCCGAACCCTGACCCACTCATAATCATCCCTAGGGTGCACATATTCTAACGATACCCCACACTCCCCCACCCGTCAGTCTGTCTGTCTGTTGCCCCAACTGCTCCATGTAACATTTGTTCTTGAAGCTTCCCAGGATCCAGCCTTATGGCCCTTACCCCCCTCAAAGCTCATTTCAGACTCCCCCCACCCTCCCCCTCAAACCCCTCGGAACCCTTCCACTATTCGACACTATTCGGCTTGTTTTTTAGAACAAAACTAAAGAAACCGGATTCCGTAGAATACAAAGATGTGGACAAAGATGAGTTGAAAGCTCTGTTTGCGATTATTTTGTTCTGCTCCATTTTCAAATCTTCCAAGGAGCGCCTCTGCTCCTTATTTTCCACATCAGTTACAGGAAGACCATTATTCCGCGGAATTATGTCCGAGAAAAGGTGCGCCATTCTCCTGCGAACCCTCCGATTTGACGATTCTGCCTCTCGGCCAGAAAGACTGGCAAATGACCGAGCTGCTTGCATTTCCAACATCCTCAACCTTTTCCTGAAAAACTGCCAGAACAACTACTCAATGGGGAGTCATGGGACAATTGATGAATCTTTAATTCCATTTCGAGGTAGGGTAAAATTCAAAGTTTACATGCCCAAAAAGCCAGCAAAGTTTGGAATAAAGCTTATGTGTCTCACTGATGCTGACAACGCATATCTGTATGACGCCTACATTTATACAGGGAAAGGTTCTGATGGAGAGACGCTCCCACCAGAGGAGAAGAAGTTGATCATCCCAAGCCAATCTGTTATTCGACTGACAAAGAGCATCCACGGTTCCAATCGTAATATCACCACCGACAATTGGTTTACTTCAGTTCAGATTGCCGAAGAACTCGGAAAAAGAAACCTTACTCTGGTGGGAACGTTGAAGAAAAACAAACCACAAATCCCACCTGAGTTTCAGGCAAGCCCACGGCGAGAAGTTGGTTCCGCTCTATATGGCTTCACAGAAAATATGACGCTACTTTCATATGTCCCAAAAAAAGGAAAAGCTGTTACCCTTCTCTCGACTATGCATCATTCGCCCTTCACCGATCCCATGAATGGGAAACCAGAAATAATCTTCTTCTACAACGTCACAAAATGTGGAGTGGACAGCTTGGACCAAAAATGCAGTGTATATTCAGCCAACAGGAGAACCCGGAGATGGCCTCTGGCAGGGTTCTACCATATCATGGCTGTCTGTTCCTCAAACTCGTACACGCTCTATCAGCTGTTTCCGGATTCGGATGTACTAACGCGATTCGCGTTGAAGAGACTGCGAATTCCCAATCTCCCACTAAAACTGAAAAAGATCATTGAAGAAGTCGCAGGAGTCGAGGAGAATTCGCCTGCTGAAGGAGTGGAGAGATCAGACCAGCTGGAGAAGAGAAAACTCTGCCGCTATTGCCCTTACCAAAAAAACAGGGCCACCAAAGTAAAGTGCGCACTGTGCCATACGCCAACCTGCGGGGAACATTCCAAAAAAGTTTGCGACACTTGTTTACAAGCAATTTGAAGAGTTCTGTTTTACTGCCTAGTTTCTAGGTATCATGCCATTATTTCGAACATTGCTACTATTTTTATTTGAAGTTTGTCATAACTCTCCTTCATGTTGAAGAAAGGAATTGTGTACAACCGCTCTATAAGTTACCCTCTGTTAGTTACCCTCATTTATTATAGGTCTTCCGTCCTTTTACCTAGGTACTTGAAAATAGGGAACAAAAGACTGATTTCTAAAAGTCGCATATCATTCCAATCTTTAGAATTTCTTATTTTACATTTTTGTCATTTTTGGGATTGGTACTTTTATTGAAATTATGTACCTAAATTCTGGATGGAGTAATAAAGCTAGAAATAACGGCATGATATCCATATCATGCAGTTATTTCGAGCCTTATTACTACTATTACTAGAAGTTTGTGATGATAACTTTCGCTTTATTATTCTTGTCTTTTATAAAAAAATGTTGAAGGAAGATGCTTTGTCGCTTTACAACTGCTTTAAAAAAAGGAAAAAATTGTGATTTTTCTAAATGTGATTCTTTATACAGATAAAAACGTTTTTACTTTGGAAATAAAAAAAATTATTACGTCAAGCATCCATTTATTCCGTCCTTTTCCAATGCAAGTACGTACTCAACAACTCATGCCAATTCAAAAATGTTTTGCTTGAAGATCTACTTATAAAATAAAATTGGCTTGCTTATTTTTCATTCATTTACTTATTCTTTTAATTCACATGCCTAAAAGGCATATGTCCCTCTAAGAGTAGGTACGTAGTAAAATAACGAGGAGAATGCCTAAAAGGCATATGTCCCTTGGAGTGTAGGTTTTGTGTATGCTTAATAATAATAATAATAATAATAAATCTTTATTGCTATCACATCAAATATAAAAATAAGATAGAGCAAACGTCGTCTATATTAATGTTTGTAGGTACACAGCATGACTAGATAAATGGACGTTAGGTAAAGAATTCTCTTAAGGAGTAAAGTTCTAAATTTATCAAGTATTTTTTTATGGCGTTTCGGAAGACTGGAACTGGAGAATCAATTTTGACAGTTTTCCTCTGGATGTGCAGAATGAAGTGATTGACGATGCTTATTATTTTGTATTTTGGGCATTTCTTAAAAAACTGAAGGCTGTGGAGAGGAACCTGATGAAGGTGATTTCCAGCTCTTGTAGCGTACTCATGGCATAGTCGGGATGGGTCGAAGCTGCTCTGATGTTTTTTGTAGTACATAAGTGCCTCAAGTACAAAAATACTTGGAAGTGTTAAAAATCCTTCCTTCTTGAAGCGGCCACGGCAGGAGGAACCCGAAGGTAGACCCAGCATTATCCGAAGAGATCTCTTTTGCACAACAAATACACATTGGAGGTTTGAAAGTGAAGCCCAGGAAAGAATTCCGTATCGAGCTCTGGCTACAAAAAGACCGTAGTATGCGCATATTAAGACAGGCTTTGATGTAAGAGAGCGAAGCCTTCGTAAGCAATAGCATACCGAACTCAGCCGTTTAATCACGTCATCTATGTGCTCCCCAAAACTAAGATTTCGATCGATCGTGACGCCCAAAAACCTCGTCGAGTCCGATATTTCAACAGCGCAGTCACCCAAGGTTAGCATCTGAGGTGAGCAGCTTATGGAGCTTCTAGTAGAGAAATAAACCCAGCTAGTCTTACTCTCATTGAGAATAAGATGGTTTTCCTCTGTCCAATGCTTCAACTGCTCAAAACGATTCTGCATACGTTCGAGACACACCTCTTTTGTAGGAGCAGACACTAAGAAATTTGTGTCGTCCGCAAAGTTTATTACACGAGTGTTATTGTTCTTCAGCGCTATAGGGAGGTCGTTTATAAGTACGAGGAAGAGAATTGGGGCAAGCAAAGTGCCCTGTGGTACAGATCTCAGAAGATGCTTTACCGAGGAATACTGAGGGCCCTCAATCCCGTCAATCTTTACTCTCCATGGTCGTTTGGTAAGATATGATCTAAACCATTCCTCCGCAACTCCACGAATCCCCAGTCTTTTTAACTTGTGCAGCAGAATGTCGTGAGGGGCTACGTCAAAAGCCTTGGCTATATGACCAAACAATCGTACCATGACCAAACAATCGTACCTTTGTATACTTTGTATACTCCTGATCGGGATCTCTCCAACTTATTAGATCCACAAATCGATTTGATCACCAATCTCGCAACTCGTTACTTAACCGAAACCCCTGTAGACGTAATACCAGTCCCAGCTGGCGCTGGCGTTGATGTAGAGCCCCAAACAATAGGGCATCTTACTTATGTACGACATCTCGCCACTCTTCCTCCTTCCTATACTTTGACCCAAGCCGGAAGAACTGCTACCGCCAACGTATGGACCACGCTCACCCGAGCAGACTGGAATGTCTATGTCGACATAAATACGTCGATTGCAGCTCAAGGGTTTTCAGTGAGCGATTTTGATATAACAACAGGTACAGGCTCATCAAGCCAGGGAGTACGCATTGAAGCGTACAATCCTCCTTTCGAGGTGACGCAATTCTACAACGTCCGTCCCGTCGAAAACGTGTCTGTAGTTGAAGCTTTAGCTCTTCGACTTGGTCTGGACCCTGACACTCCAGATTATCAAACCGACAGATTTAGATGGAATCGTAATAAAGCGTTAATTCGCGGCGCAGCTTAAAAGGCAGGTGTCCCTCAGAACGAGAATTGAAATCATGTCCCGGCCGAAGTGCTAATCCCGTCAGGCTGCAGGATTTTTATTGCAACCGGCTCGACGTGGTAGGGATCCGACAAGCCTTTGTTCGCCAGTCTCCCATCTGCACGCATACCTACCTAGTGAAAGCCGCTCTTTTGAAAATCTCCCGATCAAATAGAAGAAATTCCCGGCAATTTGGAGGAAAAGGATTCCTGGGTCGCAGCATCCCAAATCATCCTGTCAGCGGATTTGAGGACTAACTCTGGTGAGCCAAAACTGTCTTCAAAAACCACCACTTCTTCCCCACCCTGTTGTGCCTTCATGAGGATGATCATTCAAATTGTTCACCTCCTTACATTATTGGTTGCAGGATAGCAAGAGGCAGCCGTCTTGTGAAATTTTAAGACCTACCTTTTTCGCAACCGCTCACCTCGCATCTGGAGCGTCAAGGAGACCCAGCTTACCGACCGGCGGAGTCCCCTGTTCGAGTCCAGGCCAGACATAAAACTTTTTTTGTCAATCTGCTCTTAGTTCTATTTTTTTCTATTTTCGTTTTAAAGGGCCCTTTTTAGGAAAGATCAGAATTATTTCTAATAAATCACTTGGTAATGAATTTGTCAAGGAGTACCTTTTTTTTATTTTCTACCCGCTCTTCTATAGGTTCTCTTTAGCTCATTCAATCAAATACAAAAAAGGGAAACATAACACTAACGCCGACGCGCTGTCACGCATCGAAATTAACACCAAAGAAACCATTGATAACCCGGAAGAAGCTTCCCAATCACTCTTAGTGAATATCGACGAAGGAGACGTTGAAGACGTTGAGACAGTACACTCCGACAAGGAAGGAAAAGACATCGCCCTCATACCAATAAAAACCGAGGCTGTCAACCACTGCAAAAATCAGATAATCATTGCCGTAGGAGAACAATTCAACACAGACGTAAAAATCGAGCATTTGTATCAAAACGAAAAAACCCGGATTACCGTGAAATTTCCTCGAAGAAACTTGGAAAACGAAATCGTTAAGTTCCTAATAGGGTACCTGAAACCAAAAATTGCATATGGAATATATTTTGAAGATGACATTGTGAGCTGTCGCTCACAAATACATTGTTCCCGTTGTCAGGTACGGGATGAGCCGTTAATTGGGCGCATCCCTGGAAATTAGAGCGCGAGGGAGAAGAGGCAGGCAGGGGGGTCAACCACCCTCCCGTACGCGACCGAAGTCACGTAGGCCAACCCCCACCATGTGGGGGATGAGCATCTCCCACCCTCCAGCTGGAGGGGGGACAAACCGAAGGAGCCTGGTGTCGCCTCCCCTTCCATCACTTCCTGTCCAGTTCTCGTCCGCGTAAGTCCCATACCGTTTGGCAGCCCATCCCCCTCATTGCGCTCTCATTGCTCAGCTCTAAAGCAACGCTCTTCACCATTGCTTCTCAACTTCCCAGTTTCGAAGTTTAAAGTAGATTCTCGAAGTGTCCGCCCTCAGTCTACGTCTCCCTTGCTCTCAAACCCTGGATTGAACTTGGCCAACCCACTCGCAAGACGGAACAACACCTCTCGACCACGGACCACGCCCTGAAGCCATCCGCAGCAACGTGAGTGTTGGGAAATATTTTCTATTATTGGCCAATAATAATCTGAACTTTAGGGGTTTCAAACACAGTAAACCTAGAGTCATCTGTTGTACAACCTAGAACTTACCAGCAACGTGGTGGACCCCCTCAGGGAAGTTGCTTAATTTCAGCTCACCATAGTCTTCGAAGTTGCCTACGCTGACCGCTACCAAATTCTCCAAAGTTAAGTATAAATTCAATTGCTTTCTTAACTTTAAGTTGCGAACTTCTCTAATTTTAGCTACCCCTAACTCAGCAAAGTTATTTCCCGCGCAAGTGGGAGCTTACAACATCTATACTCTTTTTGCCTGATTATTCATGGACAAACTGAAATCTTCCGGAATTAAACTTACTCGACACACCGAAAAATTATTAGACGTAATAGACAAAGAAGATCAGGTCAATATAATTCTGAATAACCACAGACAGGAACGATTTCACCGCGGAATAAATTAAACATATCAAAAAATTAAACGAAACTACTTTTGGCCAAACCTCAAAAACGATATCACGAACATCATCAATAAATGTGAACTCTGCCTGAAATGCAAATAAAAGAGGAAACCCTTAAAACCGGCATTTAACATTACACATACCCCATCAAAGCCAATGGAAAAGATTCATATAGACACCCTGACAATAGAAAAGCAAAAATGTCTCACCATCATTGACAAATTTTCAAAATACGCCCAAGCTTATCCTTTGAAATCCCTAAACAACATAGAAATCACAAAAAAACTTCTCACTTTTATTTCTCATCACGGTAACCCCGAGGAAATCATTATGGATAATGGGAACGAATTTAGCTCATTAATAGTAAAAGAATTTCTGAATGTCCAAAATATAAAAAAACATTACATTTGCACTCAAAATCCGAACTCCAATTCTCCGATAGAAAGGTTTCACTCGACAATCATAGAACTAATCAGATTAATGACCGTAAGACAGGAATTCAAGGGCACCTCGATAAAATAACGATTCAAATATGCCCTAATATCATATAACAATAGCATTCAAGCCATCACCGGTTTGGAAAATCGTAAGGAAAATTTAATAACATTTCGAGGAAAACTTCCTCGTATCGTTTGTAAAAATTCACGTTGTACCATTGATAAGTATTTAAATAGTTTAGGTCTACGAACGGACCAACAGAATTACTGTGATATCTATAATTAATTAAGATATGTAATGGTGTAATCATTGTAGCAAGTTCTATTTTTTGATCCTTTGACATAGAGCGCAAATTTATAAAAAATGGATGTCTTAATAAAAAATTCATTGAGATCGGTACAGTGCGAGGAATTAACACCGTGCGTTCGTCTAGGGATGTTCCCAAAGTATCGATACTTCTTTTCTCTGACATACATCGTGGTATCGATACTTTTTTCCAGTATCGGAGGCGATACTTTTTTGTATCTCACATTTTATCTGTTTCAACACCTACGACATGAAGGTACCTACTTGACAGTACCTCGATCTCTACGTAGATTGTTGGGAGACTAACAAACTTCTACAAATTAAACAACGATGATGTACCACCAACTCCAGCTCTCAATGATAACCTGCTGTCCTCCATAATCGAGGAAGGACCACCAAAATGTTAATCCAATCAAGTGCAATACGAAAACAAGTGCCTAAACAAAAACAAGTTTTAAATAACAAAATGAGTAATTTATTGTTTTGTTCATTCTATATTAATGGGGCTGTGCCAAAAAATCAAATATTAAGAAAATCCAAACCTTTCAGAATAAACTACTGAGAAGTATAGTTGGAGCCCCCTGGTACATGCGAAATGACGATATCCATCGAGACTTGAAGAGACTGTCAATGAAACTATTGTCAAATACGCAAGGAAGCACGAACATCGCCTCCACAAACATGAGAACCTGGAGATGCTCAACGTTTTGGACAACGATGGAGAACTTCGGCGCCTCAAGCGAAACAAACCACTGGATTTAATTGTGCTGTGCCAATAGTTCTTAGTGCAAGTGAAACCAAGTGTTCCCGATCCTGCTAAAAAAACGGGCTAGGTTTTGCTGAAAACCTGCCCTACAGTGAGATTGAATTATTCTGAAATGAAATATTGCTAGATGAAATGTATCTTATGTTCAGTTGCAATAAATAAATCACGATAAAAAAAAAAAAATTGTATATTAATTATTATCCTCGTGATGGAGAGATGTCACACTGATGGAGAGAAACATGAACGACAATTTCACCCATTTTTGTGAAAGTATCTAAAAGTATCGATACTTCAAAATATCGATACATTTTGAAAGTATCGTTTCGATACTTTTTGATACATTCTAGATGTATTGATACGATATTATATCGATACTTTTGAAGTATCGGACATCCCTACTACTAATAAAGAGATTGACTCTACTTCTAAAGAGATTATTCAGTTTGATGCTAACGAGAACTGTAATACGAATACTCAGGATGTTTTGGCTAGTTGTATAGCTCAAAGCGACTTATTCCCGCCTGAAGATTCATGATTTGCAATTTATCCTCCTTGGTATTTCATGCATTTAGTACAGTTTGTACAGAGATCCAGGTAGTTTAGCCTAGTGGCCTATTCTCACTGTGACAGTCTTTGTTTAGATTGGGGCAAAATAATATTTATCTCACAAAATACGCAACAAATTGAATGTTTTTCGAAAACGTTTCTATAAAAACCATGTTTTGGATCCATCAATGGATCTGTAGATATTTTCACTCCCCGAAAAGTTGCGAGACGAGGAGCCGTGTCGAACAGATTGGTTTGAAGTTCATTTTCTAGCAACCATTCAGATAGTGCTAGAATTTTGACCATGGAGCACGAATGTGAAAAACTGGTTCCAACTTCTTGATGATCCAAACAGGGTTTTCGGGGAATAGGGCTGGCAGCAATCAACGCAGAAATGTTGGGGCATCCAAATATCATCAAGTCATGTACCTGTTTATTTCCTGGGAGAAATTCTCTCAAAATTTTGCACTTTTCAACCCCCTTTGAGTATACGAACTTGATGTTTTCTGTCGCTTTTTTCAGTATCTCCTGAATACGGAAATAGGGTGTGTTTCCTGAATTCCATGTATGTGTTCTTGGTTGTATCTTGATTGAATGATGGAGGAGCTGCTGATCAGATGGGTTGGAGGCAAGAATACGTAATGTTCTAGGATGAAACTTGAAGGACCATCGTGAGCAATAACGGATAGTTCTTTTATAACTTACCGGATTGCAGCGTCAGATCAATAATAACTGAAGACATGGTTACTTCTCTTTCTGAGTCTGGTTAGCAACTGATTGAAATCTCTACAGACTATTGTTTTTCAACATTTTCTCTGCAATGGAGATAGAAACAAAGTCTTTCAGAGTAGAATCGAGATTTCTGATTTGTTCTCTAATTTCATTTTGTAATCGTGTCGTCATTTTCCATAGCGCTGTGTCAACATAACGTTTGCTTGTTGCGTGAAAAGGTTGGGTGGGGGATTCATGAACAGATAAATGCTTCCTCCTCCTTCCACCAAATTTATCACTAGGCATTCTAGTTCTCCAAGTTCAATAAATGTAACCTAATTCTTCCAAGCGATCGATAATTTTGTTGGCTTTGCTCTGAAGTCGTGAATTTCCAGCATCGAACGACCCAAGGGACAACTCTAATTTTTCGACTAGCAAATTTGGATTGTCCTCAGTCGAAATCCAATCGGATTATATGTTAGCATCAAAACCCCTGAAGTGAGTGAACAAATTCGTCACTCCACTTCCCTTTTTACTCCCAACGTCGTGTTTCACCCCAATATTGTTATTTTTACGTTTTGTAGGGTACATGAGCGAAATGATGGAGGTATATTTTTCCCCTCCAAATCGGTTCAATGGACGATGTAGATCGTAACCGTGATGAGCTACACGGCTCCTCTTCACTATTTCGGTATAGTTTTCAAAATCCTGTTGATCGAAATTTACCGGTTTCTTTAGAAAAATTAATTCGTACAACCCAGGAGTGGCATGGTAGGGTTTCCCATTTACGTACATGAAATCATCATCAAAAGCCACTTTAGCAGCTCCAAGGTTCACACCTTGCCGATTAACAGTTGACCTATAGTATTTCGGGAATTGCTAAATTTTACACATTTATAGTTGTTCAAGAGGCCGCTAGGGTGCACTACCCCTCAGGTAAGAACCCTTCGTAGTTCATCCCCCCTAGAGCTTCGTCATCCCTTGGAACGGGACTCTAGTTGAAGACCATTGAAACGAAGCTTCTGATTGGCGCTCCGTGCAATGCTCTGAATTCATCCGCCAATGGTAGACTCGATAACTTTTCCCTATTTTCTCTTGGAGCTGGGTCGGCTTGGTTTTTCGACGCTTTCCAGCGTTACTTCTTGTCTAGAGCGTTATAATAAAAGTCCTTGCGAATTTCTCTTTCATTTAAAAGTGTTTTTTCATTCACCAATCTACTTAATTCTACATCAGAAGTGAGATTGTGCCCATAACGTTCACTAAAACATTATTTCAGTGTATTTAGGAGTGATTTTGTCCGGGAAAATTCGGTGTTTTTTATAAAAATTGCGTGGTTCAGTTCAGTGTCCAAAACGGGTTCCATACTCTCCAGAAACGAGATGAACGACGAAAACGACGACCAAATCATCATAGTGAATGACGATGGTGATCCTGAACGATATGAAGATGATCATCTACAGGGAAACAACAATCCTGAACAGGGAAATGAAGAAGAGGAACACGCCGAACCCCCTGAACCTTCACAGATGCATTCAACTCAACCTGGCATACCATGGGGAGAATTCTTCGAATTTCAAAGGGATATTATGAGACAACTGGTCAACCGCCCCCAGACTGCCCCTATAATTGTACAAGGGCCACTGAAACTTCCAGATTTCAATCCTGAGCTAGATGATGCTCAATCTTGGCACAACGCATCAGCCATTATTGTGAATCACAGAAAACCAAATGTGCCAGAATTGACCATGGCACTAACACAGTGCTTGAAAGGCAATGCAGCAAGATGGGTTGCTGACGTTATGTCCGACAACTTGACATGGGATCGATTCGAACCTTTGTTCAAATTGAAATATTGTCGCATTGACACACCTGCTGCGGTTTTGCATAGAGCCATGAACGTCCGAGCCACAGACGGGGATGTCAGCAAGCTCATTGCAGAACAATTAGCTAAAATACGAGGAGCTTTTAGAGGAAAATCTGCAGACGAATGCGGGCTAATTGTGGCTACTGCTTTGGCTGTGCGGGCTGAACCTGAAATTCGTCGATATGCCTACACTCATGAACAATTAAACGAAGTGGAATTGTTTCAAGAACTTAGAGCTGTGAAAGGAACACGACAAATACAAGAAGGCGCTGGTCAAAACAAAGGGTTTTTCCAAGGACGTAAACCTTTCAAACGTCCATACAATGGTCCCCAGGGTCCTGAAGCCAAGAAATTTAGGCCCAATAAGCCCAACTCGAACTTCCAAGGGCCTTCCAGCTCAAAAACAACTTCACCTCAACAACAACAGACTTCACCACAACAACAGCAACAACAATCTAAGAAAAGATGGTGCAAGACCTGCAAGATGAACAACCATGATTGGGAATACTGCCGTTTCAACCCCAACAGGAAGTTTCCAAGATCCGCTGCTGGAAACACCCCAAAACTTGATGAAAAGAGGGTCAACACTTGTGCCTTGAATCCTCAAGGTCAGCTCAACCATCAAGGTAATGTCTATTCTTTCATTTTTGATTCTGGATCAGAATGTTCACTATTGTCCTTAAAGTTAGCACCTCTTTTTCAGGTCAAACTTATAATAATCCAGTTAAATTAACAGGTATTGGCCACGGGGAAATTATAGTAAATACCCAAATATCCACTTTGATCCAAATTAATAATATTGAAATTCCAGTCGTATTTTATGTGGTCCCTGAAGATGTTACGTCCCATGACATTTTGTTGGGCCGAGACATCTTATCAGCAGGAATTTCAGTTAATGTTTTACCAGATCGTTACGAAATAACAAAAATTAATAAGGATGAAGTAAAAAGTTTAAATAAAAAATCAAAATATTTGAAACGAAAAAATAAATTTATTATGAATAAAAATTCTACTCTGAAAACAATTGAAAAACTTAAAGATGATACACATTATACTGATAGTGAAGATGAAATCTCATGGCCGATTCCTTGTAATGTTCCCATAATTGATAAACAAGTCGAATCCATTACAGCTACTGAGGGCCCACTGACAAGGTCTGTTATTCAAGGTTCTACTGATGGTGACCTTGAATCTGAAACATTTTGTCCTGAGACCGAGGCTCTTGACACTGATTTGACACAACCAGAAGACCTATTTAGGCTTCGGACTATTTTACGAAAATTTTCCAACACTTTCACTAGGGGTCTACCAAAACGTCCTGTCAATGTACTAGAATTTAAGATAACTCTGATAGATCCAAATAAGGTGATTTATAGACGTCCGTATCGTTTACATCCTCGTGATCGAGAAGCAGTACGAGGATATGTCAAGGAATTGTTACAAGCAGGAATTATAGAGGAATCTACTAGTCCCTACTCATCACCCATTCTTCTTGTTCCAAAAAAGAATGGAAAAATGAGGATGTGCACAGATTTTCGTGAAATTAACAGTAACACAGTGCCAGAAAGATACCCAATTCCCCTGATTCAAGAACAGCTGGCTAGATTATCTGATCAGCATTATTTTATAGGACTTGATTGCGCCTCAGGTTTTTATGGAATTCCTACCAATGAAGATTCGCGTCAAATTCTAGCATTTTCGACACCTGATGGGCATTATCAATATCGAAGAATGCCCTTTGGTGTGAGAAATGCCCCTTGTTGTTATCAACGTGCCATTATAACCGCTTTAGGTGATTTGGCTAATACGTATTGTCTTGCCTATTTGGACGATTTGCTGATAGTTAGCAAAACAAAGGAAGAAGCGTTCACCCGACTAGAAGAAGTACTAGGTGTGCTAGATAGAGCAGGATTTTCTCTCAATCCTGATAAATGCTCTTTTATTAAAAAATCTACGATTTATCTAGGTTATGAAGTCAAAAATGGGGAGATTCGTCCACATAATGACCGAATCAAAGCTTTAACTGAATTACCCCCACCAAAAGATCGTACAGCCTTACGATCCTTTCTCGGTCTTTGCTCATATTTCAGAAATTTCGTACCTGATTTTTCTCAAAAATGTGCACCTTTATATAAACTTACATCTATAAAAGAAAAGTTTGAATGGACCCCTATACACGAACAAATTCGCCAAGAAATTATTCATTTACTTACTAGTGAACCTTGCTTAACTATTTTCAAACCTGAGCATCCAATAGAAGTATGGTGTGATGCTAGTTCATTAGGGTATGGATCAATTTTATTTAACATAATAAATGGAGAAAGGAAAGTTGTAGGTTATTTCAGTAGACGAACTACTCCTGCTGAAGAGAAATACCATTCTTACGAGTTGGAAACACTTGCAGCAGTAAAGAGTTTCAAACACTGGGAATGTTTCTTGTTGTATCATAATTTTACCTTAATCACTGATTGTAAGTCATTTCAGGCCTCTTACGTTAAGCAAAATTTAATAACTCGAGTCCATCGTTGGTGGGCTTATCTCCAGACGTTTGTTTTTACTATTCAATATCGACCTGGGTCAAGAATGCAAACGGTCGATTTTCTGAGTAGGTACCCTGTTGGAGACCCAGAGGAAGTAAGTGTTTTCGAATCCCTAGTACATGACTATCCTCCAAAACACACATCTGATAATTACAGAATCATAAAATCTAACTTGTCTCAAATAACTGACACGAAACACAATGAATTAATTAAACAGGAAGTTAATTTGGTTGAATTAACAGGAGAATGGCTACAAGTAGCCCAACAACAAGATCCTGAAATTAAACTCATTCTTGAGAAACTTGATAAAGATTTACTACCTCCTGATTTAACGAAAACATATGAAATGAATGAGGGAATTCTTTTCAGAAAATTTCAACATAACAAGAAAAATTGTAAAGCCCCAATCGTACCACGAAATTATCGTTGGGTAGTTGTTAATTCAATCCATGAAGCAATCTTACACATGGGACTCCCCAAGACACAAAATAAAGTATTGGAAAAATTTTGGTTTCCTAATATGAACAAATTCATTAAAAAATTCATTGAAAATTGTGTCACTTGCAAGATTACCAAAACTCCTTCGGGAAAGAAACAGATACAACTATACCCCATTCCAAAAACAGACATTCCGTTTGACACTGTACACATTGACATAACAGGAAGATTATCAGGTTCAACAGGTACTCCTGAATATTATATTGTTATGGTTTGTTCCTTTACTAAATATGTCTTGTTGCACTATACTCGTACACTAACGGCGAAGGCAGCCATCAATGCTGTGTCCCAAATGACCCAGTTATTTGGTGCGCCATCCCGTCTAGTGTTTGACCAAGGTACTAGCTTTACAGCTGGTATTTTTACGGATTACTGTGTACAGAATAATATTAAAACTCACGCAATTGCCACTGGCGCTTCTCGAGCCAATTCTCAAGTGGAAAGATACATGTCGTCTATTACGAACTTGATCACTGTTGCTCAATATATTAAGAAACAATCTGTTAGACAATTACTACCTAAAATTCAACTGGTGTTAAATTCCACAACAAATCGTACCACAGCATCATCTCCAATAGAATTATTAACAGGTAGAAAGCCTAACATGCCTGGTATGATAACAATTGACGAACATGTATCTCCTCCATCTCGCTCAAATTTATTTGATATACGGTCTGAAGCCAAGCAAAATATTGACCGCCTTGCTGAGTACGAGCTTAAACGTTTTATTGGAAAAGGAGCACAAATAGAGCCATTGAAAATTGGTGATTTTTGCGTACGTCAATTAGAACCGAGAGTGTCACAGAAAACTGCCCCAAAATTCAAGGGGATGTACCAAGTGGTAGAGGTGTTACCTCATGACCGCTATTTACTTGAGAATTTAAATTCTAAGAAGATAGTCAAATATTCACACGATAGAGTGAGAAAAATTAACCAAGACGTATCTTTATTACCTCAACTTCTTGAAGAAGATGAATCAGAATCCGAATGTGATGATTCATGAGGGAATGATGAATTTTTTTTTTTTGAGCAAAACATGCCATGACCTCACTTATTCACGTCTTTTTTCCAACTTATCAAATATTTTTTGAGTTTTGCATTTTCGATTTTTTTTAATTCGAACTTCAGGATTTTAATTTACATTTTTTTAAATGGAATGTCTCTTCAAATGTAAACTCTAATTGGAAGCACATACGTAATGAAATCAGGCAATTAGGCTATTGGAGAATGTTGGTTGCAAACAACATTTTCCCTTTGTCACAACGAACCAGAAATGTACCATAATTCCTTGGTCTTAACATTGCGTTTTGGTCTCTGGGACTTATGCATTCTGTTGTTTTGGTGATAATGAGCCATCCCCGGTGTACATTGCATACGTCGCGGGTATGTGATTGCATCTTCTTTTTGGCAACAGTAATGTGTTCCGCCTCTGCTTGACGGGGTATTGTAGGGCCCCTGATAGAAGGATCACATTTGAAGCCGTTTTTATCCATTTATATGGAAGATTTAACCCATTTATATGGGATTTTACCCATTTATATGGGATTTTACCCATTTATATGGGATTTTATCCATTTATATGGAATTTTACCCATTTATATGGGATTTTACCCATTTATATGGGATTTTACCCATTTATATGGGATGTTGCCCATTTATATGGGAATGGTGCTATGCACATAAATTGGGTCTTGGATGTTGGCCACACCAGACTCCCCATATGAATTTTCATGTGGATGCCCTCTCGTTGGTACCGACGAGCAGGAAGCCCAATCGAAAGCATACCACACTTTCGTTTGGAAGCCCAACGAAAGCATACCACACTTTCGTTGGATGCCAAGGTTGGAGGCATACCACACCTCCATACTTGGATATCCCCCGCCTAATTTCATAAACGTATGCATGCAGCGAAGCGATTAAACATTATTCATTAACTTAATGTTGACTTTACAAAAGTCGTTATACTATGGATTTTTTTTTGCTATCCCTGGGACAGCATGATCTTGAGTGATTCCATAATTATCACAAATGCAATACTACATTGTCTTTCTGGATACAGAAAGACAACAACTTTACTTCACAACAAGACTTTACTTTTTCAAGATCTATTTTATACATTCTCTTTGAGAATTAAATCCATCCTTCGCACAAAATTTTATTTTGATATATTATATGGTCAAGTAAGCATGTTGCTCTCATTTCTGTTCCTTTTGAAAATTGAAATTACGTTCTCTATTTTTTGATAATATTTTAAAATACCACTGTGACATTCTCAGGTTACACAAGACAAGATTTTACTACACATTTTCTTACCATTAAAATTGCCAGAATAGCCGAATGGATATAGAAAAATTATTCATTTTCTTAAAAGCCTCCTTCTAAGCAAATTGCTCGTATGGTATTTGTTTTATTGTTATTATGTTGCTAATTCTGCAAAATTCTTACAGGAGAGAGGAGCCAATGACTACTTCGCAGTAAATACTCCACAATTTGAAATTTTGTAAACATTATTGTAAAATAAAATTTAACCAGCCGATAGGTTTATTTTATTATTTGCTTATAACTGGGTTTGTTTTACGTAGCGTTAACCAATCACGATTCTGTTGAGACCTGTGAAGTTCTACTTTACAAGTCGTAAATGGAAATTCTTGAATGTTTAATGTTATGTTTTTTTTTGCCCTGTTCAAATTTAAAGTCGTAAAAAAAAACTAAATTGATGTATTCATAGGGAAACCAGCTCCTTAGGTAGGCAACTTATGTAACCCTGCCAAGATTTGTGAATTTTGTTGTTGTTCAATTTATTGTTTATATTTTCACGAGGGACCGTGAAAGGTCAGTTTGGCCGTTTCGGGAATTGCTAAATTTTACACATTTATAGTTGTTCAAGAGGCCGCTAGGGTGCACTACCCCTCAGGTAAGAACCCTTCGTAGTTCATCCCCCCTAGAGCTTCGTCATCCCTTGGAACGGGACTCTAGTTGAAGACCATTGAAACGAAGCTTCTGATTGGCGCTCCGTGCAATGCTCTGAATTCATCCGCCAATGGTAGACTCGATAACTTTTCCCTATTTTCTCTTGGAGCTGGGTCGGCTTGGTTTTTCGACGCTTTCCAGCGTTACTTCTTGTCTAGAGCGTTATAATAAAAGTCCTTGCGAATTTCTCTTTCATTTAAAAGTGTTTTTTCATTCACCAATCTACTTAATTCTACAAGTACTTATCAAGTTGTCCGTCCCCTACCTTCCCAATTACTAGTTGTGAGATAGGTCCAGGCAAATTTAGATTTAAAAAAACATAAATATAGAAAATAATAGTTTGTATATTCCATAAATTCCAACTCATCATTCAAATTCAACAATAATTTTTTCCTTTTCTCTCTCTTTTCACAGATCACGATGCTTGCTGATATGATAATGGATTTATTCCAATATTTTGATATCCAAGATGAGTTAATCCTTCGGTTTGAAGACATTATTCTTTCTAACAGGTTTGACGATGTTGAGGATAATTTCCTGTTATATCGTATTTCTGAAGAGTACGGTCATGTGACAAATACGTTTGAAAAGTATATAAAAATAAGAATATTCATTAAAAGACTGTTTAGAATCACAGATGATGGGTATTCATCTGATTCTGTTCGATTTTCACAACAACTTCGACATATTGTTAGGTCTCGACAACCTATGATGATATGATAATGGATTTATTCCAATATTTTGAAATCCAAGATGAGTTAATCCTTCGGTTTGAAGACATTATTCTTTCTAACAGGTTTGACGATGTTGAGGATAATTTCCTGTTATATCGTATTTTTGAAGAGTACGGTCATGTGACAAATACGTTTGAAAAGTATATAAAAATAAGAATATTCATTAAAAGACTGTTTAGAATCACAGATGATGGGTATTCATCTGATTCTGTTCGATTTTCACAACAACTTCGACATATTGTTAGGTCTCGACAACCTATGATGATATGATAATGGATTTATTCCAATATTTTGATATCCAAGATGAGTTAATCCTTCGGTTTGAAGACATTATTCTTTCTAACAGGTTTGACGATGTTGAGGATAATTTCCTGTTATATCGTATTTTTGAAGAGTACGGTCATGTGACAAATACGTTTAAAAAGTATATAAAAATAAGAATATTCATTAAAAGACTGTTTAGAATCACAGATGATGGGTATTCATCTGATTCGGTTCGATTTTCACAACAACTTCGACATATTGTTAGGTCTCGACAACCTATGATGATATGATAATGGATTTATTCCAATATTTTGATATCCAAGATGAGTTAATCCTTCGGTTTGAAGACATTATTCTTTCTAACAGGTTTGACGATGTTGAGGATAATTTCCTGCTATATCGTATTTTTGAAGAGTACGGTCATGTGACAAATACGTTTGAAAAGTATATAAAAATAAGAATATTCATTAAAAGACTGTTTAGAATCACAGATGATGGGTATTCATCTGATTCGTTTCGATTTTCACAACAACTTCGACATATTGTTAGGTCTCGACAACCTATGATGATATGATAATGGATTTATTCCAATATTTTGATATCCAAGATGAGTTAATCCTTCGGTTTGAAGACATTATTCTTTCTAACAGGTTTGACGATGTTGAGGATAATTTCCTGTTATATCGTATTTTTGAAGAGTACGGTCATGTGACAAATACGTTTGAAAAGTATATAAAAATAAGAATATTCATTGAAAGACTGTTTAGAATCACAGATGATGGGTATTCATCTGATTCTGTTCGATTTTCACAACAACTTCGACATATTGTTAGGTCTCGACAACCTATGATGATATGATAATGGATTTATTCCAATATTTTGATATCCAAGATGAGTTAATCCTTCGGTTTGAAGACATTATTCTTTCTAACAGGTTTGACGATGTTGAGGATAATTTCCTGTTATATCGTATTTTTGAAGAGTACGGCCATGTGACAAATACGTTTGAAAAGTATATAAAAATAAGAATATTCATTAAAAGACTGTTTAGAATCACAGATGATGGGTATTCATCTGATTCGGTTCGATTTTCACATCAACTTCGACATATCGCACATCCGGAGTAAGACTGGTATAAGTCAAAAACCCCAACTGATGGGAAATCGCATTTAAAGATTTTCGACTTCTTTGTTGTTCTATAACAGTCATCTGAACGAATTTTTTTAATATCTCAAGGGTCTACGGCACTCATATACTATTTAACTATCATGTGCTATACCAAAATTGCTTCGTTACCTCTTCATTTGCGACCAGCATGCTTAAATTGATCAAATTCCTATGATGTACCACTATTACCCCAAGAAATAGTGGAACATCTCAAAATAAACCAGAGTTGTAATTCTAAAAGTGGAACCAATACATGACTTTTCGGATCAAAAGTGGTACATCTCATATTATATCAACGTTACAACATGCAGACCAAAGAGAAATTCCATTTTGTTTTGGAGAAATACTGGTGCATCTCAAAATAAACCTATTGCAAATTTAAAACTAGATCAACCACTCTAATTATTGTTGGATCAAAAGCGGTACATCTGATATATACCAGTATTACACATACCTTGAGTTCATCACACTTCGGCGTCTGGCGCATAACTGAAGTGATCCAGTCTTGCTCCGACGCCATGGTAGAAGAATGGCTCAGAACCATACTGGTTTATCTGCTCTCTAGCGGCCAATAACTAAGTTATCGTTAAACCCGTTCTACCCCCGTGTAGAGCTCGACGAGAGCTATCTGGTGGAATATATAACTCAAAACCGCCAATTTCGGACTTATACCAGTCTTACTCCGGATGTGCGATATTGTTAGGTCTCAACAACCTATGATGATATGATAATGGATTTATTCCAATATTTTGATATCCAAGATGAGTTAATCCTTCGGTTTGAAGACATTATTCTTTCTAACAGGTTTGACGATGTTGAGGATAATCTCCTGTTATATCGTATTTCTGAAGAGTACAGTCATGTGACAAATACGTTTGAAAAGTATATAAAAATAAGAATATTCATTAAAAGACTGTTTAGAATCACAGATGATGGGTATTCATCTGATTCGGTTCGATTTTCACAACAACTTCGACATATTGTTAGGTCTCGACAACCTATGATGACATGATAATGGATTTATTCCAATATTTTGATATCCAAGATGAGTTAATCCTTCGGTTTGAAGACATTATTCTTTCTAACAGGTTTGATGATGTTGAGGATAATTTCCTGTTATATCGTATTTTTGAAGAGTACGGTCATGTGACAAATACGTTTGAAAAGTATATAAAAATAAGAATATTCATTAAAAGACTGTTTAGAATCACAGATGATGGGTATTGTCATGGGCCTTCAACCACCACCCGCCAGTGTCCACGCAGCGCCCACAGCTGGGACAACGATGAAGGGTGGTGGTGCTGATAGCGACCGCGAACTCCGATGGGAACACCGCGAAAGTAGGCCAGTCCCCCTTCCAAAATTATATGAAGTGCAAGGAGTGCAGAAAAATGTTAAAATACAATTTCTGTAAGTGGCAAGAGACCTCATTCTTAATCTGGACGACGTTAATACAGTTCCTAAAAACCGTTTCCCCTCTCGTCCGTGTGATTTCTTTTACCACTTTTAACCACCAAGACCTACTTGGACCTAGATTGTCTCAGTATTCATCTGATTCGGTTCGATTTTCACAACAACTTCGACATATTGTTAGGTCTCGACAACCTATGATGATATGATAATGGATTTATTCCAATATTTTGATATCCAAGATGAGTTAATCCTTCGGTTTGAAGACATTATTCTTTCTAACAGGTTTGACGATGTTGAGGATAATTTCCTGTTATATCGTATTTCTGAAGAGTACGGTCATGTGACAAATACGTTTGAAAAGTATATAAAAATAAGAATATTCATTAAAAGACTGTTTAGAATCACAGATGATGGGTATTCATCTGATTCGGTTCGATTTTCACAACAACTTCGACATATTGTTAGGTCTCGACAACCTATGATGACATGATAATGGATTTATTCCAATATTTTGATATCCAAGATGAGTTAATCCTTCGGTTTGAAGACATAATTCTTTCTAACAGGTTTGACGATGATGAGGATAATTTCCTGTTATATCGTATTTCTGAAGAGTACAGTCATGTGACAAATACGTTTGAAAAGTACATAAAAATAAGAATATTCATTAAAAGACTGTTTAGAATCACAGATGATGGGTATTCATCTGATTCGGTTCGATTTTCACAACAACTTCGACATATTGTTAGGTCTCGACAACCTATGATGATATGATAATGGATTTATTCCAATATTTTGATATCCAAGATGAGTTAATCCTTCGGTTTGAAGACATTATTCTTTCTAACAGGTTTGACGATGTTGAGGATAATCTCCTGTTATATCGTATTTCTGAAGAGTACAGTCATGTGACAAATACGTTTGAAAAGTATATAAAAATAAGAATATTCATTAAAAGACTGTTTAGAATCACAGATGATGGGTATTCATCTGATTCGGTTCGATTTTCACAACAACTTCGACATATTGTTAGGTCTCGACAACCTATGATGACATGATAATGGATTTATTCCAATATTTTGATATCCAAGATGAGTTAATCCTTCGGTTTGAAGACATTATTCTTTCTAACAGGTTTGATGATGTTGAGGATAATTTCCTGTTATATCGTATTTTTGAAGAGTACGGTCATGTGACAAATACGTTTGAAAAGTATATAAAAATAAGAATATTCATTAAAAGACTGTTTAGAATCACAGATGATGGGTATTGTCATGGGCCTTCAACCACCACCCGCCAGTGTCCACGCAGCGCCCACAGCTGGGACAACGATGAAGGGTGGTGGTGCTGATAGCGACCGCGAACTCCGATGGGAACACCGCGAAAGTAGGCCAGTCCCCCTTCCAAAATTATATGAAGTGCAAGGAGTGCAGAAAAATGTTAAAATACAATTTCTGTAAGTGGCAAGAGACCTCATTCTTAATCTGGACGACGTTAATACAGTTCCTAAAAACCGTTTCCCCTCTCGTCCGTGTGATTTCTTTTACCACTTTTAACCACCAAGACCTACTTGGACCTAGATTGTCTCAGTATTCATCTGATTCGGTTCGATTTTCACAACAACTTCGACATATTGTTAGGTCTCGACAACCTATGATGATATGATAATGGATTTATTCCAATATTTTGATATCCAAGATGAGTTAATCCTTTGGTTTGAAGACATTATTCTTTCTAACAGGTTTGACGATGTTGAGGATAATTTCCTGTTATATCGTATTTCTGAAGAGTACGGTCATGTGACAAATACGTTTGAAAAGTATATAAAAATAAGAATATTCATTAAAAGACTGTTTAGAATCACAGATGATGGGTATTCATCTGATTCGGTTCGATTTTCACAACAACTTCGACATATTGTTAGGTCTCGACAACCTATGATGACATGATAATGGATTTATTCCAATATTTTGATATCCAAGATGAGTTAATCCTTCGGTTTGAAGACATAATTCTTTCTAACAGGTTTGACGATGTTGAGGATAATTTCCTGTTATATCGTATTTCTGAAGAGTACAGTCATGTGACAAATACGTTTGAAAAGTATATAAAAATAAGAATATTCATTAAAAGACTGTTTAGAATCACAGATGATGGGTATTCATCTGATTCGTTTCGATTTTCACAACAACTTCGACATATTGTTAGGTCTCGACAACCTATGATGATATGATAATGGATTTATTCCAATATTTTGATATCCAAGATGAGTTAATCCTTCGGTTTGAAGACATTATTCTTTCTAACAGGTTTGACGATGTTGAGGATAATTTCCTGTTATATCGTATTTTTGAAGAGTACGGTCATGTGACAAATACGTTTGAAAAGTATATAAAAATAAGAATATTCATTAAAAGACTGTTTAGAATCACAGATGATGGGTATTCATCTGATTCGTTTCGATTTTCACAACAACTTTGACATATTGTTAGGTCTCGACAACCTATGATGATATGATAATGGCTTTATTCCAATATTTTGATATCCAAGATGAGTTAATCCTTCGGTTTGAAGACATTATTCTTTCTAACAGGTTTGACGATGTTGAGGATAATTTCCTGTTATATCGTATTTTTGAAGAGTACGGTCATGTGACAAATACGTTTGAAAAGTATATAAAAATAAGAATATTCATTAAAAGACTGTTTAGAATCACAGATGATGGGTATTCATCTGATTCGTTTCGATTTTCACAACAACTTCGACATATTGTTAGGTCTCGACAACCTATGATGATATGATAATGGATTTATTCCAATATTTTGATATCCAAGATGAGTTAATCCTTCGGTTTGAAGACATTATTCTTTCTAACAGGTTTGACGATGTTGAGGATAATTTCCTGTTATATCGTATTTCTGAAGAGTACGGTCATGTGACAAATACGTTTGAAAAGTATATAAAAATAAGAATATTCATTAAAAGACTGTTTAGAATCACAGATGATGGGTATTCATCTGATTCGGTTCGATTTTCACAACAACTTCGACATATTGTTAGGTCTCGACAACCTATGATGACATGATAATGGATTTATTCCAATATTTTGATATCCAAGATGAGTTAATCCTTCGGTTTGAAGACATTATTCTTTCTAACAGGTTTGACGATGTTGAGGATAATTTCCTGTTATATCGTATTTTTGAAGAGTACGGTCATGTGACAAATACGTTTGAAAAGTATATAAAAATAAGAATATTCATTAAAAGACTGTTTAGAATCACAGATGATGGGTATTCATCTGATTCGGTTCGATTTTCACAACAACTTCGACATATTGTTAGGTCTCGACAACCTATGATGATATGATAATGGATTTATTCCAATATTTTGATATCCAAGATGAGTTAATCCTTCGGTTTGAAGACATTATTCTTTCTAACAGGTTTGACGATGTTGAGGATAATTTCCTGTTATATCGTATTTTTGAAGAGTACGGTCATGTGACAAATACGTTTGAAAAGTATATAAAAATAAGAATATTCATTAAAAGACTGTTTAGAATCACAGATGATGGGTATTCATCTGATTCGTTTCGATTTTCACAACAACTTCGACATATTGTTAGGTCTCGACAACCTATGATGATATGATAATGGATTTATTCCAATATTTTGATATCCAAGATGAGTTAATCCTTCGGTTTGAAGACATTATTCTTTCTAACAGGTTTGACGATGTTGAGGATAATTTCCTGTTATATCGTATTTCTGAAGAGTACGGTCATGTGACAAATACGTTTGAAAAGTATATAAAAATAAGAATATTCATTAAAAGACTGTTTAGAATCACAGATGATGGGTATTCATCTGATTCGGTTCGATTTTCACAACAACTTCGACATATTGTTAGGTCTCGACAACCTATGATGACATGATAATGGATTTATTCCAATATTTTGATATCCAAGATGAGTTAATCCTTCGGTTTGAAGACATAATTCTTTCTAACAGGTTTGACGATGATGAGGATAATTTCCTGTTATATCGTATTTCTGAAGAGTACAGTCATGTGACAAATACGTTTGAAAAGTACATAAAAATAAGAATATTCATTAAAAGACTGTTTAGAATCACAGATGATGGGTATTCATCTGATTCGGTTCGATTTTCACAACAACTTCGACATATTGTTAGGTCTCGACAACCTATGATGATATGATAATGGATTTATTCCAATATTTTGATATCCAAGATGAGTTAATCCTTCGGTTTGAAGACATTATTCTTTCTAACAGGTTTGACGATGTTGAGGATAATCTCCTGTTATATCGTATTTCTGAAGAGTACAGTCATGTGACAAATACGTTTGAAAAGTATATAAAAATAAGAATATTCATTAAAAGACTGTTTAGAATCACAGATGATGGGTATTCATCTGATTCGGTTCGATTTTCACAACAACTTCGACATATTGTTAGGTCTCGACAACCTATGATGACATGATAATGGATTTATTCCAATATTTTGATATCCAAGATGAGTTAATCCTTCGGTTTGAAGACATTATTCTTTCTAACAGGTTTGATGATGTTGAGGATAATTTCCTGTTATATCGTATTTTTGAAGAGTACGGTCATGTGACAAATACGTTTGAAAAGTATATAAAAATAAGAATATTCATTAAAAGACTGTTTAGAATCACAGATGATGGGTATTGTCATGGGCCTTCAACCACCACCCGCCAGTGTCCACGCAGCGCCCACAGCTGGGACAACGATGAAGGGTGGTGGTGCTGATAGCGACCGCGAACTCCGATGGGAACACCGCGAAAGTAGGCCAGTCCCCCTTCCAAAATTATATGAAGTGCAAGGAGTGCAGAAAAATGTTAAAATACAATTTCTGTAAGTGGCAAGAGACCTCATTCTTAATCTGGACGACGTTAATACAGTTCCTAAAAACCGTTTCCCCTCTCGTCCGTGTGATTTCTTTTACCACTTTTAACCACCAAGACCTACTTGGACCTAGATTGTCTCAGTATTCATCTGATTCGGTTCGATTTTCACAACAACTTCGACATATTGTTAGGTCTCGACAACCTATGATGATATGATAATGGATTTATTCCAATATTTTGATATCCAAGATGAGTTAATCCTTTGGTTTGAAGACATTATTCTTTCTAACAGGTTTGACGATGTTGAGGATAATTTCCTGTTATATCGTATTTCTGAAGAGTACGGTCATGTGACAAATACGTTTGAAAAGTATATAAAAATAAGAATATTCATTAAAAGACTGTTTAGAATCACAGATGATGGGTATTCATCTGATTCGGTTCGATTTTCACAACAACTTCGACATATTGTTAGGTCTCGACAACCTATGATGACATGATAATGGATTTATTCCAATATTTTGATATCCAAGATGAGTTAATCCTTCGGTTTGAAGACATAATTCTTTCTAACAGGTTTGACGATGTTGAGGATAATTTCCTGTTATATCGTATTTCTGAAGAGTACAGTCATGTGACAAATACGTTTGAAAAGTATATAAAAATAAGAATATTCATTAAAAGACTGTTTAGAATCACAGATGATGGGTATTCATCTGATTCGTTTCGATTTTCACAACAACTTCGACATATTGTTAGGTCTCGACAACCTATGATGATATGATAATGGATTTATTCCAATATTTTGATATCCAAGATGAGTTAATCCTTCGGTTTGAAGACATTATTCTTTCTAACAGGTTTGACGATGTTGAGGATAATTTCCTGTTATATCGTATTTTTGAAGAGTACGGTCATGTGACAAATACGTTTGAAAAGTATATAAAAATAAGAATATTCATTAAAAGACTGTTTAGAATCACAGATGATGGGTATTCATCTGATTCGTTTCGATTTTCACAACAACTTTGACATATTGTTAGGTCTCGACAACCTATGATGATATGATAATGGATTTATTCCAATATTTTGATATCCAAGATGAGTTAATCCTTCGGTTTGAAGACATTATTCTTTCTAACAGGTTTGACGATGTTGAGGATAATTTCCTGTTATATCGTATTTTTGAAGAGTACGGTCATGTGACAAATACGTTTGAAAAGTATATAAAAATAAGAATATTCATTAAAAGACTGTTTAGAATCACAGATGATGGGTATTCATCTGATTCGTTTCGATTTTCACAACAACTTCGACATATTGTTAGGTCTCGACAACCTATGATGATATGATAATGGATTTATTCCAATATTTTGATATCCAAGATGAGTTAATCCTTCGGTTTGAAGACATTATTCTTTCTAACAGGTTTGACGATGTTGAGGATAATTTCCTGTTATATCGTATTTCTGAAGAGTACGGTCATGTGACAAATACGTTTGAAAAGTATATAAAAATAAGAATATTCATTAAAAGACTGTTTAGAATCACAGATGATGGGTATTCATCTGATTCGGTTCGATTTTCACAACAACTTCGACATATTGTTAGGTCTCGACAACCTATGATGACATGATAATGGATTTATTCCAATATTTTGATATCCAAGATGAGTTAATCCTTCGGTTTGAAGACATTATTCTTTCTAACAGGTTTGACGATGTTGAGGATAATTTCCTGTTATATCGTATTTTTGAAGAGTACGGTCATGTGACAAATACGTTTGAAAAGTATATAAAAATAAGAATATTCATTAAAAGACTGTTTAGAATCACAGATGATGGGTATTCATCTGATTCGGTTCGATTTTCACAACAACTTCGACATATTGTTAGGTCTCGACAACCTATGATGATATGATAATGGATTTATTCCAATATTTTGATATCCAAGATGAGTTAATCCTTCGGTTTGAAGACATTATTCTTTCTAACAGGTTTGACGATGTTGAGGATAATTTCCTGTTATATCGTATTTTTGAAGAGTACGGTCATGTGACAAATACGTTTGAAAAGTATATAAAAATAAGAATATTCATTAAAAGACTGTTTAGAATCACAGATGATGGGTATTCATCTGATTCGTTTCGATTTTCACAACAACTTCGACATATTGTTAGGTCTCGACAACCTATGATGATATGATAATGGATTTATTCCAATATTTTGATATCCAAGATGAGTTAATCCTTCGGTTTGAAGACATTATTCTTTCTAACAGGTTTGACGATGTTGAGGATAATTTCCTGTTATATCGTATTTCTGAAGAGTACGGTCATGTGACAAATACGTTTGAAAAGTATATAAAAATAAGAATATTCATTAAAAGACTGTTTAGAATCACAGATGATGGGTATTCATCTGATTCGGTTCGATTTTCACAACAACTTCGACATATTGTTAGGTCTCGACAACCTATGATGACATGATAATGGATTTATTCCAATATTTTGATATCCAAGATGAGTTAATCCTTCGGTTTGAAGACATTATTCTTTCTAACAGGTTTGACGATGTTGAGGATAATTTCCTGTTATATCGTATTTTTGAAGAGTACGGTCATGTGACAAATACGTTTGAAAAGTATATAAAAATAAGAATATTCATTAAAAGACTGTTTAGAATCACAGATGATGGGTATTGTCATGGGCCTTCAACCACCACCCGCCAGTGTCCACGCAGCGCCCACAGCTGGGACAACGATGAAGGGTGGTGGTGCTGATAGCGACCGCGAACTCCGATGGGAACACCGCGAAAGTAGGCCAGTCCCCCTTCCAAAATTATATGAAGTGCAAGGAGTGCAGAAAAATGTTAAAATACAATTTCTGTAAGTGGCAAGAGACCTCATTCTTATTCTGGACGACGTTAATACAGTTCCTAAAAACCGTTTCCCCTCTCGTCCGTGTGATTTCTTTTACCACTTTTAACCACCAAGACCTACTTGGACCTAGATCGTCTCAGTATTCATCTGATTCGGTTCGATTTTCACAACAACTTCGACATATTGTTAGGTCTCGACAACCTATGATGATATGATAATGGATTTATTCCAATATTTTGATATCCAAGATGAGTTAATCCTTCGGTTTGAAGACATTATTCTTTCTAACAGGTTTGACGATGTTGAGGATAATTTCCTGTTATATCGTATTTTTGAAGAGTACGGTCATGTGACAAATACGTTTGAAAAATATATAAAAATAAGAATATTCATTAAAAGACTGTTTAGAATCACAGATGATGGGTATTCATCTGATTCTGTTCGATTTTCACAACAACTTCGACATATTGTTAGGTCTCGACAACCTATGATGATATGATAATGGATTTATTCCAATATTTTGATATCCAAGATGAGTTAATCCTTCGGTTTGAAGACATTATTCTTTCTAACAGGTTTGACGATGTTGAGGATAATTTTCTGTTATATCGTATTTTTGAAGAGTACGGTCATGTGACAAATACGTTTGAAAAGTATATAAAAATAAGAATATTCATTAAAGGACTGTTTAGAATCACAGATGATGGGTATTCATCTGATTCTGTTCGATTTTCACAACAACTTCGACATATTGTTAGGTCTCGACAACCTATGATGATATGATAATGGATTTATTCCAATATTTTGATATCCAAGATGAGTTAATCCTTCGGTTTGAAGACATTATTCTTTCTAACAGGTTTGACGATGTTGAGGATAATTTCCTGTTATATCGTATTTTTGAAGAGTACGGTCATGTGACAAATACGTTTGAAAAGTATATAAAAATAAGAATATTCATTAAAAGACTGTTTAGAATCACAGATGATGGGTATTCATCTGATTCTGTTCGATTTTCACAACAACTTCGACATATTGTTAGGTCTTGACAACCCACACCCACTCCAACTCTATGAACATAAAGTTGTGATGAAAGGTCAAGAAATCCCAATTTCATATCATCTGATCCCCCAAACAGATGAAATAAAAGAATATAAAATAAAGCTAAGATCAGGCAAGAAAATTGAATTGCATATTCAAACTTTAACAAATGGTACAGCCATAATTAATCACACACGCACCAGAAACATTGAGAGTCCTGAGTGTTTAGTGAAAGTGGAGAACCATGAAGCTTACTGCATTGCCATAAATAAGAGTACGACCTTTAACAAAACAATTTTACGAAGAAGTAGCAGATCCAATGGAACCAACTAAGAACAAAAAGAAAAGACAAGTACGGAAGGTGTGGCTAGGCAACCTCCAATCTAAAGTAGACGCTATCATGAAAAACGTCCGCTTAGATCACTTGAATTCAGAAGAATATAAAGCCGTTACAGACTTAATCTACGAATACTCTGACATCTTTTATGATGAAAATGAAAAGTTTAGTGCGACTGATCTTGCTGAACATTACATCAAACTAAAACACGATACTCCACTGCATACCAAATCATATAGGTATCCAGAAGTATACAAAGACGAAGTTAACCGGCAAATACGAGAACTTTTAGAAGACGACGTGATTCAACCATCTAACTCTCCATATAACTCTCCCATTTGGTGTGTTCCAAAAAAGAAAGATGCTTCAGGAATACCAAAAGTGCGCATAGTAATCGACTATCGAAAAATTAACGAATCAACGATACCAGACACATACGATCTCCCAAACATAGAGGACATACTAGCAAAGTTGGGAAATAGTAACTATTATACCACACTAAGTGGTTTCTGGATTTCACCAAGTAAAGATGAATGAGAAAAGTATCCCAGTAACCGCTTTCAGTACTGAAGGTGGAAAATGGGAATTCAAACGAATGCCTTCTGGATTGATTGATGCCCCCGCTACCTTTCAAAGACTAATGGACAATTGTCTTAGAGGGTTACAGAACGAAATATGCGCCGTTTTTATGGATGATGTAATCGTATTGAGTACAAGCCTTCAAGAACATATAGTGAGACTAAAACAAGTATTTGAAAGACTTCGATCGGCAAATCTGAAAATTCAATTAGACAAAACCGAATTCCTACAAAAAGAAATAGCATATCTAGGACACATTATAACACCAGAAGGAATTAAACCAAACCCAGAAAAAATTGAAGCGATAAGAGATTTCAAAATCCCGGAAACTCCTAAAACATTAAAAGGATTTCTCGGACTACTAAGCTACTACAGACGTTTCATTAAAGACCTCGCAAAAATTACCAAACCATTGACACAGTGTTTGAAAAAGGATCAAAAAATTATCATAGAAAACGAAGACTATAAAAAGGCCTTCGAACTTTGTAAAAACCTTTTAATCAACGAACCCGTGTTAAAATACCCAGACTTCAACAAACCATTCATCTTAACGACAGACGCCTCAGGAGTCGCACTTGGCGCCGTCTTGTCGCAAAATATTGACGGAGAAACTCTGTACCTACTGGAAGACAATGATGCTGAGACACTGAATACCGTAAGCGTTAATCTTTTTAGTCACGCTCCGTTTGCTGCTACTGCAGCCAATCACAGTTACATTGATTTTTTTTCATCGAAAGCGCAACCCACGTGCTAAAGGATTATGCTTTGTTGAAGGAGTATGCTTTGTTTTGTTGTTATAGACGCCTGAGGAGGCGTCCTGTCCGTTTTTATTGTTGTTTGCAAGGTTGCTACTAGCATGGCAGAAGCCAAAAAGCCCGCAAGCCAGACCGGAGCTCCATCGTGGCAGGGAAACCCCCGAGCAAGAGATGCTCATTATCAAGCTAGACTACAAAATTTTCTCCAGAAGAAGGAGTCAGCAAACAATAAACCTGTAGGAAACTGGGCTGATGAATTCAATCCCCAAGACATTCAACTTGGAAGATCAGATGCAAAACCCTGGAATCGTGGTGGTAACAATAAGAAGAAGACCCCACAGGCCGCGGATTTCCAGGCCAAAAACGAAAGACTACGAGCCGCTTTATGACATCGGAGGCTGTACAGCGTCATTCCCACTAACTGAAAAGTATTGCATGAATTACGAATTAGGCGGTTTTATCCCCTTAGTTCGTCAAGCCTATGAGGCAATTCGTGAAGTGGACGCTCGCGTCGATAGACAGATGCCGTACTGCATATTTCTCCACCACTGCACAGTTTATCTCAATGCAGTTATCACTGAGAGGATAAAATAACAGGGCGGCAGACCGTTTGGTAATGCAGAACGAGCCCAAGATGTTCTAACCGTCGATGGAACAATCTATCTAGTTCCAGAAGTAGTACAAGAATACATACGTAATATTGGAAAATTTACCTGTACTACTGGCTAAGAGGTATTCATGAACCTCCCAAATATCGCCATCCCAGGATTACCGGGAGTAAATCACGAATCAGGCTTCTTTGGAGCATGTACGCAATTTACATACAATGTGTACGAGTGCTACGTTGCACCAGGCCTAACTGCATGTTATGTCATTGCTACTAGAGAAGAAAATCCTGATTGGGAACCGCTACCAGATGAATTCACACCAGCTGGCGGTATCCCCACCCATAACCTTCTTGGTTATGGACGCCTGAGGAGGCGTCCTGTCCGTTTTCATTGTTGTCTGCAAGGTTGCTACTAGCATGGCAGAAGCCAAAAAGCCCGCAAGCCAGAGCGGAGCTCCATCGTGGCAGGGAAACCCCCGAGCAAGAGATGCTCGTAATCAAGCTAGACTACAAAATTTTCTCCAGAAGAAGGAGTCAGCAAACAATAAACCTGTAGGAAACTGGGCTGATGAATTCAATCCCCAAGACATTCAACTTGGAAGATCAGATGCAAAACCCTGGAATCGTGGTGGTAACAATAAAAAGAAGACCCCACAGGCCGCAGATTTCCAGGCCAAAAACGAAAGCGCTCCTAAAGACGAGCTGCTTTATGACATCGGAGGCTGTACAGCGTCATTCCCACTAACTGAAAAGTATTGCATGAATTACGAATTAGGCGGTTTTATCCCCTTAGTTCGTCAAGCCTATGAGGCAATTCGTGAAGTAGACGCTCGCGTCGATAGACAGATGCCGTACTGCATATTTCTCCACCACTGCACCGTTTATCTCAATGCAGTTATCACTGAGAGGATAAAATAACAGGGCGGCAGACCGTTTGGTAATGCAGAACGAGCCCAAGATGTTCTAACCGTCGATGGAACAATCTATCTAGTTCCAGAAGTAGTACAAGAATACATAGGTAATATTGGAAAATTTACATGTACTACTGGCTAAGAGGTATTCATGAACCTCCCAAATATCGCCATCCCAGGATTACCGGGAGTAAATCACGAATCAGGCTTCTTTGGAGCATGTACGCTATTTACACACAATGTGTACGAGTGCTACGTTGCACCAGGCGTAACTGCACGTTATGTCATTGCTACTAGAGAAGAAAATCCTGATTGGGAACCGCTACCAGATGAAATCACACCAGCTGGCGGTATCCCCACCGATAACCTTCTTGGTTATGAGGTTGTCCAAGACATCAATCCAGAAGCTAGGACTAGGTTAGTTGGAATTAATTTTCGCAACGATGACACCATGGAAGGCAGATTAAGGCAGATTACAGATACAGTGCCTAAAGATCATAAAAAATTGACTTCATTCAATTTCGAGTTGTGGATGAGAAAGGTTCTCTCTTGAATTTTAGAAAGGAAAATATCACGATTGTTTTGGAACTTGTTCGATTGTCAAAAGACTGAATGGGGTTGGACTTTAGTGAAAGATATTATCCGACCACAAGCCCTCGCGAGACCGGTGTCAGCTCTAGATCAATCAGTTCCTGCCATCATCAAAATGTCAAAACTATCACCGGGGAAGTTGCAGAAGAAAAATAAGAAGAAGGGGTTGACTTCGGGAAACATCAAATTTCTTCAAAACTTGGGATACAAAGTGAGACGTTATGGAACCTTTGCTACAAATTACTAAACCTCCAATGGTGGTTGATCTAATCTTCCTTGGTGGGGATCACTTGTCAGGTGCTTGTTGGGTGATCTGGTTCTTGCTCTGTTTGGGGTTTGTGCTTGATTAAGCATCTAGTGAACCACTGTACTTGGGATCTTGAATCCTACAGGGAACGTTTAGGTATACCCTCTACCGACCAAAAGTTGACAGTTCTTAGCGATAATCGGACCAGTTGCTGATGAATAGTGGTATTGGGGACACACTCTTCTCAGTTTTCGACATAAACAGAAGGGGTCTCACCTGGGCTGGCTATAAGTACCTAGGGCCCTTGAACCCACTCCAGAACGGAACTCCCATTAATTACACTGACCAAATAGCGTGTGAACACGACTGGGCGTACAAGACAGCTAACAGACAGACAGACATCAGAAGGGCTGATAGGAAGGCTATTGGTAGTTTTGCGGCAGAAGCTCTTGTAAACGGTACCTACACAGCTGCCATTGGTGCAGTAGGGTTGAGTGCCAAATACTTAGCAGAATCCGTCACCCTCCCCATCTCTGGGAGCCTTCTGTACCCCTCTAGACTGAACAAAACGCAGCTCTAACGCCCTTAACATGTCCAATAACATGAATGTGGCAGAGCAAACAACGAGGGAGGCTGAGGAAAACCGAATTAGGGAGGAGGGGAGGCGTGCTCAAGCACTAAGGAACCTGAGCACATGTCATGCTGATTGTGAGGGGAGGCGGGTGGCCTATGAGTCTGGTACTCGCGATGAGCCTTCCCCCTCCCCCCGTGGCGTCCCCGTTCTGCCTGTGGACCACAATTGCTACGTTTCGGCCACCAGTAACAAACTGAAGTCGAGAATGCCTTCACTGGTGGCATCCGACTTGCCTGGAAACCATGTCCCCTTTGCAGCCAAGAGGGACATGGTATACAAATCATACAACTGTCCCCCCAGATATAAGACCTCCCCCAGGGAGTCAAATCCAATTACGATCGGTAATTTCTGGTTCACTCCAGAACAGCCCGGGAAGCACAAGGACAGGGCTCTGCCCCGTAACTATCCTGCTGTAGGTGGGACGATTGTGAATAGACAGAGAACCAACACCAAGAAGGAGAGGCCCGACATTTCGCCCCCTGATGCACCCGTAGCTGCCGCCTCATATTCTGAGGCCTGTGCTGCTGTGAGGATGCCTGGGGGAGGGGATGTGGAGCTGGACTTGACCTCGACCATCGATTGGTAGAAGGGAATACCCGTCCAGTCGAGGACTGGTCCGCTCCTGGCTCCTCATTCGACTCCAGCGAACACTCAGACATGAAAGAATTTGAGCGACTCTAGTTTGAGGACACTATGATGAGCCGGTTCAACGATTTCTATCAATGGGAACTTAGGAGACAGGCGGGGGACTATGGTGCCCCCGGAAATTCTCAAGCGGATGTTGCTGGTGCCCCCAATTCTCAGGTCAAGGAAAGAGTCCCTGAAAGTATTATGGGGTTGGGGTCCCCCAGCGACAGAGCTATCAGATGGGCGCAAGCTAGGGGGGCACAGCAAGTGTATCCTCTGACTGTTGAGACTAATGATAAGGACATGGACACCAAGGATGCGGGCGATAGCGAGACGCCCGGGGCCACGGTGGTGGAGGTGGTCACCACTCCGGTGAGGGCTGCCACCGCTGCCGGCCTCCCTGGTCCCTCCATTCCTCGGTCGTTCACTCCTGGTGCTGGACCTAAGCCTAAGAAGAGTCAAAGTCTAAGAAAGTCTGCCATAAAGGCGTCAATAATTGACATCGACCAGATTACTTCATCATTGGACATGGAACTTGGGGCCTGGGAGCATTGGACCAGTACCCCAAAGAATATAGGTATCGATTCCTCCTCCAGAGTCGGCGATCTGCTGACTAATCTGAGGAGCAAGGTTATAGACCCCCTCATCAAAGGCTACACTGAGTTGTCCAGCGAGCTGGCACACCACAGGAAGGTGTCCCTGGGCATAAACAGGATCTCGAGCTCGATGGACCACATTGACAGGCTGGTGGAGAAGGTTGAGAGCCTATCTGGTTCTTCTCGGGCTGAGGTGGAGGACGTCAGCAATGTTGCAATCGCTCAGGGGCTTGTTCATTTCGAACAGGCCCTTCTGAGCACAATTGACGCCCTGGCAAGCAAAGTCAACCAAGCCGTCTACAAAACCGATAGGGTTCAGGGCAAGCTGGACAAGGTAATTAGGGAGGATATAGTCAATATTGGCAGAAAGGTTGATGTCCTGAACTATAAGCAGAAGGAAGCTGCTGATAACACCGCTAAGTTACTAGGACAGAAGACTAAACAGTTGACCAAACAGGACAAGAAAGGGGCTACCGAGCTACCGAGTGTCTTCTGACAAGGGAGTGACCAACGCTCCCAACCCAAGTAAAGTAGAGAAGGAGAGAGATAAGACTGCGGGAGGGAAAGGGGCCTCCACAAAGGTGGAGAGCAAGGGAGAAGTAGAAGTTTTGGAAGGTTCAGGCACTGTGTAGCCGCTCCCCCAGAGACCCTCATTCAGGAAGAGGGTTAACTCTCTGGGGGATATTGACCTTCGTGTAGGAAGTTCCGACAATTGGAGGAGAGAGGAGTCGTCGATATTGATGAACCTGGGAGAGATCGACGATTACCAGAACCGCGACGCGAACGTGAAAGTCAAGGATTACATGGGTAGAAGAATTTTGAAGATTAGGGAGGGCCTAATGATGATAAAGGAGGAGTACGATAGAACGGCCACCGTTCTCAGCGGATTGGCAATCGGAGCCTGATTTCTTGGCCAGCCCGTTCTCCGGACTTGACTCCACTAGATTATTTTTTATGGGGTTACCTGAAGAACAAGGTCTACGACGCCTCCCTCCCTCCTATCGCAAGTGCTGCCGAATTGCAACAGCGGATCATCGACGCCTGCGAATCGGTATCTCCGGCATCTACATTCGAGGCAGTCACCACCGAATGGGATCGTCGAGCTGCCGCCTGTTTGGAGGACGACGGCAGTCCATTTGAACGACTACTGTGAACGATTTATTTTCTTAATTTTTTTCTTTTATTCTTTTTTAAAAAAGAAGGAATTGTTTTTGTTGCATTTTAGCAGAAAAATTATCGAGGAGTTTTTCTTTTATTCTTTTTTAAAAAGAAGGAATTTTTTTGTTGTATTTTAGCAGAAAAATTATCGAGGAGTGTGATTTATTTTTAAGCCCGCCTTAGCCGGTCCCAAGCCCGGGATGCGAAAGGGCGAGGGAAAATAAATCTACTGCCAAAGTTGATACTTCGGAAAAACTGTAATATTTCACCAAAAGATTAAGCTTATAAAATCGAAAAAACTGAGCTAAATCTAAAAACTGACAGCACCACGTGAATCAGCGCTGAAAAACAATGTAAAGTCATGTGCCACACTTGGGGTTTACCATAATCCATGTTTTGCGCAATTTTGATGACTTTAGCAACTTTAAACGCTCCTGGCGCCCGTTTCGCGCAGTGGGGAAAAAAAAGTTGTCGAAGTAAAATGTTCATGAAATTTGATGTAGAATGCGAATCTGCAATAAAAATTGGGGGGTTCTGGGGACATGTCAGCCACTATTACAGAACGCCCCAACCAGCTATAATACTGCGATGTGGCTGGTCCGTTACCAAGGACGAAAAGTCAAAATATCTATATTTTGATAGCAGTAGACGGGTTCTCAAGGTTCTCCTTTTTCATGCCAATGAAAAAAAATAATTCCGAAACTATAATCAAAACACTACAAACAAATGTTTTTAGTAAGTTCGGTTATTATAAATACATGTGCACCGACAACCATTCAGTGTTTCGGTCACATACATTCAACAATTTCCTCATCTGCCATGGGATGAGCATGAAGCCAACACATGTACACTATCCAAATCCCAATTTTGCGGAAAGACAGATCAAAACATTGAAGGCTGCCCTAACATCATACCATGCAGATGACCATACACAATGGGACACCAACCTGGAGTACCTGCAACTAGGCTTCAACTCGGTCAAACACACCAGCCATGGTTACACACCGGCAAGGTTGTTTTTAGGCCGAGAGACTCCAACCCCCATCCAATTGGTATGGGGGATACAACCCATTGAGGAGTATCCGACAACGGACCAACAACGGTTATGGGAACAGGCATGTACCAACCTGCAACGGGCGATGGATAGACAAAAAAAATATTACGACCAACGTCACACCCCGCATACGTTTCAAGAAGGAGATCAGGTACTGATCCACCAGTACATACTGAGCTCCAAGGTAAACAAGGTAAATGCCAAGCTGACTTACCGATATAGTGCGCCATATATCATAGATAAGGCATTATCTCCAGTCACTTATCGACTTTCAGCACCACTGATCAGAATGACATCAAGACCCAACATGTCAGTCAGTTAAAACCCTTCCCAGCTGACACTGAACAAACACGAAACAACACACCAGCTAGCATGTCCACAGTGTCCCAATCAAACACTAACACCCGTCTGCACCTTTCTGCCCGAGCAACAGGATATGGACAGCGACGACTCGAGGCAAAGTCAGGACGACATCCAAGACGCCCAGACGGAAGTCCAGGCGATGCAGGACCTGGAGCGGGAGGGCGGCCGCCAAACCGCCACCCGCCAGTCCACTGCGTCCGACCCCCCACCCGGTCCATCAGGGCAACAAGCGGCCCCACCCGACACCCAGGCCGCCACCGCCGCCGCCGGCCTGCTACGGGCCATAGTCGACACACAGGTCAGGGAGGAGCTAAGGCAGTTGGCCAACGAGCACCGCCCACCACTGCCGGGGAGGCGCCGCGCGAACTGCCGCCGACAACGCGCCGGACGCCGCGGCCTACCCTACTACATCGAGGCGCTGCGGGCCTACCGCAAAATGCTCAGGGCGAGGCCCCGAGCGCCACGAGGAAGACGAAGGGGGGGCCAGTCCCGAACCCCGTACCACTGGGAACACCCCCAAAACGAACAAAATGAATAAGTAAAAAAAAAAAAGTCTGCTCCTGAGAGCAGGTCAGTGGTGGACCGCGCTCTACTCCTCTGATGGGTGGGGACGCGGAACGGCAGGAGTCTTCAGTCTCTTCCCGGTTTCCATCTGAGTAAGTAGATTTTCATATCTTGTGCGATTTCCTTTTCTTTCGATCTCCACAACCCTATCATTTTCATTTCGGACCAATATACGATTAAAGAACTAATCTATATTAAAAATACTCCGTCTTGTCTTTGACTATACCCAATTTTTCGCTACCAATTAAGTTACTAATAACTAAATTGAATCTTGGGTAGGATTAGTAGTCGTTAATATTCAGAGAATATTAATAACTCTATTTCAATTTGAAAAAACAAAGTTGGTGCGCGCAGCGCGCATTTTCGCGCATGCGCGACGCTTCAAACTGCAATTTTTGAATTCTTTCCAAAAAAATAAGGGGAGGTTACTTCGACAAGTTTTTCGATTTCTCCACAACCAACGAAATTGAAAGGGTGGTACGTTCATTAAGGACCACCCTGTGAACCCCCTATAAGATCAAGAACACAAAAAGCGTTATAAATGTTTTGAACCAGGATGATTTTTGTTTCAAATACGCAATTCTTGGCGCATTTACATCACCAGCTCAGGTTAATATAAATCGTCCTCAATTTTATCACAGTATTCATCACAACCTCAATTTTTCTGATATTGAATTTCCTGTCAACAAACACAGCATTTCAATTTTTGAAAGAGGGAACAATGCTAGTGTTAACCTCTATGCCCTGGATGACAATAATGACGTGTACCCATATAGGATATCTCCTCTTTTAAAAAAAGTACCGCAGCACTTCAATCTGCTGTACTTGAAAAATGGGGAGAAAAATTCGCATTATTGTTATATTCGGAGTTTATCTAGACTACTGAAAAAACAGATTACTGGACACAAAACACATATTGAGATATGTGAACGGTGTTTTAAAACATACCAGGGCGATGACGCTAAAAACAAACTACTCATCCACGAGGAAATTTGTGGGAATTTGACTTCATGTCGATACTATTTCCCAGAGAAATCCTTCGTAAAATTTGAGAACATAAATATCTTTCATCCGTACCCATAGTAATTTAGGCTGATATCGAGTGTCTTCTGAAACCCCTTACTGCATCCATACAGCCAAACAATGAACAGGGAGGTCAGTCATGGACTATCAACTGAGATGTTCACATTCCAACTTGTGCTGGTATGTATATTAAATCATATTATCCTAACTTATTTGAAGATAGAGCCAAGCAGAATGAAGCAGCTTCATGTGAAATTTGCCTTAAGAATTTTTCAGAAATGAACGTGCAGAAGGTGGCTGACCATGACCACTTAAGTGGTTCCTTCAGATTTTGTCTTTGCAGAGATTGCAAATTACAACTGATGCTACTTTCATTCATTCCAATATATTTTCACAATTTTTGTGGGTATGATGGCCATTTTATAGTGAAAAAGTTGCATATAGATGATGGGGCTATTGACGTTCTAGCCAAATCATCAGAGAATTACATCAGCTTCACTGAGCAATGCAACATTAAAGCCAGATTCCTTGATTCCTTCCGTTTTCTTTCAGCAAGCCTTTCAAAATTAGTTGAAACCTCCAATGATTTCCCTGAACTGTCTGGACATTTCCCAAATAATGCTGATAGTCATCTGTTGTTGCGAAAAGGGGTCTACCCGTACAACTATATTAAAATTAGGGATATTTTAAGAGAAACAGCTCAGCTCGGCTGTAGTTCGTTATCCGCCCCCATTTTGTTCTCTCTTTTGCAAGCACACCCGACCTCCTTTTTCAATTTTTGAGGAGTGTTCCGTAAACTAGATTTCATGTACTGTATGAATAATATACCGCACATATGTTTTCAAATACTCCAAGCAATGAAACTAGACATTGAAAAAAGTGGGGGGCGTATACCGAACTATTTCCCTAGAGAAAAAGTTCGATAACCGCCCCCACGACCGAATTGCATTGATTCGGCCTGGGACGTTTTCTTGGGAGAGAGAACTGGTGAGGCAGAGAATAACTTTGATCGAAAGTTAAGAGGTTGAGATGCGATGCTCATAAATAAAATAAAAACGATGTTGACTGTAGCGGTGAAATCACTTCCGACTGTAGGTCAACGTTCGAGAAGCGATAGGGTGAGTCGCGAATTTTTGTGGAGGAGATGTGTGAAGTCAATGGGCATTTTTTGGACTACATCAAGAATTTGTATGACCCAACCATAGAATAATACAACACCACAATATGTGTCAGACGTAATAATCATATTAATAAATGAATTATTTAAACCAAAAATGTTGTGTTTTCCATTATTAACTATGTGGGGGCGCATACCGAACTTTTTCACTAGAGAAATAGTTCGGTATTCGCCCCCACTTTTTTCAACACCTAATTTCCCAATCTTAACCAATCGAAAATTATAATTCGTCACGATTGTGCTCAAGAAGATGAAATCTAGTTTACGGAACACTCCTCAAAAAATGAAAAAGGTGGTCGGGTGTGCTTGCAAAAGAGAGAACAAAATGGGGGCGGATAACGAACTACACCCGAAATGTTTGGAATCATTTCAAAATTGAAAATTTGATGCAGTATACAGAGTTATATTTAAAATCTGACATTCTTTTGCTTGCCGATGTTTATGAAAATTACCGTAAAATCTGTCGTATTCACTACGGAATTGATCCCGCGTGGCATTTCACATCCCCTGGCTTCTTTTGGGATGCTATGCTGAAGAAAACTGGGGTAAAGCTTGAAATTCTAAAGGATATAGATATGCTTCAAATGGTAGAAACAGGAATCAGAGGAGGAATTACACAATGTGTTCAAAGGCACGCAGTCGCTAACAATCCTCTGATTCGAGAAACGTTTGACCCATCGAAACCCACGAACCATATAATTTATCTCGATGTTAACAACTTTCAACATTCACCTCATTAGACATTGCAGTAATGACAACATTCCACCTTTTCACCTCATTAAAAAAAAATCCCGCTCATTGGAAAGTCAATTACCCAAATATTGGAAAGTGCAAAACACCATTAGGACTAATTGTATAAAAGCCTATGTCATTGTAGTAAGTACCTTCACCGTCTTTATGCATGTCAAGTACTGCTCCTTGTTAGTGGCTTAAGTTCTGAAGTTTACCGTAAAACCGGGTGAGATTGTGACTGTATGGGCGAGATTGTGACAAGCTACCCATTGGCGATTTTAGCGCTTTTTAAAAGGGAAAGGATAATGGAACCTTCCTGAAAACTTTTTTTTTCGTTTGAGTGAATGTTTATGTTGGTTGTACTGGGCGGGTATCACTGTTTCTAGAGGTAACACTGGTTTTAGTGAGGTTATTCTGTTTTCGTCAAATGGTGCAACGTGAAGGAGCCTGCTGTAGTCTCATCTGGGCAGAAAAAACTGTGAATATTCCATCCCTGGTAAGTACCGTAGTAAATTAAAATATTATCGAGGATCATTCATGTGAAGGCACTTGATTCTATCTTGATTTGTTTAGATTTTATGATACGATTTGTAAGAAATGAGAAATCAGCTGGGTGAGATTGTGACAACGTGTCACAATGTCACCCTCCAAAGTACCCACTCATTCTTATCATTGTTAGCTGATAGCCTTGGTCGGGTGACATTGTGACTAGCCATTTTCATTGTTTTTGGATGATTTTAAACATTTTTATGTCGTTGCAGCAATGGGTAAATACAAGAAAAAAGTTGGGGGACGGCCTTACCGTAACTGGACTGATGAAACAAGAGATAAAGCTGTAGAGGAGATACGGAGCAGAAAACTAACCTATCGTGAAGCTGAAGAAAGGTGCATGTTCCATGTTGACTTTTTTACAAAATTATCGTCGTTTTACCTATGCGTTTTATTATTTTAATTTGGTATCTTTGCTCATTATAGGTATGGGATCCACCGAAATACCCTTTTTAATGCAGTAAAAGGCAAGGTGTCTAAATTTTTTGGCGGCCAAACTGTTTTCTCCAAGGAAGAGGAGGAAGTAATTGTATCTCATCTGATCATTCTGGGGAACTTTGGGTTCCCTCTATCCAAATTTGAACTGAGGATGTATGTCAAGGAGTACCTACGTCGATTGGATCGAAAAGTGCCACAATTCAAAGACAACTACATGCCAGGTAAGGACTGGGCACAACTTTTCCTGGAAAGACATAGCAAACAACTGAGTCAGCGATTTTCACAGAGCATCTCTCGTCTTCGCGCTGGTCTTAATCGTGATGTAATTTGTGATTTTTTTAACCACTTAGAGAAAGAACTTGATGGAATTCCAAACGAGAACGTTTGGAACTACGATGAAACTAACTTACAAGACGATCCTGGTTCAAAGAAAGTAATAGTGAGACGTGGAACCAAACACCCAGAGATAATTACAAACGCAACGAAGGTGTCGTTTTCTGCAATGCTTTGTGGTAGTGCTGCAGGCCGATTGGCTCCTCTTTATGTAACTTATAAAGCAGAGAACATATATCCTGAGTGGATGTTAGGAGCCCCAGCTCAAACCCGTTTCGGTCGTTCAAAAAGTGGGTGGTTCGACAGCGCAGTGTTTGAAGACTGGTTCGAGTTTTTAATGCTCCCTATTTTAAGAAGGTTGGATGGAACCAAATTACTCATTGGGGACAACCTGAGCTCGCATTTGAATAGCAGGGTAATAGAATTATGCGAGAAAAACAACATTCGGTTCATCGCTTTACCCCCCAACTCCACACACTTAATGCAGCCACTGGATGTAGCTTTTTTCAGACCCTTAAAATATGCTTGGAGATCAGTAATCAGTGAATGGAAGCAAACATCAGAAGGTAGACGGATGGCATCCCTTCCCAAAACCACGTTTCCCCATTTACTGAGCCAACTGATGGGTGCTATACAACCAAAAGTCAGTCAAAATTTAATGTCAGGATTTCGTGCAACAGGAATCTTCCCTCTGAATAGAGAGAATGTCTTAAAAAAACTATGTGACGCAGAAACGGCAGCACAAGTTGATCATGTAGCTAACGTAAGTGCCTCATTCCTGGAACAAATACAAACCAAGAGAAATGAAATCTGCACTATAAGTGGTAGAACCAGAACAAAGAAAGTTAATGTCCCTTCAGGGAGAGGTATAACCATGAGTGACTTACCAACTGAACAGCCATCTACATCTACGAATCGTAGAGCGAAAAAATCAAATAAACGTCCTATGCAGGAAGGGAAGTCTGCAGTGAAAGGGAAGATGAGACGTGTTACAAGAAATGAGGTAGTCACTTCAAGTTCTGAGGACAGTGATGAAGACATCCCATACGCTGAAAGTGATCATAGTCGTACCTCACTTGCTGATCTTCTCAGAGATGACCCACATGAACAACTACTAGATATAGAGAACATGGACACCATTCTTCTCGAGGAGGAAGAAAATCTAGCTGTGAGCACCAATCGTGACGATATCGAAATTCGTGTCATTGAAGTACCAAACATTTCTCAAGAAGAAAATGAACAGAAGACTAGTGACATTCCAAAATCTGGTGACTATGTGGCAGTTATGTATGGCAGAAGTTTATACCCAGGAAAGATGATGATGGATTTCGACAGCGACGGAGACGCGAAAGTGTCAGCTATGACCAAAGTGGGAAAACATTGGAAGTGGCCTGAAAAACCAGACATGGTTTGGTACAACAAAAGAAAAGTACTGCGAGTCATTGGTGCACCAAACCCAGTTGGGGGAGGTGTGTTTTTAGTTGATATGAAACCATAGAATTGGAAACAAAGTTCCAACAGTTTAATTTTTCTTTATTAATTTAAAGATTTCATTTTAAGGAATGTTGTCAACGAAGAACCTATCTAGTTTTTAATAATTTTAGTAACTGATTCGGGTACCTACCTACCTACCTAGTCAAGTAGGTAGCTACTTAATTCTGATTCATTTTACCTTGTACTCAGTTCCTCTTCAAATGAAGAATTTTATGAGTTACCTATCTACTTAAATATTTCAATTTTTGAGTTTAACTTGAACCTACTCAATTCCTCTTCAAATTCAGCAGATTTTCCTGTGATTTTCTTCTCAATTTATAAGTTTAGTCCACTCCTAGTTTTTTCATAATGTCGGTTCCTACATTAAGTGCCTTATAAATTTGTATTTTCTTTGTATTTTATAATGAACATTGTTCAGCGATCTCAAGAATACACTTTATACCATGTTTTACAACTGAAATTGTTTTAATTCTCCTCTCAACTGAAAAAAATTACTAAAAATACTAGTTTTGAGTGCAATACAACTTTTTTAAAGCATGCAGAAGATAGTGGGATACACTCAAGCGGGTGAGAATGTGATTTGGGTGCTCTAACAATTCATTTTAATGCACAGAAGGCTCTGTCACAATCTCACCCGACATGCGAGGGCGAGAATGTGACAACTAAAAATCGTTCTACCTCCTCCCCAGATCAATCTAAAAAATGTTTAATGCTATTATGTAAGAGGTGAGATGTTGCTCTTAAGTATAGTAAACATTTCATCTCGATATTCGCGAATTAACTGGCCTTGGCAGATGGAAAACCTCAAAACTTGTCACAATCTCACCCGGTTTTACGGTATATCTTGAATTTGTGAATAGTTGTGTTTTCCGAATAAAACTTTTTAAAAAGTCCCAACCGAACACTCATTTCATTTCTGGCGCCCGAACAGGGACTGTTTTGGCCATTGTTTATATTATGGCTTTTGATGTTTGACCTGGGAGAGCTGCGATCCAGTAGAGTAGGGAGACGTATCTCTCAGCGACCAGGCAGTCAGTCCAAGTTAGAACCGCCTCCCAATCAGTAACCCCGTCAAGTCGCTTTTGTTTGCGTAATATTTCGCTTTTAATGATTTAAATTGGCAAATTAAACCTTCACAAATAGTTGCATTGAAGTCCCGTCCTCTGCGTCTCCCGGCCGGGATCGTCTGAAGCCTCAGCAGCAGCAGTGAGTAACCTCAAGTATATTAATTTGCCAATATTAAATATTGGCAGATTTAAGATATTAAAATTTGATTTAAGATATTAAAAGATTTAAGATGTTAAAATAGTTGTTAAGTCCCAAATCACTGTCACAGTCACTGACACAGTCCCTGAACGCGCTTGCCAAACTTCCCGCAAAATAATGAAGGGGATAAAATCTGGGCGCTCAAAATTTAACAGTAAAAAAAGAAATTTTCTTTTTTTACTGTTAAATTTTGAGCGCCCAGATTTTATCCCCTTCATTATTTTACGGGAAGTTTGGCAAGCGCGTTTAGGGACTGTGTCAGTGACTGTGACAGTGATTTGGGACTTAACAACTAAACGTTCGCAAAATTCAAATTTTATCGGAACTCGCCATCATGGTTCAAACTTGGAAGAAGAGACTTCATCCCTACTGCTGTGACCAGTTGTCCCAGGTTAGTCGAGAGTTTTCACTTCATTCATCCAAGATCTTCGGTCAGAACCTGATTCTTCACTCCAAGACCAAGGGGAAACTTCGAGGTTACTTCGACAAGTTTTTTGATTTCTCCACAACCAACGAAATTGAAAGGGTGGTACGTTTATTAAGGACCACCCTGTATAGGGGACACAGACTCGGGGAAAAACCCCAAGTACAAATCGATCATCTTAAAGTGGCCAAAGCGATATGGCGATATAATCGAAGAAATTATACAAAACTATGTAGGAAAGGATTCAATACAGTAAACACGTGTTGATCCCCAGAAGTTCAGAGGAGTTTTTGTTAGATTTAAGAAAACGTTGTCATGAGTGTGATAACTCCATTGTTACCGGTCAATTCATTTCTAGATGTGATTTTTGTGATAACGTATTGACAAAATTAGTCATTTAATGAAATAGACGAAGCGTTGGAAAACAATTATTCTTCACAAATTTGTGATAGCATAATGTAGCCTATAGATCCATTAAATTCAATAATTGTTTCCCATTGCTCATAATCTGAATAAATGTTAGGTAGGTTTAATCATAATAAACCTATTGTGGTAGGCAGTGTTAGCTAGTATTAAGTTGTATAGTTAGTTAGGATTAGAGTTAGTTCCTAATTGTAAGTTTCTTTGTCGACGGCGAGCTGTCACTGATTATTGCTGACTCCAACGTTGTTTGTTGTCTCCAACGCCTTCAGCGCATTCTCAGCATTGATGTTTGCTGTAAGGTCAGGAGTCTGATTATATAAACCGGCGGGACTCCGAGTCAATCAGTCAGTTCTATCGTGAAGTCCGTCGCCGTAATGCTGTAAGTTGAACAATAACACATTTCCCCAAGCCATAAACCCTTGCTTACGATTCATTTCGATCATCCTGAAAGTCTATTCCTCACCGCCAACTTGGGATACGACATAAATTGGTGTCAGAAGTGGGATTTTCTCTTCAAATCAATTTGCAAACATCCATCAACTTTTTCAAATTGAAGAACATCGTCGTCGTTATTGGACCTGGCCAGTCGAATTCGCGATAATTTTCGTTCATTTTGAGAGAAAAAGCTAACGGGAAACGAAACTTCGGCATACAAGGGCGACTCCTACGTTCCGAGCGGCTCCGAGAAAACAAATTTTGTTAGAGGACTTCTTGTACAAAAGAAGAAACTGAGTTTCGGCGCGCAGAAATCCAGTCTACCTTCTTACTTCACTCAACCTGATTCTACCTCCGTCATACCAAATTTGACCAACCCCTTCGGATTTTGAGAACAACATTTTGGCTTCATCTTCGAAATGCAAGCTCCCTTCACACCAAAGTTCTTCGTCGACTGCCCCCAACTGAGGACATCTAAGAATACATCCTATACTGGAGCTCGGGACAGGATTTCCACCCTTGATTCATGGATTAAGAAGATGCAACTCACGTGACCACCGGATTGCCGACACGCCTAATTGTTAGATTGGATTCCGACTAGCAAGAATATCAACATCAATTCCCTGGCCCCAATTAATCACAACCAGGCACTTCATGCACCAATGAGGGTCAAAAGTAGTCGTTTCATTCATTAAGTAGTTTCATTCATTTTGGGACACCAGGTTTTTTCACCCATCTCTCTCGCTGGGCACAGTCTATTCCAATAATACACATTTTACTTTTGAGCCATTCTGGAATGCCATTATTTTATTTTCAACTCATTATTTTATGCAATGGACTTGTGCGGACAGCGGCCGGGAACGGTTTTCTCCTGGTGATACACCCTCCAAATTCTGCTGTGAACGTCTTCCCCAAACAGTGGCCTCAAATTTTTTCGCCGGTGGGGGAGTGTGATATGAACTTATCACGGATGACCTTGAAGGGTAAGAGACGATGTGGGGAAGGGAGTAGGACTTTCTTTCTTCTCCCCGTAGCCCTCGTAGATCGAACACGGCGACTCTCTCTCTCTTTTTGACTTTCCCTCACACCGTCTCACCCTAGCCCCGGTAAGCAAGTATTATTTCAATTATATCCTCCTTCTCCCGTGAATGGTGTATTGATATTATTTCTACCCTACCTTCAGTATTCCCACGTCATATGGTCATTTTCTTGGATCTGGACCACCCTCTAGAACTTCACCCCAAGAAGAAGACGATTGCCCATCACCCACCTATCAACATCTCCTGGACTTCACTGGAATCACCGTCCTTGGCTCCCTCGAATTCAACCTCATCCGAACCCAGCTAAGAGACGATCAGCCAGCTACGCTACATTTCTTAACGTAAGTTCAACTTTGACAAACCTCTTGCGCTTAGTCCTCAAGTGTCAGGAAGGAAGAAGACAAAATAATCTTAAACACTAAGATCAAAACTAAGATTCTTTCATAATCTTGAATCTATCTTTCGTGTTCAATTGTGCAACGTGACTAAACGCCAGTCACACGTCAATTTTTCACTAGGTGCAACTTTCAATCCTTGCTCTTCCTCACAAGACATTTCATATAAACTTCATATATTAAATATGTTTAATGCCAGTCACTCGTTCTATGGTTAGTAACAACACCACTTCCATCACCCCAACTACCTCTACAAACACTGTCAATCCAAGTAACCTAGTTACTGCCCCAGGAACTACTTCTTCAACCACAGACCCTATCTTAATCCCTCGAAAGCGAGTTATGTCTCTTAACGCATTAGAAAAATTAGAACATTTACATTAGAAAAACAGCTCCGACCTTTTGATGGTAATGAGGGAAAACTGAGTGAATTCATAGCGACTTGCGAAACTACCCTCAAATTAGTAGACCCATTGGAAAAGAACATCCTTTTCGAATTAATAAAATTAAAACTAACTGATCGAGCCTATCAAGCCACTAAATTTAGAGAATTTTCTACTTTTGCCGAATTGAAAAAACACCTCACCGAATTATTTGGTGAAAAACAATCTCGTCAACGGTTAGAGACATTATTTTACTCTGCTCGTCAAAGTCAAAACGAGAGTGTCTTGCAATTCTCAGAACGCGTAGAGGGAAATCTATACAAATTGATAGAATGTGTGACTCCCACCCTAGACTCCGGTTATCGGTCTACGCACGAACAACAACTTAGAATCCAAGCAAAAAATATATTCATAGGTGGATTACGGGAAAATTTGTGTCTACTGTTGAAGGCACGTAATCCCGACACCCTAGAGGAAGCGATAGGACTAGCCATTACTGAGGATCGCGAATTAACCTAAAGGAGGGATATGTTCAACCAACCTCCAAGAATTAATTCGAATCTTGGAAACTATAAACCAAATTATCCCAACAATGGGAATCACAGGGGTAACGTTCAGAGCAAACCTAATCTCGGATATAGGCAAAATATAAATCAATCCAATAACCCCAACAGTTACCAGAATAAGGGAAATTTTAATCAACCTTCTACAAGGAAGATTCCATTCTCAGAATGGGAACGGAAAACAAAACTCTAATCCTCACAGAACTAAATATGACGAAAATGCCTTTTGCACCTTCTGTAAAATCAAAGGGCATGATTTGTTAATTTGCAGATCCAAAAAACGAGCCGAAACTATTGCCGCAAATTCGTATTCTTTAAACTCGCAACAGGTCTCGGAGACCCGCCAGACGAATTAATTTTTCGTGTCTCCCCCGAGGCCATAGGCATAAGCCTAACCCCTGGTAATATTAGAGTTATACAGGCAACTATAAAAACCAAACTCCGGACATTTATTTTAGATAGTGGATCAGACTGTCCCTTACGGGGGACCGACTGTGACCCGTTGCAGGGTAAACTACAAATCAGCAGCTGCAGATACACTGAAGAAGACGACTCCGGGAGCACTGAGGACCTCTCGTTAAGGACAAGACAGCAACTGACGTAAGGAGTGCACGCCTTCGCCAGAGACTTCACACACGAACTACGTCAAACATGTGCAACCTCGCAGAAGGTGTTGGCATCCTTTTAGTCCTAACGAGTATTATAAATGTCGCTAGATCATCTTACAATGTGTCGCTGATAGAAAATAGGCCAGGATTGCACTTTGAACGGATAGGTTCTTTGGAGTTCTACCAATCCGAATGGAGATTAGTCACTTTTATTTCATTGGATCTACTAGATAAAGAGTACAGCTTGATAGATCAAAAATTGTCGGAGTTAGAGAAGGCATGCATGCACAAAAATCTCGGATACAATAGGTAACTATTTCATAAATTTTACCTTGTGCACTAACGATGCAACTATGCTGAGAATTAATTTAAAGGAAGTGGAGCGGTACCGGCTCACAATTACCAGCCTCGTAGGACATAAGCCCTCTGAGGATAACCGGTCCAAGAGAGGACTATTCAATTTTATAGGTTCCGTACAAAAAGTACTTTTTGGTACATTGGATGCAACTGATGGAGAAGTCATTAACGATAATATAAACCAATTAACCGAAAATTCAAAGGATTCCCTAAGCTTGATTTCAGACCAAACACAAATAGTGCGTACTACAATAGAAAAATTCAACCAAACTATTGCAAAGATAGAAGAAAACGAACATCTTCTGTCTGAAGGAATTGGCGAATTGAGTAAATTATCAAATAAATTGAACATTAACGTTAGTCGTCTGGAAGTAGAGCAACTGATTGAGGAATGTGCTAACCGAATAATGTACTTGATCAGTAAATACCGAAGCGAGGTGGAAATCGTTATAGATGCCATTTTATTCGCTAAGCTAGGTGCACTACACCCCCAAATAATTAGCTCTCTGGAAATTGTATCCGCCTTGAAGGAAGCTTTACCACACATACCTAAGGAAGTAAAATTCCCCGTATCATTGAATGAGGGAGAAGCACACAGTTTCCTGGATATGTTGAGGATCACTGTATATTATACAGGAGGAAAGTTAATTTTCCTGATGCATTTTCCATTAGTCGGATCCCCAACATTTGACTATTATCATGTCATACCCCTACCAATAAGGGTGGAAAATAATACCTTTTCCTACATCAAACCAGAGCAGGACTACTTTATGACCAGCACCACAAGAAAGCTGTTTTCCATGATATCAGATTACGAGTTATCTTCTTGCTATCATCTGGATGAAGATCATAAGGTCATATGTCAATCAAAGCACCCCTTGATGTCAGTGGGCGTCTCTCATTTATGCGAAGCTACTATGTTCTTTTCCGCAAAAATTGCGCCCCCTACTTGCGACATCAGACTAATCAACTTAAACTCTCCTGTTTGGCAGCACTTAGAGTTGGCCAACCAGTGGATTTACATTTCACCATCCATGACCACATTGACAGTTAGATGTGAAAAATCAGGAACAACTAAAGACGTCCCGTTAATAGGTGTCGGGAGAATAAGCCTGGATGTGGATTGCGTGGGGCATGGACCGGATATGGTACTGATACCCCGCCAATCACTAGTAAGCAGCATAGCTAATGAATTTATCCCCGAACTAAACCTAACGCTAACCAGCGATGAACTAGATCAGATTAGAACAGTAAATCTGTCAAATTGGCCAATTCCAACACAAATAAAATTAAATTCACTAAAAATACCGGATCTTGAGTTAGCCAGTTTTAGACTAGCAGAAATCAGCAAACGTGCTGAAGACATAAGATTTCGAACTAGCGTAAAAACCAGAACCGATTACACTATTATTGTTCTAATTGCGCTGGCAGCAATAGTTTTTGGGCTAGTAGCATGGAAGTTTAGACTTTTATGTTTTGCAAAGAAATCTCAAGAGCAAGCTGGGACCACAATAAATTTTAACAAGGAGAACGAAAGGATAGTACTAGTGCCTCCTCCATCATGCATACCAATCGACCAATTAAATCATTGTACTATTAGCGAAATAACTGACAATCCTGTGCCCTTGCAGCGATCACAACGAAATCAATAATAAGCGACGTATACCATTCAAATAACTATGAAATGCTATTAAAAATGAACTTAGAATGAATTGTTATGAAACTTTTAATTATGAAATGCTAGCGAAGATAAATATGAAATGAATTAGGAAGAATGAAGAATGAATTGTATTGTAAAATTAGAAATGAATTGTAAAGTTGAAAATGTATTATCATAAAATGAATTGAAATATGAGACAAATAAAGATGAATGTGAGAATCAATTAGATGCCCCGAATTTCTTCAAAAGGAGGGAAGCCCAATATCTTGCTTATAATATATATTGGAAGCATAGGAAGAAACCTAGATGCCCCGAATTTCTTCAAAAGGAGGGAAGCGCAATCATTTGCATACTGATTGTAAGCATAGTGAAGCTAATGAATCTTTACTAGAAGCCGGACACGTGTTGTAAATATAGTTAAGAGATAAATTTTTTTTCGGGAACTTATTAAATATTGTTGGTATGAACTTATTAAAGAATGTGTGCAATGAACGTATAAAAACTGTTTGCTATGAAAATATTGTTTTACTATGAAAATTATCACTGTTGTGATGATATTATAAGAATTATTACTATGAATGATTACACTTATATGAAGTATTGTGAAGTATTACGAAATATTGTATTATGAAATACTATATTATTTTTTTTTTTGTTTTGAATGAAGTACTATTTTTTTGTATTACTATGAAATACTATTTTGGGTATTATTGTGAAATATTTTTTTTTGTTTTTTGAGCACGAGTGTACGTACAAATTATTAGCAGAATTCTATTTTTACTGATGTTACGTAGAACAGTTCTAGGTTGGTCGAACAGTCTAGTTTTTTTTGTGTCACTTTCGCTTTCGATTTGTCGAAATTTCCAATGTCTTGTAAATTTCTTTTTCTGATAGGGGAGGTGTGATATCCCTTGGATATCCGCCCTCTGGGTATTTTTCCACTGATCATGCAACAGTTGTGCAACTTGTTTTCCCGACCGTCTCGGAATTCAGCCTTGGGACGGCGAGTAGGCAGACAAACAATATTGTAAAATAACAAACCATTAGATAGTATACATACACCCGAATTAAGGATACGAAAGTCAGTCTCTCTTCAGTGTATGTCATACGTCTAGTCTCCTCGCCATTCGTAAGTCTGCGTATTTATCACACCTCGTCACTCTGCCACTTTGTGCTGTGAATTTATACTCAAGAACGTCACTCTGCTCAATTCAATAAACCCTTGCGACACTATAAGTACTCTCAATCATTTCTCATTATCCCCGATATCACACCCGACATAATTGATCGGAGACTTATTTTTCCTAGCTGGGACATGGTACACCCCATTCTAGAAACCTTGACGGGCGTTTCGTCGAGAAGCCTGGTCATTAAACCAGAAGAGCGCTTAGTATATAAAAGCACAGAATGTAGGAACTTAGTAACTGTAAGCTTGTAATGGAAAACATAATGTTTTTGTATTGGTATCACAATATTTATTTTTTTGTTGTTTGTAAAAAGCGCTGGATCCACAATAAAGGTTCTCCCATTTTTGGATCAGTGGCTTTCAACGTAATTGATGTTTTGTATTCGACACTCCTTTTCCATTAGCAGTGTCTCATCTTATGGAGGGGACGTGTCATATGCTTAATTCAGTATTAATTCGGTATGACCTTAGGGAAACTTTCCATGTTATTCAACTCTGAGACGACCCTCAGTCGCCTGCTACTGTTTACGTGTTTACCAAAACTCTATCTTGTTGTCTCCAACGCCTTCAGCGCATTCTCAGCATTGATGTTTGCTGTAAGGTCAGGAGTCTGATTATATAAACCGGCGGGACTCCGAGTCAATCAGTCAGCTCTATCGTGGAGTCCGTCGCCGTATTGCTGTAAGTTGAACAATAACACATTTCCCTAAGCCATAAACCCTTGCTTACGATTCATTTCGATCATCCTGAAAGTCTATTCCTCACCGCCAACTTGGGATACGACATCACATTACCGTTACATGTAAAACTGTGTAGGTCTTTCTGACTCATGATTACCATCAATGAGGTACTGCTCCCTAGTCTTTCTGACTCATGATTACCATCACTGGGATACTGCTCACAGGTATTTTTGACTCATGGTTACTTTTGCTATCCTTGGACCTATGGGTCAATTTCACTTCTGATTACCAACCATAGGCAGCCTATACCTAGAAGAGAAGTGCGAGCAAATCTGATGAGTTTTTCCTTGTATTCCAGGTACGGAACAATGACCCGGAGGAGTTTCATGTCGGACGAAGAAATCGAACAAATTCTTTCTAATGTTCAGTCTGATGACGAAGACGCGATTGACCAACTATTCGAGGAAACAGACGACGAGAGTGACCCTGAATATGAGCCGGGTTCGGACGATTTACTTATTGATGACGAGGAGCTCAACGAGAACATTGCAAAAGCCGAGAATCGTTCTCAGAAGAGGAAAGCTTCAAAATCCAGCTCAACAAATCAGCGCAAGTCCTCCAGGGGCAATAACTCAAATCCTCAGGATCAGCAGCAACCATCGACTTCTCATACTCAACGTTCTGCATCCCTAGTGGAGGAATTGCCCACAAACAACGAGCATTTGACTACTTGGAATACAAATGTAAAAATCGGGGAAAATGGCTACACCTGGCAGACACAATCAGTAAAGGATAGTGGTTCTAAAACAAGAGCGAAAAACATTGTTCATGTTACACCTGGGCCAACTATTAATGCCCGTTCAGCTGAAACCCCGTTGCAGTGTTTTCAAGTTTTCTTCACAGAAGACATGTTGGATCGGGTGGTTGAATGTACAAATCGAGAAATTGAGTCCCTAAAATCAAAGTACAAGACGCAAGCAAGCACTCTTTCTACCTTGACGAAAGAAGAGTTGCTTGGCTTACTCGCATCTTTGTATTACGCTGCCGCCATGAAGCATAACCACCTCCACTCAAAAATATTCCATAACACGGTGCTTTGCGGCGACAAACACAACGCCATCATGAGTTGAGTGAAGCAAGATTCAAATTTTTGATTCGGTGTCTTCGCTTCGACAATCGTAATACTAGTGAAGAAAGGGGGACAAAGTTGGCACCTATATCTGAGCTTTGGGATGATTTTGAGAAACAATTGTAAGAATAATTACAAACCAGGATCGTACTTGACTATCGACGAACAGCTTGTTGGGTTTCGTGGTAGATGTCCTTTTAGGATGTATATCCCCAGCAAGCCCAGCAAGTAGGTACGACATGAAAATTATCATGATCTGCGACAACTCAACGAAGTATATGATAAATGCGATCCCATACTTGGGAAAAGGGTCAAATCCCACTAGTGAGCCGGCAGGGACTTACTATACCACAAAATTGGTTGAATCAGTTTCAGGGGTAAACCGAAACTTGACCATGGATAATTTGTTCACCAGCGTCCCTTTAGCCGAGAAACTGCTGAAAGAGCACAAAATCACGGTTATTGGAACCATAAGAAAAGATAAAAAAGAACTTCCAGCAGATTTTGTCAACTTGAAATTCCAAGGTAGAAAGGTAAACTCATCTCTCTTTTTATTCTCTGAAAACGTAACCGCAGTTTCTTATAAGGCTACAGAAAAGAAACTTGCAACTCTGATATCAACCCTCCATGACGACGCAGCAATCCACCCAGGAAGTGGGAAACCCAAAATAATTATGAACTACAACGAAACGAAAGGTGGTGTGGATGTGCTAGATCGTCTTTGCCAGGACACTAATATCGGGAGGAAAACCAAGAGATGGCCAATGGCCTTCTTTTACAATATGCTGAATATTGGCGTTGTGAATTCTTTCGTGGTTTTCCTCCATAACTATCACCGAACCCACCGATCCGTAGATGGGAGCTCATCGAAGGCACCCTCACGATTCGAATTCATGATGCAGTTGGTTGACGAGTTGAGAAGCCATGGAAGACCCATCGTCTCACTCTCCGAATCCCAGCCTCGCTTCGTTCGTCAATTCAGCGATGCTTGGGATCAGATGCCACCAGCGATGCTGCTCCAACTGCAGCCGAGGAGCAAGAAGGACCAAAATCTCGAGTTTACTGCACCTCCTGTCATTATAAAAAAAGGAGGAAGACCTCGTACAAATGCGTTGGCTGTAATCGAGGCATCTGTGGGGAGCATACTATTTGCACTAGAAAATGCTTGGAGTGTAATGGTTCTGAGAATTAGAAAAACGTAAGGGCCTTGAAAGCAGGTGGTTTTCGCGATTAGGTATTTCACCACCGATTCTAGTCGTATTCCAAATTTTCAGAACTGTTGGATTCTTTTTGACAATTTCTATAACTACTTTTGGAGGTTTTGTAATATTTAAGTTTGTTACCATTTGTATTTTTAACTATTTCGAAGTCAAATCCTTTACGTAGCTTTGGGTGCTATTTCTTTGCCATTTTTGTAGGTACTTCGTATTTCAAAGTCAATTGGCAAGACACTGGTCTTACATTTTTTCCTTATTGGTACCTTGGCCTAAGTTCGTGTTCTTTTTTTTAAATCTATTATTTTCAAACAATAATTGTGATAATAATGTAAATTATCTCGTGATAAGAATATATATATTGTGTTGTGATATTTGTATTTTTGGCCGTTCCTCGAGAAAACTGCCACAATTTTACCTGAGACTATATTCAATGTTAATACCAAGATGTTTTACGAAGCTGTTTTGTCTAAATTGAAATTTTTATGGTGTTTTTCTAGCGTTTTTACTTCATTTTTCGTATATGAGTCAAAAAGACCCATACGTTACCATCCACGCACAAGATCGTGACGTTACCTCTCCCGGGCTAATGTTAATGCAACTAAGTAACTTGTTTTTCCGGCCGTCTCCAGGAATTTGCCTCGAGCCCGCAGTTAGACAGACAATGTACACCAACAACAACTCTTAAATTAGTATAAATATCCCCGAATTGAGGGTTAGTTAGTCAGTCTGACTTCAGTATACCATACGTCAAGTCTTCTCGCCCTACGTAAGTCAACCGTGTTTCACTTCACCTCGTCACTCTGCTCAAACTTCAATAAACCATTGCTAACACCATTAGTACTCTCAATCCTTTTCTATATCCCAGATATCACAGGGATAATAAAACTGGTGTCAGAAGTTTGGATCTTTTCCCTTACTTGCTTATACTTGCTCATTAAAATTCAAAGCTATTTCAACCGGAGGCAATTGCCCCCAGATCTACCCGATCTCCGGCGGAGTCGAGTCAGAACCTCGGTCGAGCGAACAACTACGAGTGACAGTGTTAGTAATCTTTCGGTGTTTAGAGGGTGTCAACCTAGGGTTTTTGCAGTGTTTTTCGGCAGTGGTAACCCGTAATTGGTCCCGGTGCTGTTGAAGTCAATATCTCCGACGTAAGTCAACGTAACCCTTCGAAAAGGGCGGAACTCTGTTACTGAGGAGCCATTGAAGATACAGACTGGAGCTTTAGAACAACTCACCCAGGACGAACCAAAGATAAGTTTTTTATAGATCAATCTTTGTTAAATATAACACAGGGCATATAAATTAGTAATTAATCAAGCGGTCCTGAAGAAATTATACCTAGGTGAATTAAGAAGGGCAACGTTTGGTCGTTGTTTCTTTTTTTTTTTTTTTTCGCGCGGCAGGCCGCTGTCGGCCGGTCTGCACGGTGACCTACATTTTCGGACCCCGACTTGCTTATAAATTATTTTTTCCTTGTTTCCTTTTTTTTCCACATCGGCTGCCACCGGAAGGTGTTTTGAGTCGGTATTGTCGCGGGAATTAATTTATTAATGTTAAGAAATATCCGAGAAAACGGACTTACCGCACCAGGTTGCAATTGGTTAGGACCTTTCAACCCATTAGACGCTACACCACCAACTTGCCATTCCGATCAAATCGCTAAGGAGCACGATTTCGATTATCATTTCGCAGGAAGTGCTAGCGACGTGAGAAAAGCGGATAGACGTGCTCTTGCGGGGTTTGCAGGGGATTTGGTAGTAAATAAGAGTCCTTACGCACTAGTAGGACTGGTAGGAATAGGCGCAAAATATTGCTTGGAGTCGGCTACAGGGGTCATATACCCAACTGGTTTCAACCGGTTCGTTAAAAGGAGGCAAGAAACCTGTAAAGACATACAGAGGTACCACCAATCGTTGGATAGCATTCAATTTCAACACCAGAAGCTGTCGTCAGCAAGATGCTGGAAGGTGAGAGGAGCTGGAGTCTTGTGGCAGCGTACGTAGAGAGTATCCTGACAAGGAAGACATTGTTAGAACGAGAGAGACAGAGGAGGGAACACCTGGTCCGACCCGCCATCCAGAACTAATGAAGTGTCCCAGGACTCAGCCTGAAGTAATGTGTTAAACAGTTCCAGGCTGAGCTTCCAACGTGGGAGAAAAGGAGGTGTTTTTTTAGTGGGTTTGAATCCCACATAACCTTGAAGTCGCGGATCCTTCAAGGTATCTTACGAGATCCAACTCCACCTGTGGATCTTAAAGATTTTCTCACCTGCCTGCCGAAAAAAAACCCCGATCTCCGGCGATAGCCAGTTAGGGAACTTAGGCCTAGGCAGGACTAGGAAGGTCATTTCAGAACCCCCGAATCCACGAGTAGGCCGAAAAATAAGTCAGACCTAATCGCCGCAGAGCCGCAGAGGAGGCAACCTTACAATTCCGAAGGAAGTAAAGTTTCCCGTATCATTGGACGAAAGTCAAGCCCACAGTTTCCTGGACATGATAAGGATCACTGTATATTGTACGAGAGTAAAATTAATTTTCCTGATACATTTTCCTCTAGTCGGATCTCCAACATTCGACTACTATCACGTAATACCTCTACCAATAAGGGTGGAAAACAACACCTTCTCATTCATTAAACCGGAGAAGGACTACTTCGTTACAAGCAAAACGAGAACCCAATTTTCCATGATCTCTGAGTATGAATTATCCACATGTTATCACCTAGAGGACGATCATAGAATCATTTACCAAGCCAAACACCCCTTGATGTCAGTGGGCGTCTCTCATTTATGTGAGGCAATTATGTTTTTCTCTGCAAAAATAGCGCTCCCCACTTGCGATATCAAGCTCATCAACTTAAACTCCCCCGTCTGGCAACATCTACAGTTGGCCAATCAATGGATTTACGCTTCACCTTCAGTGACCACATTGACTATAAAATGTGAAAAATTAGGAACATCGAAGGACATTCAGTTGATAGGTGTCGGGAGGATAAGTTTGGATGTGGATTGTGTTGGGTATGGAACAAATATAGTATTGTTACCCCGCCAATCCCTCATAAGCTGCACAGCCAACGAATTTATCCCCGACTTAAACCTGACGCTAACCAACGATGAACTAGACCAGATTCGAGCGGTAAATCTATCAAAATGGCAAATTCCAACTCAAATAAAGTTGAACTCACTGAAGACACCCGACCTCGAATTAGCCAGCTTCAGATTAGCAGAAATCAGCCAACGAGCGGAAGATATGATTTCGCACAAATGTCAAAACCAGATCAGACTACACATTTATAATTCCCATTGCACTGGCGTTAATCGTTTTTGGGTTAGTAGCGTGGAAATTTAGACTATTATGTTTTGCCAAGAAAACCCAAGAACAAACTGGGACTACAATCAATTTTAATAAGGACCTAACATTCAATCGAAATAATCTTGCTTTGGGTGGGGTCATCATTCATTCCGCGATCAGACTTCGTTCGTATGAGTTCGGTCGTTTCTTCTTCAGATACTCTTCCTGGTCAGTCTTGTGTATTCGGTAGCGAAGATGTCTTTCAAGAAAGCTCTAGCCAACCACGAGTCTCGTCAAGAGGAAGTCGAGTCGCCCGCATTCGACGAGATAGCCGTAAGTTCGCAACCCATCCCTATACAGGACATTGTAGTGCAGCAGATCGGTTCCGATTCAGAAACCGGATCCGTAGCACCATGCGAGGACGGAGAGGAAATGAGCAAAGAGCGATTCCGTCAAGCTCGGAAACGCAAAGCCGCCCTCAGAAGCGCCGTTATGAAGAACCTTCCGAAGAAGGTCAAGAAAACAAGCTCGGTCAAATCGGTGGCCTCCGCTCGTCCAAATTCGCCCGCACTGAACCTCAAGAAAGTGCAGGAAGTTTCGGATCAGACTCTGTCCATTCTGACTCACTTCGAAGCGGAAGAGGAGGTAGCCAGGACCAAGGAGATAATTCAAAAGTACGAGACGGTTGTAGACATGGTCCAGGTACACCACTGGATACAAGTGTCGGATTACATTTTCGACAGGAACCTGGAACACCTTACAGAACAACCCATCAAACGGGAAGATTCCTTGAAGACGAAATTCTGGAAAGCCACCCTAATGCTGTTGAACAAGGCCTACGAGGATTGGAGGTCGACGGAAGAGAGTACACCGCTTTACCGCAAATTGAAAGTAAGGACATTGCTAGATTTATTGATCTCAGCAGCGGGCAATTTACATTGGTATCCGACATACTTTATACCCAACTCAGAGTCAACACGTACTTTAAAGTTATACGAGGACTTCTTGAACAGTATTGCGCCTCCGTCCAATTTACAAGAAAATCGATCGAAGTCCCCGAAGCCTACATCGGAATACATGGAACAATGGCTGTTCCACATCCATGCCATCCATCAATGCCCAGAAGAAAAGCGCGGATGAAGATGTTGGATCGCCTCCTGTATTCGATCCCTATCCGGATATGGATACATTTTACAACATCGTTGACAATATTATCGGCTCCGCACCAGCCGAGACAAATTGGCCCTCGTCGAATACATATGTCAGGCGGAGCGAGACAGAAGGTGTCTCATTATCGGCAAAGCAGGGATCCGCACCGTACTTTGTCGATCTCAAGTGGTACGAGAAACGTCGGACCAAGTCGATGGACTCCAGGGAGATGTGGCGGTACGCCGAATTCCGATCGAAACATCAATTTCAGAAGAACGGGCCAATATACAGGGCGATAATGAGTCTACAGCAAGCCATACTACAAGAGTTAAGGGAAAAGGGCGCATCCTCAACTCTAACTTCGTTAAAGAAATAGAAGACCGTCTTATTGACATAGGCGCAGAACCTCTTGCAGCAGGTATTCATACTCATTATTGGACTGAGGATATGTTGTTTAAAGCAGTAGATGTTAATCCCAATTTTATCAAAAATGCTCTAAAAAAATATTGCTGTTAAATTCAGACGTTTTAAAATAATTGATTATATAAATTTCTATATAGACAGGGCTGATACTCCACCAATTTTTGCTGCTGAAGATAGAGCTCAATATTATGAAAAATATTATGAAGTAGAGAAATCAGTCTTTATAATTTTGGAAATTCTCCATATTCAATGCAATAGCAATAAAGCCGAATTAAGGCATTTTCTTCATCAACTTCGAGATTGGTTAGATAGACAAAGCGGAAAACGCAAAACTTTTGTAGTTGTAGGCCGCCCTAATGCGGGAAAAAATTATGTTTTTGATTCACTTGAATCGTGGATTTTGTGCCACGAGATTTCTTTTCAGGAGTGCCATCCTCAGGATCGCCTTTTCTTTTTCTTAAAGGTTTTTCTTAAAGGTTTTGGTAAAAGTTTTCTTTTCTTAAAGGTAATTCTAAATCCGTAAACAAATTAGTTACAAAAGGTCAGGTTAATCATTACGGCGAATGCCAAGGATCGAGGGTGGTCTACAACGGGGTGACTTATTCAGACATTATCGAGACTAGCACTATGTCTGTAATAATCAGCTCATTTAAAGCACAATTAGACATCTCTACAAATACCGCTCATATACGTGCTTTAAGCTTAAAGTGTCCTTATTTACCAGGGTCGTGTATTAGTCAAGATGTGGGTCATATTCAATGGACCGTAACAAACAGCACCACACAATGCCATAATTTGAAGTAAGTATGTCGTATTATATGAAGGAGTTGCTAATCAGACATAATAGTCAATTATAAAAGAAACAACATGACAGTAATTGGAACTAAAACAGAACCTTGATAAAATATTGGACAAAGAGTCCAAGAGTCGAGTCCGGACGCTCGTCGAGTTAACAGCTGTGTGCGGTGTGTCTCGCGAATAATTGAAGGGATAAGTGTTAATGAAGACAAAATCTCGGAATTATGCTGCAGAACCTGAGGATTGGTGAGTACCTAGCCTAAGGGATAGGAGGTTGTCTATAATACCTTCTAGAAAGGCAGATGTTCCCTTTTTATTTTTTGTAAAGGGATACCTAAGATTTATTGAATTTTGTGTTGGATTTTTTTTTGTCTTTTGGTACGCCGGACATAGGCTCCATCACGAAAGGATTCAATTGAGTAGGATTCAAGGTGCTCACTATTAAAAAGCTATTAACGAGCTATGAGAAATAGGTGACATAGCAAACCGGGAGACGTCGGATTTACCGCCAACGTCAGCAAAGGTGAGCTGGAGGTATGAGCTGAGTTGGAGGTTTACAGAGAAGCGGCCCAGCGGATTTGTTTTGTTTTGTTTCTTGGAACGGAAGAGCAATCTGTGAGGGAGTTTATCGTTTATTTCCTCGACGATTTCCCTCTCAATTCTGCGACGCTCAATGAAAGCGCCAATTTTTAAATAGAACGCAGTGGGTTATGTTATTTCCAGGCCATCGACATATGGGTCCAGGGAACCCTCTCCCCAACGGTGAACCAATAGATTATGATGATCAACTATCTAAGGAACATGACTATGCATACCACTTCGCAAAATCATGGGAGGACGTCAGAAAAGCTGACCAAAAAATTCTAGCAGGATTTACCGCCAATGCGGTAACGAATGGTAATGTACATTCTGCTGTTGGAGCAGTCTGCATAGGCGCCAAATACCTAGCAGAAACATTGGTCGGTCCAACCAACCCAAGCAGGTTTAGAGGCGGAAATCCGCCGATGAAGAACTGTAAAGAGATTAGAAACTATCACGAAGAGTGCGATAATCTTCGTGTAGAGAAGGAGGTAGAAAGGGCGAAGACCCTCAATGCCTTGAGAACTTACCACAAGAGTCAGGAGGAAGGTTCAACTCCCAAACTGTATCCTGAAAGATATGGTGTGAGTCTTGAAACAATCCGAAATAATAACGACAGGTATATGTCGGTAACTAGCAACAAGCTGGCGTCAATAGACAAATGGGTGGTTTCAAATGGGAACCCAACTAGAATGAGCCATGAGTGGAAGAAGGATAGAGAGCTTACTTATAAATCATGGAATGCACCTGTGGGCTATAAAGATAAATCCGCCTTCCGAAGGGGTATGGAGGATGGCGGCTCATGGATGGGAAAACTGGTGACTGCCCTGACTGCAGATGATGAAAAGAAAGAAAAGAGACGTTCAACAGGATGCATGATCCCAGAAGTGGCAGATAGACGCATTGGCTCACCATTACAGGTACCTCCCACATCAATAGAAGAAAGTTCGGTGGAAGCTGGACCGAAATTAAACAAAGGAGTGCCTGTAATGGGGGTAAATAACCCTAAAGAGGGTGCAAAGAGACAAGTGGTCTTGGCTGCATGTGGAAGACCAGACAGCCAGTCAATCTTGGCCTCCAATGTCCAGGGACAGGTAGATGTTACTACAACGGGCCTTCCATCTTGCCCCCAAACTAGAGACGAACGGCATCGATCATCCTGCTACCACTCCCAGTTATAAGGACCCTCTCTGCAAAGTTCGCCCCTTGTTGGAATTTTTCCACAATAGGATGAACCAAATATTGGTACCCGGTAAAAATTTCTACATCGACGAATCGATGGCGCCATGGAGGGGGAGAATATCCTACAGAAATGTATATGTGGAAGCTGATTGAATAAATAGATAATTAGCAAAGGCAAATTATATTCACAATTTATGCACGAACAAAAGTTCTAGCGAGAATAATATTTTTGTGAAGAGAATGTTTGTTCATTGTGTGGTAACAACATCAAGTAATAAAACACATTTTTGTTGTCATATCGAGTGTCACGATTACACAATTCCAACACTCCCCTTCGCTCGATAGACCTGACTCATTGAGTCACCATTGACGAGCCCTATTGCTTTAGCAAGTTCGTCGTGCCGAGGGCTGGGTAGACCTTTGGTGAATATGTCAGCCTCCATGGATGCAGAAGGTTTGTAGGACACAACAATTTCACCATTTTTGACCTTCTCTCGAATAAAATGCTCTTTGATGTTTATATGTTTCGATTTTGAGCTTATTATAGCATTTTTGATGAGATCTTGTGCCGCTAAATTGTCATTCGAGATTTCAATAGGTCCATGAGGGCTCCCCATATCAGTCAAAAGCTGTCGGAGATGCATAGCCTCTTTCGCGGCTTCAGTCAATGACATATATTCGGCTTCTTGGGTCGAGAGTGCTATGGTGCGCTGTTTGCGTGACTCCCAACTGACGCATGCTCCTCCAAAGGTGAAACAGAAACCTGTGTAAGAGCGGCCATCATTAGAGCACGAGCCCCAATTCGCATCGGCGTAACCTTTGAGAGGTTTTCCTGTCTTCCTGAACTGGAGCGACGTGTTCATCGTTCCTTTCAGATAACGCAGGACTCTCTTTGCTGCTAACCAATGTTCCTTTCCAAAACAGTTGTTGAATTGGCTCATTTCCACTTCAAGTATCAAATTCTTGGATTAAAACTTCGTTAATCTCAGCTTTCTTCAATTGTTCTAATTGGTCTTGAGTAACGATAGAAATCCAAGATGAATCCCGAAGCTTTGCAAAATCTTCGCGGCACAGAGGCAGCTAGGAATGTCACGTTCCTATCACCTGGGTTTTCCGCTCGACAAATTGAACGGATGTATGTAGTGTCACCTCTATTAGGAGATTACGCATTGAGAGCAACGGGCATTGAAGGTCTTACTGCCAATACGATCACTCCGGCATCATCATCTTATGCACGTGCATACGCAGTGGAAGCGTGCTGGGCCCATAACCTACAGAAATGTATAGGTGGTAGCTGATTGAATAAATAGATAATTAGCAAAGGCAAATTATATTCACAATTTATGCACGAACAAAAGTTCTAGCGAGAATAATATTTTTGTGAAGAGAATGTTTGTTCATTGTGTGGTAACAACATCAGTAATAAAACACATTTTTGTTGTCATATCGAGTGTCACGATTACACAATTCCAACATATCCTTCTGCCAGTACATGCCGCTCAAGAGCCACAAGTATGGCTTCAAGCTGTACATGCTGGTGGAAGATGATGGTCTCGCCCATCGATTCTTGGTTTATGCGGGAGCTGCAGACCAACATGTGGGAGGCATGGATCATACCAAAAAAGTGGTTTTAAAACTAATGGATGGGTTCCTTGGAGAAGGACGTTCCCTCTTCATGGACAACTATTATAATAGCGTCCAATTATCCTCAGAGTTATTGAAACAGAAAACTCACACCACAGGAACGATCCGTGCCTCCAGAAAAGGCACTCCTACAGATGTGGTGAAAGCAAAACTGAAGAAGGGAGAGACCATCCAGCGGTGGTCCCCAGAAGGCATCAATGTGGCCAAACGGAGGGATAAGCGCGAAGTAATGACCATAACGACTGAGTTCTCAGGTGCCCTATGTGAAACCACCAACCTTCGTGGGACTGCATCAGTAAAACCCAATGTCGTGGTGCAATATAATAAGTACATGGGCGGAGTTGACCGTTCTGATCAACATCTATCTTACTATATTGCACCAAGGAAGACTCTCAGGTGGTACAAAAAACTGTGTTTCCACATTATCGAAATAATGTTACTGAATTCATACCTATTGTACCGCCGAGCAGCACCCACGGGTAAACTTACCAACCTTTATGACTATCGTTTGTCAATAGTACGTTATTTATGTGGACCACTGCCTTCCCCCACACATCGACAACTCAGCATAAATGGAATTAACAAAAATCATTTTCCTGGTATGTTTGAGGGCAAGTATGGGAGGAGGAAAAAAACGTCGAGGTGCAGAGTATGCCACGCCAACAAAATCCGAAACAATGTAAATACATATTGCCCTGGTTGTGAAGGAGAGCCTGCATTGTGCACCCCCTTATGCTTCCTTCAGTTTCATTCTGATTTAGGGTTTCACCTTGTTTGAATTCATGAATTTTTATTGTTAATGGTGGTAATAATACCGTTCTCAAATTATTCTCATCAATTGATTTTATTCTAGTGGTTTTATTGATTTTAGTTGATGGTTTTATTTTATTGATTGATAGATGGTTTTATTGATTTAAGTAGTTTTATTAATTTGATTGATCCTAATGTGATCTGTTATTGTGATACGTAGTGGTAAGAATACTGTTCTCATTGTTCTCATTAATTGATTTTTTACTACTGATTTTATTCAATTGATTTTATACATAGTGGTAAGAATACTGTTCTCATTGTTCTCATATTGTGCTCAACAATTGATTTTATTCTTATGCGAGTTGGTATGGTTTGTGAAATAACTGTTGTGAATATGAGTAAATAAATGTAAGTTGACCAGCCATTTGATTGTAGATCATTTTCTCCAGTATCTATTCACTTTTCCTTAGCGCAAAGAAGATTTTATTACTGACCCACTGAAGCAGAGGAAAAAAGGTTGAGTGTTGCGGAATTGCATAATCAAAATCTTCCCCTTGGCGGATGACCCCACAGTGAGGTCATTACTGAAAATTCGTCCAAAAAATAGAATTTTTTCGCCGATCCTATACAATCAAATTTAAAAGACTATAAAATGCAACATGAACCAGTTTGCTTCACAAAAATGAATCCCGCCCCTGGGGAAGGTTCAGGTTTTCATGCACTCAATGTGTTAAGATGAGCTACAGTACCTGGGGCATGTGGTCACCTAGGAGGGGGTTAGGCCCAACCCCAAGAAAGTAGGGCTGTTAAGGCTTTTCCACTGCCCCGTAACTCCCAGGAACTGAAGTCCTTCCTGGGGTTAACGAACTCTTACAGTAGGTTTCAGCCGGGGTATGCTGATCTGGCACAGGGCCTGTCCCACCTTTTCAGGAAGGGGCAGAAGTTCACCTGGGGGGGGGGGAGCAGGTGAGGTGTTTTCAGCGCCTCAAGGAAGGGCTCTGCTCAGAGCAGGTGTTGATCTATCCTGACTTCCAGGACTCCTTTCTCGTTATGACAGACGCGTCAGGCATGGCAATGGGGGCCTGCTCTCCCAGGTATGGGATAGTGAGGAATGTCCAATTTGCTTTGCGTCGAAACAGTTTAATCAGGCCGAGAAAGGTCAGTTAAATCACAAGTATCAGAACAACTTGTAGCCCTAGCTGTTCGTGGATATGATTGTCATAAAGACGTTCAAATAGAGATGCTGGATGGAACTTCTGTTCAAAATTGCAATCCTGTTAAGAATATCAGTGAACCAAAATCAATGTATATCCATCTTTTAGATGATGATCCTGTCTCAGATATAGACGTACTAAGGTGCCATATAGAGATTACTCGAGAGGCTTCAATGTGCGGGATGTTTAGTCATAAGATTGACCTGATACATTCTGATAAGTACTTCGTATATAAGCCATCCACAAGAGAATGCATCGATATCCATCGTACAGGAGAATGGACTTATGTAGGACATATGTTAAATACTTCACTACCTATTGTAGGATGCGTCAGCTCTGAACTATTATGACGCGCCTGCTGATTGTTCCTTTTTTCAAATAGTTTCTGAATAAAAACTTACTTGCGATTCTGACATCTATTAAGTGACAATATTTTCTTTGTATAAAATAGTATTATTTATTATATACAGTCCACTCATAAAACCTATAGTTTCTTTTTTGTCAGTTGGTCCTATCGATCAAAACCAGAATGAGTGATTCCCGCGAATTCCTACACTAGAGTTGCGTAACAGAAAAGTCGTACGTCATCGCCACCCCTTGATTAAGGATGAAGATACAGTTGATTGCCCTACATCCCCGGCTATGGAAGAGTTCCACGTCAAGTCTATAGATGCGTTTCCTGTAGATTTTGAACGTCTGTCAGTCCGGAGCCGCGGAGCCTCAAGTACATCAGATACTACTTCATCAACCAACAAATCCTTCCGGCAATATGAGTACGAAGCGCTCCTGGAACAACAGGAAATCGACCGTGCTTTGGATTTGAAGGAGCTGGAACTTTTGAAAAAGCAACAGGAAATAGACCGTGCTTTAGACATGAAGAAGTTCGAATCGGAAAGAAAACAAGCCGAAAGAGAGAAAGCAAGAATAGCCAAACAGCTGGAAGTTAAGTCGGCAGAAGGATCGCACAGAGGTAGCAGCAGAGCATCTTTCATGAGCAGTGGCAGCTCCAGACCAAGCCGAGTCCATGAATGGGTGGAGGAGACCGTGGAAGCCAGCATCGAGATACCAAAGAACGGGCTCCCTCCTCAGCCAAGAAAATACCCCCCAGAGGTGGCGACCGCAGGTCTGAGCAAGTATGGTCATCCTCAAACGGTGAGTCACAATACGATAGAAAGTTCTGAAAATAATGCCTTGCTGCTGAAACTCTTGCATCGCCAATAAATAGGGAACCAATTGATGAAATTTGATGGGTCTCCCACTGATTGGCCGTTTTTCTATGATGAATTCGTAAGTACTTCAAACGAGTGTGGTTATTCCGAGCGTGAAAACCTCAATAGGTTGAAGCAATCACTTCATGGAGATGCCCTATCTATCGTGAGGCCACTTCTCCACATGCCAGAATCTCTAGATAAGGTGATTAATACTCTTAAAAGTAGGTTTGGAAGACCCAATACCATAATCAAAAGCATAATGGAGAAACTTACAAAGATCCAACCAATGGCAGTTGATTCGTTGGAGAGTTTGAGTACCCTAGCTACTGAATTAGGGATTGTAGTCACTATGGTGAGGCTACTCAAACGCGAACCCTACCTTCACAATCCTTTTCTCATGGATCAAATGGTATCCAAGCTGAACCCTAGCCTCAGAATACAGTGGGGAGAGTATGCCCGTAGTTTGAACACAGATTTGTTTGACTTGGGACAATTCTCCCACTGGTTAGACGACAAGAATGAAGCTGCAGCATTCGCCAGATGTTCAACCGATTTTCTTGTTTTTTCTTGCCCTGTTCCCGATATTGCACGTTTTCCTACGTCTGAAAACATTGAAACTTCCACGACCGAGAAGAAAACTTTTGTGACGTTTACCAAATGTATTTTTTGCAATGATTCTTCCCATAGCATTATAAGTTGTGAAAAATTTGGTTAAGAAACAATCGAATCTCGTCGGACTTGGGCTATGGAAAAACAACTTTGTTTCAACTGTTTACGTTCAGGTCATCGGACCATTTCTTGTCGTTACAAAGGAGTATTTAAGTCATGCGGAGGTGGACACAATTCGATTCTCCATCCTCTTGACCGCTTGGACAGTCCTCATCTTGTTTCTTCGAATTTCAACCACGAAGCCGATCCCGAGACCCAAATCCTTTTCAAGGTTGTTCCCATTCGCCTTTTTGGTAAGTCATCGGAGTTGGAATGCTTTGCCTTGCTGGATGAAGGCTCATCCACGAAAATGATTGATGAAGCAGTTGCAGCAAATTTAGGGTTTGAGGGCACCTCACAACCTCTGAGCCTGAGATGGTCGGATGGTATTACACGGGATGAGCCCAACGCCCGGATGATACAAATTAGATTGGGTGGAGTTTTCAAAAAAGCTAAACCTTTTTCCATTTCAGCTCGCACAGTATGCAATCTGTCCCTTCCTTCTCAATCAGTGGACGTGGAGGCTCTTGAGCGTGAATATAACCATATCAAGGCCTTGAGAGGAAAACCTCTTTCATATTTCAATGGTAAACCTGTCATACTCTTCGGACAAGACAACTGGCCCCTGATAGTTTCCCACAAAGTTGTTTATGGCCCCTGGGAAGGTCCAGTAGTGTCTAGTACCAAGCTTGGCTGGATTATTCACGGCACTATACCTGCCTCCGAGGGAAAGGATGCCTTTGAGTTCCAAGTTACCCACTGCAGTGTTGAGAAAGGAATGGGAGATACCAGCAATAGATCCGTACGTACACTCATTGAATTGTCCTCCCTCTCCGATTCTATAGAAGCAAGACCTGTCTTTCGGGAACGTAAACAAAAGGAGGATGCACAGGCTGAGAACTTCAGAGAAACATCACGTTTACTGGAAGGTGACATGTGGGAAACGGGACCCCATTGGAGAGAAACTTCTCGGCAAACGGAAAGCTCTAGGTCGTTCGAATACCCACTCATCGTCCAATCACCGTCCGAAGAATAATTTAATGAGAAAAATTAAGTTTTGTACTTCAAGGGGGGAGGATGTTAAATACTTCACTACCTATTGTAGGATGCGTCAGCTCTGAACTATTATGACGCGCCTGCTGATTGTTCCTTTTTTCAAATAGTTTCTGAATAAAAACTTACTTGCGATTCTGACATCTATTAAGTGACAATATTTTCTTCGTATAAAATAGTATTATTTATTATATACAGTCCACTCATAAAACCTGTTTCCTTTTTGTCAACATATATTAACTAGACTTAAAGGTGATTCTAAATCCGTAAACAAATTAGTTACAAAAGGTCAGGTTAATCATTACGGCGAATGCCAAGGATCGAGGGTAGTCTTCAACAGGTGATGATAATAATTATGAATTAGGTACTAGGTTGATGTAGTGTCCTTTACAATATAAAGGAAAGAGGAGACGACCACTATTTAGATAATGTAATGAGTTAGTAATCCCAACATCTATTGAAGATGCATTGTAAGCCTGGTATAGATGAAGTGATGTCGTTTTTAATGGTCGTCAGCCTTTTATATTAGTTGTGGAGCTGAGATGGGGCCGCTGCTGGCTGGTCCCACCTCAACGGGACAACATTATTATGATGTATCGAATATGTACAATAATGTACTTATTTTTAGCAAGAATTGCGTATTTTTTCTACAATTTTGTTTGTATATCTAAGTCGGGCTTAGGTGAAGGTAGTCTGAGGAGCAAAATGGGCTATATTCCGAAACTTCCTTTGGCATGAAAAATTATTTTTCATAGGGGGGAGGTGAGATATACCTGATATCCTATAAACCCTATGCTAAAGATTCGATGAGAACTGTCCTCAATCGATGGTAAACCTCCAAGAGTTATCCAACCTTGTTTCATTTACATGTTATCTTGTCTTTTGCCAACCCGAAGGCCATTGACAACAAGCCTCCAGCAGTCGAGTAAACACTAATAATCGAGGAGTGTCTATATACATTCCAGATTTACTGTAAACAGTCAACCAGTTTAAACTCAGTGCCCAATCGCAGTCATTCACCCGCCATTGTAACTCCTCCATATCATTCATCAACGAATAAACTCTTATATCTTGTTGAACACTTCGAGTACTATAAATTTATTTCATCCCTGTGAATATCACAATCTACTGCAGCTCTTAGTACTGAAATTATAGTGGTACCATCAATCACGCCATAACTACTCAAGTCTAATGTTGACTCTGCTGAGTGGACCTGTCATTATTTCATAAATATCACATCGTGTTCCAACGATATTAACATGTTGAGAGTTAATTCAACCCTTATCAACATGCGGGGTGGGGTGCAGTAGATTCCCGCCTGTCACATGAAATTTAGGTACCTACAAGTCTACATATCGGTAACTATCCTATTGTCGACCTAGTGATAGGCTGAAGATGAGTAGCCCTGGGACGAACTCCCAGCCGAGAATAGTAGGTTCACCGTGCAGCCAACAGATCGCGTATGCTTCCACAACCCCCGAATTGGGAGGAAATACCTGTGGGCTGCTCGAAAAGAGACGCTCCCAAAGTGCTGACCTGCACATGTGGAGTGGAAATGTTCGAAGACCCCTAATAAAAGTGCAAATGTTTCTTTTTCTTGGGGGGGGGGGGGGACGAAAAACTAACCTGGGAAAGATGACATTTCTGGCCATTCGGTATTGGAACGTGGACTGGGTGCTTGTACAGCTTCTTCTTGTTTCTTTTTATTCGAAATTTTTGTAGGATCTTCTATGCCTAGTAATTCAAGTTCCCACAATTTTGAAACGGTCAGAAGACATACATTTGAAACATGATTAGATGACGAGCAGGACTTTGGTACCTTTCCCAAGAAGAGTTCTAACTACCTGAAGACCACTTTCTAATATTACATGTTGACCAGTTAGAATTTTTCCTGCCACATTAGCGCCATTTAGAATTCCTATGTTGTCAGGTGCTTTCTCCCTCTTCAAATTTGGATAAACCAAAGCTGCATAGTTTTGCCGAATTGAGCGGCAGCAGGATGGATTCCAACGTTCACACACCGCTACAGCGTCGCCGATGAAATTCAGGCGATGCAGTCTGAGATGTCCGTTTTATGCTGCTCTAACATTGTTGTTACGGCTGACATACATTCGGATCCATTTTCTGATGAAGAAGCACCTTTATCTAATACTTTTTCCACGCTGCTTTCTTCTACCGTCACTCCACTCACTCGCGCTTTCGTCAGCCCACTAAATGCGGATTGCGTCGCGGGTGGGGCGTGGTTTTTTCCTTCTGCAACTCGCGAAAGATATATCATCCTTGAAATTATTGATCTTCCTGCGCAATATAGCGGCCCAGGGTGGGCTCCCGTTGATGCGAGTTGCGCCCTTGTTGGCGTTTTTAAGATGGCTTTTGTTTCCGACATGGTTTCTCGCTGGTTGGTATACACCATAGGCTGTGAGATTAAGCAAAACTATTAACTGGCGAAACTTCGTTACTGAAGAAGGCAGAGATCAACCATGGGGAACCCCATACAGAGTTGCAAGAAAAGTGGGCCCAAGGTTTGAGATGGCTGTACTACAGGCGGATCCCAGTCTCACATGGAATGAGGCAGCGTCTAGTTTATTGCAAGCATTGTTTCCGGACGATTCGGAGGTGGGGGAGGACGACAACATGGCAGAGATCAGATCAGCCATGAGAATCCCAGCCACCATCGGAACAGAGAGCGCTATCCCTCAACTCACTGATGAGTTAGTTCAAGAACTGGTGAACTCATTCAAGCCAGGTAAAGCACCTGGCATAGATAGAATAGAAGTCAGGTCACTGAAAAAAGCTTGGAATCTGGTATATCCCTGGCTAATAACTATTTTCCAGAAATGCTTCGAAATTGGGGCATTTCCTTGCCAGTGGAAAGTAGGTAAACTGTGCGTGTTGAAGAAGTCAGGAGACAGGGATCCAGCCGACCCAAAAGGATATCGGCCGCTATGTTTGCTGAGCGTGCCAGGCAAATTACTAGAGAAAGTGATGGTCAGCAGACTAAGTGAAGTGCTAACTCAGGCATCACCAGCCCAGCATGGATTCAGAAAGGGTAGGTCAACAATTAGTGCATTGACTACCCTTCAAAGAACAGTGAAAGATGCAAGTGAAAAATATGTACTTGGCATATTTGTAGACATACGAGGCGCCTTTGATAATGTATGGTGGCCAGGAGTGCTGAACGAGGTGAACAGAAGGGGATGTGACCCCTGGTTGTTTAACCTCCTACTGGACTACTTCAAAGGGCGAAGAGTCATATACAGCGAAGGAGCTCACACGGTAACTAAAGTGGTCACAAAGGGATGTCCACAGGGATCCGTATTGGGACCCTACCTCTGGAACATCCTATTTGATGGCATACTGGGAGCACTGGAGCAGGAAGGACACAGTGTTCTAGCATATGCGGATGACTTGGTGATACTAATACAGGCACCAAGTAGATCACTAGTGGAACAAAGAGGAAGTCGTGTCACAGCACGACTTGTTGAGCTATGTGGCGCTCTTAAGTTGACAATAGCACAAGAAAAAACTGTGATGATGCTATTGAAAGGGGCTATGCCAAGTCGGAATCCAATCGTGAGAATTGGGAACGAGTCCCTAACATACGTGAGACAATTCAAGTACTTAGGGATTACACTACAGGAGCGAATGTTTGTGGACAGCCATATCAGCCTAATCTGTGACAAGGCTATATCTGCCTTCATGAAGGTTTGCAGATTGGCAGGATCTGAATGGGGCATCAGATACCAGGAGTTAGTGGTTATACACAAGGGACTATTCCTAGGCATCCTGTTGTATGGAGTACAGGCATGGGCACATCTGCTCAAACAGAGACATTGGGCTAAGCTGGCGTCAGCTCAGAGAAGAGCACTCTTGAAGGTGTGCAGAGCTTATAGGACAGCCCCAACCAGCGCAATGCCGGTACTCGCGGGGGTCCTCCCCATAAGATGGGAGGCTTGGCGTAGATGGGCCGCCTACAGAGTTGGAAGAAAGGAGATGGCAGAAATACCTGGAGTCTGGTCGTATGATCCAGGTAGTGATAACAGAACACGTGGAGCAATCCTGAATGGGCTCAGAGATGCACTACTTGAGTCATGGCAAGAAGAGTGGGACGTTGCCGAAACAGGACGACTACCACACAGGATAATGCCAAGCGTACGAGACAGATTAGATTGGAGATGGATCAATCCCACCCACCATCTGACACAATTAGTGTTAGGACATGGGGAGTTTGCTAGTAAGCTAGCACAATTCCGACTGATGGAAAATCACCCATGTGAGTGTGGGCATCCAGAAGAAACGGCTGAGCACATCTTGATTGAGTGCAGACAGTATGACGACCAGAGAGACGAATATGGATTGAAAGAGGTTCCAATAGACAAACTACTTGCTTCTCCGAATATGGTAATGAGTCTACAAACGTTTGCTGATGAGGTAATACCTCTATTACGAGAGCGCCACATTAGATTGAATCGTTGATCTTGCATAGTCAAGAAGACGGAAAAAGGGCAAGTACAGAGAGCCAATAAAAGCCCTCCCCAGTAGGGCGAGGAAGTTCACTGATGAGAACATCCAACTGGGGCAAAAACCGGGTGCCACAGTACTTGTGTAGTGCTTGAGCTGGTTGAAGTCACGACGAAAACCAGTGAACTACATATAGTCTCCCTCCCTCGACTATCCACTACGTGGATGAGAGAAAAGTGGCAGTTGCAGGGCCACATTCCCTGTAACGGGCCTGCGACCGATCTGGCTTCTGGCGCCCGAGATATCCAGTGCACTGGCGAATTGAAGGCGCAAAATCGGTACCACGGGCGGGGGGAGCCCTAGGCTACCGACACATAGACTCTGTCACAATGTCACCTGCCTACCCCCCGAGAGCGGTTGGCTTCGTGGTGGTCGTGGTTGTGGACCCAGACTGGATGGCTAAGCCTGAAAGTTGAGGGGAGGTGCTTCCATGGTAGACTAGTCTCCCAAGGTAGTGCCAGCATGTGAGTTATGTGGTACGCCAATAACTCGGGTACCAACCCGCTTAGTTGGAAGGGTGAGCTAGAACACCCAGCTCGACCTGTAGTGCATTGCAAACAGGTACTCACACCTATGCGTGTGAGGCCCCTGACTGTGGGTGTAACAGTCTCCCACGGTATTTAACCAGGGATTTTCCACTCTGCTTGCAGAATGGGAGGGAGGACGTAAGCACTGTGTGCGGGGACACTCCCTTATAAATCAACCTTGAGATAAATTTATCCCAAGGGGGGAACAAGATTCGTTGGTTGGTATACACCCTTAGCGACGGCAGCGTAACTGAGGTCGGGTTGGTGCAGTAGGTAGGTAATTTCGACAATATCCTCGTATTCTAGGAACTAGGTTGATAGTAGATACATACCTACCTACTTCCCAATACTTTCCCCTGAGTTTTCCTTGAGCGGCCATTCATAACCGCGGGCATCAATGTTTGCTTAATTGACAAGGCCAAGATGTCGAAACATCTCGACTGGTCAACAAATATCCAACAAAGGGTTATTCCGCCTTCACCTTGAAGATGGTATATAACGCATTTGCATAAACATACCATCAGTCAGTCTGTCTTCAGTCTCTGTATCATCACGCCGCCCTACTACTCGTAAGTCACCGCGTTGTTGATATCATCGTAATCCTCAACTACCATAATATGGTAGTTATTGCAATACTCGTGCCAAGGTTATCACGTGTCAAGGAGAAATAGAGGTCTTCTTTCACAAACAATTCTATTTTAGCCAACAGCTCCTACCGACCACTATCTTGTTTTTAACAACATCGTTGGCTACGATTGATCGGGTAAAACCTCCAGTTCGACAAGCTGGTAGTAAATCATTAGCCGGCTCCTACATAAGAGTCGCCGCCTACCAACTGCTAATAGTTACTGGTGTGTTCATGGACGTTGTGTGTTCGGAGACAGGCAAGTTTTATTTCAAGAACGAATATGGAAGGTTCATCCGGGCTATTTCAATACGTAACACGGGACCCCTCTCCGCTTACGGACGCTGGTACATCAAAACAGGACAAACGAAGCAAGCAATCCACATTGATTCAGAAAAAAGGAAAATTGCGTTTATCAGGAAAAGTAAGCAAGCGGGGATCTATCAAAGTACCGATATGCAGGGGATAAATGAAGAACTGAGAGTACTAATTGTGTTCACAGTAACCAATTTTATTTTGTAAATAAATATAAATAAAATTGGTTACTGTGAACACAATTAGTACTCTCAGTTCTTCATTTATCCCCTGCATATCACAGTACATGTGGTGAGTCGAAATTAAGCATTCCGAGTTAGACAATTCAAGTATCCTCGGTAGAGACAATATAGAACGAAGTAAGAATTAAAGCTCGTGAAGTGGTCGATTCGGACACAAGCCTATGGACAATTCGCGTTTCGGGACCTACTAAATCCACGCGCGCATCGATTGAAAGTGTTGTGTTTTGATTGGCAACACTGGGACAACCCGGCAAACTCTGTCAGACTCTGACCGCCGTACCTAGTCCCAGTGTTGCCAATCAAAACACAACAGAAAGTACGTCAGGCAAGCACGTTCGGGAACAATACGCGGAGGGACGCAGCATGAGTAATAAGTATAAGATTTTATAGTACCTACTTCTAGTAAGACCTGGGCTGGTACCAGCTGTAAGTAGTTATAAGATTGTAAATTTTGTGTCTATTGATGCTTGGGCATCGTTACATTTCCTCCGTGGGATTTACCGCCAAAATCATTACCAGCAATCATTGGCCAGTTGCTGATAGTTTTTTTTTTTGGTATTATTTCATAATCCCATTGGGCTACTTGGATAATAAGGATGTGGTGGACGCCTCAGAGCGTCCCCACTACCGCCCCCAACTGGCCTGGATAAGGTGCCCCTTCTACCCGTGGGATACGTGCGGACGTGGGGATACGAAATAAATTGATGTCAGAACTGCGAATTCTCTATTTTAAAATCGTTCGCATATCCAAGTGTTGAAAGAAACCTTATATTTATCAACAACCTCATCAACTTAATCTTCGCGTCAACTTGTACATCAAATCATCATCATTGGACCTGGCCAGTCGAATACACAACGACTCGCGTTCGTTTTGAGAGGGAACCAAACGACATTTACCTTCGGCTTACAAAGAGCGCAGCTTACAACTCCCTCATTCTCGAATGACTCAGAGGGAACGAGACTTCGTTAGAGGACCTCTCGTAATATTATGAAATTCCTCCTCTTTTCATCAACAATCAGAAATGCTGCTTCCTTCAATAATCAATCAGAAACTCCAGTAGCAAACCAAATCTGATCAAAAACTTCCTTCATTCGAAGACTTCAACCACAGCTTATCGAAGCTTTATCAACTTCATTCGGATTCATTTACGCAACTAACTCACACTGTATATGACAACCCAACACAATTCCATAACACCGTTAATTGGACCTGGACAACCCGAGCTTTACTATAAAAAAAAGAAGAACTAACGAGTAGGAAAGAATGAAGACTCAGAAGATGAAGAAACGAGGACACTTGGTACTTGGACTCGGCTTAGTAAGGTGCTCTAGGTAGTTATTCAAAGGCAAAGTTACTTGAGACAAAGTGTTGGCTACATTCGGTATTTTTAAGATTGAGATTATTTTCATGATTGAGATTTAAGTTTGAGGTGAGACCATTGTTTCGGATTATTTGCAGAGACTGTAAGAAGAAACCATTGTTAATATGTTCCTGGGCTGCCTCTACTTCAGTATTTTTATTTAGTTATCACACTCAAGTGAGTCATGAATTCAGATTAGACCTCAAGGTCCTAATCAGGGGTAGCTTAAGTTTGTCCTACCTCCCGACTGTAGGTATTAGTTATTTCTTACATCTTGACCCATAACTAGGAGAAACAAGTTAATGAGCAATTCGTAAGACCCGATTTTAGTATGCCTCCCCTATCCTTCGTTAATTCCTGGGTGGGCTTATCCTGTCCCGCTAGGTTCCCTCCCTTTAGGTAATTATATATAATTTTATCAGCACAAAACTGGTGTAGTCAGTTCCCCCTTCTCTCTTCCAGCACAGGATAGCAGTTTATTACATTGATCATTATTATTGGATTGTGGTTCAGATTGTAGCTCGATCGAAAAGGGAGTTATCCTAGGAATAAAAGGAGAAAAGCCTGTAATCTATACACTCAAGGGCATAGCTGGGTTAAACATATACACGATGGGATCCGTAAATCTAAAGATCTAGGATTCAAACAAAAATTAAATATTTTATCTTAAATTTTGCGTGGTTTCTGAAGAATTTCCCAGACCAACTCAAGGATTACTTTCGAATGCAATTAAATTCCGAAATTAACTGATAGTCTGAATTGAGGAAATTGCATTCCCAATGACCCCAGTTGAGGAAGTAAACAATTACGAATTAACATTGCAACACTGATCTGAAACTACGCCATCTAAATTACTTCACAGAAGATGAATTTGCCTGACAGTGACCTCACGCAATTAAATGGCATCTGCTTGGAGCAGACGTATCCAATCGAAAATAGAACGGAGAACCATGATAGTATCTCAAACTGTCGATATTTTGGTGTGTCTGGCCTCCCCATTTAAACAAAAAAGCGTCTGCGAGAAGGATGTAGATAAACTAGCCTTCTCCAATGGGAACCAACGCTATTCTTTCAAACGAATGCTATTTGGGATGAAGAATTCACCGGCTACAATGTCTTGACTGATGTCGCAATGGTTGATGGAGGGAAAGGGAATGAGAGTTTTTTCTTATCCAGACGACATAATTATTTACTCGCCCGACTTAATAGAGACCTCGATCTACTATTTGATCGTCTTCGTAAATTTAATCTGAAAATTCAACTAGATAAAAGAGAATATCAACAACCAGAAGATACATGTTTAAGACATAAAATCATGAAAAACGGGGTCCTGCCGGATGATGATAAATCAGAGATACTTAAGAAAACGGTACCCCTAAAAACACAAAGACTGAAATCTGTTGTCGCCTTTGCCTCGTACTAAAGAAAATTCGTGAGACTTTGCTAAATATGCCCAACCCTAGACAACATAACAAAAAAGGAAGTCGAATTTCGTTGAGGAAGCGAATAACAAGGTGCTTTTGAGAAACTCATAGAACGTTTGAAAAATTCACCATTAGGTACTTCAATATCCAGACTTCACTAAAGAATTCATTTTAACATGTGGCACACGTTTTATGCAGTAGAATGTGTGCTCTTACATTTTACTTCATCAGGTAATGAAGTAACAATTTCCTACGCATCTCAAACCTTATCAATAGCTTAAACAAAGTGGTCAGCAATATCTGAGGATAGAACGCCTATTAGATTATTGTAGTTAACTAAATCAATAGTACAGATCTCCCAAGAACTATTACGTTTCATTAGAAGTTTTTTAAATCGACTTTCGGAAAATGAACCCAACCACAAGTTCTTCAAATCCAAGTACGATCCTCTATATTTCTAGTTTGAACATCACTGATCATTTCTCTTTAAGCTCAACCCACGCCATGTTAATACCTACCATCCTCTGAATGTCGTGATAATAGAAAGTATCTCGTATTCTTCAAAACTCGTAATAATATACTTCAGATCAGGGGAAATCTTCTCAAACCCCTTTCCTTACCGTTTTTTGCTAACCCCACCTAGAAAGGAACTACCTCCACACAACTACCATCCAAGAATCAGGACTAGTGCGACAAAAAGTGTATCTCACAAGTTCCTACGTTGGATGAACTCCACGATTGATTCCACTACATATTTAATCTGGCCTTATCCCATACATAAAATAATCATCACATGCAATAACCATCATTGGAAAGCTTGAATGATACCCAATGAATAGTGCAGCCGAAGAATGATGACATCTCCACCTTCACTGATCCACTTAGACCGCCAGCACCATTGATCCACGACGCCCAGCATCTTGTGTAACGGTTATTGATGTGCTCCTGAAGATCGTTGGAATCCGATCAGATGGTTGGTTGGCTTTTTGGTGACTTCACCATTCACCACAGCCCCAACTATTTTTTGCTCATTCTTTGCTGGGAACAAAAATAGTAACTTGATGAGAGTGCTACGTTTTTCAAGTCAAAGAGAAATGGCTGGATATCCATGCTCAACCAGTACTTCAAGTGGAAACTTCAAAGAAATCAATTAAAAGACATGGTGCCTTCCTCATTTAAATAACAACAAAAACTCACATCTGTTCATATTACAATTTAGCTTAGGGAAAGCACTGTAGGAAAAAATTATTCTCGTGTACAATAAACGAGAATAATGGTCTTCTCTTCAGAGCAAGGAGGATTGTGATAGAAAAGTCTATTTCATAAGCTTACCTTGAATGAAATCACGTATCTTCAACAGTAACGTAGAATGTTGTCTGTCAGTCTCTTTTTCTCATAGCTAGCTGTCCAAAACTCGATTTAGCCACTTGCTGGCTTAAACGTGAAGCAAGGTGTGTAAATGCTTCATACAAAGAAGCTCTATCCATGGCGGATGCGTCATAATACTTCAACTTATCGCGAGAAGACCAACTTTGTGCTTTTGATACGACCATTGGATCACTACGAGATGAATGGTTGGCGATTACGACAATTATAGCCTGGAAATCAGTAAACTTTATAAATAGAAGAAAACAATACGAAAGGTTCAAATTCGGGTCATGCCATACGAAAGGGGTTTTTTTTTTTTAGACAAAATGTGTTCCCAGTGAGACTCAACCCACAATCCAATCAGTTACTACTGTTACTTCTGTTACTCTTGAATCAGTTACTACTGATTCGAACAAGACCCTTATCCCAAGTGAGTCATAGCTCAAACCTTTTTTCAAAATTTCTTCTTCACTGAGTAAAAAGAGGTTGACAGTGGTCACAAATAATAGAAACCTATCACAGTTACATCCATCGGGCAATGAGTAAGTGGGGGAGCAAGAGGGCTGAGAGGGGGAAAATATCGATACCTTAAAGCACAAAGTGGCTATGTCCAAAAACGGAGTTTTGAGAAAAACCAGTGCACAATTCCTAAAATAATGGCTTATTACACCAAACTATTTAATTTCTTCAAGAAATTTTCGAGCTATAATTGTCAAAAAAGTCAATAATAGTTTTGTTAAATTTGAGTTTTTTTGTTGTTGAAGTTGAAAAAAATGTAAAATGTAGAAGATGGATGGACATAGCCCCTTTGTGCTTTAAGGTATCGATATGAAGAGAATCCCTGTAGAGGCTTTGCCAACGGTTCCCTTCTTTGATTGGAGCGCTGGAATAACTAACAGCCCTTCCATTGCCACCACAAGGAACCCAGAGGAGGTGAACGTTATACTTTAGTTACGTTATTTGCTCAATCATCTGGAGAAGAATCATGCTAGGAATTCGTTTAAATAACATAGAAAGATGGTTGCATCCCTAGTTGCAACGTATCCTGTCCATAGTCAATAGAACGTAATTTATTTTGTTCATTTATTTCAAAGCAGGAAAATATGATATGCATGAGAGGTGAATAAATAGCTTTGGGTCATGATTCCGTCTTTTTTTCGGTGTAATTTTCGCCTGACATTTCATCTAGCGCAATCTAGCCACTGCTCCATCCTAGAAACCCACCAATGAGGAATTTCACCGAATTCTGTTTGCATTTTTCCTGAATAGTTAATGGTGTGGGATAGATGAAAATCGGGCTAATTTCGGAAAATAAGTCTCCTGTTATTTTTGGGAGACAATCAAAATTTTTGATTTCAAAACTAACCGGGAAAACGGACGTGAAGCGGGAATGCTCGCTGATTGGGCTGTTTGGATCACGGTCTCCTCCCAGTGTTGCCCATTGGGACAACGAAATCGTGTTTTCTAATTTTTTCTTCAGTTTTTCGATTTCGAACTTTACTGTTTCGTGAAATTTTGCATCTGGGGACTATAGATTTCTCGATCTCAGCGCTTCAAGCGGCCATAAATGAACTATTCCAGGATGACGTCATTTTCCCGTTTTTTTTTTTTTTTTAAACATTCGTATTTTCTACACTGTTTTGTTTATTCGTAAATTAGGAAGTTCGAGCTGAAAGTTTGCCTTAGGAGGTTTTTCGAGGTGCTGAATCCGATTTTGGGGTCAAAAATAGGAAATTCCGACATGGTGAAATTCCTCATTCATCGTAGCTGTTCTGTTCCTCAAACTCGAATGGGCATCGATAAAGCAGATGAGGGGCGTGACTGTTACATGACCCTCAAGCTCCTAAAAAGGCCTTACAATTCTGTAATCCATTCCATTTCTCGCTATACGAGCAGCACAGGAATTTGTCAAACCTAAAAAGCCCGCTCGAACCTCTTGATAGAGTTTGCTTCGATCAAACTATAGGGGTGAAAACGATTAGAGTTTCGGTCAGACTCGGGTTTTCCGAGCAAGCGATTTGTTGATTTTGGCTTACTTTGAGATGACATGACCCTTGCATAGCTTACAACATAAATAAGGAAACCTGGTTTTGCAGAATCCTAAGGAGACGAAGCTTTCTCATAACAAGAATTCGTGTGTGAATGACTAAACCATGCTCTCTTAGCGTATATCTGACAGGATGCTTCCATGTGGTTTCACTCAATTCCACCCCGTGAGTTGAAAAAATACGAGTCAATGAGAAGTGAGTGAGTACGAGAAGTGAGTGAGTTGAAAGAGTATGAATGGGGGTTGGTTTCATAAGGGACACGCCTGAAACAGGATTTCGTTACAGTCAGGAACTGAATGAACGAACAAAAAATTAAACTTCGAACAGGGTAACAGAGCTATATTCTGATCCTTGTTAGGCTACATAAATATTTAATGAGCGCAGAACTTACTATGTACAGTAAGGTCGCGAATGTTCAACTTCGGCCTGTTCCAAGCGTTGCGTCCACTAAGGTTTCTAAACTATTATTAATTGAGATAGCAGGTCACGAAATATTCCTATCCAAAAACGTAAGTATGTGCATGAATCGATAACCTTATTTTTCTTAAACAAAATTGTGCTAAAATTAAAGCTAGCTTAATTAATTAGCTACTCACTTCCTTCCTTTCCTTGTAGCGTTCAATGTCTTTTTTAGAGGCCATGATAAAATCCAGTGTATCCATTTTTGCTGGGTCGAACACTAAGATGAACCCATCGGCGTGTTGGAAATTGATGTTGGAAGAAAAGTCACTTCCAGTATCATAAAAACGTAGTTTTTCCTTTACCCCGCGGTCAGTTTCAACATTAGCGACGTACACGTCTTCAATTGTAGATTGCAAAAACTGAAAATAAAATACGAACGTTAGTATATAGATTAGGTAGTATTATCCTGACGAATTAAGGACATACCTACGTACGTAAACGATACAGGTTATTTAAGATGATTTGAGACCAGTAGAATGTTCGAACCTGATGTTGCTCAACGATACTGAGCAAATAAGATTCATAATCAGACAAAGACTGGAAAACTTCCAATCACTATGGTAAGAGTTTACTACAATATATTGTTACGATTATGATTCGTGTGGCGAATGTTATTAGTTACTGATTTTACAATGTTCTGTTACTTGAACTTCGATGGAAACAGATTGTGCTGAAATTGTACACTTAACACATTAATTTATTTAACGATTCGGTGAATTAATGCCAAATCGCAACAAGAGGTACTTCGAGCGACGAAACAGTAGAAAGGGACAGGACGAAGTACAGAACGACAAAGAAATTAGCGAACGGATGAAGAGAAGAAAATAGCGAAGTAGAGGAAGAATGAATATAATGGAAATGTTAGATGAGGAACTTTCTAAGGTTGAGAAGAAACACCACTAGAATAAATGGAGATAGAGAATCAAAAACAGAAAGACTCGAAAAAGAATTGAATTCCGAAGGAAGTATAAAATAAAGTAATTAGAGCAAGAAAGGAAAATAATAAAAACGGAGTTGAGTAGAACGTTGTCTATTTCCACGAAAATAATGAGTTACAAGTTAAATCGATTTCGACGGTTAGGTCATCATCAGTAACAAACAATAACTGGAGGTACATCACAGAGATCATAGCTTATATAGTGACAAGTGAAAGGGAGCTTGAATCCCATTGGAAAGTGAAAGTCATACCCAATCAGATAAGTGAAAGGAGAATTCTATTGGTTCAGAGAAGTGAAGGGACCTGGGAGGATCATCAAATGCCAATCTTGGCAGACAAAGTGAAAGGGAGCTCAAACATCAATGAGGGTAACATTGTGAAGGGGGAGACCAAGCTATTGCAGGAATGAACCCATCAACGGTGAAACTTGTTGAGGGACCACCTCATTCAGACATTTACCAGACCTATCACTCTTAAGAATCTCGAACTTTTCAAGCATATCCAACATACCTCCTTCCGGGCAAAAATGAGGAAATTCTCTGTACCTACTGTCCGTTTGTTACTGATGATGACCTAACCGTCGAAATCGATACAACTAGAAACTAATTATTTTCGTGTAAATAGACAACGTTCTTTTCAACTCCGTTTTTATTAAAATGGTTATCCACAATCTCATCGCGAGTTATTTTATTCGTAAAGGAAAATAACCTTGAAATGGGTTTCACCTTCGTCATCACTAACACCGAAATTTCTCACGAAATGAATGAGGAATTTCACCATGTCGGAATTTCCTATTTTTTACCCCAAAATCGGATTCAGCACCTCGAAAAACCCCCCACGACAAACATTCAGCCCGTACTTCCTAATTTACGAATAAACAAAACAGTGTAGAAAATATGAACGTTTAAAAAAACTGGGAGGATCACGTCAACCTGGAATAGTTCATGTAAGGCCGATTGAAACACTGAGATCGTGAAATCTACAGGGTGTTTCACGAAAAAGTTACACCCCCCTTCATTTTCGCAAAATACAGCGAAAAAAATTCCGACCAACGCAATTCTTCATGATTTTTTGTGAGGATCTCAGGAAAAATACTTATGCGCAAAAAATTTGCGCGCAATCGTGCGCAATTGACACTAACTTCATTTTTTCAAATGGAACACCCCATTTTTATTACAGATTCGGATTCTACGTCAAAATTCATGAAAAATTCATACCCGAACCGATTTTTTTATTGCGCGCAACCTGGCTTTTTGAATGCTCTAAGTTGCGCAACTCCACAATTGCACAAAAATTAGGTTTTGGAGAACTCTAAGTGTGGCACATGTTTTTTCATCATTTTTTGACGCTGAATCACAGGGTGTCATCCGTTTTTCAATTTGACTGGAATTTTTCTAAATTCGGCCAAAAATTCGATTGTTTTAGTGAAAAAATCACTCTTTTTAAATCGTTATGAATTTTTAGGCAATTTTATTCAGTTCAAGCATGATCGTGCTGCCAGTTTTTAGGACGTCCCACAGTAAGACTTGGGCGTCCTTATGCGATCGATCTGGGGTGAAGGAAGACAACACTCAACAGGAAAAGAAATAACCACACAGTAATCCGTTTTAGACCATTCTGAATCCAAATCCGCGAAAAAAAACATAGGTGTATGTCTGTGTGTGTGTATGTGTGTATGTGTGTGTGTAACAAAATCTTGTGTACTCTGCACAGACCTTAGTTCTCAACCGATTTTCCTGGTTCTTTTTTTGTTCGTCGCGGAAAACTATCTAGTTGTGCACTACGTCGCCGGAATTTCGAATTTTGCCTTTTAAGGGGGGGAAAGGGGGGGTTAATGCTCGAAAAACGTGCGTTTTTGGGCATAATCTTGTGTACTCTGCCCAGGCCTTAGTTCTCAAACGATTTTCGTGGTTCTTTTTTCGTTTGACGCGTAATACTATCTAGTTGTGCACTACGGCGCCGGAATTTTGGATTTTGCTTTTTAAGAGGGGGGAAAGGGGGGGTTAATGCTTAGAAAACGTGCGTTTGCGTGCATAATCTTGTAAACTCTGCCCAGGCCTCTATTTCCAACCGACTTGCGTGTTTCTTTTTTTGTTTGACTCAAATAACTTCCGAGTTGTACATGATTTTACCAGAGTACCAAAATTCGCAAGGGGAGGGGGTGAGTGGGGGGATAATATTCACAAAATATCTGATTTTTCAATATTTTGGTTCCTTTATTACTTACTAATTGTATCCAAGCTTTGAAATTGAGGAAAAATTCTCATTATTCCTCCGAATTTTCATGAATTATTCTCTGTACCACCATGGAACTAATAGTGGTGCCACCATGGTGCCATGATGCCATAAACCGCTTATTTCGTGGTTTTTTTTTTGTGTTTCACCTTGAATACGGATGTGAACTTCGACGGACTGCCTACCAAAACTAACAGATGAAAGTTCAATGTTACGACGTATTTCCGCTTTGGTGCCAGACTGGCACCATTGTTGGCGTTGGGGAGGTGGTGGTGGGGGGGGGGGGGGGGGTGAACTCGAATTTGCATGTTGGGTGTCGTAGATCATGGATTTTAAAATGCTCTGCAGATTCGAGGCTCCCATGCCGCTAGAAATGTTATGGTGGATAAAGGTGAGGGGGGGGTCACTATTTCTTGCCTAAAGTAATGAATAAATTACATCGAGTGAAACAGTTTTATCGCTTACCAACTGGTTTAACTGATCTAATGCTTATCCAATGGGACGTCCCCTCGAATGCATGCATTACTAAACAATATGTTTATTTTTAACTCCACTGTAGACGGCCCCAGGCCTGTGGTTCAAAAGGAGGCGAGAAAATAAAAAATAAACATGATTTCGACCACAAAACTGATATTTTGTTGAAGAAATGTTGATTTTCCCTCTTGAAATCTTGATCTTCCTCAAAACGGATGACACCCTGTGATTCAGCGTCAAAAAATGATGAAAAAACATGTGCCACACTAAGGGTTCTCCAAAACCTAATGTTTGCGCAATTGTGGAGTTGCGCAACTTAGAGCGTTCAAAAAGCCAGGTTGCGCGCAATAAAAAAATCGGTTCGGGTATGAATTTTTCATGAATTTTGACGTAGAATCCGAATCTGTAAAAAAAGGGGGTGTTCCATTTGAAAAAATGAAGTTAGTGTCAATTGCGCACGATTGCGCGCAATTTTTTTGCGCTAAAGTATTTTTCCTGAGATCCTCACAAAAAATCATGAAGAATTGCGTAGATTGAAGTTTTTTACGCTGTATTTTGCGGAAATGAAGGGGGGTGTAACCTTTTCGTGAAACACCCTGTATAGTCCCCAGATGCAACATTTCACAAAACCAGTAAAGATCGAAATCGAAAAACTGAAGAAAAAAAAGAAAAAGCAAGATGGGGAAATTAAATGAAATAGAATTAATGAAATAGAAATAAGAGAGAATCTGATTACATTGATTTATATAATTTATATCAAGATTTCATAATCTTCAGGTACATAATAGGAACCTTCGTTAAAGAATTATAATAATTGTTCACTTTGGCAAATTACAGCGGTTGGCGATATTTGTCAGGTAGGCCATCTCGTCCTTGTCCTCTAGGTAGGTATCCCAGCATTTTTGGAGGAACTGTAGGTTGTCAGCAGCAGCCTTCCTGAGCTTACTGACACTGCCTCGCTTCCGTTGTATTTGCAGGTCCATCTCTCACCGTTTATACGAACGAACTGAATAGTTGGAATGTTGTGAACATCATTAGGCTGTCGGCTGGAGAAATTCCGTGTACCCCCTCTTGTGCCGTTCACTGTTTACCTAGTTGGGCGCAGGCGGCCCGACGGTGCCCTTCGAATATTTCCCCAGACGGGCGACGCCCAATTAGGTTTCCACTGTTTTCGTTCGATAATTTTCCTCTTAGATAACACGATTTCGTCGTACCATCGGGCAACAATTGGAGGAGACGGCGATCCGAACAGCCAATCAGCGAGCGTTTCCGCTTCACGTTGAAGAGGTCCGTTTTCCCGGTTATTTTTTGAAATCATAAATTTTTATTGTCTCCCGAAAATAACAGAAGACTTATTTACCGAAATCAACCCGATTTTCATTTATCCCACACCATTAACTATTCAGGAAAAATACAAACAGAATTCGGTGAAATTCCTCTTTCCTGGGAAAAGGATGGCAAGCATGTCCAACCGAAGTCAACCGAAGAGAAAGTGTAGGCATGTAAGCGATGAAGAAGGCTGATGCAGACACATGAGAAACATGAGCTTCGGGAATGGGTTTTCAGCTGGTAAAGAAAGAGAGGGAAACGGAAAATACCAACCAATTCTATCGAAGCCACACGATAGGCTCTCAAGAAGATCAAGAAAAAACGTCTGCCAAGTTGGGTGGGCAGTATAGCTTCCTCACTCATTGTAACATGGACGTATAGAATCAGTTGGCGAGAAATTGGTTGAATAGTTGCGGAGTTTTGGTTGTAACAATAAATTTAAAGTTCGCGCATGCGCAGCGGCTATTGCTTGACCAATTTGATTGAAACTTATAGGGTGTCTCTTAGAAGTTAGTCCCTAACTAACCTCCAAATTTGAGCAAAATCGGTTCATTAGAAACCGAGAAACCGAGGTTCCAGGAAATTCACGTTTGCGAATGCGCACTCGCTCCTATTGGTCCGAAGGTGCTGATAGGGGACCGTCTAGGACCTAACCCGCACAATCCCTGAAAATTTCATCAAAATCGGACCACAGGTTAGTATAGTTTTGCCCGGGACAAGGATTGACCACAGACAGACCGACAGACAGACACGGAACCAAAATTGTTCGGGAAGCTCTAAAACGCAAACATATTGTTTAGTAATGCATGCATTCCAGGGGACGTCCCATTGGATAAGCATTAGATCAGTTTAACCAGTTGTTAAGTGATAAAACTGTTTCACTCGATGTAATTTATTTATTACTTTAAGCAAGAAATACTGACCCCCCCCCCACCCCACCATTATCCACCTTAACATTTCTAGCGGCATGGGAGCCTCGAATCTGAAGAGCATGTTAAAATCCATGATCTACGATACCCAACATGCGAATTCGAGTTCACCCCCCCCCCCCCCCCACTCATCCAGTGGTGCCGGTCTGGCACCAAAGCGGAAATACGTCGTAACGTTGATCTGTTAGTTTTGGTAGGCAGTCCGTCGAAGTTCACATCCGTATTCAAGGTGAAACACACAAAAAAAAAAAAAAAAAAAAACACGAAATAAGCTCTTTATGGCATCACGGCACCATGGTGGCACCACTATTAGTTCCATGGTGGTACAGAGAATAATTCATGAAAATCCGGAGGTATAATGAGAATTTTTCCTCAATTTCAAAGCTTGGGTACAATTAGTAAGCAGTTAAGGAACCGAAATATTGAAAAATCGGATATTTTGTGAATATTATCCCCCCACTCACCCCCTCCCCTTGCGAATTTTGGTACTCGGGTGAAATTATATACAACTCGGAAGTTATTTGAGTCAAACAAAAAAAGAAACACGCAAATCGGTTGGAAATTGAGGCCTGGGCAGAGTTTACAAGATTATGCACGCAAACGCACGTTTTTTAAGAATTAACCCCCCCTTTCCCCCTCTTAAAAGGCAAAATTCGAAATTCCGGCGACGTAGTGCACAACTAGATAGTTTTCCGCGACGAGCAAAAAAAGAACCAGGAAAATCGGTTGAGAACTAAGGCCTGTGCAGAGTACACAAGATTTTGTTACACACACACACACACACACACACACACAGACATACACCTATGATTTTTTCCGCGGATTTGGATTCAGAATGGTCTAAAACGGATTACTGTGTGGTTATTTTTTTTTCTGAGGAGTGTTGTCCAACTTCACCCCAGATCGATCGCATAAGGACGCCCAAGTCTTACTGTGGGACGTCCTAAAAAGCAAGTGGAAATTTTGATTTTGGAGGACATTTTTTTTTTTTTTTTCACTTCTTTCACGAATACCTACAAAGCTTCCCTACCTTCGGTAGTGAGGAAGCAAAAGAAGTAAGAATGAAACTGCAATTATGAAACGCACATGAAATCTACTCTAACGAACACAACCTTAATCTAACATGAAGTTCGCAAAAAATTAAATGCGGATGAAATTACCAAACGCACATGAAATTATTAAATGCTAATGAAATCTACTCAAACGAGCATGACACCAAAATCTATTTTGAAAAGCACAATAAATCTTCCTCAACGAATATGAAAATAATTCAAACGACAATCTGGAGGATATTTTGTTCAATCAATAGGTACCTTAATTGTGATTATGAGAGTGGTAAGTCAAAAGACGAAATTGCAGGTTTCTAGGCTAATTACTTGAAACGTTTTGAGCGCTTCTTGACGATTCTGGAAGCGGCGCACAGTGGTCCAAATTACGAATCTACCTGATCAAAAATCTTGGCTACTATCATGATGTAATAACTTACAAGTATATCATGTTTTTTTTTAATTAATTTTCAAACGGCAAACAGGATGGTCAAACCAAATTTGAGCTAAACTTTTTACTTGAAAAGATAATGTAAGTTATTTCACAAAAAATGAAGTGTTTTTAGAACTGCGTTGGTAACTTATTTTTATTACATATATTACATATAATATTATATCATAATATATAATCTATATATTTTTTATATTAAACAATCACTTTTTATGACAATGACATGTCACTTGAATTATTTCCGATGTCATCAGAGTCACTTCTGTCACTCGGAATTGCAGGAGCATCAACCAAAAGTTCTTGAACCTCGCTGTCCAGTTGATCCAAGTCTTCAGTCTTCGGTAGAGGTCTCAAACTCGTTATTATGGGATCTGAGGAGATTAATAGATTGTGCCAAATGTCACAGTTCGTATTAATTCGGGAATTTTTTTCTGGAATATCCTTGTCTGTGGCCGAATCTCCACCACATCTTCAGATAACTTCTCCCATTGAATCGCTAAACACTGTCTCCGTTTCAGAGGGATAACGATCTTTTTTGGCGTTTAGTACGAACTTATATGACGGATACAAAGGGTTTTTCTTGAAATTTGTGGCACCTTTGCGAAGTAGTAGGTAATGATGTTTGGTGAGTCGAGCTCCGACGATTAATGCCAATGCTTCCTGAATGTAACGTAGAATTCATTTCAATTTTATTCTTGTATTAAAAAAAAAAGTTTGTTGCTTTTCCTGCTGACGCCAGCACTTCACCTAACAAATATAGTGCGTCCTTTTTTCCAAGCCTCAACTTCAACTTTAGGGCAAAGCACAGTTCCTCTATTTTTCAACAACATTCCTGATTTTTCGACGTTTTGGTACTTCGCTGCTCGTGCTAAAGTTTTTGGACGGGCTCCCCCGTGATCCACAACTGGTACCAGGTGTAGAAATAGTCGGACTAACAGGTTTTAGGGTACCTTGTAACCAACTCTCATACTTGGCACAGAAACGCTTTGAATTCCTGTAGCATTTTACCCAGAAGCGTTTTAAAACTTTCAAAAACTTGCTTACTGCAGAAATAATTTTTGATTTTGTAACCTCGGGGTAGCTTACATCGTACTTGTTCGAAATTCATTCAAAAATAATCTTATCACCTTTCGCGAGTACAAAATTCTTGTCCTTCAACACTTCAAACAACTCCAAACGGGTAATTACGATTTCAGACGGCCGACAACAAAAAATTAAATAACTTTTAGGAACGCAAATGGACGCAGCTGGTTGTAATTTTATTTCAAAGTATATCAGTTATATAACGTATCTTTAAAATAACTTTCTGGTTCTCAGTGGTTCCCTAAGATTTAGAGTATTTTGAAGGGGAACGATTTAGTCATATTTCTTCTTTTGGTTTATTATTTTCAATAATAAACCTTTGGAATCGACCAAGAAAAATTTTTTTTTAACACCCCCTCAAAATTTGATGGTTTACGTTTCAAGGTACGTAGAATCCAAAAATCGAATAAAAATTTGGCCGTCCGTCCGCCGTCCGCCGTACGCGGCACTTTTGCCACTTAGCATTGACAGATTTTGATGAAATTTGGTATGTAGGCTCCATTTGGGGTCTAGTTGTGCCCCGAAGATTTTGGTTGATGTAGGTCATTTCTAAGGGTTCCAAAATGAATATTGAAATTTTGAAAACTCCCTAACTCAAAAAATTTCGAAATAAAGGTATTGTTTTTCCTTCCATTCAAGATTCTATAGAATTTTTAGAGACCACGCGGAGCCCTGTAGGACAAACCGTTCGCTCCCTACGAGAATTTAAGGGTTTTTATTGAAATATATATATATATAAATCAGAAACGAGTGTGAATCGCAGAAGAGGCCTAATCTCCGTTCAAGTTAAAGCTGACCGAAATACGATCGATGTTTTTCTTCATTCTGGATGGTTGGTGGTTTTGTAGACGAGTGATATATATAGAAAAATAATAAACCATTGTGTAATAATTTGCAGCGTTTTTTAAAGCCATCGTTCAAATCACTAAAATAATTTGTTTTTTAATAGAAAACTTTTAAAATTGTGTTCTTCTTACCTGAATGAGAGGAATTCATCTTGATAAGCTGGCGAAAATACTTTTACTACGATTAAGTCTTGACTCGAAGATAGCACTGAAATAAATGGCTCGGAAGCGATCCGTATTTATCTTATTATCCGTATTATCTGTTTGTTTCCATCTCGCTCAGGGACTTTGGTCACTTGCCCCCCGGGTTTTTCCTAGATCAGGAACACGTTACATTTACACGTTACGTTTATTATACATTTCATACGGATTTAAAGGGGTCACCTTTTTCATTTTTGATCAGCTAGATTCGTAATTCGGACCACTGTGCGGCGTCCGGGCCGCACGAGGTGTCGAGTCAGCAAAACAAAAGAGGAGGGAGCGAGGCGTGGGAAGTACCTCCCGCAGAGTCAGCAAAACAACTTGACAGGCAACCGCCCTGAGGATGATCACGATTTAAACTACGATTCAAATGATTTATCTACGTTGGTACTTGGCCGTTCATTGAGAAGAAAAGCTTAGGAAGGAAAGAGGAGCTGAGCAACAAAGACTAGAATAGAAACAGAACTAGAAGAGTAATAGGCGGCAATTTCTGGGAAAGAAAAAGAGGAAAGGAACACGCTCAGATAACAATACTAGTACTATACAATACTACACTAGAACTATATTTCACTAAAAGGGGGAGACAGGAACTATCAAAATATGGGAAAGACAGGAAAACTGCAACTCACGAGTCGCTCGCTAAACCCAACTTATCCCTACAGAAATAACTACTTCACAGATACACCAGCCTTTTCCGGGAACAAAATTGTTATTACTAACAATTCAAAAGTTCTTGCCAGCCCCTAGATAGCAAACTCCAACAAAGGAATTGTACTGAAGACGTAGAACGTCGGAACGTAGGATGACTCACCGCCACACCAATTGACTTCTCACGAACCATGGGGTTACGGACGACCCGATAATCTCGGGTCATAACAAGAACCCGATAATCTCGGGTCGATAACAAGAAATTGTTTTCAAGCAATTAGGCTGAAAGATATCCGATGAGAACCAACCAGCCACCACTTGAAACCACTTGAACCACTTGGAAGTAGGGTGCAGTCCAGCCTGCCACAAGCACGAAGGAATGGAAAAGAAGAAACAACTAAAAGCTAAAGGAATATTCGAAACGTGTGTGATATGCTGAGAAAGAATAGTCTTATCCCAAGCTAACTGGTAAAGAAAGACTTCTCTGGATGGCAAATAGAAATTGTGAAGTGGGTTCGAGCGACAGAAATATACAGGGTGTCTACCATTTGGATGGACCAAACTTCAAGGATCACTTCACTTTTCAAGGATTGCAATTTAAAAAGTCCACTAAATTAAATATCCACTCGTATTTTACGTTTTGGACCTTCCTGAACAATTTTGGTACCGTGTCTGTCCATCTGACAGTCGGTCTGTCTGTCTGAAAGTCCTTGTAGATGGCAAAAGCAATACGAAGCTACTGTCCGATTTCGATGTAATTTTCGGCGGTGTTCTCCTTGTAAATCAATGTGAACGCATTAAATTTTCAAAATCAAATTCAAAAATTTTAATTTTTTTCTTCAGAAATTACCATTTTTTGGTTTATTATTTTCAATAACAAGCCTTTGGAATTGGGCAAGAAAAAAAAGTTAACCCTCTCTCAAAATCTTTTTATTGTTTGCCCGTAATAAGTAGCGCTATCGCGGGGCCAGTCAATGGCCAAAACTACCCCGGGATCACATCTTTTCTACGTTAAAAATCAGTTTTTCGTTTAATTAGAATAAATATCATGAAATTGACTTTTTGTAGCAGAAGAATAACTTTAAGAGTTTCATTGACAATAATACTTTTTTTTACAATACAAATCATTGTACCTACCAACATTTTCTACCAACGTTACAATGCCAGTTTTTTTTTTTTTTTTTTTGCTAATTGTTCTTTAATTTTATTTTAGTTCCATTTTTAAAATCAAAATGAACGGATTTTCCGTTGAGTGGCCCACGATAGCACAACTTATTCCAGGTTAACAATAAACCTAAAAAATGATAATTTCTTTAAAAAAATTAAAATTTTTGAATTTGATTTTGAAAATTTAATGCGTTCACATTGATTTACAAGGAGAACACCGCCGAAAATTACATCAAAATCGGACAGCAGCTTCGTATTGCTTTTGCCATCTACAAGGACTTTCAGACGAACAGACCGACTGTCAGATGGACAGACACGGAACCAAAATTGTTCAGGAAGGTCCAAAACGCAAAATACGAGTGGATATTTAATTTAGTGGACTTTTTATTGCAATCCTTGAAAAGTGAAGGCAACGATACTTGGTCGACTCTCTAGCGGAATATGCCTAAAAAAGCAAGTTTTTTCGCATAAAACTCAATTTTTTCGAAGAAACTTTCCTCTTAGACCTTGCAACTGGCATACCGTTGGAAAGGTGAGATCTTGGGGTAGTTTTTCCCGTTGAGTGCACCACGATAGCGGTATTTTTTACGGGGGAATCGTTAGCCTGAAAAATTTCGATTTTCGAAAAAAATTATAAATGTTGACTTTGATTTATTTTTATACTTTTACAAATGGCTTTAAGAAACTGGGTTTCCCACTAAATGGATAGGAAATTTAACGCCATGTCCAACGGTGTACTCAGATTTGAAGTAGCATGAGAAATAAGGGAGTTATGACCATTTTAGTGCTGCAAGGTCGAAAATACGAATAAAAACATTAAAGTGGAAAAAAAAGAATTTTGAGTGGGTTAAGGAAAAATTGCAAGAGACATTTTTTGTTGCAAATTAGTTGTAGAATCGATCCTTGAAGTTTGGTCCATCCAAATGGTAGACACCCTGTATAAATTAATGAAAATGACCGTTGAGCACAAACAATGTTGCGAAATGATAACGCCAAGGGCGATGGAGGAAATTCTAGCGGTTCAAGAGAAAGTTTACATTCCAGAAGGGGAAACTGAAAGAGGTGATCAGCCATATAGGAAAGGTTCCAATAATGTATCTAGATTGCCTATGACAAAATACCAAGCAGCCTGTAAAAATAAGAAAAAAAGTTGGAGTTCAGGTTTACTGAAAAGACCTTAGAGGTGAAGGAAAGATTAACTCACAAATCTCAAACAATTATTATTATTACAACAAATATAAACAATTGATTATTACTAAAATATAATAATTGTGCAGGTACTCACAGTCGATTTCGTCAACTTCCCATAGATGGCTTGCTCTAGGATAGCAGTCTTCCCTACGCCTTTCTTGCCAATCACGACCACCTTGGCAGTTTTACCCATCACAACTTGAATTTCATACCGTGATTCGACAAACTTGATGATCTCACGATGTGGAGATCAGTGGTATATGGAGATGGGAAAATGCTGAGATGACATTCCAAGTCACCAGCACGACAGAAACACTGTTTCCTCGGACTCAGTCGTCTTAATCGCGCGATGACATTCTGACTGTCCAGACTGACTGTACCCAGAGAGATTCACTTAATCAGCAAAAGCTTAATTAACAAAGACTATCGCGAAAGACGATATCCACGGCGTCAAGAAATCAGTTTTCACACGTTTCCAACGACGACAACAACTTGACTTCTTCTTTTTTCTATGAATTGCTGACGGATGGTTTACACATGGATAGTATAAGGGTATCCACATGGACCTAGTATGGGATACTGGGGATAAACCATGCGCATCCATGGTTTACTTGTAGTTGACTCGTGCGCATCCATGGCTGTGTTGAGTATCGCATGGATCTGCTCCAAGCTGTCGCCATGGAAGGAGTTAGCTACCTTCTTCCGTTCTGACTGGACTTTCAAGGGGGGGGGGGGATCTGTTGAGCCCTCCTCTAGTTTGAACAGTTATGTTGTAGCTCGCTTGTGTAAGCCTACCTGCTTGACAAACTAGATGCCAGTGATGAGGGCAATTTTCACCGCTGTCACCAATTTGTAAGCTATTACTTGTCTAGGTAATGGTTGATAAAAATGAAGTTAGTTACCTAGTACAAGTAGGTGTGGAGTAGGATCCTGAAGGGGTTCTACTCTGTGTTTCACTGTGAAATGGGGGAGCCAAAAGAAAATCGAACAACCTTAAAATTACGTTAAATTTAGGATAATGAATTGTATTTACCTGTTGAAGTTATGTTAGCGCTTCGAAGGTGTTGACTCCGACGAATATAATAATAAAATACTGTTAAACCTGAAGGGCTGTTCTTTATTTACCTTGGACCACCTAATGCGTCCTGTGCCAGAAGGGCGTGTCCTTTGTGTCCTGAACACGAAGCTAACCTGGATGTCCACATGGACGGTTCTTTCGACGAAATGTGTCCTAAGGACACAATCTGATGGGTCTTATCTTGAAGAACAATTAAATTGAATTTAAATATTTTTATTTTACCCCTAGTGAACTGAGCTGAATAAGAGCAGGGTGAACGGAAAGACAAGACAAGTTATGGAATAGAATACCAGGTAAGAAATGTTTATTACATAAACAAGGAAGTCGTCGATCAAATACAACAGCCTGAAGGGCGTAACGAAGATATAGTATTTAATACGAATGAGATCGTGATTATGATAGGACTAGAGTTCTGAACAAGGTTGTTAAAATCGACAATACTCTTCAATACTTTCTAACTCAAAATAATGAGCTATGTCTCTATCGTGTTCTCGAGTCTTTTCAATCATGTCTTTTCAATACAATTTTCCACAATTAAAGTTTATCAATCTGTCTGTTGTCTCAATATTCTACACAGTTTTATTATCACCTGCCTAACTAATTTTGGCCAAAAAGTAGTTAGAATTTAGTTTGTGCACTCACGTGTTGGGCCCAAAGGTATCCTCGACGATGATGTGGCAATGTTGAAATGGAGTTCTCCAGTTTGTTGAATTCTTGAATCCGAATAAAGAGATTTGGGGATACGACTCGCCAGTTCCGGGGGCTTTGACTCTCGCGCTGACTATTGAGAAGGGGACAGGGGGAGACGTTCGGCCGGGACGTACTAGTCGAGTTTGCAGGAAACGTTCAGCCTGGACTTACTAGTTGAGCGGTTGGGGACGGTATGATGGCCGATCCAGAACGTTCGATCTCGAGAGTTTCCCGCTCCAGCCCGTGACGTCATCCACGGCCTTCCCAACCAATTGAAGTATGGGTTGGACGCCTTAGATGTAGTTTGGCGTCCTTGCAGTGGGGGCGGACCACGCCCCTTGGAACTGGCCCAGATTACCCCTCCACAGTCCTTTGCCGCAGGTGGCTCTGTGGGGGCGGCATCTTGGGGTTCAGGAAGGGGGGTGTAGATCTACCCCAGCCCCGGCACCTTGATGTTATCAGTGAGCAGGGGCTCACACTTGAGTGTGAACCTACGAGGTGTCATGTGATCATTTTGATAGCAAATTTGTAGTAAATGCTGTCCGAGGGGGAGTATGGCTAACTCGAGTTCCGTTTTTGAGTTTATTTAGCCAATAAAATTAGTTTACAATTCGGAAGTGTTGTTCCTTTGGAAATACCATGTCTTCCGACAAAGAGGAGGGTCAGCTTCGGGAGGAGGAACCCACCATAACATACCTATCACGTTAGAAGGAAACATCCTCTTCTAACGGATAGAGGAAGAGCAGCTTCTTCAGGTTTTCCCTTGATTCTGTTATTTCGCTGACAACAGTGAGAATCCTGATTGCAAAAAATATTACCTTACGATGTTATCGATATCGATGCATTTCGTGCGTTGTTTCATCGATATCGATGTTGTCAAGAAATATCGATATCGAGGTTTTTTGTTAGATGTTCCATCTCTGGGAGTGGTGAGTCTGATTGGTGGTCTTCGATGTTCCATGGTCGTTTTCCTGGTGGAACGTGGAAGTAGATAGTTGGCATGTTCCACTCTCCTTCCATGGTGGTGCTCCGTTATCATAGCTTATCTACGGACGCTGTTTGTTTTACTCATGTTTCGTTCAGTAAATCAGTATTTAGGAGTGAAAACTGAACGTAAATGTTCGTGTCATTGTTCATAACTCACGACTACCCAAATTGACTCACATGCAATCTCAGTTGAAGTTAGCATACTTTCAAGCATGGATATCTTGATCAGAATCAATAACCAAACCACGGGTCGTGACAAGATAGCGAGGTGAGTTTCGAGTTTAGTTGGTGCTATAATTCGAACGCTGTAAAGTGTACTCAGTAGCAATATGCTGATGGGGGAGGAGAAGGTATCTTAGGTATTGGTACCCTTTTAAGGCAATTTTACCTAGGTAAAATTACGATGTATATACCGTTTCGGGTAGGTATCTATATCGTCCTCCTGAAAGGCAGACGTCTTGAAAAGGCGGTTCTATCTATCCACTTATCGTAAACGACACATGTATCTAAAGCCTTCAACAACTGCATCGACGTTTTTGGATAGTAACCACCAATTTGGTAAAATATCGTATCCACTATCAATTCAGAACATAACTGCCAAGAGTCGAAAATAATTACGAACGTAAAATATTTTTAGTATCGTAAGCGTCAGAAACAACTACATCGTATGCACCGACCAAATTCGTTCTCGCCGACACGCGAGGGCGCTTACGATCAGTAACTTGTCTTCATTACTCTGTGCTTACGATACACCGAAACCAGCTCTGCCCTCCTTAGTAAGAACGTCCTATGTCCATTTTTGCACTTTTTGAGATGAGGACACCGTGTTGTAGCTCTCGATCAGGCGCACCTTTTGAGCTAAGCTAGAACCCCCTATGTCAACAGAAAAGGCTTCAATAATCGATTTGTCCTATGTCCATTTATCAAGTTTCACATACCCATCCTAGGCTAAAACGTCCTAATCAAGTCCTACTAGGCTTAAACGTCCTATGGAGAGGAAAATCAGGGACATAAGACGTTCTAGCTTAGTACACGGCATTAGAAAAGTTGATCTTACTAGGCTAAAATGTCCGTTGTGAGAATATCACGGACATAGGACGTTCTAGCCTGTTCAAGACCAATGAAATGTATACAACAACAACAATACTTATCAAATAAGAATACAAAAGAGCGGCAAGTCATCTTCTCACTAAGGTAAACCTCTGTAGTAACTAAGTAAACCTCCTCTGTCTTGTGCAAAACGTTATCTAGCGAGTTTTTGTGATTTATTTATCCACGGAATGGATCCTAGTCAGAATGCCAAGTGGGTGTGGCACATAGCTTCCTCGCATCCATAACCCGATTATATAGATGATCCGATGCAAAGTAGTAAACCACAAACCATCAATCTCCAAGTACCATGCACTACTTTCATAGGGGATCATCTACACGCTAATCTGGACAATCCTAGAAAATTTCATCAAATTCGGACGAAAAATGTAAGTGCGTAGTGATTGGATCAAAAAATTGTTTAGCTTGAGTGGGAGTCCAGAGCATTGCTCACTGATCTATAAAGGGGTTGGTTGAATGGGATTTGAGATTCTCACGTCACACGCGAGAGCGACAAATGTACGGCTGTTACAAGGATTTTACGTTTGCGCATTCGCAGAGGCTACTGTAAATTTTAAGGTCTTGATTTTCATTGGGGACCATCTACAACCTAATCCGCGTAATCCCTGGAAATGTCATCGAAATCGGGTAGAAAATGTGGAAGTTATGGCTGTTACAAGCAATTCACGTTCGCGCATGCGCATCGGCTACTTTCAGTCCGGGGTGCTGATTTTCATAGGGGACCATCTAAACACTAATTTGTAACATCCCTGAAAGTTTCATCGAAATCGGATGGAAAATGTGGAAGTTACGGCCGTTACAAGGAATTCACGTTTGTGCATGCGCAGTCGCTTCTATCAGTCCGGGGATGATGATTTTCGTAGGGGACCGTCTACACACCAACCCGCACAATCCCTGAAAATTACATAGAAATCGGACAATAACTTCGTATAGTTATGCGCGTTACAAGGAATTCATGACAGACGGACAGACACACAGACAGACAGACAGACAGACACGGAACCAAAATTGTTCAGGAAGGTGAAAATTTTGATTTTGGAGAACTTTTTTTTTCGTCCTTGAAAAGTGAAAACAAAGCTTCCGCTACTTCGGTAGACTCGGAAGCAAAAATGTACTTGATACAAGCGACAAAATTATTTAATCTCCAGGTTAATTTCATCTCATATTCATCTATCCAGTTATAATAATTATAACCTAACCTGCTGCAGCTCTAGATCTATTAATTATTAATAGATCTAGAGCTGCAGCAGGTTACTAGTACGTACATATTTTTAATGGATAACCTCAAAATCCTTCCTACGGTAAGTAACTCGCATATCACCTTCACGTGATATCCTTGATATGGTAGATTCCTCTACCTCTCCTTGGTAGATCCTTCAAAGAAATTGTTTGTCGCCAAAAACCTTGAGTTTGAACTAAATTTTTGAAATAATACTCGAAAATCAATGGACATAAGACATTTTAAGCTAGCGTCACACTGTTACAAGCTGTCCTATGTCCATGGGTACTAGGCTAAAACGTCCTATGTCCAAATGTTTTCCGTAAATGACCTAATACAGGCCAGTAGGTCGATTCTCTAACTCGTTATGGGATAATAGCGACAACGAAGTGTCGTTATGATAAAAATAACGATTAATAGCGACGATCGCGATTCTGCAGACGCGAAATAGCGACAACTGTCGCTCAGTCGTCGCTATTTCGGCCGAAAAGTGTCGTTACCATCTCGACGGCTCGAAACCCCCCCGGTATGGATTACGACAACCGTCTTTATGAAAAAGTAGCTTAAAACGCTCTTTAATTCCTAACCTATTCGAAGTCATATTTTAGTTTCCGAGTTGCTCTGTTCATTTCCGTATTGTGGGTTATTAGTTTTGTTAATCAAATCATTTTGAGAATAAAATTTATACATTCGTACATAATTTCTGGTGACTATTTAAAAAATAATATCCGACCCTCATAATGAGCAGTTTATTCGCCGTTTTAATTTGTGTCGTACTTGATTTTTTTCTACAATTGTATTAAACAAAAATCGTAGTATTTATATTATTTCAAGCTGTTAATTCGTATAGAAATTCATGCACTGTTGATCATAGTAAAGGGAGTATTTTCAATGGAATTGAGTTTTTGACAAACTATCAACAGCATTTTTTATAATATAAATGTTGATATTATAAACATTGAATGATGATAAAAATAATTATACTGTCATTTTCGGAAATTGGTAGGTAAGTACATAAAATTAAAATAGTTAGCTTATAAAATAGGTAGATTCTATTTGAATTTTTAACTATTTTATTAAATGTGTGCCTGCATAAAAACTTCCTAAAATGAAGAAAACCCCTAAAATTGATAATTTTTTGCCTAAATAATTGTGATGATAATGCTCTTTTTTTATACCAACTTACCTGCTATTACCTGAGAAAATATTTACCACGAATTTACGATTGTTTATATCCGTAATCGACGTCGACGGTAGGAGAGAATATGACGTGGTAGATGAAAATTGTAACATAAAATTGAATCAAAGAAATATGAATGTGAAGGTAGATAAATAAATTACGTCATGAATCTTACGATTTATTAAATACAATAATATGTTCATTCAGTCTTATAACATACATGAAACTTTACATGAGTAAAACAGCGATTCATAAATTTTGAAGTGATATTAGGTTTTCTTTACCCTTGAGAGTGAAATACATCTATTTTGTTCTGAAAAGACGTCGAGAACTCCGAAATTTTCGTTAGTAGGGGTTAGGTACTTGTTTCCCGGAATCTGTAACAATAATGTATACCGCACACAATTAGGCAGTTAGCTATGGACTTCTCACTCAAAGTAGTTGAAGGTACCAATAAGTATGGATGTGTGAGTATGAATAAACGATAAATAACAAGACGATTCTTACCTTGTAGTAAGATGGACAGGCAGTTGATTATTCGAAGCATCGAGGACGGACGAAATTCATACCAATGTGACTGATGAATCCGATTTATGAAAAGTAATTCTTTCCATTTATCATTATTCCATGATACAAAAGCACGAATCACGAGAAAAACTCCGTTTTTACGCGTCATTCCTTTGTATATTCATCACGGCAAAAAATATGAATACGACATTTTGCAAACTGCAGTGATCTTCTACCCGTGATAACAATTGGAAACTATTATCAATACGTCTTCCCATTGGCTAAAAATCATGCGTTGCAACGTTTCGCTCGCCCTAGAGCGAAATATTGTCGGATCACATAGCGACGTCGTTATTTTGAAATGCAACGACCAAACTTCGCTATGCCCGATTATAGACTTCCAATGTCGTTATCGACCTGTCGTTGCACGGGAGGGATACCGAATCCGACGCGATAACGTCAACCAAATAGCGAGTTATAGAATCGACCTGCAGGCAACGAGTTTTCAAGATTTTTTCATACACTGGCAAAACAGGGGAATAGATTTGAGAGGTGATGGTCAAAAAACAATATCTCAAGCTTCAATGGTTTGGGTGGCGCAGAAGCCGAAACTAAAACGCGATTTTCTCGAAACTTGAAAAATGGACATAGGACGTTTTAGCTAAGGAGGGCAGAGCTGTGGTGGGCTTGCCGTTTCGCTGAACGGTGTTGTCGCTTGGGAACGGTGTCGGCATTGGGGCCCGCGACTACCGTCACTTCCACGCTGTCCACATGGCAACTCTGCAAACTGCGGTACGGTGTTCAAGAGGTAGTCGTGGGACAACTCTACCCCTTTGCCGCGCCTGTTGGAGTGGACATGAACATCTGTATCATGTAGTGCAGCAGTGTCCTCGGACTCATGGGGGCTGCATTCTATGTCATGATGCGGTCGCCAAGCAGGTGCTTCGTCATCTAGCAGCTGGGATGTTGAGAGGGAGAGATTGTGTCACATGCCAATTACCAGGGTAAGAAGCCCGACATCATTACCGTCAAGCCCGACCAGTCTTGCATTATCCTGGATGTCCAAGGTGTCAATGGCAGCTTGGACATGGAGCAGACTTGGCAGGCTAAAATAAGAAAGTATGATAGAGATGATTTACGGCAAGCAGTGTCGGAGCTAAAAGGAGTGGCACCCAACAACATCAGAATGATGGCTGCAACCTTATTATGGCGCGGGGTGTGGTGCGGGAAAAGAGCCACAGAGTTGCGCGAGTTGGGCATCTCAGTAGGTGTACTCCGTGGCGTCACCACCCGTGTCCTGCTCGGCTCATATTTGAACTGGTGATCATTTTATAGAGGCACTTCCCTTCATCCCTCTCTCCCACCCCCACCTTCCTCATCTTCCCTCATCCCTAGGGCTGGCGTCGGGTGAGTCCTAGGCATCCTCCCCATTACATTTGATTTATTTATTATTTTTTATTTATGGCGTGCCCCCTCCGTCACAAAAGACATTTCGTCTTTGAGGGGAGTTAATTTTTTTAAAATCCGGAAAAAGGGACCACTGCACTCCCGGAACCAACTGATACACGCTTTGGTGGTTCGTGTCAGATGTTGTGTCTACAACAAGCGTTATGGAGGTACTGGGCTTAATCGCTGGATTTGGGCAAGTCACTTGGAGTTTTTTTTTTTTTTTTTTACCAACCTTCCTTCGAGGTGTGTTGATGTCACCCTGAGCTTTTCGTTTAATGGGGTATTTCAGTCAATTTTTTTTATTTATTTTTTCAAAAGAGTATGGCTCAGGAATAACGGTAATCGGGTCTGTTGGTCGAGAAAATGTTTTTAAAAAATCAGAGAAGCTAAGGAAAGTTGTAGATTTGAATGGTGTGACGTAGCTAGCCAATCGTGACGTAGCTAGCCAACTGTCTTTGAAAAAGTATCCATGCACAGAAACCCTTGGAGGACCTCGTGGATACTTCAAAACACCACTCACATAGGCGCGCGGCGTAGTCCGCGGTGTAGTCCTTTCCTAGTGTGTGTGCATTTATAGCGGCCCGCCTTTTTCAAACGTGTGATCTCTTTAATTAATTTTTCTACCACATGATATAGTATCATTGGGCTAAAAGTTGGAGTATATAGGTTTTCAAGGGAATTCAGAATCCAAATTTGAGGTCAAAAACCTGAATTTCCGACCCACCGAAATACCCCATTGCCATTGCGACCCAAATTGGACAACTACTTGGGTCAATACCACAGAGTAACAGAGACAAGTTAACAGAGAAGAAAGCCTACGTTAAAATGGTGTGCAAGCATTTTTGAGGCTGCCTCAGTTGCGCCATCTACTTTCAGCTAGGATCGAGGAACTACTATGGAAGTGTTGGGGGGAGAGGGCACACCACTGGGCTGAAAGCTGAATGTGGGAGCCCGAGAAGCGTTCTGATTGGTGGAGCTCCAGGACGTAGTTATAGCGGAAAGAACCAGATCGCGTTCACGGCCGGTTCACGATCGTTTGTTCCCAACCTCATCACAACAAGTCACCTTGTTTGTCACATATTTTTCTCATTGGTGCGTAACCGGCCGCATCCAAGTAATTAATTTGATAACATTTAGTTATATTCGCGATATGTACGAAAAAATCGGGCGATATTCAATAATACACTGGGTTTCAAACGTTTCTAAGGGTGGCAGTTGTCGATTCAACATTCGAACTACTGGCGATAGGGACAACAACAATTGCATGAGGAACTCTGAAAATATCTTTCGCCTCGATTGGTTTTTCCAAGTAATTTTTGCAAATTGAAATGATGATGAAACGAAAAGTTTTCAATTTCTGGTCATTCGAAAGGATTTGAAAAGAAGCGGTATGAAGAGTGTGGCCTCTCCTCCCCGCCTCTTCCGTAGTAGTTCCTCAATCCTAGCTGAAAGTAGATAGCGCCACTGAGGCAGCCTCAAAAATACTTGCACACCATTTTAACGTTGGCTTTCTTCTCTGTTAACTTGTCTCCATTACTCTGTGGGGCACACTCTTCATACCGCTTCTTTTCAAATCCTTTCGAATGACCAGAAAATGATAACTTTTCGTTTCATCAACATTTAGATTTGCAAAAATTACTTGAAAAATCCAATCGAGGCGAAAGGTATTTTCCAAGTTCCCCTTACAATTGTTGTTGTCCCTATCGTCAGTTGTTCAAATGTTCAATCGACAACTGCCACCCATAGGAACATTTGAAACCTAGTGTATTATTGAAAATCACTCGATTTTTTCGTACATATTGCGAATATAACAAAAAAATGTTATCAAATTAGTTACTTAGATGCGGCCGGTAACGCACCAAGGAGAAAATTATGTGATAAACAAGGTGACTTGTTGTGATGAGGTTGGGAACAAACAATTGTGAACGCGATCTGTTACTTTCCGCTATAACTACGTCCTGGAGCTCCACCAATCAGAACGCTTCTCGGGCTCCCAGATTCAGCTTTCAGCCCAGTGGTCAATACTATGAGGCTTCATGAGAACAATTTCCTCCCCTTATGTTGTGTACGCCTTACATCATTCCGCTACTGCCTGCCAATGTGACGGAGTGCAGTGGCATAGTTCATATAACGAGCCTCGACTACGCTGGGAGTGCAGTGGCTATCAGTCTGCGAGCCGAAAATGAAAGTCCGACCCCCCCCCCCCTTCGGGAGTGCTATGGATATTCCGCAGCCACTGCGCTTGCGCAAACATGAATTTTCTTGTAACAGCCATAACATCTACATTACGCAAACGAATTAGTTGAAATTTTCAGGGTGAACGAATTGGGGTTTTGATGGTCCCCTATGAAAATCGTAAGTGCCAAGATGAATATTGTATCTACAACTATTATCTGGGTCCATCATGATATCAAGAATAGCGTAAGCGCTTTTTTATATTAAAAATGCAATATCCCGAGACTTTTTTGCACCTTTTTTTTCATGAATCGACAGAAAATGGTCCAACGTTGTCTAAATTAACATGATTTAAAGAGTTCAGCAATAAAAAGATCCTCCCACAGTGTTTCGTCTCTCATGTAAAATTTGGAACATGTCGCTTACGATATTCTGCCGTTTAGGGGACGATAGTATCTAAGTTATATGTGATTTCCCCTCAGATCCCTCCAATATGACTAACTGCTGAGGAACGCCCAAATATTCTGTGTTCAGTTGCACTCCTCATCTATTGAAAAATATCACATACGGAATCCGTATCTACCATGTAAAACAAAATATATAGAATAATATTAGTTCAGTTGGCACAAATCTAAGATACTTATTCAAGATTTTACCTTGTTTTCGACCTTACATGTAGAAGGAATAAATGTTTTTTCCCAACACACTATGGATCTTTAGTAACATTTAGTGTTAACTGAACTTTCAGAAACTTAACCTCTGTAGGTGTAACTAGAAAGAGCCACATCATGATCCAACTTATCAGCCCCTCGATAATCACGTATCTCTTATTCCAAATAGGTTGATCCAGTACTCCAGTCGAGCACTTTGGTACTTCATCCAGCAGAACCGTATATCTGGAGCCAAATCCATAGAAAAGATCAAAAGACTGGAAAATGTGTTCAGTACATTCAGGAAAAGTAAGTGACCCTCAGTTTTTCAGCATAATTGATTCTTAAACCTTGTGGGTATGTTTTCTTCAGGTCTTGGATGTAATGACCAACATCTTGGGGACCTACACGAATAAATTAAAACCTGCGTAATGATTCGGTGTTAATTTATTTGCAGTTCTCCGTTTCGGCCGATTTATTGAGAGCTTCTATGGAGCATCTAAAAGTCTGGACTGCCCTAACCAGTTGCTGAAGTTCACAGTCACCCTATCCAAATTAGCGTTTGGGATGTATCTCTTTTGTGACCACGTTATTTGCTTAGAGAAAACCGGGCTGATGGAGATTCATTATCAAAAGTGGTACATGATGTCCAGTAAATATTGGCTTTATGCACTATCGTCGATGATTCTAAGGGATTGTTATGAAATCATGAGAAATGTAGCGCTTATCAAAAAACAACCAGTCAGTCGTATTTGTAACATTTTCTACAATGAACATAAGGATATTTTAGTGGACACCCTGAAAAACTTGTGTGATATCCTCATTCCAATGACTGCACTCGGGTATTTAAAGTTGAGTCCAGGAACAATTGGTTTTGCAGGAGCTCTCTCATCTATTCTGGGGATTCTTCCACTTGTTCAGCCCTTATTGAAATTGAGCACACCCTGACATGGAAAACTTGGGCTTGTTATCAACGTTCATTGGAAAGGTCAAAATAAATGGTGCTTTGCGCTGAGTGTTTTTTTGGGTCCCATGTAAACTTAAAAACTTCCCAAAAAATAAGCCAACTATTAACTTAAAAATGTTTCTGTGTATATTTCAACTGTTGTCAGGGCAAATACCGCATTTTCCTATTTTTAAAGGCCAATCTATCTGACAAAACTGATACCTCTCTATTTCAAGCTCTCATACACTAAAATGACTTGGTCTATTGGAAGTATTTTTGATCAGATACCTGATACCTGATCAGATACCTCGAAATCATTCGAGGAGTTGATGATTTTGTAATTTGTGTTTGATGGTAAATTTTAAAGTGACAGCCTCCTCAAAAACTTCATGGTTGGGTACAATGAAGAATTTGCATGATTTTAATGTAATCTTTTTCAGAGTGGTAATTTTTTAATTAAAGTTTTTTTTGGTAAATTTTCCTTAAATTTGTCTTCAAGCAAACATAACGCATGCTCATATAAACTTCCCTTAATTATTGTTAACATGCCTTATTGGAGAATCTGTGGGACCCTGAGGTTATGGTTACTGCAACACATGTTGCTCCGAGTCAAAACCGCAGGTTTTGTTGCTCCCGTTACGGTCCATGGATGATGTCTACGAATTTTAGTTTTTCCATTTACCTTCTCTTGAAATCCGTTGAGTCTCATAATTTGTTTTCTCCTTTAGTATATCAACAAAATATAGATAGTGTTCTGACATTCCAAGTCATCTAACTCTGGCAACCTAAGTAAAATTGTACATCCGAATTCTCCTTACCTATAATACTGGAACAAGTATAAAATGTTAAATTAATTGACCTTCCCTATTAATTAATTTACACAACTCACTAAGATGAACGTACCCTTACATGGATGGACCACTGACCAGAATTCATGGAGTATGGAGCCAAAAAGGCGCCCCATCACTGTTCTGGTCGAAGCAGGAGCAGAGCGTGGTCTGTAGAAGTTGGTCGGACAGTACCATTAATGGTACCACTTGGTCTGGGTAAAGATAGGGCAGTTGTTCTATCGTACAGACAAACAACCCGTTCCAAACAGGTTTTCGGCTTCCCTCACTATAAATATTTGTGAGCCTTGTTTGGGCACGTAAGTAAATCCCACTTTTTAATCAAACATTTAATCTGGGAATGTGATATAATGCGTTGTAAGCATTGGTATATAGGTAGATGAGAATGAATGTCATGGTATGGATTAAAGCTGTCATATACTTCTGTTTCATACTTAGACGTTTATTCAAAAAATCGTGGGGATATCCTATTATGCTGGGACATAAATGCTTAATTTTTCAGGAATAACCAAGGGTTTGCGGTTTCTACATGTTATGGGTTTGAATGTGATCAAAATTTTACCAAATGGTCAGTTATACGAGGGTGGATCAAATATAAACGGGACTTTATTTTTTTTCAAATTTTATATGTTAGAAAATGAAAAGCGGGTATATGTCACTTTTCTACATAGTCTCCTGCTTTTGCGACACATTTTTCCCAGCGAATAGGAAGTTTTTTAATCCCAGCATCAAAAAACGATGAAGGTTGCGTCTGAAGCCAATTGCGCACGAACCCCTCGACCCCCTCATCATCCTCGAATCGCTGTCCGCCTAAGGCTTCTTTAAGTGGCCCAAACAAGTGAAAATCACAGGGCGATAGGTCAGGGCTGTAGGGAGGATGATCAAGTGGAGTCCAATGCATTTCTTCCAATTTTTGAACAGTTAGAGCTGCAGTATGGGGCCTTGCATTGTCGTGGAGGAGGATGACGTCACGAATTGGTTGATTCCGTCTTTTGCTGCGATATGCAGCCCTCACCTGAGTCAGCAGCTCACAATAGTAGGCAGCATTGATTGTTCTTCGCTCATGCAAAAAATCAATGAGCAAAACGCCTCGATAGTCGAAAAAAACAGTTGCAAGGACCTTGCCAGCAGACAGTCGAGTTTTTGCTTTCACTGGGGCTGTCTCCCCCTTCCTCCGCCACTCCATACTGGCTTGCTTCGATTCGGGTGTGTAATGATGGACCCACGTTTCGTCGCAGGTGAAGATGCTAGCCAAAAATGCTTCCCCTTCTTCCTCAAACCTTGCGAAAAGCCTCTGACAGACCTCCAAACGTCTCAACTTCTGATCTGCAGTCAAAAGGCGAGGGACCCATCTGGCACACACTTTACGGAATCCTAGGTGCTCTGTAATGATCGTTTGGCAGCTCCCATAACTTACCCCTACCTGCTCAGCGATTTCGGAGACAGTCACACGTCGATCATCTTCAAGAATGTCACGAACCGCTTGAATGTTCTCATCCGTAATGCTGCTCCGGGGACGACGATCGTGTTCCTCATTCTCTACACGTTCTCTTCCCTCCTGAAACTCTTTGTGCCAGGCAAACACACGGGTCCTAGAGAGGGTTTGGTCCCCGAACTGGGCAGTCAACCTTTGAAAAATTTCCGAAGGTTTGACTCTTTCACGGGTAAGCAATTTTATGATAATTCGTTGCTCAATGGAAACGGGCACCTTTTGTTCAGACATCGCGATAACTACTCATGAAAGGTTGTAAAGGGGGAGACGCCCCTCTCATCCACATTCTAATGAACCTGTTCAAACAATCTCGAAGTGACGCTTCTGTCAACCGTCGGCGCTCAGAGGTCAGAGTCCCGTTTATATTTGATCCACCCTCGTATAAGTTTATGATCTTTTTTGTTTAAGTTTAGTGTTTTTGTAGGTATGCAAAAAATAGGGCAAAATCGAATTGGTACATTTACCTATTTCTGAGTCCATAGAAACTTGCTTTTATTTATTTAAATTGCAATTATCAGGCAAAGGATTTACTTCCAACCAAGTGATAAATATTCTCAATGTTCAATAAATTGTCTCTAAAAATTTAGAAAGCTCTAAATTTAGCTATCTAGTTAGAGCTATTAGCTCTAACTATTAGTGAAATAGTTTTTCAACTTTCGAGAGAAAATAAATTTGGTAGATGTGATAATGGGGTGTGCGCATGGGTCGGAAAAACTTTTTACTGTTATTTTTAATCGAAAGTTGACTTCATTCTGAGAATTTTGACACTAACCGCGACCTTCTAGCGTGAGAACATCTTTTTCTATGATTTTTCAAAGTTTCGAATGTTAAAGACGTCACAGTCGGCTGGGGGGGGGGGGTCCCGCCCAGGCGGGAGGGGCGCGTGACGTCATAAACATTCAAAACTTTGAAAAATCATAGAAAAAGATCTACTCATCCAAAAGAGAACGGCTGGTGTCAAAACTCTCAGGATGAGGTCTACTTTCGATTAAAAATTTAAAAAAAAATCAGGCGCACCCCCCATTGTATCTTGGCATCAAGTTGTAATTAGGCGTATCATTATTGGTTTCTGCTGTAATTGATCCTCTTCATCTTTTCATCATTCGATCATTCTAAAAATTGGGATTGATGTAATATTGACTTACCTTTTTTGATTTTTTTTTGGTTGTGTACCTAAATTTTTTTTGAATTTCTTGCTCACCATGTGATGAAAAAGATTGTGATAAATCTATCCCGGGCTTAAATTAATGGGTAGTTATGTAGGCTCTCGTTATGTTATGTGAACACAAAAGTAGGTATCTTTTTCTTTAATCAGGATCGAGATGAAAGAAGGTAATGTGCTCGCTGTATTTTCATCATATCTGTAAATAACACTGGGTTTACCTTGGCATTCGTTGATGTACTGAGCAGTTTGATTACTATGGGAATGCACAATGTCTTCATTAAAATCGAAATTTTAACTTGGGTTTTCCAACTTCTGGCAATGGTTTCAGATAGATTTTTCAACGCTGAATCCGATGCTACCCGACAAATGAGGAATTTCACCGAATTCTGTTTGCATTTTTCCTGAATAGTTAATGGTGAGGGATAGATGAAAATCGGGTTGATTTCGGAAAATAAGTCTCCTTTTTCAAAAATAACTTATTATTTCAAAAAATTATTAGTTATTTCAAAAAATAACCGGGAAAACGGACCTCTTCAATGTGAAGCGGGAATGCTCGCTGATTGGGCTGTTCAGATCGCCGTCTCCTCCCATTGTTGCCCGACGGTACGACGAAATCGTGTTATCGAAGAGGAAAGTTATCAAACAAAAACAGAGGAAACCTAATTTTCCCCATCTTGCTTTTTCTATTTTTTTTTTTCTTCATTTTTTCGATTTCGATCTTTACTGGTTTTGTGAAATGTTGCATCTGGGGACTATAGATTTCACCATCTCAGCGCTTCAAGCGGCCGTAAATGAACTAGTCCAGGTTGACGTCATCCTCCCGGTTTTTTTAAACGTTAATATTTTCTACACTGCTTTGTTTATTCGTACATTAGGAAGTACAGGCTGAAAGTTTGCCGTAGTTGGTTTTTCGAGGTGCTAAATCCGATTTTGGGGTCAAAAATAGGAAATTCCGACATGGTGAAATTCCTCATTGCGCTACGACCATTGGTTGAATCGGTTTTAAAATTTGAAACTAACTTTTTTGTTTTGAAAGTGCCCGTACCCTTTGAGTAGTGTCCGGAACACACTCGTGTTCGTCAATAGTTGCATGGAAGTTATGGTTTACTATGTCACGGAACAGCTGATGCCAAGAGCATACATCATCTGCATGTGATATGGATGCTCATCACTTGTTCTTAAATATCCATGCAGGTGGCAGCATGCCATGAACGCACCTTTGGTCATAACTGGCAATTTAAATTGCTTCTAGTCTCCCTTCTCTCCTCAAATTCTGTGAAGTTGCTATTGAAGGCAGCAAACTTTCTTACTGCACCAAGAGCGGCCAGGTGCACTCATGGTGTCCGGGCGTTCGCACGAATATTTTAAAACGAGTAGATCATCCATGTTACCCTCATTCCTCCTCCATCCTTCCTTGGCATCTGCTGTTCTGTGACAAAAAACATTTAGTTTTGTAGACAAGGTGCATTCAACATCCCAAAGTAGGGTTTTCTAGGGATGTACCTACTTGCTGCACACGTAGCTTATTATTATCAGGTCGGGCTTTGGGAGAGATGGGCAACATTTAATTCATAAATAGGAATTGAAATAACTCTCAGGTAAATTTTTTATGAATGTGAATTTAAATTTAGTCACAAAATAGAGTTTTTGTAAATTTTAATTTACAATGTTATTGCGATTAAAATTAATGTACTCTGAAAATTGTTCTCAAAAAGTGTGAAATATTTATTAAAATTTACAATAAATGCGCCTTTTCGTATTTACGTTTTAAATTTTGCCCACCTCTAGAATACTCGTATGGTGTTTGTTCATTTATTCAGTTTGGTTCGGCGTGTAGTTGAGTGACAATTTAATTGTTATTACGAGTATGTATTCACAACAAATTATGGAAAGAGGTGACTGGTTTTAGGTATTAGACTGATCCTGGGTGTAGATCTTAAAACTGCCTCTGTAAACTTAGTGATCGTTAGGTTGTAGGTGAATACAATGGAGAGAATTTTGAGTACCATCACATGGAAATATTATGTTTATTGAAATGAAAGGAATCAATGTTTTTATGTATATGAGAAATAAACGTTATCATTATTAGATTGTTATTATTTGTTTGTGGTGGTTTTCATAGTATCAGGTAGGTAGACAGCCTAGTTGAATGTTCTGGATTCCTACTTGTTGTTAATGGATAAAAATCAAATATATTTTTCTTACTTCTCATACTTTTTCGTTGCCTGGATCTCCCGTGTCTGTGGCTGTATGTAAAATCCTGTCTTAATCCCTGGTTTGCAATTTATAAATACTCCGGAACTCTATTGCTTCCGAGTCCACCAATGTAGCGGAAGCTTTGTTTTGCGTTTTAGACCTTTCTGAACAATTTTGGTTCCGTGTCTGTCTGTCTGTGTGTCTGTCTGTCTGTCTGTCATGAATTCCTTCTAACGCGCATAACTATACGAAGTTATTGTCCGATTTCTATGAAATTTTGAGGGATTGTGCGGGTTGGTGTGTAGACGGTCCCCTATGAAAATCATCATCCTCGGACTGATGGAAGCGACTGCGCATGCGCAAACGTGAATTCATTGTAACGGCCAAAACTTCTACATTTTCCATCCGATTTCAATGAAATTTTCAGGGATGTTACAAATTAGTATTTAGATGGTCCCCTATGAAAATCATCACCTTCCGACTGATAGTAGTCACTGTGTATGCGCAAACGTGAATTTCCTTGTAACGGCCATAACTTCCACATTGCCTACCTGATTTCAATGAAATTTTCAGGGATTATGCAGATTGGGTTGTAGATGGTCCCCTATAAAAATCATCACCCCCGGACAGATAGTAGCCACTGCGCATGCGCAAACGTGAATTCCTCGTAACAGCCATAACTTCCACATTTTCTACCCGATTTCGATGACATTTTTAGGGATTACGCGGATTAGGTTGTAGATGGTCCCCAATGAAAATCAAGGCCTTAAAATTTACTGAAGCCTCGGCGCATGCTCATACGTAAAATCCTTGTAACAGCCATTACATTTACATTTTTCATCCGAATTTGATGAAATTTTCTAGGATTGACCAGATTAGCGTGTAGATGGTCCCCTATGAGGGTAGTGAAAGGTACTTTAAGATTGGTGTTTTGAGATTAACTACTATGCATCGGATCATCTATATAATCGGGTTATGGATACGGAAGCTATGTGCCTCACCAACTTGGCAGACGTTTTATTCTTTCTCTTCGAAAACGCATGGAGGTAATACCAAGGTATTCTTGTGTCTGCAGTATGTATCTGCCTATGTTTTACCGACTCCAAATTCAGTGTGATGTGGACCGACGAATTTTTCTTTTTTTTTTGTGTGCTTTGGAACACTGCATTGTTTTATTCTTTCTGGTGCCAATCAGCCTGATTCTTATTGGAATATTTTCTACCATTATCCATGGTGGTACCGTTCCAAACGGATTTCATTTTGCTCCGTTGAAGTTCTCGAAAATGAGTGAAAATAGTTGAAAAACGTGGTTGCCGATTTCGGGAAGATTGCTCCGTATATGAGTGTATATTCAAATCGAAGGTCTGATTGTGAGCTTTAAAATGAGATGACATATGAAAGGGGTTCCTGTGAGCCCCATCAATTGTGTTCTTGCAAGTTCAAATCGGTAAGTTTCCTACCAAGTATGAGAAAAATCGAACAATTACGTGATGATAGAATGCTCTGCTAAATGGGTGTAGCACATAGCTTCCTCGTCATATACAGGGTGTCCGAGAAAGGTACGGCCAAACTTCGGGGGTCGATTCTACAAGATATTTCCAATGAAAAATGTCTCGTAGCAATTTTCTTTTAACCCCTTGTTTTTTTCAATTTAAAGATTTTTTTCGTAAGTTGAACCTTGTCTTACTAAAATGATTATAGCTCCCTTATTTTACGTGAAATTGTAAATCTGATTAGACCGTTGAAAAAAGCATTGAATTTCCCATCAGATTAGCTACAACACACATTTTTAACCTCACATCTAGTTAGATTATACAAAACTTACAACTCTGCTCCAAACTTAAAACTTTGCAATTTTCGAGTTTTTTGATGAAATTCTCAAGAGGTTTTCAACCATTTCCTGTAAAGAAAATTTGATGTGGTTTTCAGCAAAAACATTCTCAAAATCTCAAGTTTCCAACGGTATAATCAAAAAATATTTTACAGTCAAATTTAGGGGAGAAATTTGTGTTTGAGCGCGAAAAAACGTGAATTGTTTTCAACGAAATCGACGTTTTGACGGGAGGTTTTGTGGTTTTGATGGAGAGTGAGGGGAGCGGTGGCGGAGGACCCCCCGAATCCTCTCGTCGATTTCGTTGAAAAAATCCAAGTTTTTTCGCGTTCAAACACTAATTTCTCCCCTAAATTCGACTGTAAAATATTTTTTTTTTTTTTACTATAACGTAGAAAACCTGAGATTTTGAGGATGTTTTTGCTGAAAACCGTGTCGAATTTCCTCTACTGGAAATGGGTGAAAATTTCTTGATAATTTCGTCAAAAACGCTGCAAAGTTTTAGGTTTGGCTTTATAAATATGAGGGATGTCGAACAGTTGGGAGATAAGAGTATTCTACCTAGTGGGTGTAGCACATAGATTCTCCAAAATCCATGGTTGGGTAGATAATGAGATAGGGTTGTCAGAACTGCAAAGTACCTACCTTATAAATATGAGGGATGTCGAACAGTTGGGAGATAAGAGTATTCTACCTAGTGGGCGTAGCACATAGCTTCCTCATGTTATCTTCTATAACATGGTTGGGTAGGTAATGAGGTAGGAGGGTAGGTCATCTCCTCAGTACCCTACCAAATATGAGGGACATCGAACAGTTATGTGATGGAAATCTACCAAGTCCAATGAGTCCGTGGACACTACTGTACCACATCACAGACGTTCATTTCCACCCTGACAGGAACGGTGAAGGGCATCGGTTGTCTCATGACTACTTCTTGAACACCGTACCGCCATTGGAAGTGTTGCCACGCAGACATGTTGTCAATCAGAGCGTAGGTACCGACCAACCCATCTGAATGCGTTTTAATTTATATTTTCTCCTTTTTAGTGGTTTGTCACTCAATTGCGATCCGTAATACTGCGTTTTACGTGCTCAACGCGGTTTCCCTTGCTGGAACAAACCTTTTATTGATTACATGAACGGTATTTACAAACTCTTATAACTTAATTTTTGAACCTCACGACCGCAATCCAAATAGACTTGACCTATGTATGTTAAGTAATTGAAACGCGATGTTAGAAATCTTAATTTTTTAGGAAAGCGGTCATGTCTGTCAAAATGAGAGCTAATAGTGGTAGCTCCTAATCAGGTGTCTTCAATTGGGAAGGAATATCATCTTCTAGATAGGATTTTGAAATAATTGGTTTGTAGGTACCTATTGTTTGAACCTATTTATTTTTAACTGTTTATGTTCAGACCTTTCAAACAAGTTAATGCTGACAGTATAACATTAATCACCTTGCTGAATTGTTCGGCAAGGTCCATCGAAGTTACTTTATTCTATCTCCACTTGGTAGTTTAGTGGGCGGTATTATTGCCTTCGTATTATTGCGTAACCAAGGTTGGCGATGCATTCCTTCCACTTTTTTGTTACTTTTTCTCTTCCTACCAATTTATTAATTTTTCCTGTTTTTTGTCTGTGTTTGATGGATAAATCGAAGTAGGCGACCCAGTAGAAGATGAAATGAGATGAACTCTTTGACAAGTTTCATAAAAGCTGTTAAATGCATCTTAGAACAGTCCTTGAATCAATCCTGTTTCAGTGTCAAGATCTATGTCATAAATACACGGCCGAGTTGGTAATCCTGGCATTTTTGATATCTGAAACAAATGAAAAGTTTTCATGTTATGTAATAGTCAACAACTTTTTGAAGTTTTACATTGCATCTGATGAAACTTAGTTTAAATACAAGAAATCCTCTAGAAGACACAGGCATTATTGGATTTTTATAGGTTGATAGATACAGATGCTGAAAAATGTGCTCGGTAGGCCTTCCACTAAAGGTTTATTATATAAAGTAGCAATGAGTACAAGGCCTAATGAAAGTACATATGTTTCAAAGGTAGTAAAATCACCAACCTCTCCAACCATGGTTATCACAAAACCAGCTCCAGCTGACAGATATGCATCACTGATTTTTAGTTCGAAGTTAGTTGGAACTCCCTTCAGGGATGGGTCTCCACTTAGTGATAACGCAGTTTTTGACATGCACACCGGCAAATTCCCAAATCCCTGAAAATAAATAAACAATAATACCTAAACGTCGAATGGATAGTAATTTTTCAAAATTAAATTGTCAGTTGGTAGGTCTTCAGAGACAATAATTGATACAACGGTCATTTTCATAGGTAGGTAACCGTTGAGGAAAAACCTTCACGGGCTTTGAAAATGTATTACAAATCGGATCATAAATTCAAAAAGCAAATAATTGACCTCAGACTGAATCTCAACCTCCTGACGATTATTACAAAAATGACAATAATAATTACAACTGACAGTATTAACCTGTTTCTCTAAGGAAGACAATTTATTCAATACTGCTTCCGACATATTGACTGAAGATGCTCCATACATCTCTTTTGCGATTATTTCAATCTTCTCTCGCAGTTTCGTTTCTAGTTCATAAATATTCCTGCAATGGAAATGAAATAATTATTACTTGGGCTCCTCTTAGGTGAAAGGACTAGTTATTGGTCAACTCCTTTTGAAGGTTACCTACCTAGCTTGTGAAAGATAGAGCATTGATTTTTATCTAGCATTAGTTCCTAGCGATGAGAGAAGATTACTAAGTGTATCAAGTGCACATAGCGGCACATAGCTTCTTTTTGTCCATCACACGATTGTGTAGATGATCCGATGCATAGTAAGTAATCAAAACATCAATCTCATTGATCCCACCTTCCAATTTTTGATTGTCAGATGACGATGACATTTATAGGGTATACCACCCAGACTCTCAACCACTGATCCTCTGAAAATCCCATCAAATAGAAACATAGAAATGTGCGTGTGCTTTTTAAAGGATTTCACGTTGGCGCATGCGCGGTGTCTACAAATGAACTGATAGTGATGGATTCCATAGGGATCCATCTAGAATCTCAGCCACACAATCTCTCACAATTTCATCGAATTCGGACGGCAACTGATGAAGTTAGGGTTGTTATAAGGATTCTACGTTTGCGCATGCGCAGTGGCTACCGATGATTCGATCACTATGAATTCGATAGGGGTCCATCTACTCCCCTATTCACACAAATCCTTGTTAATTTCTTCAAAACCAGACAGTTACTTCGCATAGATTTGGCCGTTACAAGGATCTGCTGACGTAGACAGACGAACACAAAAGCAAATCAACAATTTTGGTTTATCATTTTCAATAATGAAACTTTTGGAATTGAGCAAGAAAATTGTAACCCCTCCCTTCCCCCTCAAAATGTTATGGTTTACGTTTCAAGGTACCTATGTAAAATCGAATAAAAATGTTTCCATCCATCCGCCGTACGCGGGACTTTCGTGAGTTGCAAAAGTGAATCGCAAAAGAAAATTCACTGACGGAAATTGCTTAATATCCATTCAAATTTCAGCTGCGCATCAAATACGATCTTTGTTCGTTTCTTTGAATAAAGTTTTGTGTTGTACTCAGGCGTGCATCCTTAGCAACCAAGAATCAATTTCCGTAATGAAGGCACCCACAGCTCTCAAAAAAGCCGAATTCTATGCAGACGGGTGATCTATACAGTAAAATAATAAACCATTGGGTAACAATTAGCAGCTTTTTTGCTTCCGAGTCCACTAAGGTAGCGGAATCATTGTTTTAATCTTCAAGGTTTAAAAAAATGTTCTCCAAAATCAAATTTTTGCGTTTTACGTATTAGATCTTCTTGAAAAATTTTGGTTTCTTGTCTGTCTGTATGTGACACAGAGTTGTGTTTCTGCAAATCATTGTAACGGGGAAATGTACACGAAGTTATCGTCAGATTTTGAAGAAATTCTCATGGTTCCCTATGAGAGAGGTGCAGTTTGAGATTGTCTGCTACGCATCGGATCATCTGTACGAGGAAGCTATGTGCCACAACCCACTTGTCAAACTTGTTTAAACTTGAAGAGTGGAAAAAAAGCTTCCGATACCTTGGTAGACTCGGAAGCAACAACCTAGTTATTACACCGAATGTCCGTAACGGGCCAATAACTAGTGCTTTGACCGAAAAACTTCATGGTACCTACTTGTGCAATTTGCCGAATAGTTTGTCAAAAAAGCAGTTTTACTATTCACGGCCAGAAGAGGTCGGAAAGCGTTGTAATCGTCATATTGTGACAGAGAAATTCCTTAGTCACCAAACCATTCTTTTTGGTAGAAATCTGTACTAGTTACCTGAAAGAACTAGGTTGGCTGGTCGCTTCCATCACTGCGTCAGCCAAGTCCAACGCGCCCAAGCCACCTAGCGCCCAATTGTTGCAAATAACTGCTGAAGAAGCACCAGCTTCTACTGCAGCATCGCGCACCAGTTTGCATTCGGAATCAGAATCTGTCCTGTACATGACGAACAAAAGACCTATGTTACGATAATAATAGGTAGTCGATTTATTTCTTGACTCTCATGTAGGTCAGAATGGTAGGTAAGTAAGTAGCTTTGCAGTTATTATGCATGAGCACCACAGTGTGAGTTCAAATATTCTTAATAAAATTAATTAATCGGGTACCAATTTATGAATAACATCCACATTGAATTACTTACTCGAATGAGTTAACAGCCACAACTACGGGAACGCCGAATTTCTTGCAGTTAGATATGTGCTTCACTAGATTTGGTACACCATTTTGTAAGAGTTCAAGGTTTTCCTGATGCAGTCAAAGTAAAAATGTTTAACGATTTGAGAAATAGGCCAACCCTAAATATATTAGTTGTTTTCTTCTTAAGGGACCGGATCTTATTGATTCAATACAGAAGTAAGTATAATTCGAAAAGTTATAAAGGTATAAATAGATCAGGTTCTGTTGTCTCTCACTTCAACGTATTCTTTGGCCAAAGGGGATCCCGGAACAACTGGTGGTCCTCCTCCATGCATTTTCAATGCTCTGATTGTTGAAACGAGCACGACTGTATCAGGCGTTAGTCCTGATGCCCTACACTTAATGCTGCACAATTTTTCCAGACCTGAAAAAAGTCAAGCAACAACATGAATAGGTGCCAACTAGGTACATGATAATTATTATTAATTATAATAATAATAGATAATTATTACTCATCGGGTCATCAGGCCAATGTTGGTGCTTCAATTTGTAATAATTACATTGTAAATGGAAAAAGTCGGATTTTAAGGGGGTTAAAAAAATAAGTCAAGATACACAAAAAATCACAAATTAGTTGCAAAATCGAACCCTGGCCGGTGGTTCGACCTTAACTGTAACATAACACCCTGTATAGTATGTAAATATAATTTCATCTCAACTACCTATATCTGACCCGAATCCTGCTTCAGTGACAGCGAAACCGTATTTTCCAACCAGCTTCAGGGCGATTTGGTCAGCGATGATAGAAGAGCAGCCGTGGGCGATGTTAGCAAAAGGACCTGCGTGCACAAGGACTGGTGTTCCTTCCAAGCTCTGCATTAATGTCGGTTGAATGGCGTCTTTCATGAGCACACTCAATGCTCCAGTTGCGCCCTGAAACCAACCCCGAAAATGTGCAATTGAAGGGGGGAGATAGATGATGATGGAATGAAACGAAACGAGATATTTTCATGAAAATTCCTGAGTGACTCAAGAAAATTATCTCGGAAAATCACTATCAGAAACGGTTGAAAAATCCGTAGTAGGTTGGGCATAGAGAAAGATCCAACCGGCCACGATACCTACGTGCTACCAATCTTAGACTGCGCTGTAATGAAGAAAGCTGAAAAGTCTGGGTGGAGAAGATGAAGCTGCGTTGAGCCATCAATGAACAACTGGAGACCTCAGACAATAACTTCGTATAGTTATGCCGGTTACAAGGATTTAATGACAGACACAGATACTTAGACAGACAGACACTGAATCAATATTGTTCAGAAAGGTCTGAAACGTAAAACGCGAGTGGAAATTCGATTTTGGAGAATTTTTTTTCAACCTTGAAAAGTGAAAACAAAGCTTCCGCTACCTTGGTAGATGGTAGCGGTAGATGTGGCAAGGATTTTACGTTTGCGTGGAATAGGACAGTATAACAGTACAACTTCCTTACAGTATGTAGTAAGGAAGTGTGGACACGTGGTTTAGGGTTACATTTTTTTAATTTGCCCATGCGTATAGGCATCACCAATCCGTCAAGACTGAAATTCTTAAGGAATCATCCTCAACCTGCACAATCCCGGACAATTTCTTCAAAATCGAACAGCGACCCAGTATGAGTTTAATCGTAACAAGGACTAACGGACACATAGACAAACTGCACAACATAACGGAGGATTCACTCGAATCCAAAATTATTCAGGGTAGTCTAATACAGGTGACGCGGGTCATTTCGGATGATGTTTTTCATCCCCCAAAAGTGAAATGATATGAACTTTTTTTTTTTTCTTGTATATCCGCTACTATGAAAGGGAAGCTGTCCTTTCTGTTCCTAAGTCCGCCAAAAATAGCTTAAGCATATTGTTTTCACTTTTGTGGGTTGAAAGTGAATTTCTCCTTGAATAGTTCACTTACATTACACGTTTCAAGACTTCTTGAATAAAAATGAACAAGTTAAAGTCGCAGAAGGGAACAACCCGCCAAATCGGTTGGGCAATGAATCCTGCGCAGCGCAAATGAGATTTGGTCGAAAAACAAACGTACTTTCGCCATAACCTCCCCTCCCTTTTCCCTTCCTAAAGGGCGAATCCTTGATGTTCAACACAACTAGAAGGAAGAATCGAATGACAAAACAACCGTGCGAATTGGTTGGAAATTGTGGCTTGAGTAGCGATTAAAAGATGTTGTTACACTCATCTACGCACCCTAAAAGGTACGCTCTAAAAAGAAGGGGAGGTATGCAAAACCAGCATGACCGCTCGGTCTTGTTGGTGAGATATAAACTTTACGCCGTCAACAACTTCGCGTATTTCGAGCGTTCGTGATGAAAAGGATCCAACTCTCTTATCCGTTCAAAAAGTCTGCAAAATTGTTGTGGCACATAGCTTCCTCGCATCCATAACCAGATTATATAGATAGTATTCATCGTAAACATAATAGCTATTCTCAAAACATTAATTTCCAAGTGCCTTGCACTACCCTTATAGGACACCATCTGCATGCCAGCCCACAAAATCCTTGACAATTTCATCGATTTCGGGTGAAAAATGTAGGAGTTATGACTGGTTTTTACGTTGGCGTATACGCGGAGGCTACTATCAATCTGGGAGCAACGATTTTCATAAGGGACCATCTACACGCCATCCCGCACAATCCCTGAAAGTTTCATTGATATCGGACAATAACTTCGTATAGTTTTGCCCGTTACGAGGATTTCACGACACACAGACACGGAACTAAATGTTTGTTGTTTCGGATTGTTCGGGAAGGTCTATAACGTAAAATGCAAGTGAAAATTTTGATTCAGGAGAATATTTTTTTTTAAACTTTGAGAAGTGGAAACTATGCCTCCTCTATCTCGGTAGACTCGGAAACAATAATCTGCCAAAAAAGAAAAATATTCAATTTGATACCAAACTAGAATACAACGCTGCAAATTATTACACAAAGGTTTTTTATTTGTCTATACAGGGTGTAAGCCTAACTGGTCTGCCATACGGTACCAGTCGATTCTACAACTAATTTGCAACAAAAATGTCCCTTAGCGATTTTTGTTTAAACCCTTCGTTTTCGAATTATTTTAACTTTAAACTTTTTTTCGTGATTTTGACCTTATGTCATTAAATCGGTCATAACTCCGTTAATTAGCTGTGTAAATTACAATTTGAGCATACCGTTGGAAAGAGCATTAAATTTCCTATCGGATAGATGCCTTAACTTTTTTTGAGTCAAGGTTTGAGACATGAAAACGTCCTCTAAAAAGAGAATTTTACGTAATTTTGGAAACCTCACATTCTTTCAATCTCAAATTGAACTACGAGAACCCATACTTTTTCAAGATGCAAGAACAGTGAAAACTGCGCCAGAATCTCAGCTTTCCAATAGTATAATCAAAACATATTCTACAACCGTATTTAGGGGAGAAATTCGGGTTTGAACGCGGAAAAACGTGCATTTTTTTCAACGAAATCGGCGCTCCGCCTAGTCGATCTGAGGGGTCGGACGATAGCAGTGGGTGGGTCGGCGCCGCAGTAGACCGCGAGGCCTCCGGAAACAGGAGGTCAGAGCGCTGATTTCGTTGAAAAAATGCACGTTTTTCCGCGTTCAAACACGAATTTCTCCCCTAAATTCGGTTGTAGAATATGTTTTGATTATACCGTTGGAAAGCTTAAATTCTGGCACAGTTTTTACTGTTCTTGCATCTTGAAAAAGTATGGGTTCTCGTAGTTCAATTTGAGGTTGAAAAAATGCGAGGTTTCCAAAATTACGTAAAATTCTCTTTTTAGAGGACGTTTTCATGTCTCAAACCTTGACTCAAAAAAAAGTTAAGGCATCTATCCGATAGGAAATTTAATGCTCTTTCCAACGGTATGCTCAAATTGTAATTTACACAGCTAATTAACGGAGTTATGACCAATTTAATGACATAAGGTGAAAATCACGAAAAAAAAGTTTAAATTTGAAATAACTCGAAAAAAAGGGTTTAAACAAAAATCGCTAAGGGACATTTTTTGTTGCAAATTAGTTGTAGAATCGACTGGTATCGTATGGCAGACCAGTTAGGCTTACACCCTGTATAGATCATCCGTCTGCAAAGAACTCGGCTTTGCCAATGTTACCACCTACCAACTGTTGGTACTACCTACCTACCACGAACCTACAGCGATCGCATTTTGGTCATCTAAAATTTGAACGGATATTAGGTCTCTTTTGCGATTCACACTCGTGTTTCGAACCCTCAAGTTCTCGTAGGGAGCGAACACTTTATCCTACAGAGCTCCGTGTGGTCTCTAAAAATTCTAAAAATGCAATACTATCTTAAATTGAAATAAAAACAATACCTTTATACCGAATTTTTTTGAGCTAGGGCGATTTCAAAATTCCAACCCTTATTTTTCAACCCTTAGAGGTGACCGACATCAACCAAAAGCTTCCTGGCACAACTAGACCCCGAATGGAGCCCACTTACCAAATTTCATCAAAATCGGTCCATGGGGACTAAGGAAAGTGCCGCAGACGGTGGACGGACGGCCAAATTTCATTCGATTTTTCGATTCTAGGGGAGGGGAAAATTTTGTTGCTTGTTCGATTCCAAAGGTTCACTATTTAAAATAATAAACCAAAAACGGAGTTGAGAAGAACTTTTTCTATTTCTACGAAAATAATGAGTTACAAGATAAATCGATTTCGATTTCGATTGTTACTGATGATGACCTAACCGTCGAAATCGATTTAACTTGTAACTCATTATTTTCGTGGAAATAGACAACGTTCTTCTCAACTCCGTTTTTTATTAAAATGGTTTCCACAATCTCATCGCGAGTGATTTTGTTCGTATCTAGCTTGAAATTGATCAAATATCTCTTTAATTCGCTCCTTACTTGTTTTTGCTCATAATGCATTCGTACTTTTAATAGATTATTTGTCTATAGTCTGAAGGTACCAGTGAGTTAGTAAGTGAAACTTTTGCATAGTTTGTCAACGATCAGTAGACCCTGTTTTACCCAGAAGTCCCTAATTAATCTGTATATTCTACTCGGATCGTCAATCAAAGTTCGAAATGATTGTGTACACACATAAAACAATAATTGTTTTGGTCATAAACCCTTAATTTAAAATTCAGATAGATTTTCAAAAATATTTACCAGATCATCGGCAGTTACGGGATTTCCTTGCTTGTCCTGTGCCACTACTATTCGGGAAAATCGGTCTTTCAGATCTTTCATACCGCTGGCCAAGGCTAGGATAGCCATAATTTCGCTGGCCACTGATATACTGAAACTCGTTTCTCTTTTGAATCCCTTCTCTGTAGGCGCTTCGCCGATCGTTATTTTTCTCAAGAATCTGTCATTCACGTCTAAAACTAAAATAGTGAATCAGCGCATTAATTATTTCGGTGAAATGAGTGATCAAATCTCTATCCTTATTAATTTAATAAATTATGTTAAGCATTACAGAAGCAGGAAATTTAACTTACTATCCAACAGTATCCTCAAATTTAAATCTGCAGTGCAAATTATAGCAATTTTAGTGAAGTAGGTTCGAAAAACAATTTCAAAGTGTAAAAAGTGGAGTTAATAAAAAAAGGTATTGAGACAGTTTTGGTCGGAAACTAGTTGTAGGACAGGTAGTAGAGGGGTCGTGCACCGCTCAAGGGATACCCTGTACAGTATGATACGAAAATACGTTTTGTATTAATTCAACATAATACGTATATTTATGTAAATTGAGAATCGGATTTTGCTTTTTTGAAGAATCTTTTAGTTATACCTTGTGTAGGTACCCCGCTGTTCTGGATTTTACTGGATGAAGTATATTTTTATTTCGATGTGGATCTATGTGACGTACTTCGTCATTGCAGTTTCCACCTATTTCTACCGTATTTTCGTTTAAATTCCCAATAACTGTACAAAGTTTGATTGCCCTTTTTGTTGACATGAAACTTTCAACTAATATCAAGTTGATCTGGACGTGTTTTTCAACTCATTGTGTTCGGTTAGTTGTTTGTACACGAGCATTCGCTTCTGAGCGGCTCATGAGGTGCACTTACGAGGCGAAATATACAGATGAGGCGTGAAAATTATAGATACGATAAAGAGGTTTTACAATACCACTGAAATACCTCTACTCCAAGTGATAGTTTCGGGGGCAATGTCGAGCCTGACGAACCGCCGTATCTCTTCTGTGGTTAGGGAATCCGGTTCTGTTTTTTGTATGGCAAGTTTCTCAAGGCGGCGGAGCTGAGACGAGGAAAACGTTCGACGGCCTTTGATTTTTGGAACAAGCCTGCCGTAGAGGGTTTTGTCACTCTGTGTAGCTTCGTGAAACATGCGAGCCTCCAGCTGCGCTGCCAACAGGTTGTTGGCAGCCGTCACCGCGTGGATGTCGCCTGTCAGGTGCAGGTTGAACTCTTCCATTGGAATCACCTGAGAGTAGCCGCCTCCAGCAGCCCCACCTTGGTCATTAAAGAAGTTATCATTTAAATAGTAGTACTAGTAGTACTAAACAATATAGGATCTCACTTTTAGACGGCTGTCATACCGGAAAAGGTGTTTTAGCGACATTTGAAAATGAAAAATAAATAAAACAAAAGTGTTTTAGCTATATTTGAAATGGGTAATACAATTTTTTAAAAATAAATAAACACAGTTTATTTTCAACAACTTAGCAAAACAGGGGACGCGTGAAAAAGGATTAAGAAAGAGATAGCTGATGGAGAATATTATCGAAGACAAGATGATAAAACGTAGAAAATGGCGATGAAGGGGAAAACGATCCTGACAAAAAGACATTGCTCATGATGGGTCCAACCCCCCCCCCCCCATCGATCCCAGCTGCACCCCCACCGAAGCTTAGCAGGTTGTCGGGGGTGGTCCGCACACATTTTTCGCATTCAAGCGCGGTTTTCTCCACTAATAAAAATATTGGAAACAATTCTGACCATACCGTTGGAAAGCTGAGTTTTCGGTTCAACTGTTGAGGTTACAGTGAGAAATTAACCGGCAGTATCAGCTAGGCTTACAAACGTTTGAAAAAACTGCACATTTCCGAGAGTTTACTATTTGGGCTCATTTTACAACATCTGAGTCTTCTTTTAAAAGTTTTACTTAGCGCTAGAGAGATAGATAATTTAACGCTCTTTCCAACGGTACAATTACATTTGAATTTTGACTGAAAAATCAGAGGGTTATGGTGGTTTTAATAGCCGTAACCTCAAAAGCTCAGCTTTCCAACGATATGGTCAGAATTGATTCCAGTATTTTTATTAGTGGAGAAAACCGCACTTGAATGCGAAAAAACCTGAATTTTTTTCAACGAGATCGACGCTTTCACGGGTGGATCCGGGGTAAGATGGAGGGTGGGAGAAGCGGCGGCGGAGGAGACCCCCCGAATCCTCCTGGGAAAGGGTCGATTTCGTTGAAAAAAATTCACGTTTTTTCCACGTTTAAACACACATTTCTCCCTCAAATTCGATTTTAAAATATTTTATGATTAAACCGTGGGAAAGCTGAGCTTTAGGGTCAACTTTTGGGGTTACAGTGGGAAATTAACCAGCAGTTTCAGTTAGGCTTACAAACGTTTAAAAAACTGTACATTTCCGAGATTTTACTATTCCGGCTTAATTTTCAACATCTGAGTCTTCTCTTAAAAGTTTCATTTAGCACTCAGAAGATAGAGAATTTGATGCTCTTTCCAACGGTACAATTACATTTGAATTTTGACTGACAAATAAGGGAGTTATGGCTGTTTCAATGGCGTAAGGTCGAAAATACGAAAAGCATATTCAAAGTGGAAAAAGTCGGATTTTAAGGGGGTTTCAAAAAAATAAGTCAGGAGACAAAAAAATTCACAAATTAGTTGTAAAATCTAACCCTGGCCGGTGGTGCGCCCGAAAGGGTGACACCCTGTATAGGTTGGCTCTAAGGCTGAAAATAACATTATGCTCACTTCGCAATTGGCTGAATTACTTGCATCATTTAACGACCGGCATTGAATTAAAATTGTTACCATTTGTCTCGTCCCTTAGAAGCAACGCAGTTTTAAATAATCTAATTTCTCACTTTCATACTTTCTAGAGATTGAGTACCTTTAATCCCGAAGGTAGGTCCTTGTGAAGGCTGCCGTATACAGGCCAATGCATTTTTCGATCGATGCGCGCACAAAGCCTGGACGAGACCTAAAGTTGTTGTACTCTTTCCTTCTCCTAGTGGGGTCGGCGTGATACTGTAAAATTACCGAAAACGATTTAGATAATAAAACTTAATGACTTAAAGAAAGATAATACTCCCGTTGTCTAGAAAAACACATTATTACTCCAAGTATCATAAGATCGTGCGTTTATTACTGACACTGATCTTCGTATGGTGTTTTTGAAAATTTTTCAAACTCGATTACCCAATCTCATGTGCACGACAAAAATTTCAATGCCAGGTTACCTGCCGGTTAGAACGATTCTCCAGTCTATACAAGCAGACTTCACGGTGACAGTATCTAGTATGGTTAAGTGCATGGTATATTCACAAAGTATTTCTGAGTATTATTTATCTCCCAATGACCTAAAACCGTATGAAATGATAGAATCGCCTGTATAGCCGCAGATTCGATGGAGCTGGAATTACTACTAATCATAATAAGTTTTAATTATGAATACTAGTGGTATTAATACTAACCCAGCAACAACGACGTATTTTCCATTAGTTTTATGTGCGAGCCTCTTGAGAATATCTAAAGACAATTTCGCTTTTTGAGATCCGTATGGAATAAGCTCGTGGCCCTTCACTCCAATTTCTTCAGCCAGCTGTTGGATGTCTTTTGGCTGCTGACTTCGCGAAATATCGATGTCACTGAGAACATACAGCAAGAAGAAGTTTGTTTTGTAATTTCATCCTATAAGTTTGGAATAAACTTTCTATTCCCCGAAAACTACCCTAGAATGCAGAACGTGGATCAAAAAGGAGCTCATCCACAAAATAGTCCCTGAGTTTGTGGTCAGCAGGTGAGACAGGGAATCAAGAGAATTTTTGTTTGTTTACCTATTGACATTGACTACATTCTACCTCAAGTATTGACAGACCGGTCACTCGAGAAATTACAAATACTATTTTGGCATAATTTATCTCGCTTACGAGTGTGTTCTGTCCTCACACGATAGTTTGTCCGGGTGTCTCTTTTCGAAGCATGGAAGTAGATGAGCTGAGCGGATACGAGTTTTGGTTAGGTGCTTGAGTGGAAACTTCATCGGGCCCCGAAATCATGACAAGAAAATTGGAGGAATCTCTTCTTATCCAGTCATTCCCCAATAATAATTCGCCCGATAACCAATAGATGGAGCAGGCATCCAGTCAGGACATGCTCGCACGTTACCGTTTGATATCGGTTGATAGGCAGCAGTAGAGTTAATGAAGGCGTGCAAGCCGTTTGTCCTCCCGCAGAATCTTGGTTTTCATTCTTTTTGAATTCGCTAAAGTTCTTATTCGCCACATCAGTTCAGTCTCATCCCTCTCAAACCACTTATATTGGCTCGGACTTATCATCCACGAAGTTTCTTCGAAGTTCTCCACATTTTCTCAGCACGAGAAGCTACCAGAGGGCCCCCGACTCGTCGCAACGAAGGTAGGAATTTTTTTCTATTCATAAAGTCAGAGCCAATTTTCCAATTAATTTGTTTTCCCGCTTAAAAACCTATTATTGTTTTGATAATTAAAAACCCCCCCTACAAAAATATTTCCGTGAAGTCAGTTTGTTCAAGTAAAGAAACTCCTGTTCGATTGCCTTAGAGTTCATCAAAAAGGTGGTCACCGAATAGTAGGATGCGACCACCAGATGGTTGGGACCTTTTGGAAAATTAAGTGAAAGCTGTGCTAGGATTTCTGGTGAAACATTTTGAGAAGAACTGGAAATTCCAATTGATCATAATTTGGTATAGACATTTAAAACGTCATTTCATTGTATTTTAAATTTTAACTTTTTGGCATGTGTGACATGCACTTGTTTTCAGCTCGATTTAGACGCATGGCATGTGTGGCATGCAGCCGCGTTTATCCTCAGTTACTTATTCCTAAGAACTTCTAAGTATATTCTGAGCAGTTTTCACCCATCTGAGATGTTGTAAAAAAATACTTCAATAATTCGGGCGGCAAAACTTTTTCCGCTCCCTCCAAATGAATAAATTGCCTAATGGGAAACTCATTGCAGCTGGGAATGTTGCAGTTACGATCATAATCGTTTGTTTTTTTGCTCTTTTATTCAATCAGCCAATCAAGTATTGCCAGAACTTTTGTATTTGTGGGTTATCTCATCTAAATATTTATTTTCACGGGTTTGCTACATGCCGATGAGGTTCAATTAATTAATTTTATTTTATTTCAAACACGCCGGTCTAGGGATTTTTTTTTCATTTTCAACTATTTTTGTCAAGAAACTAACAGTTTCTATTTATTACTTTAATGCTCTTTAATTTGTCATAGTTCATAATAATAGTTTGACGGATAAAAATACCCCACAGTACTCTGGTCTTGTCAAATGGAAAATGCCGGTCCTGACCGTGGTGTACTCGTCGCGTTCTAAATAATGTTCTACCTAAGCCATTGAATTGAGGCAGTCGACATTTTTGCAGCGTGCATGTGAGGTATTGAGCACAATTTGATCAAAATATGAAAGTATTCCATCTATTCTGATAGCCCATTCAATACCCATGAAAATGGTCCATTAAAAAACTAGTAAAAGCGAGTGTCAAAATTTGCCTCATTTTCAAGTGTGAAATAGTAGTAATTTTAGATGAGTTACGGAAAAATAACGAGATCGTAGGGTCCAGCCATTCATAAAAATTACAAATCAGTCGGGGAAATTTGGAAAATTTGACACAATTGGAACACTAACAACATTTTTAAAAGTGTGCTGAAATTCCAATATCGATGTAAATACCACGACGTCGGTAGCAAATGGCGGCTTCCATGTGACACATGCTATACGTCGACAACGTTGGTTCGCCGTCAGCCTTGCGTCCGCAAAAGGTTAAAGTGATCTATGTTGTCCAAATTGAATAGTAATGCTTAATAAATTACTTGTAATTGTCCGTAGTTTGCCAGTTTTCTTGATTGAAAAAATCTTATCTCGTTATTTACCTGGGTACTGGAGTTTTGAGGGGAAGAGTAAGAGGTAGAAGAGGCCAAGTGGGGCTGTTCAGCTTGGCAAGTTCTCTCTCAGCGGAGATTACTGTGTTGTTCATTAGCATGGCTACAGTCATCGGGCCGACGCCACCAGGAACTGGAGTGATGTGAGACGCAACTTCTCGTGCCCCGTTGTAATCCACGTCTCCCACCAGCTTCTGCCCGCTTGCTTTGGAAGGGTCTATCAAAGAATAAAAGAATCACACGCTATACATATTACCAAACCTTGATAACATACTGTAGTTCGGAAGCCTACGTAACCAGGGAGTTACGTGTGGCCCCCTAGGAATAAGGCGGTAGCACGTCTGGAATTTGTTCTGTAAGGTAATCGGTCTGAATGGTAATCAAGCCCAATGAGCTGATGAGAATGATACTTTCAACTGAAAGAAAATTTCTCTCATATGATAGTGGGCAGCAGGCATCACAAAATAATGATAAGTATATCTATCATAATTATATTAAGTGTACCTAATATAAGATAACATAATATTTATATTTCCATTTTAGGTGCTTGTCAGTCCTAATTTACGTATCGTCATACTCATAGACAAAAAATTCATAGTAAAAGGAAACAGCTAACAAATAAAACACGTTTAAAGCATGTTACACGTTTCTTGAATTTTCTTTTTTCTTGGTTCTAAGCAGTAAGCATCCGGGGGTCCAGGGGGCTTGTTTCTTCTGTTTACAATGTTAACCTTGAAAGAAGGTCTTCTTATATGGCCAATAAGTGGGATGTTTTATAGGTAAAATCGAAGGGAGAAATACAACTAGAAAATTATCTGGTTGTAGTATGAATTATCTAGCTGTAGTCAGAATACTTCTCAGACTGATAATTGACAACGACGGGTTAAATCCTAGACAGCCCCCTGTGAGTTTATGGTATCAATAGTACCTAGCATATGTGCCCTCGCGAATGCAACATTATCATGAGAGATGAATAATGACAATTGGAGGGAGTTAAAATGATTACAAATTCTTCTTCTTGCTCTCGTCTTACGCAATATTATGTCTTGATTATATTGTTTTTACTTTTTCAGTTGATATGAAGGGTGGGAATGAAACTATATTGCAATAAGCAGAAAACCTATTATTTCGCAAGTAAATATATTTACTTGCGTGTACGCAATGAGTAGGTACCTATAATTATTTCTCATTCATGTACCTTCTACAGCATTAATTCCACAGTCTATTACCACCGCATTTTTCTTGACCCAGGATCCTTTCACGAACTCAGGCCGCCCAATCCCTACTACTAAGATGTCAGCTTCGGAGATCTGTTGAAAAAGAGCATAGTTTTAACGCTAGCGACTGGGTAATAAATACTATAATTCAATGAAGGTTTTAGGGTTAATTCTAATTGTTGTTACATCTGCCGGTGCTAAGTAGATCTTACGGGCCTTACCTACTGTAAATAGTTTCTGTAGATTGTTATTGCTCATCCTCTGACCTTTATCATCGTTTCTATTTCGCACCCCAAAACATGACAAAAAACTAAACTGTATTCGAATTGTAAAATAACCTGGCAATTCTTATGGATTTTCTTACGCTGAAACAATTGGGACGATAACCATAAATGGTACATCATGACCATCAATTGATAAATAAAAAACAATATTTCCCAAATGTACCTTCAAGATGGTCGTGTAATATTTTTCATACTATTGTTACATAATTATTACCCCCAAGATCAAATTCGGAGATTAGTGAACTATTTTCTCTGTCTGTCTTTGACAATCGAAGATAACTTACATGTTTTTGAAGGTCCTTCGTTTGGGAATGGCAAACAGTTACAGTGGCGTTATGCCATTTCAGAAGTTCAGCTACGGGTGTTCCTACGATCTTACTCCTCCCCAACACTACAGCTTTGCTCCCAGCTATCTTTATCCCGCTTCTAAAATAAGAAAAACAGGAACTTACAGGGTAAAATCAGTTTTTTGTAAATTACTTCCAATAACGAACCTTTTGAATCGACCAAGAAAAAAATTGTTTAACCCCCCTCGAAATTTGTTGTAGGTACGTAGAATCCAAAATTGAATAAAAAATTCCTCCGTACGCGGCAGTTTCCTTAGTTACCGCGGACCGATTTTGATGAAATTTGGTATATGGGCTCTATTTGGGGTCTGATACATCTAAGGGTTGAAAAAAAAGGGCTGAAAATGTCAAAACGTCGATGTAAAGGTATTGTTTTTTTTAATCGAATTAAAATAGTGTTGAATTTTGGTTTATTATTTTCAATAATAAACCTTTGGAATCGACCAAGAAATTTATTTCTACCTCCCTGTTACACAGAGAGATCGTTACACAGAGTTTACTCTTAAGTGGGCGTAACTTCAGGGTTCGATTTTACAAGGTATTCCCAACAAAAAATGTCTCTTAGCAACTTTGTTTTAGCCCCTTGATTTTTTTAATTTTTTGGTTTATTATTTTCAATAATAAACCTTTGGAATCGACCAAACATTTTTTTTAAACCCCCTCCCCCTCAAAATTTGTTGGTTTACGTTTCGAGGTACATAGAATCCAAAAATCGAAGAAAAATTTGGCCGTCCGTACGCCTTACAGGGGACTTTCCTCAGTTAGCATTGACCGATTTTGATGAAATTTGGTATATGGGCTCCACTTTGGGTCTAATTGTGTCGAGAAGCTTTTGGTTGATGTAGCTCACTTCTAAGGGTTGAAAAATAAGGATTGAAATTTTTAAAACGCCCTAACTCAAAAAATTTAGATATATAAATATTGTTACCATCAATTTAAGATAGTATTGAATTTTTAGAATTTTTAGAGACCACGCGGAGCTCTGTAGGACAAACCGTTCGCTCCCTAAGAGAACTTAAGGGTTGGACGTACGATAAATCAGAAACGCGAGTGTGAATCGCAAAAGAGGCCTAATCTCCGTTCAAATTTTAGCTGACCGAAATGCGATCGATGTTTTTCTTCATGTTGGTAGGTGGTGACAATGGCAAAGCCGAGTTCTTTGCAGACGAGTGATCTATATAGAAAAATAATAAACCTTTGTGTAATAATTTGCAGCGTTTTTAGAATCGAATGAGATCATCCAGAGATGTGTAGGGCCAACTGTTTACAATCGACTACTTCAATCAGAGGAATGAATATGTTTGTCTATTTAAAAATACCCATTTATACATCCGAACTTCTAAACTCAGGTAGGTACTTATTTGTACACATGATTTTGTGACACGTTATGAACCATACGTAAAAGGACAATGGAAGTTACGGTATTTTCTCAAATTAATGAATTCTTCTACATTGCTTAACTTAGGATTCCATTTTCTAGTTTGCATGGCTTATAGATTGGTGACTACCTATACGCTCTAGAAGGTACTTAAAAATCTTACTTTTTTATCAATTCGATAACTCCGTTGGGTGTACAGGGGATGAAGCCAGTCATATCTCCAACTGCAATTCTTCCTTCATTGACTGTGTTTAATCTGAAAATAATAATGTTCTAGAAGTAAGTGAACCGCGATGAACCATCATACTCTTACTTAGGTGCCTTCTTACAAACATTTGAATAATCGCATTCATTGTAATTAATCGATGATAATAATTGAATCATAATCGTTTAGAACGTAGAAACGTTCTTCGTGTGAAGATACATTGGTTGATTGAACTTTTGCTCGGATTTTGATGATTCGTAAATAACTTTCGTTGTGGGACGGCAACTTTCAAGATACATTTTCAACTAATAGGTATATAAAATTTATTATCAATGACAATTCTTCGAGATTGGTGTGGAAAAAAGTATAATTCCAATCTTTCTTTGATATTTTTTTAAATTAGTTTTTAAGCAAAGGCTAATTTCCCTACTTTATCACAAAAATCCGAGTTCCAATGGATATTCCACTCACTAAAATGGTTATTTAAAATGTAAAGGGGTACAGCGAACAGATCTCGATTGTCTTACACTTACTGCAACCAGTACTAGAAGTTAGACAGCGAGCAAAAGAATGTCTTACCCGTCAACGTCTTTTTCCGGTACAACAGAATCAGTGATGAGGTGAGAGTCGATCTGATTATTCGTATCGAGAGGCATTTGAACGATGATTCCATGAACCGCCGGATCGTTATTGAGTGTTTTCAACTGATTTAATAGCTAAAATATAAAACGCTGCAGACAGTTAGTAGGTAGATGAAAATATTATTAAAGATAAATTTATTTCTAATAGATAAAAATGTGGGTTTGTTCATTTGGTATGGGAGTACTGTATATAAAACAGTAAGATTTCTCACATCTTGGGCAATTGAGTTTGTTTATTTGATATATCTCTATTACGATAATTAATAACAAAGAATGTTGCAAATAATTACACAATGGTTTATTATTTTTCTGTAAAGATCACCCTTTTGTGAAGAACACGCTTTTTCCAAGTACCTACCAACAAGCAAAATATTCAAGTTGTGGCCTTCAATACAAAATTTGATTCTTGATTGTTGAGGGAGCACAAGTGAGTGATATGAAATTCTATTCGAAGAAATGAACAAAGATCGCATTCAATCAGCTGAAATTTGGCTCACTTTCGTCAGCGAATGTTCATGTGCGATTCACACTTCTTGTTTCTAACCCTCAGAGTAACAGAGACATTATTGCGAAATAATTGCAATTATAGCATTCAAAGGACTAGGTGGGGTGTGTGGGTGGAGGAAGGGTTGAGGTGAGACCTCTTTTTGGGACCTTTGATACTAGGTTTGTAGAAACCGAGTGTTCTGATAAATTTCACAATAAATGCGATTTTTAATCGTCTGGGTGGTATCTTTTTTTTCTAAAAATTGAACACAATCTCAACATGCAAAATTCATCAATTAGAGAGTTATTTGTCGCCATTAGGTGATCGTTTGGTCTCATAGAGCTTTGACGGGTGTCAAAAAATTTTTAAAACTTGTCACAATTTTAAATGAATGAAAAAAACCTATACATTAAAAATTATCGAGGTAGCGAGTTCCGAAAATTTCAACCCCCACTATTTACCCCCTAGAAGTGACCGGCAATAATCAAAAACTTCTGGGCACTACTTGACCGCAAATGGAGCCGAAATACCATATTTAATCAAAATCGGTGTATGAGAACTGGGCAAAGTGCCCAGTTTTGGTTTATTATTGTCAATAATGAACCTTTGGAATCGACCAAGAAACAAATTTTAACCACCCCCCCAACCTCAAAACTCAAAATTTGTTGGTTTACGATTCAAGGTACGTAGAATCCAAAAATCGAATAAAAATTTGGCCGTCTGTCCGCCGACCACCGTACGCGGCACTGTCCTTAGTTTTCATGGACCGATTTTGATGAAATTTAGTATGTGGGCTCCATTTGAGGTCTAGTTGTGCCCCGAAGCTTTTGGTTGATGTCGGTCACTTCTAAGGGTTGAAATTTTGAAAACGCCCCAGCTCAAAAATTTTGATATAAAGGTATTGTTTTTCCATCAATATAAGATAGTATTGAATTTTTAGAATTTTTAGAGACCACGCGGAGCTCTGTAGAACAAACCGTTCGATCCCTACGAGAACTTAAGAGTTGGAACTACGGCAAATCAGAAACACGAGTGGGAATCGCAAAAGAGGCCTAATCTCAGTTCAAATTTTATATGACCAAAATGCGATCACTGTAGGTACGTGGTAGGTAGGTGGTGATAATGGCAAAGCTGAGATCTTAGCAGACGAGTGATCTATGTAGTAAAATAATAAATCTTTGTGTAATAATTTGCAGCGTTTTTGGATTCTACGGTACATTCAAGCGCAAACCATCAAATTTTGAGGGGGATTACAATTTTTTGAAGTGGACATGTCTGACCACAGGAGTCATGAATCATCATGTTACACACTAATAAACAGCAACGGAAGATTATACACCGGCAAACAACGTTTGTTACTGTTATCAACACTTTGGGTTCCTTGGAAATAACCATGGCATGAGTTATTTGCTCGTAGAGTTGATAGTTTTCATTTTTTCTTGCTCGATTCCAAAGGCTATAACTGAAAATATTAAACTAAAAATTACCTCAACCGTTCTGAGGGTTTTAAACCGTAACCACACGTAATCACGGATGTACGGAAGCCACCTCTTCGGAGTTATCACTGCAGAAGTCTGCTATTTGTTGTTCTGAAATTGAGATCTCGAGACTTCTGGACAATAGAGTTTTGAAATGGTCCTGAACTATGCAGCTGCTTTTCCTAGAACGGTTGCCTCCCCCAGACAATTAGTGGGTGAGAGCTTTAGCAAACTCTTAACAGTGATAATTCTGACTGTTTTAATTAATTCGTTCAACCTGAGTGAGAGTTTTACAAAAAGGTTCTGAAGGTGCAAAAACGGAAAAAAATAAATAAATAAATAAAAAAACGTGTGTTTTACAAGAAAATCTAGTTTTTTTCGTGGTGTATGGTCTCCCTCGATCTCAAGATAACTTGACGAGTTTGGTATCATTTCCTAAGTAATTTTCACGGTGACTCCAATGGTGATATTTTCGAATAACTCTGACTGCTAGAAAGTGAATTTTTAAAAGAAATAACGGAAAATGATCAATGAAAAGAACCTCCAAACTCAAGGTATGAACTCTGCAATGTTTCGGAGTCCCATACGATTGAACTTTATCATGAAAAACATAAGATGTTGTTTTTATTGAGTAGAGAGATTTTCTGCTAACTACCATATCTACGAACAACGAGTATCTCATGATAAAATCCACTTTCTAGCAGTCAGAATTATTCGAAAATATCACCATTGGAGTCACCGTGAAAATTACTTAGGAAATGATACCAAACTCGTCAAGTTATCTTGAGATCGAGGGAGACCTTACACCACGAAAAACACTCGATTTTATTGTAAAACACACATTTTGTTTTAAATTCATACTTGAATTGAGGAGTTTGATTCCAAAAGGTACTGTTTCCATTTTGGTCAAACGTGAGAAAACACGAAAAACCATAGCGCCCTGAAAAACGTGCTATAAACTAATGATGTTATTTTTTACATATTTTTAAATTATAATAAACATTTTTGGAAAATAAGTTAAAGTAGTTCAAAGTGTAAAATAATTTTGAACGAGATTTGAAATATCAGATTTATGGATGTACTACTTTTCGAAACAAAACGTGGCGTTAAGTACTTTATAAAATATAAATGAAGTGGATATAGTACTTCTCGAAAACAAACGAAGTGGATAAAGTACTTTTCGAAACAAAACGGATAAGAGACCGCCATTGTGCTGGATATAGTACCTTTTGAAATTAAACGTAATATTCACCCTCGTTTTTCAAGGGACTAGATTATCTTTTGCTCCAAAACGATCGCATTTTTGTGAAGAACTACCCCCCTACAACCCTGGGAAAGTGTTAACTCAATTTTGATAAAAATGGTCTTTAGTAGGTACCTTATGGAATCAAACTCCTCAATTAGGTACTCTTCTAATTTGAATTTAAAAAAGAAAAAGGGAAAAAACGCTGCAAATTATTACACAATGGTTTATTATTTTTTATTTTTCTATATAGATCACTCATCTGCAAAGCCATCAACCATCCAACATGAAGAAAAACATCGATCGCATTTCGGTCAGCTAAAATTTGAACGGAGATTAGGCCTCTTTTGCGATTCACACTCGTGTTTCTGATTTATCGTACGTCCAAACTTTAAATTTTCGTAGTGAGCGAACGGTTTGTCCTACAGAGCTCCGGGTGGTCTCAAAAAATTCTAAAAATTCTATAGAATCCTAAATTGAAGGAAAAAATACCTTTATATCAAAATTTTTTGAGTTAGGGCGTTTTCAAACTTTCAAAATTGATTTTGGAACCCTTAGAAGTGACCTACATCAACCAAAATCTTCGGGGCACAACTAGACCCCAGAAGGAGCCTACATACCAAATTTCATCAAAATCGGTCAATGCTAAGTGGCAAAAGTGCCGCGTACGGCGTACGGCGGACGGCGGACGGACGGCCTAATTTTTATTCGATTTTTGGATTCTACGTACCTTGAAACGTAAACCATCAAATTTTGAGGGGGTGTTAAAAATTTTCTTTTCTTGGTCGATTCCAAAGGTTCATTATTGAAAATAATAAACCAAAATTGATATACCGACGGAAAGCTAAATATTTGAGCATGTTTTTTTTTCAAAGAGCAGCCTTCGAAAAAGGGCAGGGATTCAATGTGTGAAAACTTCGATATAAAAAAAATCTTGTTTTTTTTCTTGAAAATGTTTTGTTTGAAATGTTTTGTTTTGCTTGAAAATGTTTTTGTTACTAAAAGATTTTGGTTTTGTACTAGGTAGCTCGGAAATGTAACTCTCTTTATAACGATATATACACATTTGAATTTACTTAGTAAATAACAGGATTTAGACCATTTTAATGACGTAAGGTCGATAACACGAAACAAATCTTTAAACTGAAAAAAGTTGAAAAAAGAAGGGGTTAAAACAGAATTGCTATGAGAAATTTTTTGTTGGACAAACCTTGTAGAGTCGAACCCTTAAGTTATGCCCAACCTATGACTTGTTCCACGATGGGTGCGATAGTTTTTCTTATCAAAACCCAATCAACCACAATTAATTTATGTATGTTGTGACCACTTTCTTACTTCCGATTGTGTCGTTGAGCTGGGCAACTTCAAATGCTTAGCGTTTATTCCTATAGAAGTGGCGGTTTTTAGTTTCATCCGAATGTAGACGTTGGAATCTTCTCGTCCTCCGACTTGCACGATGGCTAGTCCTGGTCTAAAGTTTGGTACGCTCTCGTTCATTTTCTTTACGCGCTCTGCAAGCTCTTTACATTTATCGCTGTGAAAGGAAAAATTTTGTTCAATCGACAGACCGATAACTTGCCTAGAACTCACTTGGTTACGAATTCACGGTGGAATCAGGAAACAAATGTGGAATTTCAGTTTCTGCCCGTAAAAAGACAGTGTCTTTTTGAATTTACCTATCTGCAAATCTTTGCTACGCAAATGATTTTCCAATCGATTTAAGGGGAGTCAGCCCGAAAAATTTTTTTTTTTTCAATTTTTTAAAATAATTTTATATTATTCTCCATTCAATTTCGAACAATTTGATATATAATAATTGATTGTTCCGAATACGGAACCCTAAGATAATTGAGGTCAAAGTTGGCCATCTCATGGCTGCGCTCCCACTCTACACAAGAGAGACCGCCTTGCTTCCGCCTTGCTTCCGCCTGCTTGGTTGGTGTACCACTCTCCCGTCCCTGCTTCTTTACTACTGTTCAGAAACAACTTTAGAAACTCGGAAACTGTCAAAAAACCGGCAATAAACAAACTGTAACACTGAATAACCCTTACCTTATTCCTCTTCTCATTGTTCTTATACAGCCAAGTTAGAACGCGGGCGGTAGTAAACCGCGAAGCTCGAAAATTGTTCTTTTTCAGAAAAACGCGTTTTTCTCGAAACAACATTTTCTGATGCTTACGTGCACTTTCTGCGGTACCCATTCAACCGATTTTGATTCTGTTTTTTTAGTGTTGTTCGTACGTTGCTAATACGTCGATAGACGAGGGGGTTTTGGATAATTTTGTTTTGGAGAGTTTGTGGTTAAAAAAATGTTACCTACCAAAAACCCGGTTTTTTATTTTTTTGAGAAAAAAAATTATAAAACTATTGAAAATGAAAAAGCCCTCGTCTGTTGATAGAACTTAGTAAGATGAACAAATTAAAAAAAAAAATTGAATTCGGACGAGTACTTACCGAGAAAAGTGCACGAAAACAGGTGAAAGGGCCCAACTTTAGGTACTTATAGCGAAGTACCTAAATGATCAATTATGATTTTTTTTTCATAATTTTGTTCACCAAGATCTAAACTGTCGAATTATTGACCATTTTCATTTTTCTACTAAGATTTAAGCAACACAGAGGCGTTTGCAAAAAACGCTGTTTTTCGGGCTGACTCCCCTTAAATGTTGTTCAGAGGGTCGACTGAAAAATGGTACCTCAGCGTATCCTTCTAAGTGAATTCGAACAAATACCTTTTGATTATCGATAAACACGTTATCCGATAAAATGTAATCTGTCACCTGGCGACTTTTGTTCCCGAGAGAACTGCTGTGCTGCTCCCATGTCGAATCCCATGTACGAGCTGTGGAAAAAAAATTGAACTGTAATAACCTGTTTGGCGATCAAATCGACCATTTACCCGCGCCTTAAAACTTTCGGACGAAGTGTCTACTTGCTCACCTAGTTTGTGATAAGGGAGACGAAGTGCGAGTCATCAACGCCCTAACAAATTTTCATTTGAAAATTCACTCATTTTGAACATCATGCTGCATTACTGGAACTGTATTTTTTATACATAGGTAAGTCCTAGTTACCTACTTCGTAGGAAATGGTTTGGTTTTTCTTTTAAAGTAATAAGAAGGTATCTACCGCACCAACTAGAAACCAAATAACCAGATTATAGTGAGAAAGAAGCTATTTCATAAAATTACTAGTGAGAAATGAGGAAAAGAAATACAGATTTCTTATCCCATGTCAATGTTTGCTTTGTTTTCACTTTTCAAAATAAAGTCCAAAATCAATTTTTCCACTCGCGTTTTCAGACCTTCCTGAACAATTTTGGTTCCGTGTCTGCGTGTCTCTGAGTTTGTCATGAAATTCTTGCCACAACCGTAACTTCAACATTTCTCATCCGATTCCGATGGGATTTTCAGGATTTTGGGGGTTGGCGTGCACATGTTCCCTATGAAAAGCATCACCCCCGAACTGAAAGTAGCCGCTGCGCATGCGCAAACGTGAAATCCTTGCCACAGTCATAACTTCTACGTTTCTCATCCGATTTCGATAAAATTTCCGGGGATTATCCGGTCTGGCGTGTAGATGGTGCCCTAAGAAAATCATCTACCTCAGACTGATAGTAACTACTGCGCATGCGCAAAAGTGTTCCTTGTTACAGCCATAACTTCTACATTTTCCAACAATATTCAGAGGTTGTGCAGAGTCCCCTATGAGGGTGGTGCAAGGTACTTTAGAGATTGATGTTTTGAGATTAACTACTATGCATCGGATGATCTATGCAATCGGGTCATGGATACGAGGAAGCAATGTGCCATACCCACTTTCAGACTTTTTTATATTTATTTATATAATTACGGCTTTTGTCAATTACAGAGGTTGTTCTTCAGCAGCACAATATACACTAGACAATAGTTGGAAATGATACTAAATTGTTGGAAATATGTTTGAAACACCGACATTGACAACATCAACTGAAAACGTTGCAAATTATTACACAATGATTTAATATTTTTCTTTATAGATCACTCGTCTGCAAAGCCACTAACCATCCAACATGAAGAAAAAAATCGATCGCATTTCGGTCAGCTAAAATTTGAACGGAGATTAGGCCTCTTTTGCTATTCACACTCGTGTTTCTGATTTATCGTACGTCTATCCCTTAAATTCTCGTAGAGAACGAACGGTTTGTCCTACAGGGCTCCGCGTGGTCTCAAAAAATGCTATACTATCTTAAATTGATGGAAAAACAATACCTTTATATCAAAATTTTTTGAGTTAGGGTGTTTTCAAAATTTCAAAATTCATTGTTCAACCCTTAGAAGTGACCTACATCAACCAAAATCTTCGGGGCACAACTAGACCCCAAATGGAGCCTACATACCAAATTTCATCAAAATCGGTCAATGCAAAGTGGGGAAAGTGCCGCGTACGGGGTACGGCGGACGGACGGCCAAATTTTTATTTGATTTTTGGATTCTACGTACCTTGAGACGTAAACCAACAAATTTTTAGGAGGTTTTGAAATGTTTTTCTTGGTTGATTCCAAAGGTTCATTATTGAAAATAATAAACCAAAAGCAAAAAAATCAAAAAAGAATCCCTAAACGAATATTGCAACGGATGTCAAGGCTGGAGGTATGACTTTAATCTTTGTCTCATATAAGGCAGACCATCGAAGAAAAAATCGAAGTCGATGTCATGAAGCTATGACTGATAGACCAGGCTATGACTGATGATCCTTGCGCATGTGCTGAAGCCTCTATCGAATATTATTTATACCCCAATCGACACAAATTGCATCAAAATCGGACTCCAAGATCGTATGGTTATGAGATATATGCAGACACAAAAATCAACAAACACGGAACCAGAATTGATTATTCTAAACGAGAAATTTGAGTGGAAGTTTCTGGCATGAGGTAGGTAAGTTAGATTGTTCTCACACATCTTGAACAACGCTGCAAGTTATTTTGTAGGTTTTGTCGTCAACTATTGAAGGAAAGTATGTCTGAAATATCAACCGATTCACTCGAAGAGTTTTAACTAATAACTGTAAAGACACTCTGTAAAGTGCTTTTGAATTAATGAATACGCGGTGCCACTAAGAAACTGATTAAATATTTATACTAGCGGTTATAGATCGGACTTAAGAGGTCATATCAGACCAGTCATGATATATTTTGGTATTATCCACAACGAAAATTTTCGTTTTGATTCTGAAAAACGTTCCAAATCTTTCGTAATGCGGTAGTTTCATCGTCTAGTTACAAGGTTGAAAGTTGTTAACCATACTAGCTACATGTATACAGGGTGTAACACTATAAGAACGTCAACTCGATGAATTTCGACTCTATAACTAATTTCCGATTGAAAATGCCTCCTAGTAATTTTGTTTAACCCCTTGTTTTTCCAAGTTTTTACAATTTCAAAAGATTTTTTCGTTTTTTTTTTAACCATATGTTAATAAAACGTCCGAAACTCCCTTTGGATGCAGTAAAAAATTAAAACTAAATTATACCGTTGGAAAGAGCGTTAAATTTTCCATCTTTCTGTTACAGAATTAAAAATCTTCAAGTACATATCAAGAGGGAAGAATTGGCCAGAGGAGTTTTTCAAATCTTCTAAATTCGAGTTTTTTTCAATCGTTTGAAGGAACTAGTAATCATACTGGATTGTTTCCCACTGAAACCCCAAAAGTTGACCGAAAAGCTCAGTTTTCCAACGGTATGTCAGAATCGTTACCAATGTTTTTATTAGTGTAGAAAACCGCGCTTGAATGCGAAAAAACGTGATTTTTTTTTTCAACGAAATCGACGGTTTGACGCGAGGATTCGGCGTTGGATGGAAAGTGAGAGGAGTGTAGGCGGAGGAGGTGACCAAACCGTTGGAAAGCTGAGCTTTTCGGGCAACTTTTGGGGTTACAGTGGGAAACAATCGTGAATGATTACTAGTTATTTCAAACGATTGAAAAAACGTCAAATTTAGAAGATTTGACAAACTCCTCAGGCCAATTCATCCCTCTTGATATGTACTTGAACATTTTTAATTCTGTAACAGAAAGATGGAAAATTTAACGCTCTTTCCAACGGTATAATTAGTTTTAATTTTTTACTGTATCCAAAGGGAGTTACGGACGTTTTAGTGACATATGGTTTAAAAAAAACGAAAAACGCTGCAAATTATTACACAACGGTTTAATATTTTTATATAGATCACTCGTCTGTAGAGTCACCAACCATCCAACATGAAGAAAAACTTCGATCGCATTTCTTATCAAATTTAAACGGAGATTAGGCCTCTTTTGCGATCCACACTCGTGTTTCAGATTTATCGTACGTAAAACCTTTCAATTATCGTAGGGAGCGAACGGTTTGTCCTACAGAGCTCCGCGTGGTCTCAAAAAATTCTAAAAATTCTATAGAATCTTAAATTGAAGGAAAAACAATACCTTTACTTATATCAACATTTTTTGAGTTAGGGCGTTTTCAAAATTTCAAAATTGATTTTGGAACCCTTAGAAGTGATCTACATCAACCAAAATCTTCGGGGCACAACTAGACCCCAAATGAAGCCTACATACCAAATTTCATCAAAATCGGTCAATGCTAAGTGGCAAAAGTGCCGAGTACGGTGTATGGCGGACGGCGGACAGACGGCCAAATTTTTATTCGATTTTTCAAAATTTTCGAAATTTCAAAATTGATTTTGGAACCCTTAGAAGTGATCTACATCAACCAAAATCTTCGGGGCACAACTAGACCCCAAATGAAGCCTGCATACCAAATTTCATCAAAATCGGTCAATGCTAAGTGGCAAAAGTGCCGAGTACGGTGTATGGCGGACGGCGGACGGACGGCCAAATTTTTATTCGATTTTTCAAAATTTTCAAAATTTCAAAATTGATTTTGGAACCCTTAGAAGTGACCTACATCAACCAAAATCTTCGGAGCACAACTAGACCCCAAATGAAGCCTACATACCAAATTTCATCAAAATCGGTCAATGCTAAGTGGCAAAAGTGCCGAGTACGGTGTATGGCGGACGGCGGACGGACGGCCAAATTTTTATTCAATTTTTGGATTCTACGTACCTTGAAACGCAAAACAATCAAATTTTTAGGGGGGTGTTGAATTTTTTTTTTTTTTTTTTTTTTTTTGGTCGATTCCAAAGGTTCATTATTGAAAGTAATAAAGCAAAATCTTTTGAAATTGTAAAAATTTGTAAAAACAAGGGGTTAAACAAAATTGCTAAGAGGCATTTTCGATCGGAAATTAGTTATAGAGTCGTAATTCTTCGAGGTGACGTTCTTATAGTGTTACACCCTGTATACTGAAGTGGGAATAATGCTCTGGAAAGTAGATCGAAGGTAAATAGGATACCTCGTATCGTCTGACCTGACCAATTATTGGAAGAACAAGTACAGAGATCTTAACACCCTCTCAATGAGCTGTCGAAGCAGGTAGGGTTCCTAAACTCACCTGAATGTGCGAAAGGCTCCTGTGGCATGATGATATTCTTTGAAGAAATGGGCTTGAACTGGAAACATTACGAAAAATTCGGGTAACCATACTCGAAACACAACCGCGCCGATTTCTTAAGATACGTCTACTAACGTTTGGTTAGGATTGAATGGAGGTTCAGCGCTGAGATAACCCCTAGCATTCCATGTCCTCTTTTTTTCTAAAATTATTCAATCATCTTTCAGTTTTTATCAACAACGCTCTGTAGTTTGCGTAATAGTTGTCGGTCACAACAACACTCGCCCTATTTACAACGGGAATTTCAGTAAGCTTCGTAATTATTGAAGTACTTTTGATGGGGTAAAAAGTGGGGGAAATTGTTTCAAAACGCCCTAGCTTGAAAACATTCGTTATACATGTGTTGTTTTTTCATTAATTTAATGATAATAGGAATTTAATCAATGTGCGCCCAACCGTTCGCTAATGAGGATAATGGGGTGTGCGCCTAAAAACTGTTTATTGTTATTTTTAATAAAAACGACCTCATTCTGAGAATTTTGACACCAACTGCGACCTTCTAGCGTGAGAAGACCTTTTTCTATGATTTTTCAAAATTTCTAATGTTTATGACGTCACAGTGGGCGCCCAGGCTGGAGGGACGCGTGACGTCATAAACATTCGAAACTCTGAAAAATCATAAAAAAGGATCTACTCATCCAAAAAGAGAACGGCTGGTGTCAAAATTCTTTGAATGAGGCCTACTTAAGATTAAAAATTCGAAAAAAATCAGGCGCTCCCCCATTATTTACCTGATTAATGTTTCATGACTTTTGCTTCCTCACTACCGAAGGTAGGGAAGCTTTGTATTCGTGGAAGAAGTGAAAAAAAAAAAAATGTCCTCCAAAATCAAAATTTCCACTTGCTTTTTGCGTTTTAGAGCTTCCCGAACAATTTTGGTTCCGTGTCTGTCTGTCGGTCTGTCTGTCTGTCGGTCTGTCTGTGGTCAATCCTTGTCCCGGGCAAAACTATACTAACCTGTGGTCCGATTTTGATGAAATTTTCAGGGATTGTGCGGGTTAGGTCCTAGACGGTCCCCTATAAATTTCAGCACCTTCGGACCAATAGGAGCGAGTGCGCATGCGCAAACGTGAATTTCCTGGAACCTCGGTTTCTCGGTTTCTAATGAACCGATTTTGCTCAAATTTGGAGGTTAGTTAGGGACTAACTTCTAGGAGACACCCTATAAGTTTCAATCAAATTGGTCAAGCAATAGCCGCTGCGCATGCAATGGAGAATGCTGAAGGCGCCTGAGTGATCACTGATCAGCTGAGTGAGCTCCAAGGCCATTTTCTCTCCTGTTGAACGCAGGAAGCTGAAATTTGAGAGGCAGGGTCAATGGAGAATGCTGAAGGTGCCTGAGTGGTCACTGATCAGCTGAGTGAGCTTAAATATTACAGTGGAAGAAAGATAAAGAGATAGAGGGAGCAAAAACCTTTTCAAGGTATGTCACATTTTAGCCATTAGGCTCTAAGCGGAAATCATCCGGGGGTGCAGGGGGCGAGTTTTCGCCAACTGATTCTATACGTCCATGTTACAATGAGTGAGGAAGCTATACTGCCCACCCAACTTGGCAGACGTTTTTTTTTATCAATTTATGATAGTGTTCAGTTTTTAGAAATCATCAACTATCGTTAAATGAGCAATTATTGTGAAATATATCTGAATCTATCACTTGTTGGAATCCCTGAGAACTAGCCCAAGAGGATCCCACCGCCCTGCCCGCCACCCTTGTCCTTAGAAGGGCCATTGTACGAAGGTTTTGAGGTTGTCTCTGTAGGTTGAACGAAAACTGAGTGTGAATTGAACATGAACATTCACTGAGCCAAATGTCTGCTGATCAAATGTGATTTTTTCGTTTTGGTTTATTATTTTCAATAATGAACCTTTGGAATCGACCAAGAAAAAAAAATGTAATACCCCCTCAAAATTTGATGGTTTACGTTTCAAGGTACGTAGAATCCAAAAATCGAATAAAAAAGCTGCAAATTATTACACAATGGTTTATTATTTTTCTATAGATCTCTCGTCTGCAAAGCCACCAACCATCCAACTTGAAGAGAAACATCGATCGTATTTCGGTCAGCTAAAATTTGAACGGGGATTAGGCCTCTTTTGCGATTCACACTCGTGTTTCTGATTTATCGAACGTCCAAACTTCAAATTCTCGTAGGGAGCGAACGGTTTGTCCTACAGTGCTCCGGGTGGTCTCAAAAAATTCTAAAAATTCTATGGAATCTTAAATTGAAGGAAAAACAATATACCTTTATATCGAAATTTTTTGAGTTAGGGCGTTTTCAACATTTCAAAATTGATTTTGGAACCCTTAGAACTGACCTACATCAACCAAAATCTTCGGGGCACAACTAGACTCCAAATGGAACCTACATACCGAATTTCATCAAAATCGGTCAATGCTAAGTGGGGAAAGTGCCGCGTACGGCGGACGGACGGCCAAATTTTTATACGATTTTGGTTTATTATTTTCAATAATGAACCTTTGGAATCGACCAAGAAAAAATTTTTTCAACACTCCCTCAAAATTTGATGGTTTACGTTTCAAGGTACGTAGAATCCAAAAATCGAATAAAAATTTGGCCGTCCGCCCGCCGTACGCGGCACTTTTGCCACTTAGCTTTGAAATTTGGTATGTAGGCTCCATTTGGGGTCTAGTTGTGCCCCGAAGATTTTGGTTGATGTAGGTCAGTTCTAAGGGTTCCAAAATCAATTTTGAAAACGCCCTAACTCAAAAAATTTCGATATAAAGGTATTGTTTTTCCTTCAATTTAAGATTCTATAGAATTTTTAGAATTTTTTGAGACCACCCAGAGCTCTGTAGGACAAACCGTTCGCTCACTACGAGAATTTAAAGTTTGGACGTACGATAAATCAGAAACACGAGTGTGAATCGCAAAAGAGGCCTATTCTCCGTTCAAATTAAAGCTGACCGAAACGCGATCGATGTTTTTCTTCATGCTGGTGGCTTTTTCTTCATGCTGGTGGCTTTGCAGACGACTGATCTATAAATTAAAATAAAAAATAATAAACCATTGTGTAATAATTTGCAGCGTTTTTCGAATGGAATATCATGTCATCACTCGTGCTTCCCTGATAACCAAGAACCAAATTTCGTATTGAAAGCACCCACAACTTAGGGATAACGATGTTTTCCTGGCAGTTACTTTCTGTCAAAATAATCTTGATTGTTGACCTTGCGCGATAATACAGTTGGTAGTTACTATTAATAGTGAAGCTGTGTTCTTTGCACACGGGCGATCTTTTCGGAAAAATAATAAACCGTTGTGTAATAATTGTCAGCGGTTTTTTGTCAGTGCGGTGATCCCAAACTTCTTTGGTTAAAAAAAAAAATATTGAGGTTTTTTATAAGCAACTCAAGCATTTCCATTCTGGAATTGGAACTTTGAAAATCCATCAATTCAGGTATGGGTTTGTTATACCATTACACGCAAAAATAAGAAAGCTTGAGTTCGTTGACCTGACTCGTCATCGGCCAATTGATTAATTCGTGACAAGTTATCTACTATCGTCTATTTAGTGACTAACTAACTAATTAATTTTTCCCTTCGGCCAATTTTTAACTAACTAAGCGTCTGCAGACTAATTAGTGAATAGTTAACCATCAATCGACTAATCAGTTGCCAACATACCCTTTAAGGAACATGTTATCCCCTAACGGCATGTTGAGTAATTATTGACTAAATAACAAGGTATTGACTGATTGACCATCGGTAACTGAATTGCAACTAATTAACTTCTGATTGACTGATTGGTGACTCATTAACTAACAATCAACTAATTAGTGACTGAACAACGTTCGAAAAACTAATTACCTGCCTAATAATTAGTTTGAAATAATCTGTATTGACTAATATTATAAACTTCCCATATAGGAACTTTAACAAATAAGATAGAATATGTTTGTAAACTAATATATGTTGTAAATATTTAACTATATGTATGAATCTGGTAAAAATTTCTTGTAAAATAAAAGATAGACAGAAGGTCTTTCACCAGGGTTTTCCCAACAGCCTGGGTCATTTCCCTGAGGTCCTTGGGTATTCCCCAGGACACCAGGAAGGGGAACCCCCAGGTCCAGTTAAACAGGGGGCTAGCCCTAGGCTAGACACCCATTCCTAGACTGACCTTCTGTCTGGTAAAACCGAAACTAAAACTCTATTCAATTCAAATTCCCTAAAAAATCTGTTCCGAAATATTGAGTGCAGCTGTTACCTTACCTAGTAAGGTGTACTTGTCTCCTAAATTTGTTAAACCAGTTGGGCAGTTGTCTCCCTTCAGGAAACGTACTTGCTCCTGGTTAAAATAGTAGTGTAGCTGTGGATCCCCTTCAGGGTTCTTACTTGCTCCTACTATACATATATTGGTGAAGCTGTTGGCCCTCTTCAAGGACCGTACTTGCTCTCAATAAAATTTTATGGTGTAGCTGTTGAGCCTCCTTCAGAGCCTCGTACTTGCTCCCATAACAATAAAATTTAGTGCAGCTATTGATCCTCCTTCAGAGATCGTACTTGCTCCTAAATTTTAAAATGATGGTGTAGCTGTTGGACCTCTTCAAGATCCGTACCTGCTCCCATCACTGGTGAAGCTGTTCCTCACCAACTAGAGGGTACTTGCTCCTTCAAATTAAGGACACCTCCTTCAGAGGTGCACAAGGTGGTGTCACTTTGCAAGAAAGTCAAAAACATAAAGATATTCATGTAACTTCTAAAAAATCATTTAGCTATCCAAAATTTCATAAAGAAACAAAATTTTGTCATTTGAGCTAAAAAAAACTCATAACAACTAACTAACAGTGTGGGATCCCTTTGTCGTTCCAACTAGGACTCTCTATTGAACTAGCAGGTAGACTATCATAGTAGACATCAAAGTATGGCAGATACCGAAATATTTGTATCCGTTTCCCAACCAAACAAAAAACTCTTCTTTCTTCATCTGATTACTCGTGGATGGCAGATTTCTACCCAGAAAGTCGTTCGGAAGATGGAGATACCTTTATTAAATTGAATTGTCCAGTGGTGAAGGGAACTAAGTGCAAAAACCAACTTTTCAGGAGAAGCAAAAAACTGGTTAGTTTAACTAAAGCGCCCGATTTTGACTCAGTTTTTCTTTCTTTTGGAAGGCCAATAAAAGTGATGTTCAAACAGCATTGAACTGCCACAAAATTTAGAGGAGGATAACCAAAAAAATGTTAAATTTTGGGAACTTAGTGCCTTTCACCACTTGATTACCTGGGCATGAAGAAAATTAAGTCCGAATATGACGAAATATCTTTATTTGAACGAATAACTTTGTAAACTTATTGAATATTATGTATATAGATTGTCATTTTGATTTTAAAAAATATTTTTTCTTTATTTTTTCTCCATTTTTTCTCACGTTTGTTCTACATCTTCTTGTTCCTGAGTTGGCCAAGCCAGTATTTTCTCATAAATTTGCTTAAATTCTTCAGGGACATACTGTCTTAGTTTGCCAACATCCTCCAACTTCTTGGCGCTAAATAAACGTGTATCTTTTTAAAAAGTTGTGTGACTAAGCTGTGATATTGTGGTAGGTACCTACTTACGAATATGGCGGTCCAGTTACTTGAGGAGGCACATTCTTTCCACTATAACTGATGTACTGAAGGCCTTGCAGTCTTTTTTCTTAATTACTTGAAGTTTATGTCCAGCTTCATCTCTTATACGGTTGGGACCCATTAAAAACAATGAATCGCTCGGTTGAGAAACCGCGAATTAAAACAATATTTAGGAGCACACACGAACAGTACCTCAACGTAGGAGAAAGCAGACTGAGGTGAAAAAGTTCACGAAACTGCTTAGTGTAATAAGTTTGTTGTTTATTGAAGAGAAACGATGTACTTGGATCAACGGACATACCCGTGGAGACCCGTCATCAGGTGGTGAAGGGCACACTTAGTTGTTTTCTCCACGAAACGCTCGGTGGTGGAGACAAGTATTTGACAATCTGACGCGAAAACTTAGTTCTTTTCACCACCACATGATGTGTCTTGCCGAGGAGAACCCAAATCTACAATAAAAAAATTCGATTTTTTGCACTTAGTTCCCTTCACTACTGGCCAATTCAATTGTTGGTAATGTTGTGAATCTTGTTCGTTGTATTAGAATTACGGTGTTCTTTCCTATCAACATCTAGTGATGATATAATTTTTTAGGAACTATCAATGTAAAATGAGAAGATGGGGAAAATAATGAAACTGAAAAACGTTTTTAACATTTCTCATAAAACTGGCTTTAATTGGCACTGAAAATTGCAATATATCAAAAGTTCCTTTAAATTCCAAATTTCTCCAGTACATCACAAAAATTAAAAAAAATAATAGGCTTAATTAAATTTCTAATCATTATAACAGTATTATTATTTCGTGTTGCATCATAAATTTTCTCAACAACCAAATGCTATGTTATATCTTATTCTTTGATAACATACTCCAAAAATATCATAAAGCCTTACAGATTAATTCACATATTATTAAAATATATATTTCCTTAAGTAGTAGAACCTATCACACACAGATTTGAGGCTTAAGATAGAAAACAAAATTTCTACCTTCAATCACTCTAGCCCTTTTGCGAGTGATGATGGAAATTTCCGTCATGATTTAGCTGTGACAGTTTCAGGTCGACGAAAATCTCAATTGTGAACTGAACAAAAAAAAAAAAAAAAAAAATCATCATTTTGTTTTGGGAAAGTTGTTTTTCCCTAAAAATTCGTGATTTTTATGAAGCAAAGTAAAAATGTATTCAAATATAAAAATGGAGGAAGTTTTGTAGGATTCTTGAGGCACTAAATTCTAAAACTGTCTAAATTCATTCTTAGAGAAATAATCGTAAAAGTGGATTCAGAAGCATCTTCCAGCGCTTTCTCATTACCTAATGATCCGATCCTGCTCAAATTCGGTGCCACGTTGTAGTACGCCTCTTCGTCCTTATCCTTTTTTGGATAGTAGAATTTCAATAAGACTGGAGTATATTGATCAAATTAATCTTAACGCATGACTATACGCACAAAAACAAAACTCTACGCACCCATCAGTTCACTGTTAAATTGTCCTTATTCACATTTCAAACTCAAATTTACTAAATTTCCCGTTATTTTCATTAGTATGAATTTATTTAATTTATTCAGTGTTGTCTGAAGTGTCAAATGCAAAAGAAGTCGCAAGCCAAACTCATCAATATCATTGGTTGAATTGTCGTTTCGGTTTTTCCTTTGCAAAAGTTGCTAACTCAAACTGTGTCGATTTTCGAATTTTCCTTTTCAAGTATTACTCAGGAATATCATATTGTGCAAACCAATATAAATTGCTGTACACATATCTTAATTTCTTATTTGAACCCGAAAATGTTAGATTCTGAGGTAAAACGGCTGGTAAATCTGGTGAAAGCGCATCTACCCAACTGTATCAGAAGTTCTATAAGGCAAAACGCTTCAACTCAATTTTTTGATTTATTATTTTCAATAATAAACCTTTGGAATCGACCAAGAAAAAAATGTTTTTAACACCCCCTCAAAATTTGATGGTTTACGTTTCAAGGTACGTAGAATCCAAAAACCGAATAAAAATTTGGCCGTCCGTCCGCCGTCCGCGGCACTTTTGCCACTTAGCATTGACCGATTTTGATGAAATCTGGTATGTGGGCTCCATTTAGGGTCAAGTTGTGCCCCGAAGATTTTGGTTGATGTAGGTCAGTTCTAAGGGTTCCAAAATGAATTTTGAAATTTTGAAAACGCCCTAACTCAAAAAATTTCGATATAAAGGTATTGTTTTTTCTTCAATTTAGGATTCTATAGATTTTTTGAATTTTTTGAGACCACGCGGAGCTCTATAGGCCAAACCGTTCGCTCGCTACGAGAATTTAAGTGTTTTACGTATGATAAATCAGAAACACGAGTGTGAATCGCAAAAGAGGCCTAATCTCCGTTCAAATTTTAGCTGACCGAAATACGATCGATGTTTTTCTTCATGTTGGATGGTTGGAGGCTTTGCAGACGAGTGATCTATAGAAAAATAATAAACCATTGTGTAACAATTTGCAGCGTTTCAAGCATGGGGCGTTTTTCCTCAAACTAACACCAAGAACTTAATCTTCAAGCTATTTCTCAATTCAGGAATTCCATTACTTTAAGGGTGATAATGACTAGTTTTCACATTGGTGCTATCCCAATAGGTACTTCATGTAGTGCAATAAAAACAATTACGAACGATTAATCCTCAAGGCAACAAATATTCTATGGAACATTTTCAAAAACATCTTCCGACAGACCCTAGGTTTTGTCAAAATTGCATTGGAACTAAGTAGATAATATTCGCAGACAGACAAAGTAATGAAAACACTAATATGGGCGTTGGAAAAGGAGTAAAAACAATCTCTGCCATGTGAGCACACGGCTTTCTCTGATCACGATAAGTTCAAAGAGAATATCAAAACGTCAGTGTTTCAGGTACTATTGAAGTTTCAGCAAAGTAAATACCCAGGAGAGGAATGTACACCACCTCATGCACAGTACACTTGATCCATCTTCAATGAAGTTGGGATTTCATTGGGTTCTAATGAGAATTAATTGTAAAAGTTAGAAGCGTTTGGCTTGTGCATGAGCAAAGACTACCGGTAATTTGATCGCCATAAAATCCATAACTAATCATGAAAACCTCCGTCCCCAATTACCTTACCTAGCTAAGTCGGAAGATGAGGTTGGGAGAAGATTACATTTGAAAGAAGGACCGATTACTCATGCGCAGAGTTAAACATCGATCGATCCAAACACTAGGGAACTCTAACGGCAACCTGAACTTCCACTAAAAAATCATCAAAATCTGATGTCAACTGTGTACTTTTTATAAGGGCTTCAAGTTTGCGCATGCGTAGTAGCTAATGATGTAGGAGATGCTCCATTCTTCAGCTCCCAACTATCTTCCAACTATGAACGAAATCGGACCATTAAGTACTGAGAAATTATGCATGCTTGGAGATCATGAATTTGGAAGAAATGAAATTTACAAGAGACCGGTTAGGGCACCAACCGCAAAATTCCTTGAAATTGTTGGAGGTCAGCGAGATGCTCATGTAATCGAGCTTACAAGTTATTCTGATGATACCATCTCATCTAATCCCACGTTATCTGTTCAAATAAGAGTCTCACAGGCCCATAGAGAACCAAAATGGGTACTTTTTGCAATATTGAGTGGTGGAACTGAACCTTCAAAGCTGTACGGTAGCATGAGAAAAATCGTCGTCCCTTGTTACACGAAACTGAGATCACTCCTTCATCGGGTTTTGGAAGTCCGTCAAATAGAGCTAACATGGTCAAATTTAATGGTTGTTAGCGGCAATAGGTAAAGTATTTCTAGGTTATCTTTCTTGAGGGAGTCTCAGACAGCCCTCGTTCAGGGTTAGTCTAATCTCTTACGAACCGGCGCTAGGTCGCCCCTCTTCCCCCCCTTCTGTATTGCCACCCACCACCCCCAGAGCCTCCCCCATCCCCCAGCCTTCTCAAAAGCTAGTAAGTTTTCAACAGTTTTTTCCCAATTTTCTCAGGAAACAATCATCCAATTATCATGTTTCTTGTGGCATTCTTCTTATTTTTTACTCTTTACACCCATGTCTTGTTTAATTCCCAAATTAAAATTCCAAAAGTAAAAAGTTATACCTAAAATTGCATTTTTCTATGATTTTTTAAATTCATTAGTGCATCTACCAAGGGAATTGAAAAGCTAAAAGATTGCCGCATGAATCATCAAAATCGACCAATAATAGCCAGAGAAAAAAGGGAAACCCGTTTATTCACTGACTGAGACCCCCTTAAGATAAGTTGTATTGGATGAGTTTCCTTACCAGATTTAGGGACCTGTTATGTGTCTTCTTCCTTCTCCATTTGTGGGGAAACTCTTCCAATTCGAACTGTAGATATTATTTTTCCCCTCTCATTGTGGCCCGTGCTCTTGTACGGCTGTGAGACCTGGAAAGTAACCGCCACAATCACGAAACGCCTGTAAGTTTTTTTCAATAGATGCCTTCGGCGAATCATGCGGATCTGGTGGTCTGGAACCACACGCAATGAGGAGCTCTGGCAGCTCACTGGGCAGGAGCAAGTAAACATTGAGATCCTACGGAGAAAATGGAGATGGATAGGTCATGTACTCCGAAGAGAAGATGCCATCGATAAGGATACACTGGATGGAAGGATACACCCCCAGGATGAACGGAAGCAGCGAAGGCCTAGAGTTTCTTGGAGACGACCCATTGAGAAGGAAGCGAGAAGTGTTGGAAAGACTTGGGAAGAAGTGAAAAGACTTGCGCAGGATCGGGATGGATGGAGAAAATTTGTGGAGGCCCTACGCTCCTCAAGAAGCCACACAATTAAAAAGTCTCTCACAGTGGCTACTGAGGAAAGTTATCCTCAGTACTTTCTTCAGGAATCCCTACATACTAGATTTTTGGTGAGCAGGAGTCCTTGAAACCCCAGCAATCGCTGTGCTTACCATCCTGGCTCAATTATAATGTGCCTAATTTGTGAAAATTTTCATTTTGAGAAATAAGGTGTTTTATGTGTTTAGGATAGCAGTTGTACCATAATTTCGAGTAATCACGTAAATTAGTCGTGATTGTGTGTGTGGCTGCTACAACCAATGACAAGACTTTTCCATCAATGACCCACTGTATATTAATTTGTCTAAATACGGCATTCTAGCTTAGTCTATCGGCGATTTCTAAACCTAAATTGTTAGTGTCTACAGTACGCCGCTGAGAGTATCCTGGTCAATATAATTCAGATTCCCTCTTTTTACGTTGATCCCTTCACGCCGCTAGTTCCCCTACAAATTACTCAATACTCATGGTAGGTATTTTCATAACTCGGTAGGCCAATAAAGGGGCCCAAGGTGCGCAGACGCTAAAGGGCTGGTGGTGATTCAAGGACATGATTATTTGGAAACCTCGTCACATAGGTAACTAATTATTCTTTGTCACGTAAGTAGTATACATCTAAAACAATGTTTCCTGTGACCAGGAACAATGTTCAACGATTTTTGTGGTGATATCACTTTGCGAAGTATGTTCTTGTAGAACTTTAACTAACTGATCACACGACGCACTCATACTTGTCCTTGAAATCGATGTAAAGCTTCGATTGGTTTTCTTCTCTACACCTCTACTTATATGGATTGTTTCACTATCACTGGATGTTCTTAAAGTACTTTTTAGCGTTGAAATGAATGAAGAATTCGAAGAAGAAGGTTTCCTTTCTTCTTTGCTGCCGGGTAAAGGGAATTGCGGGAGCACGACTCGATTCGGCATGGGGGAAGAAAATCTTCTTGAAGTTACCCTGTTGCTTGCAGAATGCTCCACAAGTTGTACTGAACACAGCGCGTTAAATTTCGGGTCATTACGTGGTATCTTGGACGGAATGTTGCATTCCAAATTTTCAGCGTCGCTGTCAGTGGAGAATTCTTCTACTTCGTCTTCCGTATCTATGAGCTCTTCGTCGAGGAAGACGGAGTCGCTACCGATAGAATGACTGTCGTGTTCCAGACTTGGTATTCTACAACTGCTGATGGATGCGAGAGGGGCGATTCTGGGGACACATAGTGTAGCTGGCTCCCTCTTTTCCTGGCATTTGAAGATGGAAAGCTGCGACACTGCCGGTGAGACATCTGGTGTTGGCTGTATCACCTGAAACAAACGGTTTCCCGTAATAAAAACATATTTATGAAATAGGGAAGAAGAACATACATCATTTTCTACTATTATACCTTGAGTTTGTAATTATGATAATGGTCTAAGTATCTTTTCCTAAACTTAAAACGTGTCACAACAGCTACAAACTGGAACAAGCTGTTTGGAATGGGCGAGCTGAGCGCAAACTTTACAAGCTATAATAACTTTAAAGAGCCCGCTCTAATAAAGAGTTTATTGAAATCACATCCATCCAATAATCATTCACTTTATTGTAATTTTAGCTGTTTGGTTGTTGTGATTTTTGTTTTTCAGAATAAGGTAGATAGTAAGTCATCGTTGGTGAATCAATTCAAAAGGTAGGTGCAACAAGGCCCAAATCAGAGTTTTGTGAAAATGAGCCTCAAAACATTCCAAACTTTCTAAACTTTTTCACCCCAACTCAGTAATTATTCTACTCCGCATCCCAAAATGTGGGTTGCTTGAAATTGGTCTCAGAAGGAATAGTTAAAAATAATATGAAGCACGTTATACGCCCATCTTGGAAAGAGATTCTTTTGAAAGTCTGGAAGTTTTTTTTAGAAATCAATGAAATTCTCCAAATTTTATGAACAAATTTTTTAGTTAAATGTTTCAGATGAAAAAATCTTAGAAATGGAAGAAGGTAACAATAATATTTCAAAATGTCTCAAGATTTAATTCAAAATGTTTACCTACCTATACTTGAAAAACTTGCAGTTCCTATTTATCTTATTTTGAACACAACCGGTTAAACTAAAGAAGATGACTGAACTATATCGCAGAATAGTGATGTTCGAAAAGCTTGAATGGAAGTCAGATCCTTCGGGTGATTCTTCACCCAATATTCTTGTTCATTCTTGCAAACTCCTTTCTACTAAATGCTGTAAGTTAGCTCCCACTTCAATTTCTCTAAAAGATTTTACTAATGCCGATGAAGCTGTAATTAAATTTTAAATTCTGATGAGCGGATTGTGATTGACATACTTTTCTACAATTTCATCGAGTTTTTTCAAAATTTTGTCTCAAACCTGGTTCATTTTAATTATTGTTACTCGAAATTTATTTAAAATGTAATGTACTCTTCAAATAAGTCTGTGTAAGGAGTTTTCAATCATTCCATTTTGTTTACAATTGGGAAGCAAGCTAGTTAAGTTTGTCTTCAAAAATGCTGCCATCTATCAAAAAAAAAAAAAAAAAAAAATCTTATTAAAATCGGGACACTTAGCCTTGAGGGGATTCATACTCAACTCAGTAAATATAATTGAATGGTTTAACGAAGTTTAAAAATAGAGCTACTCCGACGTGATACACATTTTGAACGTAGTGTTTTGAACAAAACGAAAACATGTGGAGTTATCCCAGTCAATACCATGAAATCTCATAAAATAGAGAGCACCTACCTATATGCATGTATTTGGTATTTCCCCTTTTGACATAGCCAAAAGGGCAGGAATTAAAATTCCATAAGTCTCTCTATAGATATCCTTGAAATCAAGAACTTCTTAACCTTTAATATCCCACTTGTAAAATAAATTTATTTTTTCGGATTTTAAAAACTAAGTTTAGGAGTTTATATAGAATTTTGACAAATCTATAAGAATATTTGAGCAGAAGGTAACGCAAAGGCCGTTTTACAGTCTATCGGCTCTAGATGATCTTTCTAAGGGCCGCACTAGCTCTATCTGCATATAAACCCAATTTTGTTGGAGTAGAAGATGGAAGGATACTTGTAAAAATCCTTGGTGGGATGTTGGGGTAAGTTATTTCTCCACCATGGAATAAGGTGGAGAGGGCTCACTAGCGGGATCTGTGCTGGGTTAGTGCCCTATCTCTGACGAGGAAACCCAACCAATAGCCTAAGAAGTGAAAGATTAAGGTACCTCGAAGTCCGTCAACTTGACAATGTTTTCTTTGTGTTATTATGTTTTCATTATTACGTTTTCTTACTCAATCGATAGTTGGAGTATCAACAAAACCAACGGCTATCGGTTTTGGTTTAAAAGTGGATAAACGATCACAGGTAAAAATCGGACTCATAAAAAGACACCTCGGGATATTAAGGGTTAAAGGACGTATTAAACGATTGGCGATATCTCAAATTTGTTTTTCTGCCTGTGCAGGAATTAAAATTACAAAAAGCTCTATACAGGGTGTAAGCCTAACTGGTCTACCATACGGTACCAGTCGATTCTACAACTAATTTGCAACAAAAAATGTCCCCTAGCGATTTTTTTAAAAACCCTTCGTTTTCGAGTTATTTTAACTTTAAACTTTTTTCCGTGATTTTGACCTTACGTCATTAAATCGGTCATAACTCCTTTAATTTGCTATGTAAATTACAATTTGATATACCGTTGGAAAGAGCTCCAAATTTCCTATCGGATAGATGCCTTACCTTTTATTTTAGTCAAGGTTTGATACATGAAAGCGTCCTCTAAAAAGAGAATTTTACGTAATTTTGGAAACCTCGCATTTTTCAATCTCAAATTGAACTACGAGAACCCATACTTTTCCAAGATGCAAGAACAGTGACAGCTGCGCCAGAATCTCAGCTTTCCAACAGTATAATCAAAACATATTTTACAACCGAATTTAGGGGAGAAATTTGTGTTTGAACGCGGAAAAACGTGCATTTTTTCAACGAAATCAGCGCTCTGACCTCCTGTTTCCGGAGGCCTCGCGGTCAACTGTTTCCGACCCCTCAGATCGACTAGGCGGAGCGCCGATTTCGTTGAAAAAATGCACGTTTTTCCGCGTTCAAACACAAATTTCTCCCCTAAATACGGTTGTAGAATATGTTTTGATTATACCGTTGGAAAGCTGAGATTCTGGTGCAGTTTTTACTGTTCTTGCATCTTGGAAAAGTATGGGTTCTCGTAGTTCAATTTTAGATTGAAAAAATGCGAGGTTTCCAAAATTACGTAAAATTCTCTTTTTAGAGGACGCTTTCATGTATCAAACCTTGACTGAAATAAAAGGTAAGGCATCTATCCAATAGAAAATTTAATGCTCTTTCCAACGGTATCCTCATATTGTAATTTACACAGCAAATTAAAGGAGTTATGACCAATTTAATGACATAAGGTCGAAATCACGAAAAAAAGTTGAAATAACTCGAAAACGAAGGGTTTAAAAAAAATCGTTAAGGGACATTTTTTGTTGCAAATTAGTTGTAAAATTGACTGGTACCGTATGGCAGACCAGTTAGGCTTACACCCTGTATAGACATCCCTGAAATAAAAACTGTTGTTATCTCTAATTTCCAAAGTGAAATCAGTTTGGTCTAATGGGCATGAGAGGATGAGTGGGCATAATACGGACCGAAGGATATAACCACCGTAGAAAATACACCACTGAAGCGTCCGTAAATGATGTATTTGGGGAGGTCACTGAAAGTGAGAATCCACAGTTTTGCCAAAGGGATTCTATGCAGTCAGAGTTTATCTATGCTGCTGGGTAGAATCAACATGAAGAAGAGTGTTTATGCAAGTCATATGGGGATCGAGAGTCAACGATTTTGGCGTTGAGGAGGGTCAGACTGAAGATAGATGCTCTCGTTTCATTCTCTATAGCTGAAAAGCCTGCTAAAAGCAGCAAAAAATTGTAGATATGTAAAAAAAATTTGATGTCGTGGCCTGGAATCGAACCCGGGACCGCTACGTTCGGGCGACATACGTACGTACGTACGGTTGGCGTTTTATTTATATAGATAGATAAGGAGGATCATCTAGGTGGATCTATGCCGTTGGTTAGAATCAGCAGAAAGGACACAGAATACGCTCGTCATATGGGGTGTTACGTGGACGGCATCCCTCTTCTATCTCGTACATTGATGTTCAATGTACGAGCTCAATCCTTGACGCCTTCCACGTTGAAAATTAATGGTACACAATGAGGTTGACTTTGAGTGTGTTCACTCTGAGTGACTCAAAAGGCGCCGACCTAGCCTTGCTTCACATCGATCTCAACTCGGCTAGCTCACTTGTATATCGATGGGATAGTAGAAATCCCAGGGTTCTTCTTCAAGGCGATCGGGGCCGTTGAATGGAGGGCCGATAGGACGGCCCATCTCCATGGAGGACCCTCGTCGCTCGAGGTAGCTCGTATCGCAGCTCGAGCAGGTGATGGAGCTGAGCCTCCTGCTGCTGCGTCGACTTGAAGGAACGCAAAGGAGAGTCGGTCCCCTTTTGAGAACCTCCTCGTAGTCGTCGCAATCCTGCCAAGAGAAACAAAACAGCGCTGTAACCACCTCTGCTGAAACCACATCTGCATGAATCTGCACAAACACCACAAGTCTCAGTCCGGGAAGAAGTTGCATGCCCATACAGAAGAGAAAGAAAGAGACCAAGATGCTGACAGAGAGAGAAGTACATCGGAAGGAGGCATAACAGGGAGAGAGCGACAGTGAAGAAGAGAGTTAGAGAGAGAGAAAGAGAGATAGTTATAGAAAATACACAATGATGATAATCATTCGATAATGATACCTATCTTACTAGACCTCCCAGGCGACTCAAAGACCTGTTCAGGTGGTCATTGCGTCTGTGAGGAGAGATGCTGCTACCACACCAGTAACCATTCCACACAACCGGCTCGATCCTGATGCTAACTCAGTGGACCGATCTGATACTTCAATCTCCCGACTACTTTTATCAGACTTTAAAACATTCAAAAACTCTGACGGAGGAGGCCTCACATTTTCGTGTGTCACGGAACGACTTTTGAACATCTGTACATATCTCATTTTCTCATTTCTGTACCTCAGAGGTCAACTATCGTATGTCCAAAATTCTCGTTTTCGAGATTTTTGTTTTGTATGTGCATTCTTTCTATTGTATTTTGTATTCTATTGTATTGGTAGGCATAAACAGATTCTACAGAATTAATTTGAGCATGATAAAGTCATCAGAATGGGCCATAGGGATCAAAATAGGTGTGCCCACAACTTCTTTTGGCTCTCCTGTAAAATCGCCAAAATGTCACTTACGATAATCGACCTCTGAGGTACAGATTTTGGTTCATTATTTTCAATAATGAACCTTTGGAATCGACCAAGAAAAAAAAATTTTTAACACCCCCTCAAAATTTGATGGTTTACGTTTCAAGGTACGTAGAATCCAAAAATCGATTAAAAATTTGGCCGTCCGTCCGCCGTACTTTTGCCACTTAGCATAGACCGATTTTGATGAAATTTGGTATGTAGGCTCCATTTGGGGTCTAGTTGTGCCCCGAAGCTTTTGGTTGATGTAGGTCACTTCTAAGGGTTCCAAAATCAATTTTGAAATGTTGAAAACGCCCTAACTCAAAAAATTTCTATATAAAGGTATTGTTTTTCCTTCAATTTAAGATTCTATAGAATTTTTAGAATTTTTTGAGACCACGCGGAGCTCTGTAGGACAAACCGTTCGCTCCCTACGGAAATTTAAGGGTTCATATTGAAATGTATATATATATATATAAATCAAAACACGAGTGTGAATCGCAAAAGAATCCCAATCTCCGTTCAAATTAGAGCTGACCAAAATGCGATCAATAGTTGGCAATTTTGATTTTTTTTTAGATTTTTCATATTGGATGGTTGGTGATTTTGTAGACGAGTGATCTATATGGAAAAATAATAAACCATTGTGTAATAATTTGCAGCGTTTGATAACAGCTTCCGTGATTGAATCTGCTATCCAAGATGGTCCCGTTCCAACTTGTTTTCATTTTACTGCACAAAATTTTGAGAAAACCCAGTTAAAATAAGAATATGTTTCATCAACGAAATTGACCACCTTCTTGATAACTGATACCTTGTTAAGGACCGGAAAACTTCGGAAGTCGATTCTACAACTTATTTAAGTGAGAAAATGTCTCCTAGCAATTTTGTTTTAACCCCTTGTTTTTCCAAGTTTTCCCATATTAAGATTTTTTCGTGTGTTTGATTTGTATCTACTAAAATTACCATAACTTCCTTAATTTACCGTAAACATGTAAAAATAAGGGCACCAATGGAAAGGGCGTCAAATTTATCATCTTTTAAGTAACTACAAAAAACTATTTTGTTAGGTTAAAAATCAAGTCGTAGAGAAAATTTTGTCAAACTTGCAAATTTTCGTATTTTTTTCTTTTTGTTGTAAGGGTTTTTCTTCTTCGTATTAAATGAACGGGGTTAGTTCCGCTAGTTATAAGAATACAATTATAATCTACGTACCGTATTGGAGAATCCGGCGTAACCAGCAAGTCGAGTACTCTCTCGACGGCCTGAAGATGATGTCCTGACATCGAAAGCGCTCGCCTCCTGTACTCGACTTGCTGGTTACGTCGGATTCTCCAATACGGTACGTAGATAATAATTGTATTCCTTCCTCGTGTTTTTCACGTGCCTCAACACCAAACACTGCGCAAAGATCTCAGTTTTCCAACGGTATTATCAAAAAATATTTCTTAATCAATTTTAAGGGAGAAATTTGTGGTTGAACGTGGATTTTTTTTCAACGAAATCGACAGTTTGACGGGTGTAGACCCCGGATCTCCCGCCAAAACGTCGATTTTGTTGAAAAAATGCAGTAAAGTGAAGCAACGTAAACAACCACTTCAGGTTGGATTTTCGTCGGCCTGCCATTCCTGGCGTCGCGGACGTCATCAGCTGTCTTCTTAAGGGAATATCAGGGACTATGTTCTGATGATTTCGCTCATGGCTCATGGCCCCGACCGCCGAAAAACTCACGCTGTCGGCGATGAGCCTTGAACCCACGATCCCCGCAGAGGTCGGTCCAAAGTCCAGCGCCAAACAACGACGCCCCAATGGCCGTAGCCACACCGCTGTCGTCAGCAATGACCAAGCAAATGAATTCAGTAATTGATACAAGTAACTCAGCTATGAATATAGTGGTTTTGCCTGTTATCAGTTTTTAGTTTTGTTTCCAAAATTTGATTTTGCACAAGTGGTTATTTTATATAATTTTGAATGTTTACCACGATAAATTGTTGCCTGTTATTTATTTTATACGCCTAGAAAATTTTGAATACATTGTTACTGTTTTGTTGAGAGCCTGGTGCTGTATTTATTTTGAAAGTATTTGACTTTTTTGCAAATTTGAGTGAGAACCTGATATAGAACATGGGTTGATTCGCGCCCTCTCTTCACGAATGACTGCCATCGAGCCTGTTTTGCTGAATGACCCCAGTCTGATGATTGTCAGTAATTGACAATTTCTAGAATATACTTATTGATGGTTTTCGATCAAAGTAATCGTATGTTCTTCAAATTTTTATCAGCAGCGTGTTTGGATGGAAGTGGTCCAATCCTCACTTGCTATACCTTCCTACCTCCAGTTAAAATAAACCTGCAAATGTTCACCCTGAAGAAATTGCCATCAACGATCGAAATTACATTAACATGATGATGTTGTTGTGGTTATTTTTATTGGAATTCCGGGAATGAAAGAGTATCGAAGCAATGGCGGACGATCGTTTGGAATGCTGCTCCGAAACCACATCCGTATCGTTCTGCAGCATCGGAGAAACACGAAAAAGGTTTTAGCGTTGAAAGGGAGTTGGTGAGTAGGATGAGGAGACAGAGACTTTGCTTTTTATTTATGTATAAAATCGTATTGATTGAAGGAGCAGTATATAATAAACCCACCGTGACTGCTTTCTGCCATCGTTAACTCATAACTGTGATGGCATCAGCCTGCACCATAAAACTGCCACTGAGTGGACCAATCAGCTGAGTCTGACATTGTCAAACAAAAACTTCATTGAATTGTTTTTTTAGACCTGGGTCACACAATTTATCTCTCCCAAATGCGAACAACTGAAATATAATTAATTTCCATGGTTACATTGGATTGTGTGGCCTAATGCCCTCGTAAACGGGAACGTCATAACCGTAAGGTGGGTCAACGATGGTCACATCACTAGGTCGAATACAGAGATATTTCATATTTCTCCATTAAAACTAATTAACCATGATCCATCATTAAAGAACCATTAATCTTTCTGGCTGATTGAAAAGCAAAGCAAAGAGCAAATTGTAATGTAGGTATAATACTGCCCTCCTTAGCTAAAACGTCCTATGTCCATTTTTCAAGTTTCGAGAAAATCGCGTTTTAGTTTCGGCTTCTGCGCCACCCAAACCATTGAAGCTTGAGATATCGTTTTTTGGCCATCACCTCTCAAATCTATTCCCCTGTTTTGCCAGTGTATAAACAAATCTTGAAAACTCGTTGCCTGGCCTGTATTAGGTCATTTATGGAAAACATTTGGACATAGGACGTTTTAGCCTAGTACCCATGGACATAGGACAGCTTGTAACAGTGTGACGCTAGCTTAAAATGTCTTATGTCCATTGATTTTCGAATATTATTTCACAAATTTAGTTCAAACTCAAGGTTTTTGGCGACAATCAATTTCTTTGAAGGATCTACCAAGGAGAGGTAGAGGAATCTACCATCTCAAGGATATCACGTGAAGGTGATATGCGAGTTACTTACCGCAGGAAGGATTTTGAGGTTATCCATTAAAAATATGTACGTACTAGTAACCTGCTGCAGCTCTAGATCTATTAATAATTAATAGATCTAGAGCTGCAGCAGGTTAGGTTATAATTATTATAACTGGATAGATGAATATGAGATGAAGTTAACCTGAAGATTAAATAATTTTGTCGCTTGTATCAAGTACATTTTTGCTTCCGAGTCTAACGAAGTAGCGGAAGCTTTGTTTCCACTTTTCAAGGACGAAAAAAAAAGTTCTCCAAAATCAAAATTTTCACTCGCGTTTTGCGTTTTAGACCTTCCTGAACAATTTTGGTTCCGTGTCTGTCTGTCCGTCTGTCATGAATTCCTTGTAACGCGCATAACTATACGAAGTTATTGTCCGATTTCTATGTAATTTTCAGGGATTGTGCGGGTTGGTGTGTAGACAGTCCCCTATGAAAATCATAATCCTCGGACTGATAGAAGCGACTGCGCATGTGCAAACGTGAATTCCTTGTAATGGCCATAACTTCTACATTTTCCATCCGATTTCAATGAAATTTTCAGGGATGTTACAGATTAGTGATTAAATGATCCCCTATGAAAATCATCACCTTCGTACTGATAGTAGTCACTGCGCATGCGCAAACGTGAATTTCCTTGTAACAGCGATAACTTCCACATTTTTCACCCGATTTCGATGAAAATTTCAGGGAATATGTGGATTAGGTTGCAGATGGTCCCCTACGAAAATCATCATCCCCGGACTGATAGAAGCGACTGCGCATGCACAAATGTGAATTCCTTGTAACGGCCGTAACTTCCACATTTTCCATCTGATTTCGATGAAACTTTCAGGGATGTTACAGATTAGTGTTTAGATGGTCCCCTATGAAAATCATCACCCTCATCATCACGGACTGATAGTAGCCTCTGCGAATGCGCAAACGTAAAATCCTTGTAACAGCCGTACATTTGTCGCTCTCGCGTGTGACGTGAGAATCTCAAATCCCATTCAACCAACCCCTTTATAGATCAGTGAGCAATGCTCTGGACTCCCACTCAAGCTAAACAATTTTTTGATCCAATCACTACCGCACTTACATTTTTCGTCCGAATTCGATGAAATTTTCTAGGATTGTCCAGATTAGCGTGTAGATGGTCCCCTATGAGGGTAGGGGAAGGTACGTAGAGATTGATGTTTTGAGATTAACAACTATGCATCGGATCATCTATATAATCGGTTTATGGATACGAGGAAGCTATGTGCCACACCCACTTGGCATTCTGACTAGGATCCATTCCGTGGATAAATAAATCACAAAAACTCGCTAGATAACGTTTTGCACAAGACAGAGGAAGTTTACTTGGTTACTACAGAGGTTTACTTAGTTTACTACAGAGGTTTACCTTAGTGAGAAGACGACTTGTCGCTCTTTTGTATTCTTATCTGAATAGTATTGTTGTTGTTGTATACATTTCATTGGTCTTGAACAGGCTAGAACGTCCTATGTCCGTGATATTCTCACAACGGACATTTTAGCCTAGTACGATCAAATTTTCTAATGCCGTGTACTAAGCTAGAACGTCTTATGTCCCTGATTTTCCTCTCCATAGGACGTTTAAGCCTAGTAGGATTTAATTAGGACGTTTTAGCCTAGGATGGGTATGTGAAACTTGATAAATGGACATAGGACAAATCGATTATTGAAGCCTTTTCTGTTGACATAGGGGGTTCTAGCTTAGCTCAAAAGGTGCGCCTGATCGAGAGCTACAACACGGTGTCCTCATCTCAAAAAGTGCAAAAATGGACATAGGACGTTCTTACTAAGGAGGGCAGAATAGGTGTGGCAGGGCTAACTTTTTTCGGAAACATCAATACTCCAATCCAACCTATTGGGTGACATAAGAACTACAACTTTACGTTTGTCTTACGTTTTTGGCTCTTTAGAGCTAGAGGCTAAATAAACCGTTTTCTGTCTTATTGGTTACATGTAAACCTAAAAGTTCGGTTTATTCTAATCTGCAACAAATGTAATACAAGATTGATATTCGAAGGGACTCTCAGCTATGAGTATGGGGTTGGACTTACGATAAATCAGAAACACGAGTGTGAATCGCAAAAGAGATTAGGCATCTCCGTTCAAATTTTAGCTGACCAAAATGCGATCGCTGTTCGTTTCTTCGAGTTGTACTCAGGTTTGCGTCCTTAGCAACCATTTTTTTTAAAAATTGAGTGTGAAGCGTTCATTTTATCAAATTAAACTTCATTGTGTAGCGAAATTAGGTTGGTAGGTAGTGACAATGGCAAAGTTGTGTTCTTTGCAGGCGTGAGATCTACCAGAAAAATAATAAACCTTTGCGTAATAATTTGCAGCGTTTTTTCGTTAGTTTAAGATAGTGACGATTTTTAGGAATTTAATGACATCACCCAGAGCTCTGTCAACCGTTCGCTGATGAAGAAAATTAATTCCCTAATTAATTAACCTTTCATAACGTTTTTTTCATCAATTCAAGATAGAGTTCAATTTTGATTTATAATTTTCAATTATGAACCTTTGGAATCGACTAAGAAAATACGATTTTAAGTAACTTCAAGACCGCCAACCCACGGAGTAATGGAGACAAAACTCCGCTTCGATCGGGGGTTTATTTTTTTTAAATTAATAATATCATAAATTGATGAAAAAAGTCATGGAACATTCTCCAATTTAGTTATTAATTATCCTCTGTAAGCAATCGGTTGGTCCTACAGAGCTCTGGGTGGTGTCAAAAAAATTTTTTAAAAAGTAAATTAATTAGAAAACAACACCTGTATATTGGAAGTTTTTGATTAGTTTAATACCCCTCCCCCCACCTCAAAATTTGTTGGTTAACGTTTTATTTTTTATTACGTTTTATTTGTTGTTAACGTTTTTTTAATTTTGCATTCCGTTAGTTACCATGGACCGATTTTGATGAAATTTGGTGTCAAGTTGTGCCCCGAAGCTTTTGGTTGATGTCAGTTCTAAGGGTTGAAGAATAAGGGATTTTCAAAACGCTCAAAAACTTTTGATATAAAGGTATTGTTTTTTCGTCAATTTAAAATAGTGTTGAATTTCAGAATCGAATGAGACCACCCAGAGCTCTGTAGGACTAATAGTTCGCTCACTATGAACACTATGAACTTAAGGGTTGGACTGGAATGCTGAGTTAACCCTCTGTGGCATCGCTTGGGATCTCGATATTAAAATCGCAGTGATGCCTCGAGATCCTGTGATCAGGATCCTGTGATCAGGACTGTAATCAGTTCAAGATTGATTACAACATCTTTCAAGACGCGTATAGCACAAATGAGTCTGCAAAACTCTTCCTTCTAGAACGGAAGTACCCTAATGCCACATGCATCTACACTGATGGCTCAGTTAACATGGGTGGAGTAGGGTGCTCATTCTTCGACCCCCAAGCTAATGTGAAGAGACAGTTTCGACTGTGGGATAAGTCATCAATATATTCAGCCGAAGCATATGCGATCCAGGTAGCACTCTAATATGTACTCGACACAGGAGCAGCAGAATCTTCACTGATAATCATATCCGATTCTCAATCAGTACTCATGAAAGTGAAATCTGCGAACCCCTCTAAGAAAATGAGCTTCCTTGAAGCAGAAATCTTGAGATTGGTTGGTCTCCTACGAGCAACTGGCGTACAATCCAGATTCATCTGGATCAGAGGTCATCACGGCATCCCAGGAAGCACTACGGCTGACTCATTGGCTACGGAGGCCACACTACTCCCACTCCGTCAACTCAGCGTGTTTCCAGCATCGGACCTAAATAGATCTATCAAATTTCAATTGAGAGAGGATTGGCGCCAAATGCATATAAATGGGTCATTTCAAAATTTGGGGTTATTTTGTCCTCGAACTTTTCCTTAAATTATTGTTGAAGTTTTTATGTTTTTTCTCCCGTAAACGTCCTTTGTTTTGGCCACTGAGGCAGATCCTGAAGTGGGCGCACACTTTATCAAGTAGTTTCAAATTTATAGAATTTTGAATTTTTTTCCATAATTTCGACTTTGTAGGGAGAGAGAAAACCAAGTGTGAGTTGAACTCATGAAACCTTTTTATTCCTTCAAAATACGAGAATCTTAGTTTAGGAGTCTCTTTTACTTATCGCAATCACAGTCCGAAGCTATAATCTAGGTACATCAGAATTATCAGATTCTTCAAGTCTTTCAATCAGTCTAATCTTTCGTAAAATGTGGGTTAATGAAAAGTCAGAATTATATGACCCAGCGGTGTAAATAGTTCAGGTAACTCTTAAAAATGTAAACGGCTTTGAAAAAAAAACTTCTCTCCCTGCAATTCCATCTCTCTTCCTACAAACCAGCCTCTTCCCAGAAGTTGTAGGTAGAGAGGTTGTAGGGAGAGAGATTTGTGAGGTTATCACTCTCTACTGGCCTAACCATTATTGATTCTGAACGTTAGAAAAAATACATAACACTATGGCATTCATAATTGTAATTTGAGTTTAATTAAACTTAGTTGAACACTTACCCTGATGAGTGAGGTGGTTGTAGGGAGAGAGAAAGTATTTACCTACTCTCAAAGCTTCAACACTTCACAACATAACCCACACAACTGGGAGCTTGGAAATTCAACAAACTTCAGTAGCTTCGGAAGCCATCTTGCAGCAGTGTTCACTTTTATTTTTCATGACACAAACTAATCGTTTTCCAGGAGTGGGCAGGCATTTCAAAAAAATTGTAGGGAGAGAGAATAAAACCTTGTGACAGCATCAAAACATAGCAAAAACCCTTCCAATTCATGGAATTTTCGTTCGTTTCTAATTTATTCCTGAAGAGGAGAGTATCCTGAGCCAATAACGTTTTTTACTTAAATTAAAATATGAATATAGAGTTCTCCAAAAATTTTCAAAGTTCCCAACCTACCCTTTGTGACAGGTGTAGGGAGAGAGAATTGGGATCATTAATGATTTTTAATTATCTGAGTTAAATGATTAGTGAAATTCATTCTATGTGATCTTTGTAGACACCAACCTGCTGTATCTCCCTGAAAAAATTCTGAATTTCCAAGACAAATAGAGTGTTCACAAAAGCTGCGTGACAAGAAATAACCCCAAATTTTGAAATGACCCAAATTACCATGCAGGTAAATCATATATAAGGGTTTTTCCAAATCCAAAGACTAGATCTTGGACCGCCAACATGCCATCCCGTTTCAAGTCTTTTTATAGATATATTTCAAGGGTCCGGACCGGTCACTGCGTCACCAAGTCCTACTTGATGCGGATTGGCAGGGAGTCTACGGACAGCAGTGCCTGGAGAGAGAGGACGCACACCATTTGATAATGACATGTAGCCGTTTCATCAGTCAGCGAAACATACTCTTTCAGAGAGTTACAGAACATGTGACGAGTCCCTTCAATTTGGAAGTACTGCTGTCATCGGAAAAAATAGTCGTGTACGAGGCCTTGGTACATTTTCTAAGTGAATGTGATATTAATCTATAAAATTGATGTTTAATTTTATGCGTGAAGATTAAAGTTTAGTTTTTGTTTAATGTAATATGTCGGCTGTATAGGCTATGCCTGATGCCAATAAATAAATAAATAAAAAACGTCTGCCAAGTGGGTGTGGCACATAGCTTCCTCGTACCCATAACTCGATTATATAGATTATCAGATGCATAGTAGTTAATCTGAAAACACCAATCTCTAAGTACCTTTCACTACCCTCATAGGGGACCATCTACACGCTAATCTGGACAATCCTAGAAATGTTATGGCTGTTCCAAGGATTTTACGTATGCGCATGCGCAGTGGCTACTATCAGTCCGAAGGTGATGATTTTCAAAGGGGACCATCTAAATACTAATCTGTAACATCCCTGAAAATTTCATTGAAATCGGATGGAGAATTGTAGAAGTTATGGCCGTTACAAGGAATTCACGTTTGCGCATGCGCAGCAGCTACTATCAGTCCGGGAGTGATGATCTTCATTGGAGACCATCTACAACCTAATCCGCATAATCCCTGAAAATTTCATCAAAATCGCGTAGAAAATGTGGAAGTTATGGCCGTTACAAGGAAAATCACGTTTGCGCATGCGCAGTGGCTACTATCAGTCCGAAGGTGATGATTTTCATAGGGGACCATCTAAATACTAATCTGTAACATTCCTGAAAATTTCATTGAAATCGGATGGAGAATGTAGAAGTTATGGCCGTTACAAGGAATTCACGTTTGCGCATGCGCAGTCGCTTCTATCAGTTCGAGGATGATGATTTTCATAGGGGACCGTCTACACACCAACCCGCACAATCTCTGAAAATTTCATCGAAATCGGACAATAACTTCGTATAGTTATGCGCGTTACAAGGAATTCATGACAGACGGACAGACACACAGACAGACAGACACACAGACACACGGACACACAGACACACAGACACGGAACCAAAATTGTTCAGAAAGGTCTAAAACGCAAAACGCGAGTGAAAATTTTGATTTTGGAGAACTTTTTTTTTCGTCCTTGAAAAGTGAAAACAAAGCTTCCGCTACCTTGGTAGACTCGGAAGCAAAAAATAAATATGGGCCTCGGTGTCACTTGTGTCACCGATATACCTTATGAACTGTTGAACTCCACAGCCTTTCCAAAGTGTCACCAGATTATCTAGGTTTAGTTTGCAATTGAAACAGTTTTTTTTTTTTTTTTTACATGAGACATGTTATTGCCTTAGAGTAAGTATCCGAAAAACGTTACGCGAAAGTGTGACGCGCGTTTGAAACACTCCGATCCTACGCCTTTTCCAACACTCCGATCAAACGTCATTTTCAACACTCCGGTTTTCGAACCACCACGGTCCTCATTGATAGTGCCAACTCTGCCGATCCAGAGCCTGATACCTTCCGGTTGCTTAGTCCACAATTCTTCTCGTTGCTTGGTTCAGCATTTCTTCTCTGTGTTGTTGTAAACATAAAACGCTTGCATACGAGTCTGCAACGCATTGGGACATTTTCATGTCTTTACCAATTGCTTTTTACCTCACTATAGGATTTTATAACCCACCCTCCGTTGTTGTCAGAATGTGAAACGAATCATTAACATAATAACTATCTATAGCTATTTGTTGTATTTTTCAAACCTCACAATGCGTTGCTGTTGTCTACTCTACTTAGCTTTTATCTCACTGGCTGTTTACCGAAATTATTGAACATCACATGTACCTATGTTGCCAAAGTTTTGACAGACGAGTGAAATGTCGGAAGACAAGTTGGACAATATGTCTTCGCTAAAAGGAAAAAATACAGAGCCGGATGGCCAACTTTAGTTTGTAAACAAAATATGAGAACAGTTATGCCCATAGCTCCGCTATTCGTATAGTCAATATGTTATGGAGAACATGAAAATGTTCGTTAAATCGAGAGCTTTCCAACGAGTGGTGAACGATTTTTGTGGGTTAAAAAGTGTAGAAAAGGAACAAACCTAACAACGGGGTCGTTGTAAGCGGAAATCATTATAAAGGCACTGTAACACAATTTCGTTACGCAATTTCGTGACATGAAAATGTCAAAATCCTGTGATTACAATCTTAATCACACGTGAAATGTCTGTGATTGAAATCGAGATCGCCCAACTCTGTCCGTAGGAGATGGTGGAATAGAAGAAATTGGTAGAGAAAGAGTAGGAGAAGGAAATGTATTGTAATTCATGAGAGGGAAGGGCTCTTACCTCTTTGAAATGTTTCGGCGGAGGGCTGTCCCTGGCGTTCCTCGGCGAGAACGGGGATGGATAGATGTAGGGAGAAGACGTGGGGAGGCTGACGCGGCCGTGGAGCGGGAAGCCGTAGCGAACCGGCGGGGCGTAAATGTTGTATCCGCCGCCGACGGACGAGAAGCGCGGTGGGTTGTAAGCCGAGTTTCGGTGGATGCCGACGCCGTAGTGTTTGGCTCCGCTGTAAAGGGAGTAGCCTTTCCGTATGGAGAAGCCGATCGCCTCCTCCTCGACGGCCGCCGTCACCGTCGCTTCCAGGTTCTCCTCGCTGAGGGACCGCGACTTGCACTTGCTCTTGTAGACGACGAGGAGGACCATCAGGCCGAAGAAGCCGCCTAACGTTACAGCGATCCGCACCTGAGGACAGCGGTGAACCGAAAATAGTTTTAAAATTTCCATTCATGCAGCATGAGGTAATGAGAAAATGTTTTAAGAATTCCAAAAGGCTATGGTTAAAACGTCTGCCAAGTGGGTGTGGCACATAGCTTCTTCGTATCCATAACCCGATTATACAGGGTGTCACCCTTACGGGCGCACCACCGGGCAGGGTTCGATTCTACAACTAATTTGCAACAAAAAATGTCTCCTAGCAATTTTGTTTTAGAGGCTTCGTTTTCGACTTATTTCACATTTAAGATTTTTTTCGTGTTTTCGACCTTACATCACTAAAACGGCTATAACTCCCTTAATTGATGGAGTAAATTCAAATTTGATTATATCACTGGAAAGAACGTCAAATTTCCTATCTCCCTGATGGGGTTTTAGAAAATTTCAAAGGAAGCGAACGGGTGCAAAATAAACCAAAAGTAAAAAATTGGTAAAATTTCGAAAATTTTCACTTTTTTCAAAGTTTGTTTCTCGAAACGTCGTGAACGGAAATTTCCATGCTGTAAGCCTAAAAGTTGCATGTGAATCCCAGCTTTCTAACGGTGTAGTCATTTTTTTAAAAACACCTCTTATTCAGTTAGAAAATGACGTTTTTAGGACAGAAAACGATCATTTTAGAGTGTAAATCGGCGTTTTTCACAAGAAATGCTTTCCAACTTAATAAATCATTTGACATGAAATTTTACGTACTTTTTGACGCTGAATCGAATGGTAACACTTTCTGATCTCCTCGACAAACAAATAGTACTTTTCAAGCCCTTTCTCGGTTGAACAGGGCACAACAACTGAGTCCTCGACTCCCAACTTGTTATCCATCGAAAAGATAAAGCTTTCCGCTTTAAATATCGGGACGACATTTTCAAGACAGAGGGCAAAAATTAGGTAAGTCAACAAAGTGGAAGGAGTGCGAGTCATTAATAACCCAGACCTCCCTTAATGACAATTTTGTATAAAACGATCAACGAGATTGAGCCCTTCGCCCAACGGAAAGGGCTTGAAAAGTACTATTTGTTTGTCGAGGAGATCGGAAAGTGATTCAGCGTAACAAATTACGTTAAATCTCATGTCAAATGATTTATTAAGTTGGAGAGCATTTCTGGTGAAAGACGCCGATTTACACACTAAAATGATCGTTTTCTGCCCTAAAAACGTCATTTTCTAACTGAATAAGTGGTGTTTTCAAAAAAATGGCTACACCGTTAGAAAGCTGGGATTCACATGCAACTTTTAGGCTTACAGCATGGAAATTTCCGTTCACGACGTTTCGAGAAACAAACTTTGAAAAAAGTGAAAATTTTCGAAACTTTACCAATTTTTTACTTTTGGTTTATTTTACACCCGTTCGTTTCATTTGAAATTTTCTAAAACTCCATCAGGGAGATAGGAAATTTGACGCTCTTTCCAGTGATATAATCAAATTTGAATTTACTCCATCAATTAAGGGAGTTATAGCCGTTTTAGTGATGTAAGGTCGAAAACACGAAAAAAATCTTAAATGTGAAATAAGTCGAAAACGAAGCCTCTAAAACAAAATTGCTAGGAGACATTTTTTGTTGCAAATTAGTAGTAGAATCGAACCCTGCCCGGTGGTGCGCCCGTAAGGGTGACACCCTGTACATATAGATGATCCGATGGATAGTAGTTAATCTCAAAACACCAATCTCTAAGTACCTTTCACTACCCTCATAGGGGACCATCTAGACGCTAATCTGGACAATCCTAGAAAATTTCATCAAATTTGGATGAAAAACGTGAGTAGATGTATGTGATTGGATAAAAAAAAAAAATGCTTAGCCTCGGCTGGGATTCGAACCCGGGACCCCTGGGGGATAATTCTATGCGCTAGATGTGTATTCTATATTGAGGCCTAGTGATGCAATGAATAGGATTTGAAATTCTCACTGGGGACCATCCCTCTATGAAAAACCATTCTCTATGATCTTCATTGGGGACCATCTACAACCTAGTCCGCATAATCCCTGAAAATTTCATCGTAATCGGGTAGAAAAGATGGAAATTTTGATTTTGGAGAACTTTTTTTTTGTCCTTGAAAAGTGAAATAAAGCTTCCGCTACCTTGGTAGACTCGGAAGCAAAAAATCAAAATATTTGCTATATGAGAGAGTAGTCAGACTTGTGAGGGAGGGACATTGCACGTTGAAATTAAACAATCAACCCCTTAGCTAAATACTGATTTACAGGGTGAGGCAGCAAAATTCCTTTTTTCTCAACTGAATAAAATGCATTGTATGAACCAGAAATTTTTTAATTTGGTTTTTACAATGCAGGTACACCACTAAAGTTTTGAAGATCACTCAGGTGACGTCTGTCATTCTCAACTCATCGAATACCGATTTCTGGCGTTTGTCATGACTCTCTTAAGCATAGTAGGCAAACCCAGGGAGGAAAAAAGGAATCCGACTGTCTAGTCCTGACTGTCTTTGATGTTGGGAATTCCTTCCTGATGTCTTTCTTTAAGTCTTGAAGCATCCTTGGACGATTCACATGAACGCGGGAGATTTAAAAAAACCTCAAAGAAAAAACCACACGGCTTTTGCAATGTGTGCTGTTGCATCCTTGTTGGAACCAAATGTCCTACCCCCCCCCGGAAAAAAAATCCTGTAACACCCAATATCAACAAGATGGCTGTTCTGAGGGAACATTTTATACGGCTCCTGAGCAGCATAGCATGGTTTCTATCGATACAGATCTACAGTTTCTAGCCTGTTGGAAATTCATGAGTTTACCATTCGAGCGTTCGGGTCTGGACAGCAGGTCGACCTAATCTTTACCGACTTCTCAAAGACCTTTGACCGAATTTCTCACCAGACCATCCTGGCAGTATCTGAGTGGTCGAACGTTGGTGGTCTGTTTGAGAGATGTGACAAAGGCGCCTTTTCGGCAGTTCCACAGGGGTCTCATCTGGGGCCACTACTCTTTCTGCTGATCATCAATGACGTCTGCATTATTTTTAATGGAGTTTTTTTTCATATATAAAAACAAGTCTTCCTGTTAGTAAGCAAAATTTGACTCGTATAGCTGAAATTAGATGAAGAATAGAGGTCGAATTTCGACGAGAAATCCATATTCAGTTGAAATTCTCAAAGTATGTAAAGAAACAGCTGGCCGGACTAGCTAACTTACATCGGCTGGGGGCTCGGCTACTACTGTAAGAGTTGGTTCAACTTTAAGACAATAGTAGATAGAAGAAAATTTACATATAAACGATACAAAAACAGCAGAACGACAAACAAGTGAAAAATGACAACCATGATAGAATTCCCACCAAACATTGGCTTGCTGAGTTGAAGAGGAATAGTAAAAACTCTAAATTCTTACGAGAATGTGATCCAATGGAAATTCTTCCATACGAAAACCAATCACTAATTATCGTCAGAAACAATGTCTAGATAATGAATACCAACCTAGAGAGGATGAAAATAACTGTGAGGATGCATAAACAACAGTATTTCTATTCTGAATCAGCGCGAAATGTTTCTGAATTTTTCATGTTTTATTTGTCATTTTACTCAAAGTGCATTGATAATAGTCAATTGAAATGCCTTAATTGAAAAACAAATCAATGCAAATAGGATAACAAGGCGCAAAGGCAGCGGAGCCCGGCCGGGAGATACCAAGCCGGACACGGACCCAACCACCATGGCGGCTCCCAGATCGTATATCCATACTGGGCAACAGCCAAGTTTCCAATGTGCGAACGACATATTCGGTAAACCATCGAGGGGGCCGACGAAGACACCCGAACTGGAACATCGTGGCCGACGCTCACAAAAAGGAAATATTCGACAACTAAAAGGAATGGTAACTAATCATGACTAGACTTTTCAAGGATTGTCACAGCAAGATTAAATAAAATATTAAATAAATAAATATTCCTCGGGCAGCAACACGTCATGAAATAAATTAACTAATTACATTAAGAATTAGATATAGCTCTTTTAATCGCTTCAAAGAATTCATCAAAATAATAGGGAGCAAGTTCACGCAAGAGAAGAGCTATCTTGTGCTTGAATTAATTTTGCTTCCGAGTCTACCAAGGTAGCGGAAGCATTGTTTTCACTTTTCAAGGTTGAAAAAAAAAATTCCAAAATCAAAATGTATACCTATTTATACCTACTTGGGTTTTACGTTTGAGGCCTTCCTGAACACTTTTAGTTCCGTGTCTGTCTGTCGGCGTGTCTGTCATGAAATAATACTTGTAAAGCGCAAAACTATTCGAAGTTACTGTCCGATTTCGACGAAGTTTTCAGGAATCATGCGGATTGGGGTGTAGATGGTTTCTTATGAAAATCATTGCCCTGGGATCTAGTGTAGCCTCTGCGCATGCACAAATAAAAACCTTGTATCAGCCATATCTTCTACATTTTCCATCCGAATTCGAGGAAATTTCCTGGGATTGTGCGGGCTGACGTTTAGATGGTCCCCTATAAGTGTAGTGCAAGGTACTTAGATATTTATGTTGAGATTAGCTAGTTAGCGTAGGATCATGTATAAAATCTGGTAATGGGGACGAGTAAGCTATGTGCCACACCCACTTGGTTTGTTATAGTCTGTAGTATTTTAATAGAAATCTGGATGAGATGGAAGTAGCTGAACGTGAAAATGTCTCCTCAACAATCGATAGACCTGTTTTGATATTCCAGTGTTTCAACGAAGTCTCCAGAAAAAAGTGGGCTTGCAGGGAACAGCAGGGGTATATGAATTAGTTTCCAGCAACGTTTCTCTCTCCTGGGAACCCCGCGGCAGAAGTTGTTTGGTAGAGTCTACTCTTCGTATCCCATGAAGTTTGTTCGACGTATAATGTATACAGTTCACAAGCATTGAAATATATTAGCTCGTAACATATCAGAGACATTCGTGTTTTGGATGTAGTCCCTTTCACGTCTATGAAGAGCGCAAGTTCAATCTTTGTAGGTGAAACATTCTTTCTCCTTCCAAATTTAAAACGTCTGCCAATTGGGCAAGGCACATAGCTTCCTCGTATCTCTAATCCTACTGTATACAGGGTGTCACCCTTACGGGCGCACCACCGGGCAGGGTTCGATTCTATTACTAATTTGCAACAAAAAATGTCTCCTAGCAATTTTTGTTTAGAGGCATCGTTTTCGAGTTATTTCACATTTAAGATTTTTTTCGTGTTTTCGACCTTACATCACTAAAATGGCTATAACTCCCTTAATTGATGGAGTAAATTCAAATTTTATTATATCATTGGAAAGAGCGACAAATTTTCTATCTCCCTGATGGGGTATTAGAAAATTTCAAATGAAACGAACGGGTGTAAAATAAACCAATAGTAAAAAAATTGGTAAAGTTTCGAAAATTTTCACTTTTTTCAAAGTTTGTTTCTCGAAACGTCGTGAACCGAAATTTTCATGCTGTAAGCCTAAAAGTTGCATGTGAATCCCAGCTTTCTAACGGTGTAGTCATTTTTTTAAAAACACCAATTGTTCAGTTAGAAAATGACGTTTTTAGGGCAGAAAACGTTCATTTTCGATTGTAAATCGGCGTTTTTCACCAGAAATGCTTTCCAACTTAATAAATCATTTGACATGAAATTTCACGTACTTTTTGACGCTGAATCGAATGGTAACACTTTCCGATCTCCTCGACAAACAAATAGTACTTTTCAAGCCCTTTCTGGGTTAAACAGGGTACTACTGAGTCCTCGACTCCCAATTTGTTATCTATCGAAAAGATCCGATCTTTCCGCAAATGATCGGGACGAAATTTTCAAGACAGAGGGCAAAAATTAGATAAGTCAACAAAGTGGAAGGAGTGCGAGTCATTTATAACTCAGACCTCCCTTAATGAGAATTTTGGTTAAAACGAACAACGAGATTGAGCCCTTCGCCCAACGGAAAGGGCTTGAAAAGTACTATTTGTTTGTCGAGGAGATCGGAAAGTGATTCAGCGACAAAAATTGCGTTAAATTTCATGTCAAATGATTTATTAAGTTGGAAAGCATTTTTGGTGAAAAACGCCGATTTACAACCGAAAATGAACGTTTTCTGCCCTAAAAACGTCATTTTCTAACTGAACAATTGGTGTTTTTAAAAAAATGACTACACCGTTAGAAAGCTGGGATTCACATGCAACTTTTAGGCTTACAGCATGAAAATTTCGGTTCACGACGTTTCGAGAAACAAACTTTGAAAAAAGTGAAAATTTTCGAAACTTTACCAATTTTTTTACTATTGGTTTATTTTACACCCTTTCGTTTCATTTGAAATTTTCTAAAACCCTATCAGGGAGATAGGAAATTTGACGCTCTTTCCAATTATATAATAAAATTTGAATTTACTCCATCAATTAAGGGAGTTATGGCCATTTTAGTGATGTAAGGTCGAAAACACGAAAAAAATCTTAAATGTGAAGTAACTCGAAAACGAAGCCTCCAAACAAAAATTGCTAGGAGACATTTTTTGTTGCAAATTAGTAGTAGAATCGAACCCTGCCCGGTGGTGCGCCCGTAAGGGTGACACCCTGTAGATGATCCGATGCATTGTAGCTAATCTCAAAACATCAATCTCTAAGTACCTTGCAACACGCTCATAGGGGACCATCTCCACCTCAACTCGCACAATCCCTGAAAATGTCATCGAATTCGGATGGAAAATGTAGAAGTTATGACTGTCACAAAGACTTTCCGTTTGCGCATATGCTACTATCAATCTGGAGGCCATAAGTTTTATAGGGGACCATCTGCACGCCAATTTGAAATATCCCCGAAAACGTCATCGAATTCTGTCAAAAATGTAGAAGTTATGGCTGTTACAAGCATTCTACGTTTAAGCAACCAAAATTGTTCAGGTCTAAAACGAAAAACGCAAGTGGAAATCGAAATTTTGGAGATCAATTTTTTTTTAAGCCTTGAAAAGAGAAAAAAAAAATTGTTTCTGCTTGGTAGACCTTGGCGGACTCGGAAACAAAAATACCACGTACAAGGGTCATTTTCCTAGAAAGGTACAATCGGTATCCCAAGATTTCAAAAAACTTAAAGTCCGACTCAAGTTCTGCCAAAAATCAGGGATTAACCTCACACCATACTGATTGAATTTCGACGAAAGAACACACAATGGAACGCTTAATTAATTAATTAATTAAAAATTAAAGAAGAAAACCTATCGAAAGAAACCTATTGGCGTGGTTTCCGCGTAAAGGAGAATACTCGGAACCCCATCTCCATGAGGAGCGAGAACTGGGAGTTATTCCAAAAATTGAACCAGGGCGGGACGCAGGTGTAGAAAAGGGTTAAACCAACGTGGAACACGGTTTTTCTGATAGCAACCTAGAAACCTCCGAAAGTAACCAAGTAATCTCGATTTATCGGTTTTTCGAGCCAAAACTTGGTACCAGGGGATTTTTACGGTTGCTGAATACAGTTTTGAGGTCGACAAATGTAAAGTTTTTAAATCGCAACGGAAAATTCAAATTAAATTGTCAAAAACTTGAAAAAAGTCTTTTCATGTCTTTTGAAAAAGGCAGATGGAAGACACAAGTTCCTGGGTGGCACTTAGGTTTTTCAGCTTTTCTCGCATTCTGGTGCTGTTCTGCTGAAGTGTAACCATATCGCTGGAACCAGCTCGGTAGAAACAAGAACTAGAGACCAAAAAGAATGAATGATTTTGATTTCTTACCGTTTCACAGAGGGCAGATGAAAGACAGACGGTGACTGTGACACCACGTTTTTGCAACTGAAACCACTTGTGCACACCTCCACATAGAAGAAATACGATTCCCGCCGCTTTCATTGATAACCTAACGACTAACCTCACCTCTTACAGAGGTAGTAAAACCGCGGGAAACGATAAAAAGCCGCCAAAATACGAAAACACAAAAAAGGCAGATTAAAGACAGAAACCTCCAGACAAGCACATTTTGTCCTCCTGCTCGCTTTATTTGCTTCTGAAAAAAATCTGCAAACCCATTTTTTCATGTCTAGGTATATGCAATAAAGAATCACTACAAATTCAGGCCGCTGCTTTCATAGGTGATTCACAGTGTTCAAGCAAAGTTGACTACCTAGGGGTCCGGACATGGCAGATTACTGGACATTTAGCAGTTTAAACTTTAATTTCTATATTTTAGCGTGAATAAGTGCATATTTTATTGATTGCCCGAAGTAGAACAAAGTTGATAGTTTATGGAGAATTTTTTTTAAACGCCTAAATCATAAATGGGCATTCGGAATCTTCTCTGGACAACGATTGGCCCTTTCTGGGAAAATGACCCACAAATCCGTTTTAGACCATTCTGAGTCCAAATCCGCGAAACAAAAACCATGGATCTGAGTGTGTGTGTGTATAATATGTATATAATATATGAGGCCCCCAGATTCAAAACCGGACTTATGCAAAAAAATCGATTTTCGTTTTTCTATCTTATTCAACAGAAAACCATAGGGCGCATTAGCCTGCACAATCTTAGTTTCAAAAGCGGCTTCCTTCCGCCTTGAAATCGATCCAGAAGGTGAGCCTCAGGTTCAAAACCAGCCTTATGCAAGTTGCGAGTTTTCCCGCTAGGAGCTCCCCGTTCCCTCGGAATGCGTGTGAGGCACCTGTGGGGTTATCCTTGCTTGTTTTTGTTTACTGTCCAATGTCCACGTCCAGTCCAGTTCGTATGTACAGGTGCGTTTAAAAACGTTTTCAAAGCTGAGAAAAAAGCACAAAATATCAGACCCGACGAGATAATTCAAGGCAACCCTATAACACCAGCAAAAATAAGAGATATTCATAATTTGCTCGTAAAACGTTTCGGGGACCAATGGATGGAGAATGAAACCTTGAATTTCTATCGAAACCTCCGTTCCAACCAAGATGCAGCTGAAGAACAGCCTGACTGTCTTGACACACCCGATGAGCCTGAAGAAGTGTGAAAGTCGCAACATTTTTTACATGATTATTTTTTGTCGTTACCAAGAATTTTTCGTTACCGAGGAACCAATGAGAGCTTGTAGAAAAAGTGAAATTTTGATGCTAAAAAAAAATTTTTTTTTTTACTAAAAGTTTATTATGTTTTCACTGAAATTTTAATTTTGATAACTCAAATCATTTTTAAATAAAGGTTTTTTGAGATTGGGTAGCTTGGCTTACGTTTTTATTCCATCCTTAGTCATCTCAAAAATGCACTTCAAATTGAATAAGGTTCCAAAACGGACTAATACAATTTTAGTTTCAAAATCGGACTTTTGTAAATTTCAATAAGCCATAACTATTGACTGAATGAATTTAAAATTTTGAAATTTTGGCTAATTAATGCTGTAACTATTTGCAATCATGAGATATCATTAGAACTTACAGAAATCTAGTGACTCTCCTGAAAACAGTTTTTAGTTTCTCCTGAAAAAATTGGTTTTTTGCATAAATCCGGTTTTGCATCTAGGGGCCTCATATATTATGTATGTGGGTGACAAAATCTTGTGCACTATTCTCCAACCGATTTCCGTCGTTCTTTTCTGGTTCGACGCTAAAATCTATCTAGTTGTGCAGTACGATGCCGGATTTTCGAAATTAGAGCCTAAAAGACGGAGGAACGTGGGGTTTTTTTCTGAAAATAAGGCGCATTCAGATATGCCTTGAGCGCGCTATTTTACCCAATTCTCAGAGTCCACCTTTTCCGATTTCAAAATATCAAGCTTCGGGCTCTCATAATGCTAAAATTGATATGGTTCTTCGTCAACATGCTACATATATTAATATTTAGCTAAGTATTAATATATTTAGCATGTTGTTTGGGTGAAACTGTTCAGTGAAGTAGAAAGGCGAATGAAAATGTATATGTTATCGCTTAATGGTTGAGATTGAACTAAAACTTATCTAATGGGACGAATGCATGTTCAGCTGCGCCGCACAGATTGCTAGGACTATTTATCATGCAGGTAAATTTTCCCTTTGTCGACCTGCCATACTAAACTACTCCCAATGTGCGAACAGATTGAAATTCGATCAGCGGTTGAAACTGTAATGCACAAATTTTCTTGTGGGATCAGAACTGTGCTATGTTTCCTTTTCTATGCTCTTATTGTGTGAAGCTCTCAATGGGTGCAGTTTAATTGAAGATTTCGAGACCATACCTGAGTTTACCGATACGACGCAACAGTTCTTTGCGACATCCACCAACTTCCTGAATGGATATCTCCATCGTCAATGAGTGATTTGTACCATCTCAAACTGTAATTACACAGTGTCTACCAATGATTTGAATTCATGGAAAATAGCCACAACATCATCTCTAAATTACGACCAGAGTATCAGAGAAATCGGACTTTCGGGAGAGAATAGAATTATACTTGGATAATATTTTACATTTGAGCATGCGGTCGACTGCTATCAATCCTGGGCCATGGAATTCATAAGGGACCATACAGACGCTGATCCGCCAGAATCTTGAAAACCGGAGTACGTATACAGGAGATCGGAATATACCAGGATAGACACAGGATCAAAATTGTCAAGGAAAACCTAAAAAGTGAAATGTGAGTGAAAATTTTGCTTTCAGAGAGCATTTTTTTCGATCCCTAAAAGTGAAAAAAATGCGCCTGCCACCTTCGAAGACCCAGAAGCAATAACTTGAAAAAAACGCTGCAAATTATTACACAATGGTTTATTATTTTTCTATATAGATCACTCGTCTGCAAAGCCACCAACCATCCAACATGAAGAAAAACATCGATCGCATTTTGGTCAGCTAAAATTTGAACGGTGATTAGGCCTCTTTTGCGATTCACACTCGTGTTTCTGATTTATCGTACGTCCAAACTCTAAATTCTCGTAGTGAGCGAACGGTTTGTCCTACAGAGCTCCGGGTGGTCTCATAAAATTCTAAAAATTCTATAGAATCTTAAATTGAAGGAAAAACAATACCTTTATATCAAATTTTGTTTTATTATTATGAACCTTTGGAATCGACCAAGAAAAAAAAATTTTAACACCCTCTCAAAATTTGATGGTTTACGTTTCAAGGTACGTAGAATCCAAAAATCGAATAAAAATTTGGACGTCCGTCCGCCGTACGCGGCACTTTTGCCACTTAGCATTGACCGATTTTGATGAAATTTGTATGTAGGCTCCATTTTGGGTCTAGTTGTGCCCCGAAGATTTTGGTTGATGTAGGTCACTTCTAAGGGTTCCAAAATCAATTTTGAAATTTTGAAAACGCCCTAACTCAAAAAATTTGATATAAAGGTATTGTTTTTCCTTCAATTTAAGATTCTATAGAATTTTCATAATTTTTTGAGACCACCTGGAGCTCTGTAGGACAAACCGTTCGCTCACTACGAGAATTTAAAGTTTGGACGTACGATAAATCAGAAACACGAGTGTGAATCGCAAAAGAGGCCTAATCTCCGTTCGAATTAAAGCTGACCGAAATGCGATCGATGTTTTTCTTCATGTTGGATGGTTGGTGGCTTTGCAGACGAGTGATCTGTACAGAAAAATAAAAAATAAAAAATAAAAAACCATTGTGTAATAATTTGCAGCGTTTTTATTCGATTTTTGGATTCTACGTACCTTGAAACGTAAACCATCAAATTTTGAGGGGGTGTTAAAATTTTTTTTCTTAGTCGATTCCAAAGGTTCATTATTGAAAATAATAAACGGATAAACATTGATCCCATCTCCCCTTTCCTCCCTCCTTTTACTTTCTTTATTGTTCTCTTTCCCGTTTCTTTAGTTTCTTTCCCTTTCCCACAACCCACACTAATCCGTCTCTGGTACTACAGTGGTGCAGCTTGGTAGGAAGGTGATTTATGAGACTTGACGCTCAATACATGGAAAATGAGGCGAGAAGAGAAGCATTTGTAGTTGATAGTAGGGAGGATGGCAAGGCCTGTCGTTATCAACCCCATTGTGCGAGTCAGCACGAGTATTGTCTCAAAGTGGCGACGTCTTGGCAGGTGGATCAGCTTCCGAAGATCTCGTTCCTCATTTCTGCCACTATTCATCTGGTTCGTTCCTGACAACTCAGAACCTACCCTGACTAGTAATGAACCGAAGGATGTTTATCACTCTGCAGGTATCCTTCTGTTCAGATCAAAATTAGTAGACAAATGGCGTCCAACTGTTGGTAGGGGTAGAACACCACAATAAATTAGCATTCGACTTGTGCAAACTTCTGTTCACTGTTCAAAAAGAGAGTGAATTGAAATACGCTAAAAATTGCCCTAAAACCACTGTACTTTTCCTCAAAATCTGAGAGACTACCTTTTACAATACATATTTGTATTTATCTTATTATTTACAGTCTTCGACAATGTACATGAATGCACTCAAATAAATTTTTAAAAGTCAATCACTCTCGTGTTTATGAATTTTGAAAATTCCATCACGTAATTAATTAATTTTACAAGACTTTTAAATATCACTATGTAAAATCACTTAGTGATTTACAATAACCAAAAGCTTCTGGACTCCATGAAAAGTGCCGCCCACGTCGGAAATGGGGCCCATTCGATTTTAAGATTCTGCTTACCTTGAAACGTGATGACAAATTCTGAGGCGGGGCAGAGATGCGCAAAAAAATGTTTTCGTACTCTATACCAAAAGTTCATTATTGAAAACAATGTACCAAAAACTGTGTGGTACTTTTTTGTTCACATGAATTTTACGTACTAAGGTATGTAGAATCCGAAAATCGAATACGGAAAATTCCGTAGGTCCGTTCCCATAGACCAATTTGATGACATTTTATGGGTTCCGTTCGAGGTCTAGGTGTGTTCCGACAATTCAATTATTTTTAGCAACTTCTGAGGAATGAAAAGGTGGGGTTGAAATTTCCAAAACTCCCTAGCTCAAAAACTTTTAATATAAAGGAATTGTTTTTTCATAAATTCAAAATAGAATTGCAATTTTAGAATCGAATGAAACCACTCATAGCTCTGTAGGACCGATCAGTTGCTGCCCAGAAGCACTTAAGTTTAGGACTAATAATAAATCAGAAACACGAGTGTGAGTCGGATATGAACGTTCACTGACGGAAGTGAGCCAAATTCCATCCGATCAAATCCTATTTTTTCCCGTTCTTCAAATCCAGTTTTATGCCACTCATTTGTGCTTCCTTTCCAAACAAGAACCACACCAAGGCACCCACCACGTAGTTATTGCTGCATGGTAATTTCTGTCAAAATAAACTTAATAAAAATAAATAAAATGAATGCTAACGTTGCACAATAATAAGGTAGTTCTTCGTAGACTTGTGATCTATACAGGGTGTCTACAAAACAGTTGTAAGGAATTCAAGGGGTCGATTCTACAACTAATTTCCAACAAAAAGTGTCTCTTAGAAATTTTTTTAAAAACGCCTCTTTAACCGACTTTTTTCACTTTCAAGTTTTTTTTCGTGTTTTCGACCTTACACCATTAAAACGGTCATAACTCTCTTAAATTACACTCAAAAATTAAAAATAAGGATACCGTTGGAAAGAGCGTCAAATTTCCTATCTCCCTGATACCAAATAACAAATTTTTAGTTGAATTACACGAGGAATGAAGCAACCTAAAAAGTGAACTTAGTAAATTTTCGAAAAATTCCCGTTTTTCAACGCCTATAAATCTAGATATTACCAGGTAAAGTTGTGTTGCCGGAAAGCCTAAAAACTGCGCCAGAATCTCAGCTTTCCAACGGTATAATCAAAACATATTTTACAACCGAATTTAGGGGAGAATTTCGTGTTTGAACGCGGAAAAACGTGCATTTTTTCAACGAAATCGGCGCTCTGGCCTCCTGTTTCCGGAGGCCTCGCGGTCACTGCGGCGCCGACTCACCCACTCTCATCGTCCGACCCCTCAGATCGACTAGGCGGAGCGCCGATTTCGTTGAAAAAATGCACGTTTTTCCGCGTTCAAACACAAAATTCTCCCCTAAATTCGGTTGTAAAATATGTTTTGATTATACCGTTGGAAAGCTGAGATTCTGGCGCAGTTTTTAGGCTTTCCGGCAACACAACTTTACCTGGTAATATCTAGATTTATAGGCGTTGAAAAACGGGAATTTTTCGAAAATTTACTAAGTTCACTTTTTAGGTTGCTTCATTCCTCGTGTAATTCAACTAAAAATTTGTTATTTGGTATTAGGGAGATAGGAAATTTGACGCTCTTTCCAACGGTATCCTTATTTTTAATTTTTGAATGTAATTTAAGAGAGTTATGACCGTTTTAATGGTGTAAGGTCGAAAACACGAAAAAAAACTTGAAAGTGAAAAAAGTCGGTTAAAGAGGCGTTTTTAAAAAAATTTCTAGGAGACACTTTTTGTTGGAAATTAGTTGTAGAATCGACCCCTTGAATTCCTTACAACTGTTTTGTAGACACCCTGTATAATACATGATATGTATCTATATCTTTCAATTTGTCATTAAATTTAATAAAATTAAGAAAATTTTTAGTTATTTTGATTAACGAAAATTAAATTAGTGATCATAGTTGGTATTCAATAAATTTTCACAGCGCTAGAATGTTTTGGATCGTAAAAATTTAGCTTCAATTGAGCAAATTGTTTTTGAAAAATGAACGGAAAAAGGAGAGTTATTAATTTTTTAGGTTGTTTTTAAACTTATTTCCACTGCATCATTATGCAAAAACCCCGAAAATTAATACAACTATACTATATAGATGTGGTCAGTGACTTGAAAGAATGTCGCATATGAACCGTCAACAGCCCTCTTGGCATTAAGACTGTCAAAAATGTACGAAATGCTCCCCATAGTATGGTATGGTACAAACCGTACATACAAAAAAGTATAATACCTATTGAAGCTCGCTCAAATAAGCATAATTACGGAAACTGCCACTATTTTCCATGAGAAATATACTACAAGCTGTGCAGAAGCAATTCAACATGAAAGAATTAAAGTATGTCATGAGACTAGAATATGTGAGTTTCACGACTGAAGGTTCTAAGCAGAATACTTCTGGGTCTGCGATTTGAAACGTTGAAACCAATGGATGAAGAAAAATATCAATTCACTAGGCATTAATCGAACGGTGCAACAACATGCATTTTTTCGAACAGCAGTTGAGTGGTGAATACCCGCAACCTGGATATTTAAATAGTTCCAAGATTCAAGCGAAATAACAAAATCACTTCTAAATCATCATTCACTGTGAAGATAAGAGAAAAGCTTAAAGAAATATTCCCACCTAAACGTCAACTCCACATCCACTTGTTTAGAGAAGAGTTGCCAAAATTATCTGAAACAGTTGCACCTAAAACGAAAAAACCCATAAATGTCTAAATAGTAGAATAACATGAAATAAGAGTTTGGTGAAGTTGTTCCACTGGGGTTCCATGAATGACTTTGGATGTTTAACTATTTTAAACGCACTCTTTCATTTATATTATAATATTCCAACAGGATCCATTGTATGATCGTGTGGATAATCCGATCTAGAAGAATTTAACTACGTTGCGAATATGAGGAATATTTGCAGATATTTTTTTATGGCAAAACCTGTGCATAGTCCGAAAATTTCCGAATATCAAACATTTTGGAATTGGATGACAATTGTGGAAGTTATGTTAGTTTCAAGAATTTTACGTTCGCACTAGCGCAGTGGCTTCAAAATGATACGATATGGATGATATTGATATGAGATGGTGAGATGATATTGATATGACGATAGTCCTCAACTACCCTACAAGTCTGAGCTAAATAGGATTTGGTAAAGAGGATTATACGAATAAAATCACTCACGGCGAGCTTGTGGAAACCCACTTCAATAAAAACAGAGTTAGAACGTAGTCTATTTCGACGAAAGTAATGAGTTACTAAGTTAAATCGATTTTGACGGGTAGGACATCATGACAAACAAGAACTGAAGGAGAAAGGGGGCTTGAATCCCGTAGGTCGATAAAGTGAAAGGCATGCCCAATCAGATTGAAGCAGATAATAAGTGAAAGGAGAACTTGAATGCTATTGGATCAGAGTCTGTGGTTGTTTTTGGTTTATTATTTTCAATAACGAACCTTTGGAATCGACCAAGAAAAAGAAAAATTAACACCCCCTCAAAATTTGATGGTTTACGTTTCAAGGTACGTAGAATCCAAAAATCGAAAAAAAATTGGCCGTCCGTCCGCCGTACGTTGTACGCCGTACGCGGCACTTTTGCCACTTAGCATTGACCGATTTTGATGAAATTTGGTATGTAGGCTCCATTTGAGGTCTAGTTGTGCCCCGAAGCTTTTGGTTGATGTAGGTCACTTCTAGGGGTTCCAAAATCAATTTTGAAATTTTGAAAACGCCCTAACTCAAAACATTTTGATGTAAAGGTATTGTTTTTCTTCAATTTAAGATTCTATAGAATTTTTAGAATTTTTTGAGACCACGCGGAGCTCTGTAGGACAAACCGTTCGCTTCCTACGAAAATTTAAGGGTTTATATTGAAATAAATATATATAAATCAAAACACGAGTGTGAATCGCAAAAGAGGCCTAATCTCCGTTCAAATTAGAGCTGACCGAAATGCGATCGATGGTTGGTGATTTTGATTTTTATTCATTTTTTAATTTTTTTTTTTCCTTTTTGGTTTATTATTTTCAATAATGAACCTTTGGAATCGACCAAGAAAAAAAAATTTTAACACCCCCTCAAAATTTGATGGTTTACGTTTCAAGGTACGTAGAATCCAAAAATCGAATAAAAATTTGGCCGTCCGTCCGCCGTCCGCCGTACGCGGCACTTTTGCCACTTAGCATTGACCGATTTTGATGAAATTTGGTATGTAGGCTCCATTTGGGGTCTAGTTGTGCCCCGAAGCTTTTGGTTGATGTAGGTCACTTCTAAGGGTTCCAAAATCAATTTTGAAATGTTGAAAACGCCCTAACTCAAAAAATTTCGATATAAAGGTATTGTTTTTCCTTCAATTTAAGATTCTATAGAATTTTTAGAATTTTTTGAGACCACGCGGAGCTCTGTAGGACAAACCGTTTGCTCCCTACGAAAATTTAAGGGTTTATATTGAAATATATATATATAAATCAAAACACGAGTGTGAATCGCAAAAGAGGCCTAATCTCCGTTCAAATTAGAGCTGACCGAAATGCGATCGATGGTTGGTGATTTTGATTTTTATTCATTTTTTAATTTTTTTTTTTCCTTTTTGGTTTATTATTTTCAATAATGAACCTTTGGAATCGACCAAGAAAAAAAAATTTTAACACCCCCTCAAAATTTGATGGTTTACGTTTCAAGGTACGTAGAATCCAAAAATCGAATAAAAATTTGGCCGTCCGTCCGCCGTCCGCCGTACGCGGCACTTTTGCCACTTAGCATTGACCGATTTTGATGAAATTTGGTATGTAGGCTCCATTTGGGGTCTAGTTGTGCCCCGAAGCTTTTGGTTGATGTAGGTCACTTCTAAGGGTTCCAAAATCAATTTTGAAATGTTGAAAACGCCCTAACTCAAAACATTTTGATATAAAGGTATTGTTTTTCTTCAATTTAAGATTCTATAGAATTTTTAGAATTTTTTGAGACCACGCGGAGCTCTGTAGGACAAACCGTTCGCTTCCTACGAAAATTTAAGGGTTTATATTGAAATATATATATATATATATATATGTATAACAAAACACGAGTGTGAATCGCAAAAGAGGCCTAATCTCCGCTCAAATTAGAGCTGATCGAAATGTAATCGATAGTTGGTGATTTTGATTTTTTTTTGATTTTTTTTTTGATTTTTTTTTCCTTCATATTGAATGGTTGGTGATTTTGTAGACGAGTGATCTATATAGAAAAATAATAAACCATTGTGTAATAATTTGCAGCGTTTTTATTAAACAGACTTGGTGGATTCAGCGTTTACACATGCCATCGATTGGAGCGGAGGAAGATCCCGTTTCAGGAGCTGCTGCGGGATTTTCGGGAGGATTTATTATGTTACCTGGGTTCCATAGATTTTAGTGATATTTGAATGTTGCTATGAGTGTTTTTGTACATTTTGCTTATTGTTGACTAATTTTACTACTTATTTGTCATTTTATTCTTTTTATGATCTTGACATTACCTGTGGTGAACACCTGTAATCATAAAGGGAGCAGGTGTGTTTTGTGATTTAAATATTAAAAAAAAAAAAAAAAAAACGCCATCGATCTGGCAGCGATGTCATTGATAGGGAATCAGTCACGGCATAACCTCAACGATTCCTGAAAGTTTCAACGAAATTTGCCCTTAACTATGATTTTCAGACACAGACAGACACGGAACCAACGTTTTTCAAAGATATCAAAAACGTAAAATGCGAGTGAAATTGTTTTAATTGAAAATGAATAAGGATTGATTTCTCTGAATTGAAGTTAAAATGAGCTGGTAGTTGGACGGTTCAATTGAGAAGAATCTTTACGCTCTCAAGTGTTTTATATATAAAAAGAATTGGCTAAGAGTAATCCTGAGCGTCGGGTAATGGGAAAGATCCAATTCAAGTTTAAATTGGACTTGCACAAATAATGGGACGCGACAATGAGTGACTTGGAATTGAGCAAACATGGCGCTCTCGGCTATTTACTCGCACTGAGAGGGGTCTTTCTTATTTGACCTATTTCCTTATCGCGCGGAGGCACGAAATTACCTTTTCCAAAGTTGGCGTCGGAAAAGTAATTTCCCGTTCTATTGCGGAGTCAATGCGAGCCGGCGAAACCGATATGTGCAGTACCAATCTCTCATTGATGATTCAACAGCGTACAAGGAGACTGGCGAGATAAAGGTAGAGAGATAAGCTCAAACTCAATTGAGGCGATGAAAGCTCCATTTCGAAAAACGGGAAGTTTTGACGATATGTGTGAACTGATTCAGAGGAAACTAGCCCAAAAATGGTGACTACTAAATTGGAATATTTTCCGAGTTGGTAGTGCATCTTGTTCAAAACTGATGGCTACTTAGAATATAATATAATTGATTGGCCGCAAAATTGGCCATGAAAGGTACTTATATGCAGATGAGTTAAAGCCGAATTATATCTTCATTATGGTTTACGTTAGGCCCACCGCAGAAATAAGCTCAGAAGAACTTGTGCTTCCGGGTGGACTAGTTAAATGACAAATATTACACATCAGCAGATAGTAAACGGTTCGAAAAAATAAGCTACACTAAGAGGCCACGAAAATGAAAAAATTGCATTCATGCAGTATGAGGTTGATGAACGAATTTTCAAAGAAATCTTCGCTATGGTTAAGAAAATCGACTATTAACTCTATGACAGAGTACTCGGCCTTGTGTGTGTGGCACATAGCACAAATCGTTAAAATGATATACATTTTTTTTTAAACTCATAAAATACCTACCCTTTTCGTCACAGCGAACTTATAGAGTACCTACCCACACGTAAATCGTTATTTTTCCGTGTACTGTTTTCTGTATGGTAGGTATACCAACAAACTGTATGAACAGGGTATGTTTTAAAAACTTTAGTAGTCGATATTCATATTCTCCTCGTCACCCCGGACTCACGGAGTATGTAACCACTAGGCTATAGTATTTTTTTAGTACAACGAATATTCACAGGTTTTCATTATACAGAGTGTCACAAGTCGAACGAAAAATACTTCAACATCGATTCTTCAATTAATGTGCAACAACTTTTCCCCCTAGCATTTTTTTAAAACCTGCTCAAAATGACACTATTTTTTCGTGTTTTCGACCCTGCAGCACTAAAATGGTAATAACTTCTTTATTTTCACAACGAAGGAAAGAGCGTTAAATGTCCCAAATGATGATCTCTTCAGCATTCAAGAAAAAAAGTACACCAGGATAGCCATTCTATCTCAAACTTGAAAATTTGTTAGATTCTGTTTTTTTTCGAACATTCTTGTGATTTTTTGTCCTGCAAAAAGCGGTCTTCTCCTGACACCCTCGAAAGCTTGAAACATGCTCCATTTCATCAGCTGTTCAACGGTAACCTATTTTTTAGATTTACTATGAAAAATTGATTGAAAAAGTGATTTTTTCCTACGAATTGAGTACGTAGAGCCCCCCCCCCCCCGCTAGTACGAGCCTCCCTTCATCTCCCTGAATCTATCCTTAATTTTTAAAAATGTTATGCAAAAAAAAATTGTAAAAATAAAATATAAATGTGTAAAAATGTTAATAGATACCTACTGATAATTAAATCTTCCATGAATGATTTGAAGTACCGTGGAGTGAAGAGGATGAAATATGATAGTGTTTTCGCCGCAACAAAATTTAGATGATGTAGTATGGTTGATGAAATGGATATGAGAGAACACTTTCTTATCCTGGGTAGATAAAAACTAAGTTATGTCGGGTCGAGAGGGTCCTATCTACTAGTATGTATGAGCAGGTGAAACAGGCAGATAACGAGGTGGAATAAAATACTACAGAGAAAGCAACAGGTAAACCCATGGCCCCCTCTAGCCACAATTTAGTTACAAATGGAACCTACAATTGCACTGAATAGGTACTTATTTTTTCTTCACTTTTTTCTTTTTTCTTCATTTTTCTTCTTTTCTTTTTCTTCGTGATTCCAACCAATAAAGAATAGATGGTAGGCCGGTTGATTGCTGATCATTGAACATTTAGTCGGGGTGCAGCCTAGGAGGATACTTATTGAACTTCATTTTACCATAATCTTACAACAACGACGCAACTTCAGCGATCAATTCCGTCATTAATTATCAACGACTTTTCTCCTATAACTTTTTTATACTCCATTACAAATCCAACATTTTTACACATAAAGAGTTTGCTTCCGAGTAAACCAGGTTAGCGCAAGCATTTTTTTCACTTTTCAAGGTTAAACAAAAGTTCTCCAAAATCTCAAATTCCACTTGTTTTTCAAAGGATTATGCGGATTAGGATGAAGGTAGTCTCTTATGAAAATCATCGCTCCAGGATCAATAGTAGCCGCTGCGCATGCGTAAAAGTAAAAACCGTGTAACAGCCATAACTTCTACATTTTCCAACCAAATTCGATGAAAATTTCAGGAACTGTGTAGTTTCGCGTGTAGATGGTCCTCTGTGAGGGTAGTGCATGATACATAGAGATTTATGGTTTGAGATTAGCTACTATAATTGCCTTAATTTTTGTTCCAAACTTTGCATTCTAGTCGCGTCAAACATGCTAGTTAATAGCCTGAACTAAAATGTTTGTAAATCTCCGGCATCTATAACAATTTTACCCATTATTTACTGCCTCCCCTCCCCACCTCCTTCGACAAACCCGAGAGTCTCATGCCGGATCGCTGATTTCGTTTAAAAAAAGTTGTTTTACATGAAAGTCTAATAGTTTAATAATTAATGGAACGGAAATGTTTTTACCTTCGAGCTCATCCGTGTTTCATGAAACGACATGGTAGCAAATCACCATTGAAAATTCTTGAAGAAGAAAAAACTCCACAAACGTTCAAGTTCAGGTAAAAAAAAGTTTGACGTGACTTAAGTACATGAAAATTTTATGAACATAATGAGAGACCATTTAACGTTCTTTCCATGGGTATCCTCATATTTCCGTTTGTCTTTTCAATTGAGGGAGTTATGAGCATTTTAGTGACATAAGGTCAAAAACACTAAAAACATTTTTAAGGGCTAATTGGCCGAATTTGTAGTGGATTAAAAAAGAACTGTAGGCAGAAAGGCTGAATGTTCGTCAATCTTATATCGTTCACTCTGTATGTACCTACCAATCGTCTATAATGCGTAATACACTATGAAACATTGAAGTGCTAGTACCTGAAGTGCTAGTACCTGAAGAAGTCAGGTACTAGCACAGTACCTGAAGTACTTCAGGTACTTCATTGAGTGCCTTCACTAAAGAGGAGGTACTCAATTCAGGTTGTCGTGGGACGACGATTTTTTTTTTTTTTTTGTAGGTCCGAGTCGCTTGCATTTCTTTATTCTGGTACCAATCTGTCTGATTCTTTTTGAAATGTGTTCTACCAGTATCCGTGGTGGTCCCATTTCAAACAGATTTCATTTTGCTTTGTTAGAAGTCTCGAAAATTTGTGAAAGAAGTTGAAAAACGTGGTTCCCGTTTTCGGGAATATTGGACCGCATCCACTCTTCTTGCCCTGTGACTTCCGACTGAGTCGCTGGAGGACCATTTGTGTACAGTCAAATTGAAGGTCTGATTGTAAGCTTTAAAATGATATGCTATATGAGGGGGGTTCCGATAACTAAAACGTGCTGCGGGGGATGAGAAACGGGGAAATTATAGTGGGTTGTTAGCTCAGAACCTGCATCAGCCATATCAAACGTGTCTACGAATGCTCATGTATGTGAGTTTTCCTACCAAGTATGAGCGATAATTATAGTACTGTTAGTTAGGTATTCTACCAAGTGGGTGTAGCACATAGCTCCCTCGTCATTCATGATATAGTTGGATATCTAATGGTATAGGAGATCGTCATAACTGCATAGTGCCGTACCAAATATGAGATATGAAGTACAATTTGGTGATAAGAGGGTATTTTACAAAGTGGGTGTAGCACATAGCTTCCTAGTCATCCATAATATAGTTGGGCATGTAATGGTATACGAGATTGTCGGAACTGAATAGTGCGGTACCAAATATGAGGAATATAGTACAATTAGGTGATGAGAGGGTATTCTACCATGTGGGTGTAGCACATTGCTTCCTAGTCATCCATAATTTAGTTGGGCATGTAATGGTATAGGAGATTGTCGGAACTGAATAGTGTAGTACCAAATATGAGGTATACAGTACAATTAGGTGATGAGAGGGTATTCTACCATGTGGGTGTAGCACATAGCTTCCTATGTTTCATGGAAGTACCGAATTGAGTACCTCCTCTTTCGTGAAGGTACTCAATGAGGTACCTGAAGAAGTCGTACTTCTGCATAGACGGACATACAAAAAAAAAAAAAAAATTGTCGTTCCCAAGACAACCCGAATTGAATACCTCTTCTTTCGTGAAGGTACTCAATGAAGTACCTGAAGTACTTCAGGTACTAGCACATAGCTTCCTATGTTTCATGGAAGTACCGAATTGAGTACCTCCTCTTTCGTGAAGGTACTCAATGAGGTACCTGAAGAGATTTCTTCATATCCTCCTATACCACATTCAAATGAAGTCTTCAATGAATTTCCGATAAAGTAGTTCTGTGTGAGTACTGAGAAACGAGGTGAATTCCGGGAAATGAATTTTATTTTTGATGCTTTTGGTCGATCAGCCTCGTGAAAATTTTCTGAAGATGAACAAAACTAACCATGTCAGAACTTATCATCATCAAAACTGATCATGTTTCAATCTAGTTAGTTTCGTTCCCTTTTTTTTATTTATTTTTATTAGAATAGCAAGATTAGACGGAATTTTATGAACGAAATACCACTTCAACATAACTTTGCCTCAAGAAAGCTTAGGTAAGTGACATTACCAATACAGGGGTAAGTAGGCATCTGAAAACTGTTAAAATACGAAATTCGTCTTTTTGAGCGTATAGTTTGTGATTTTGATTTATTATTTTCAATAATGAACCTTTGGAATCGAGCAAGAATTTGATGGTTTACGTTTCAAGGTACGTAGAATCTACAACCTACGTAGAATCCGTAAGTCGAGTAAATAGTTGTACCTCCGTCCACCGCACGCAGTACGCTGCACTTGGCTCTTTCCCAAGTACCCATGGAACAATTTTGATGAAATTTGGTATATCGCCTCCCTTAGAGTTCCAGTTGTACCCCGAAACTTTTGTTTCTCAGGGGTAATAAGTTAGGGAAAATATTTTCAAAACCCACTAACTCGAAAACTTTTTATGAACAAGTGTTTTTTTTTCCATTAAGTAATTTAAAATAGTCACAATTTAAAAAAAAATTTTTGATACCACCCAGGCCATCAAGAGCCCTGAACAATGAACCGTGGTTAAATGAGATTTGATTGTAAAATTAATTGGGATTACACTTGACTGGCTGAACCTCCCGCTCGAGGGTTCCTCAACCCCCCCCCCCCCCCCCTGTAGGTTCTGAGTTTCCTCTTTGTTGACCGTATTGACGCTTGACTCGCCAAGTTAAGTACCTATTACTGGACCAAAAATGGGATCTTTTTCGTTTCTTTGAATAAAATTGCAAGTTGCTCAGTTATGCTTTCTTATCAAATAAAAGCCGAATTTCGTAATGAAGGCACTCGCAACTTTGGGGTAACAATGTTTTGCTGGTAGGAACTTTCTGTCAAAATAAACTTGGCCGTTAAATCTGCTCGATAATATGCTTGGTAGGTACTAATAATAGAAACGCCATGTTCTTCGTAGAAGGGTCATCTTAACAGAAAAATAATAAGCAGTTGTGTAATAATTTCCAAGATTTTGATTTTCTACTTAGTTCCCGAGTTTAACCGTGAACGTGAACTACAACTGAACTTATACCTACGTCTACCCTAGGACCTCACACAGGGTTACAGCTGTACCCCACTGTTCCTATTTTTGGGTGCACATCCGCGAAAAAAATTTTCTCGCCCGAATGGGACCCACGTAAATTATGTTGGTACCCCTGTGAGCGGGAAACGCATTGTCCCGAGTACAGTTGGCTCTGAGAATTCGTGTGGTTCGCGTCTTTTTTCGTGGTGGGGTACAAAATTACCCCAGCGTGTTTTTTCAAACTGTTCGGGGTACAAATTTACCCCACTGGAAATTCACATCCCTGGAAACGTTAAAAGTAAATTTTGGATCCTCATTGTTCCGAGCCACCATGCCACAAAAATTTGTTGGTGAGGGGGTGAAAGTGCCACGGAGGTTACATGACACCTCAGCTGATGCAGAATTGGAGGGTGGTCCCCTATGATTTGGGGATGGTCCCTTTTGAATTGGTAGGAGGTGGGGGAAGGGGGTGGAGTTGCCACGGACGTTACATCCTAATTAGAGGATGGTCCCCTATGAATTGGTAGATAGTCCCTTATGAATTGGGAGATGGAGGACAAACGGGGTGGAGTCGCCACGGAGGTTACATGACACCACAGAGCACTGATACGGAATTGCAGGGTGGTTGGGGAAGGGGTCAAGTTGACATGACACCACAGAGCACTGCTGCCAAGATGCCTAGTAACTGTGCCAGAACCGCCCTTTTTACCCCACTACAATTTATACGTAACAATATTGCACATGACCTTTATTGGGAAGAAGGGAACGCTTAGAAGTAGCAGAATAGGGGTTCAAGAACTTCACAGAAGGGTGATCTTTGGGGTGGTAGAATAAGAAAACTACTCATTGGATTTGGATGCCAATTTTGGTTTATTATTTTCAATAATGAACCTTTGGAATCGACCAAGAAAAAAAAAATTTTAACACCCCCTCAAAATTTGATGGTTTACGTTTCAAGGTACGTAGATTCCAAAAATCGAATAAAAATTTGGCCGTCCGTCCGCCGTACGCCGTACGCGGCACTTTTGCCACTTAGCATTGACCGATTTTGATGAAATTTGGTATGTAGGCTCCATTTGGGGTCTAGTTGTGCCCCGAAGCTTTTGGTTGATGTAGGTCAATCCTAAGGGTTCCAAAATCAATTTTGAAATTTTGAAAACGCCCTAACTCAAAAAATTTCGATATAAAGGTATTGTTTTTCCTTCAAATTAAGATTCTATAGAATTTTTAGAATTTTTTGAGACCACGCGGAGCTCTGTAGGACAAACCGTTCGCTCCCTACGAAAATTTAAGGGTTTATATTGAAATATATATATATATAAATCAAAACACGTGTGTGAACTTCAAAAGAGGCCTAATCTCCGTTCAAATTAGAGCTGACCGAAAAACAATCGATGGTTGGTGATTTTGATTTTTTTTTTTGATTTTTTTTTGATTTTTTTTTTGATTTTTTTTTTTGATTTTTTTCTTTTTTTTTTTTCTTCATATTGGATGGTTGGTGATTTTGTAGACGAGTGATCTATATAAAAATAATAAACCGTTGTGTAATAATTTGCAGCGTTTTTTATAGAATATTGCAAACTTGCATAATCAAAAGTAACAAAGGTCATTCCATATCGAACAAATTTTATTTCGAATTTTGAATGAGAAGTGATATTTAACTGTTTTGAAAATTGGTTTTCAACAGGAATGTCCAATAAAAAATATAACTATCACCTTTTTGAACCCCCAATAATTTTTATCATTGTTTAGATGCTTATAGAATTTTAAGCAACAATAATTTCATTTAAAAATGGCAACAGACACAAGATTTTAATTTTTCGTAAGTTGGGGTACATTTGCACCCCTGTGTGAGCTCCATGTCACAAAAACTTATGTGTGACCTCCTAGGGTTAACAATGATTCATGGACCTTTCCTTGGTTACGTTCGAGTCAGTGAACAAACCTCTTCATGAATATCTCAAATATAGTGGACTTTAAAGCATTTCATCAAACAATGTACCTACAACAAGGGTTTTCATCAATGGTGGAAATTTTCAGAATAACCCCTACAGACAAAACTATAAAACTGGGAAAGAATGACGAAACTCCAGGCAAATTGTCGTCGCACAGAGTGAAAGCACAGTCTGAGTCAACACAGAATTATATTCAGTAAAATCCTTCATTATTTCTGAGATGTGGTCATGTATTTAACCAACAGAAGTACTTTTCGACTCCTGTCGCGTCCTCTCTACCAAGAGGTTTAAACTGAAAAGTGGTTCAATCTAATAGGACAAAAAATTTAAAACGCGTTGCTAGGTAACGTCTTGGGGTGAGGGAAAAGTCACTGGAATGTTTCCGGTTCTATAAATTCAGAGTGTTGTGTATTTTTCTTGCTGGAATCACTTGCGTGGTAACAGAATAAATAACCCCTCTGAGAAGGTATTTTTTGAAAGAACTCATTTGGTTTGGCACTTTGCATTCTCATTCATCAAATATTTTGTCGAACCGACCACGAGTTATGAGTGATCATCAAAATATCAGCCCCAACAACCCTCCAAGTTTGCCCAAAATCGGACAATCACGTAGTTAGAAAATGGTGTTTGGAGGATTAAAGGTTTGCGCATGCGCAGAGACAACATCGGTCCAAGTTTTCGGACATCCACTTGCCTACTCATCCTAAAGCGCAGAAATGTGTTAAACATTTTGAGAATCTCTGGATATGATTGGAAGACATCAGATCAGCCGGGTAAGCAAACTTATCTCCTGTTTTTTGTGAAGCTATAAGATATTATTGTACAACTACGAGTAGATACGGTTATTACTGCAGTATGAGGGTCAATAGTAACTGGCTAGTTTTTAATGATATAGGTCCGTTACTATTTATCCCAGAGCATTGAAATTTTGAGCACATCATCTTTGTAGGTATTGTGATTGAGAAGAAGACAAAATAGCTGTCAGAAAATGAACTACTCTCTTGTCCATTCATTTTTAGAGCGGTGTATTTTGGTTTACAGCCTCTCTCAGCAACTGTGACCAGATAAATTTCCATCAGCTGGGTGAACGATTAAAGTAGCTTTCGCCTGTTCAACCCACAATGATTCATTTTCGGGGCTATTAGAAACGATTGAGAGGAAGCCAAATCGGCTGTGTCAGCGACGATGCTGCAGCCTCTGCCATTCGGCTAACATTTGATACTGAGCCTTTTTGGAACAACCAGAATCGACCAGCAGTGTCAACAATAAAGCCGTCTATCCAGTTCATTGGGGACCACTGGAAGTGATTTATTCAACCTTGGGTTTTGGCGCTCAGAATTTTGGAGATAACTTTTTTTTTAATGAGACCACTGGACAATGGTTTTTTGTTTGGGGGGGGGGGGGGGGGGGACTGGACTTGAACTACACATTTTTGGGACCACTGAATTACATTTTGGGGACAACTAATTCACCTAACCTTCGCGTTTTGGAAACCACTGGAAGTGATTTTTCCAACCTTGAGGATAGTTGACATGCATTGGGATGTTTCAAAACGGGTTCGGCCTCAACAAGACAAAAATATATCAAGTGATCTTACTCCTGTCATGACGTCGTAGGTCTTGTAGAATTCCATTCGGATAAGCTCCCTTCTGTAAGGTTCTGTGGGTTTAGTTGGGTCGACTCCATTGCTGCTGATTGTGGTTGAGTTACCTTCTTCTCCCATTTCACCACAACAGCCACTCTAGAACAGAAAAAACCTCTCATTTATCATGGTGGGACGGGCTTTGGAGGAAGGGTTGTAGTGAGAGAGGTTTTAAACTTTTACCCGATTCAACTTTCCACCCGAGGTACTTGAGAAAGTTCCTGTAATGAACAAACCTTGCAGATAAAAGCTCTCCATTCAAACGCCCTTCAACTCCTTAATAGTCGCGTCAGTATTCACCCAAATTTCACTGAGTGGTAGTCAAATATCTCGCTTTTCAAGGGCCACAACACTGACTTCTATAAAAGACGATTCACGAATTTGCTACCTCAGTTTTCACCATAGAAAATAGTGACGAGGAAAAACCATATCGGCGTTTGTATTTCGATTTCCGAAAAATTACAACAGATAGCGAATAAGCTTCTACCATAATTCAATAAAAATTATTAAGATGCAGTACAGGCATCCTACCCTACCATGTTTTAACAAATTTCCGATATGTAAAAGCAAGTAAACAATGACTAACTGGGTGGCGAGAAGAACATTTATAGTCACAAAGTACGATTTTTAAAATGAAAAATGTATTCACCACAGGAAATTTATACCTGTGGTCATTAATTCAGTAATGACTCCAGATAATGCTCTGAAATTCATTAAACAGAATCCGAACCTTCTTTTCCCCGCTTATAAATTAAACTCAATTTGTGATTCACAGTTGTGTTTTTGGTTTTTCTTCCTAAGAGTCAAATAGCTGATTGTACTGTGGTCAATAATTAACAATAACAATAATAATAGCAACAACAATAATAATAAACAAAATAACAATATTAATATATTGGAATAAAAAACAGTCATTCTATTGAAGATTAATGATCAAGAAAAAAGCTTTGCGATGCTTTTATTTCTTAATGGAATGATATTTTCTTGGCTCCTGGGTTATGGTTTATGCACCATTAGAAAATGATAACCGGTCGTCAGTTTTTGAGAAGGATTGAACCAACATTGGAGTGGAGCGTGTTAAGGTGAAGAAAACAACCGACACTAAAACGGTTGTAAACGGAGAGAAATGAACGACTTCAAGCTTTAAACGAGCGGAAAAGGGACAGAAAGGCTCCTGGTTGGATATCACTTGCTGTCTTCCCTTGTGGGAGAGACCGAGTGTTGAAATATTAAGCGAATGTCAACGGAGAACGCGCCTTCATTTACGACTGGAGTGTACGCTGAGATATCGCATACCCCGCTCTATAACAACTTCTTTCATTCTATATAGTCTCTCTTGAGCTTCAAAAATATGCCAAGTAAAAAGTCATGTAATTTTCCAGTCGAATATCAGCTAGGAAATAATATTCTATCGTTGAAATTGTGTTTTCTCTATGATCGTCTTCACATCTTATAGATCATCCAAGTTCTCCATATCAGCCATCTAACTGTTTAAGTTCTATACTATATGGCATACTACACTATACGGTAATCAGTCCACTGCTTCTACATGTAAATTATATTATTAATTGGTATTCGGATTTATTAGAGTCTAACTATGCTAAAATACAAAATTTTATACAGGTATTTATCTTCAACGAATTCTTAGTTTACTATGAAACAATAATTTAATTTAACAAACAAACTTCGATGAACAAAACTCAGGATTTATTAAAGTTAACGTTTAATAAAGTTAAAGGTACTTAATAATGATAACAGGAACCAGAAAAGTGTAAGTTTTCATTCCTTCATTCATCATATTGATGAAACCAAATTGGTCCTAAAGTGTTTATTTCAAATATAAATATTGTCTTCTTAACGTTTTAGAAGATTTACTCGTCACTAGAATTTCTGAGGTAGGTAGGAATTCGTTTACTATTATCATATGATTTTATAGGATAATCGCAAATGTAATGGAACCAGAGTGTCCATGCTTCATTTCCTTTTAGTGTCTCAATTTTGCATAGAAGATTCGAATTCCAATAGAAACCCGCAATTTTAATTAGTTCAGGTGGCTTACTCTGCCCCTAAATTACTACTTAACTAATTAAAATTGCGTCGTAACTCATAGGGATGGAAAAACAGTGACTTTCTTGTTAAAACAACCTATTTTTCGGCCGTCGTTGCGATAAATTCCAGTTAAACCCAAAAATACTTACCACCACGTGATTCAGCGTCGAAAATTACTGGAAAAACATGTATCACACTTCGGGTCTACCTTCATCTTTTGGCACAATCCAGGGGTTCCGCATGTTTGCGCGCTCACTGGACGGGTTGTGCGCAACCAGAAAAATCGGTTGAGGGGTCTAAAACTCATGAAATTTTGCGTAAAATCCAAATCTGCAATAAAAAATAGGGGTTCCCATTTGAGATAACAAAGTTGGTGAGCGCCGTGGTCATATTTGGGATCCTTGGGAAAAATCATGAAGATTTTTGTTTAACTCTTTTTTACCACTATCTGGACGATTTTAGCAGGGGGGGGGGGGGGGACAACTCGAGCGAAACCCTGTATATACCGTTGGAAGAGTATTCTCGTGGTGGATCTGGTACAAACATTATTAGGGACGATTTCTCAACATATAGCTTAGAATTCATGAAAACTTCAAATCAACGGACTGTCATCCTCTCCAGAATATGATGCAACACCACCATCCTTCGTTGTTTTCATCAGGTGTTCCAGACATTGCAGGGTGGTTGGCGTGTGCTCATGTTTAATAAACTTACAATGCTCACATCAAGAAATGTAAATTTAATACTTCAATCAGTTCTGAATAGAGCTGAGAGGGCAAAATCCAAATAAAATATGTCTTTATTCAAATAAGCCATAACTCATGAGAACGGTTATGGTTGATCAGGCGTCGAGAAATCCTGAAGCTGCAAAGTTCCTGCAATGTAACAGATCGTTTGAAAAGTTGTCAGAGAACTGGCTCATACTGTGAACTGGCAATAGTTACTGATATGCCAGAATCCGGAGGCTGGAGACGGGTAGTGAATGTGGGGCAGATCCAGGCGGAGCTAACCAATAAACAGGACCTAACGAAGTCTTAACATGGGTATCGATAAATATTCTTTTAATTCCATGAGATGATGGTATTGAAATTTTACTGAGTTTTTTTCCAAAATCGTTCTTTGTTTGATAGTGACTGATCACAATATTTGAGTAAGTAGCACAAGTGACGAATTATGCCGTACTAAATCACAAAGTTATGATTTATTCGACCGATCAAGAGCTTCTCAAGAAGATATTTCAAGATTTGAGTCCTCGAGAATCAACTCTCTTCAGATTATCACCTGGTGACACCCTAGGTAGCACTCCTGGTTGAACATGAGCGTAATGTCAACTGTTAACACGAACAATGATTAATTTAATCAATTTTTTTCTAATAGGTACCAGGAGTTACCTTCAAGCTGGGTAGCAAGAATTCTAATAAATTGTGGCAAGGCCCTTGAAAATAAAAGTAAACGGTAGGAATAGCAATTGTGAACACAGGCTTGCAATGAACTTGATGTCTACAGGAGGTACTTCTAGGTGTGGACTAGTGTTAGGTTTCCGAATAAATTCTGCAGCAGCTGGATTGTGACAGCTGTATACTGAATTGAAAAATGTATCAAAAGTTGATGCTGAAGTTTTGGGAGGCAGCTACGTAATTGTACTGCAACGAGGAAAATGTGGGGGGAAATTTCGATTTTCAAGGGTATAATGATATTTTGTTCACTTTAAGCTCGAACATAAGGCTCTCTTCGTTATTTGTTATGTGAATAACATCCCGTTTTGTTCTCATTTTCGGTGAAACTATCATCCTAAAATTATTATCTGAATCAACATCGTCCAATGTCGACTCATCCGAACTGTGTAAACTGAAAAATATCCATGCAAAATTAAGGACAGAATCGAAATGGACGGAATTCATGAATTGAAAAATCCAGCAGGCAAGGAAAGCACAACACAACTCGCCGTCAAGCACTGACGAAACAACACCACTTAGCGTCATGATTTTCTTGGAATAATTGTCTTTTGGCATACAACTTTTTTTTCGATGAAATACGTTTTTGTGAATACCTGGAGGAGAAAAGAAATAATTATTGTGGGTTAAATTAATTGAAACCCAGTTTTTTGGTATTCCTGAAAAGTTGGCAAAATGACATTCTATAGTGTTGCTGTTGGACCCTCGTCATTACAATTTCACAAAGAAACGAAATCCATGAAGGTCTGAAACGTGAAATTGAAGTGGAAATTTTCATTTTGGAAGATTATTTTTTCACCTCTTAAATGTGAGAAAAATGCTTCCTCAACCTCAATGGATTGAAATAAAAATCTATAATTGTTTTTCCCAACAATTTGCACGAGAGTAATCCCTCGTATTGCGTTCATCAAAAAATTCATCAAAACGAAGTAGCTATGTTGTTAGATTTAAATCTCTCACGATTGAATCAATATACGAGTAGGTATTTGAAAACGAAGAGTTTGCATTAGGTTGAGAATTAATTGGATTTCCCAGAAAGATAATTGATAGTCCAGGGCCGGGCGAGAACGTCGTATCGATTCTGCTGTTCCTGAATTATTAATAACATCAATTTTTTCAAAGGGACTCATAATTAAAACAAATCGTAGCCTCCAACTGCACCCTAGTGGGCGAACAGGGAACTGAAACCATCCTTTGATACTCTATAGACTGGCACAAGCCATATTTCTCATTCGTTTCTAAAAAATTAATAAATTTCAAATTAATAGAATAACATTCTAACATATTAAACTTTTTCGATCTAGAGTATTTAATCCTCTATTTTTCACTTCTTGGAATTGGTAAAGAGTGACTAAAAGTTTAGGGGTACAACTAAGCCTCCGAACCAAATTTCGATATTTCGGTCAAAATAAAGAGAACTTGGGACACCTGGGATTTACGAATTCGAAGAGAATATGACACTACTTCTATTGCGGTCACGAGGCATCTCTTTGATTTATTGGGGAGCGGAATTTTATCATCAGAGGTTGATAAGGACTGATACCATTTAAACCTGTGATGATGTGGGTAATTTCCCAATTTGTAAGATTTATGGAGACAGACACTTAGTAGCGTCTCTCTTTCACTTTTACAAGTTGGGTTGGCAGAGAACTGAATATAACGAATATTGTTCGAAAGTTTGAGCAGGCCAATGAAGCAAAGAATTTAAAATCTGAGGTTGTTATTGGATAGTGTAGCCAGATAGTTAGACCAGTACGGGTACGGGAGAGAAAGATACTGTTGAAATTGGTAAACGGGATTGATTCTTGATTTTTTTTTTTTTTTTTTTGAGGAAGAGAGATAGATTTTTGGATTGTACGAACCTTGACATCATCATATTTTGAGGGGAGGGTGGGGAGGGGAAAGTTGCTATGTCAAAAGTTTATTAGGTATTGAAAATAATAAACCAAACCTGTGATGAAGCATTAGTTACAGAAGCATCTCTAGTACAGTTCACCTGTTGTGCGTGAATTGAATTCTAAATAATGAATGAAATAACAAAATGCAAAAAAGCAAAGAATGAAGGAATATAATTTACATTGAACATGAAATAATAAAGTGCAATTTACAAGTATTAATACTATAATTTTGATTGAGTGTACATTACTATGTTTGAGACCGCCTGGATGGCACCACCTTTTGGTTTATTATTTTCAATAATGAACCTTTGGAATCGACCAAGAAAAAAAAAATTTTAACACCCCCTCAAAATTTGATGGTTTACGTTTCAAGGTACGTAGAATCCAAAAATCGAAGAAAAATTTGGCCGTCCGTCCGCCGTACGCGGCACTTTTGCCACTTAGCATTGACCGATTTTGATGAAATTTGGTATGTAGGCTTCATTTGGGGTCTAGTTGTGTCCCGAAGATTTTGGTTGATGTAGGTCACTTCTAAGGGTTCCAAAATCAATTTTGAAATTTTGAAAACGCCCTAACTCAAAAAACTTCAATATAAAGGTATTGTTTTTCCTTCAATTTAAGATTCTATAGAATTTTTAGAATTTTTTGAGACCACCCGGAGCTCTGTAGGACAAACCGTTGGCTCACTACGAGAATTTAAAGTTTGGACGTACGATAAATCAGAAACACGAATGTGAATCGCAAAAGAGGCCTAATCTCCGTTCAAATTAAAGCTGACCGAAATGCGATCGATAGTTTTCTTCATGTTGGATGGTTGGTGGCTTTGCAGACGAGTGATCTATATAGAAAAATAAAAAATAATAAACCATTGTGTAATAACTTGCAGCGTTTTGGTTTATTATTTTCAATAATGAACCTTTGGAATCGACCAAGAAAAAAAATTTTTAACACCCCCTCAAAATTTGTAGGTTTACGTTTCAAGGTACGTAGAAACCAAAAATCGAATAAAAATTTAACCGTCCCCCGTCCGCCGTCAGCGGCACTTTCCCCACTTAGCATTGACCGATTTTGATGAAATTTGGTATGTAGGCTCCATTTTGGGTCTAGTTGTGCCCCGACAAATTGGTTGATGTAGGTCACTTCCAAGAGTTAAAAAATAAAGTTTGAAATTTTGAAAACGCCCTAACTCAAAAAATTTTGATATAAAGGTATGGTGTTTCCTTCAATTCAAGATTCTATAGAATTTTTAGAATTTTTTGAGACCACGCGGAGCCCTGTAGGACAAACCGTTCACTCCCCACGAGAATTTAAGGGTTGGACATACGATTAATCAGAAACACGAGTGTGAATCTCAAAAGAGGCCTAATCTCCGTTCAAATTATAACTGACCGAAATGCGATCGATGTTTTTCTTCAAGTTGGATGGTTGGTGGCTTTGCAGATAAGTGATCTATACAGAAAAATAATAAACCATTGTGTAATAATTTGCAGCGTTTTTGGGTTGAATTAGTTCCAACTCTTAACAAGGAAAAGAGGTATTTCCTACTTAGTTCATGAAGATTAATTTAGCGATTATTCTTCGCGTCCTTGGGAGGATTTACGTTTTCATATACCACCATGGTTGTTGATAAGTTTCACGTGAGTGTAATCCAACTAGTTCTCCTTTCCACTTCCCAGGGTTCCCTTTATTTTCACATCTCAATTTTAACTCTGGCGACATGACCTACCACGCCCTTGCTTAGTACTTGACTAGAAGCCCAATCCTGAAAATTCAAAACGCTTTTTCGTTTAATCACTTACCTCTTTACGTTTATAACTTGAGTAGGTAATTGTTTCGCAAAAATGTCAAGTTTTGGCCAATACGTTTGCAATAAATCACAAAATGACGAGATCATTAGCCAGGAATTTCGGATAACCCTATGTGGTTCAAATTTCGAAACAGGCCTAAAACGTTATTTTAGTTTTTTTCGTGGATATTTTTATCATAAGCATAGTAATATGATATATTACTAATGGTATATTCGGAATCAGCACGAAATTTCTGTTAACTCGTAAATACAATTTCGGAAATTAAATTTTTCAAAAAGTTGTGTATATACATACAATAATGAAAACCTGCGTATATTCGTTATACCCGAAAATGCAATAGCCGAGTGGGTACTCTTTGAGTTCATGGATACAAGAAGAGCATGAATATGAACTCTTAACAACTTCAAAACACATCCTGAGAATATATTATGATGGTATGGTATACTGAAAATAATAAATATATTTATATATATACGTATAGGTACTACTCTTATAAGTTCAAGGAGAGTATTTTTTGAGTTTTTTTTTTCAATTCTTCGAACAGAATTTTTAGTCATTCAGTTGTGCTTCCTTAAATAAACTTTATTATAACGTTGCGCGATAATGTGGTTGGTAGGTACTATTAATGGAAAAGCCGTTTCTTTGCTGAAGAGTGCTCATCAGGGACAAATACCAAATAAATCGTTGAGTAATAACTAGCAGCGTTTTACCAGCATGTCTGCTAGCTTCGATCGCTCATTCAAGTGGGTGTTGGACTTACCAAGTGGTTAGAACTCTTCGATTGTGATTTTTATTCTCAAGAGATTGAAGTCAAGCGGGGTTGTAGTGGGATTTTGGTCACTTAGGGTTTTATTTTCGCGGGTTTTTAGTCTCATGAGTTTTAGTTTCGTGGGATTGTAGTCTCGCGGGATCGTAAACTCCTACCTATGGTAGTTATTCCCCACACTGCTCTTGATAGTTATTACTGTCCAACTTCTTTGGCAGTGTGTCTTACTTTATACAAACGTAGTGTTATGTACGATAACCAAACCATCCTTTCTTTAAAATCAAATTCGTAGAAACGTCTTGCGTGAAAAAAAATAGATATAATAAATCTATATTGAAGATGTAACAACTGACCTACGGTAGTTTCCCCGCGCTTCTGTTAGGTTGGAGATGGATCACATAGTGGATCGTGGGAGTAGAGAGTGCTCCAGTTACTAGAGAAAACCTAAAGCGTAGTGAATGAGGAAGAATGGAAAGGGATTCTAGTCAAAGGAAGATCTCAGTGATGAAAGAAAGACGGGTAAATTAGTCGAGAGGATGGTGGTTGGGGGATAAGAAACCCATCAGAGACTGTGAGCCAGCAGTTGGTGAAATGGGATCGACCGTAGAGGCCGCCCCCTGCTGCTCCAGGGCGATTTTTCATCTGGAGGGGAAAAATATCGGATACGGAGGTAAAAGACTCCAAAGATCATTTTCACTGAGATATCAAGATGATACTCAACAGCAAGGAAGGTGGTCTCTTTGACAAATTGAATATCAAACGGTTGCTATTGTGTATGAAGGTAGTTGTCGAAAAAGGCGAAATACTTCCTACATCCTTCCAGTAGCGACGCAAATTCATTTCCTAATTTTTGAGCAGCAAAGGTTTTGAGTGAATTTTTGGAGATTTCGAACTGACAAGCCCGCTTCTGAATAATGATAATGTTTCTTCGTCACTATACGGGAGATTAGTGTATTTTTGTAGGAGGTAAAACAACATTGGGTCCCCCTATACCGAAATTTTTTACTTTGTCGATTTTGATGAAATTGGTGTAATTTGTCCAGCTAAAACCATTAATGCCCCAATATGAATTTCATCAACATCAGAACTATAGGAGCGCCTGCGCATACGTGATTTTCATGGAATTCTCACAATCGGTTGGACCTACAGAGCTCTGGATGGTCCTTAAGGGCACCCGGTACTTTTCGGTAACTACCCCCCTCCCGTCCATAGTAGACCTCTTTTCGCGGCGATTTTTCTCAGGAACTACTGGACGGATTTTCATGTTTTTTTTTCTTTTGATCAGGAATATAGTCAATTTTCATTAGACGGATCCTTTTTTTTTCATCTTTCACAGAAAATTTGTACTCGAGAGTTTCTGAAAATTGACCTTTTTTGTCACTTTGGAGTTGTCTGGCGATGCTTGCAGTTGAAATATCGCCAAAAGGATCCGTCTATCTCATCTCCTAGGTCTCCTGTGTAAAGCAAAAACAAGAAAAAGTAAATCGGATTAGTAGTTCCTGAGAAAAGTCGCCAAGAATGTCAAAAAACACGAAGTTGAGAAAAACGCAAAAACGAAATCGATCGTGATTTCAAGCGATTTCGAGCCAATTTTCATGTCTCTATTGCTTACAATCGATTGTTGAGTGTTACTAATGTGATGTCGTCAACTTCCATGGATGAAGTAGTGAGGAAGCCTTCTTCTTCTTCAACATTCCAAGGTAACCACAAGAAAGGTAAATAAACTAGACGTCAAGATCCATCATACGGCGCTGGACTTCACTAACTTAGGAAATTAATTTGGAACATTTGTAAGTTGAATTTTTATTGAAACACAATTTTTTTATGTTCTTTACATGTTTCTGAGTAAGAAAAAAATATATTTTAAAAATCGAAAAAAATGAGTTTTTCAAGGTACCGGGTGCCCTTAAAGCTCTGGTTAAAATGTTAAAAATCGTCTGTATTTTAAAATAATAAAAAAACAAAACCTGTATATTGAAAGTTTTTGAGCTAGGGCGTTTTGAAAAGAATTGACGGACAATAATCAACATCTTTGGGATGCAACTAGACCCCTAATGAAGCCCGTATACAACATTTCATCAAAATCGGTGAATGGAAACTGGGCAAAGAGCCACGTACGGCTTAGGTATGAAGTACGGGGTACGGCGGCGGACGGAAAAATTATTTTAAACTAATCCCAATCTTGTGGGTGCCTCCAATACGAAATTTGATTTTTGGTAGTTAGGGTAGAACAACTGGTTGACATGAAATTCTATTTGAAAAATTTAGAATAGATCGCTTCGATTTCCTGAAAATTGGCTCACTTGAGGCAGCCAACGTTCACGTGCTATTAGCCCTCTTGCTTCAGACTCACGATTCGTCCAACCCTTCAGAGTGAGGGAGACAAATCTCATGCGAGAGAACTGTCTCCTACCTTCCAAGGGTAGGTGGGTTGAGGTGGGTTTCCTCACCTGGAGCTGGGTTCGCAGGGCCCACGTGTTCTGATAAACTTCACAATAACAAGAAACAAAATTTATTTTTATCAATTTTGTGACGCGCTTTTCATGCCGTCTGAAAAACCCATTTGTGGATTGAGACAGAATTTCGATCGTTGTTTCCTGGTTTCTCTTCACTCTTCTATCTGGAGTACTGCTGCACCGTCCTCCAGACCCAGGGATCGGATAGTCTTCCTCGTGCCCCTCAGTCGAAGGGACACGGCTCTGATTATCGACACCTGGGTCCGGACCTTCACCCACCCTAACACGTGGGAGTAGGGCCTGCTCCATTTTTCTGCCAGTGTGGAAGCCAGCCTCTTCAAGGACACTTCATATTCACGATGAAGGGTGCCGTCACTGGAACAGACGAGAGGTGTAAACGATCCTCGAATATGTTCAGCTGCTCTGTCAAACTTGGCGTGTTTTTGTCCGGCGGCTGTCTGAGCGCGTGACTCAGATCCAAATGTGCTCCACAACCATCGCACTTTTCAGGAAGCTCGAGAGGGGTGTGCCCATAGCGTAGGGCCAGGGCATCCCTGAATTGTGCTGGTGACAGATCCAGGCCGTCTGCAGTTGAGGGTAACACTGTGAGCCATTGGGAATTGTGTTACACCCTTTTCAAGACCCGTCGCTGGCTTGGTAGCAGTCTACCAATGAGCTCTGCACTCATCTGGCTCAATGTCTCGTCCAACACCTTCCTTTCTTCTTTCAGGACCCTACCTACCCTCTCTAGATGGTTCACATAATTAAGGGGGCTGCCTGTTTGGATGGAGGTCACAAGTTCTTCTGTCGCCCTGGTGGAGGTTCGATGGGATTGTTCTGCTGATAGCAGGGGATTTTTTATACCCAAACCCCCCCATCTGACTGAGAGCTGTGGGACGTCACAATAATTGCTTGAAATTGAATAATTTCAAGATTGTTGATCGACTTAGTTTCATTCGTTTCTATAAATTTAATTTAATTTTAAATTGATGAAAAAACATTAATTAATTAGGTAATTAGTTATCCTCATTCAGGCAGCGAACAGTCGGTCCCACAAAGCTCTTGGTGGTCATTCGATTCTAAACATTTTAGGAGATTGCAGACTAATGAAAAATACCACTAGTTTTTCAAAAGTTTTCGAGCTAAGGTTTTTAGAAAACGTTTCCCTCCACTTTTTTTACTCCTTAGAAGCGACTGAAAATAAAAAAAAATAAGCTTCGGGGCACAACTAGACCCCAAATGTACATCAAACTAGACCCCAAATGTGCATCAAACTAGAACCCAAATTTCATCAAAATCAGTTCATGGGAACTGGGCTAAGAACCGCGTACAGCGAACAGGATACGCCGTTCGGCAGGCGGATGGATAATTTTCTTATTCGATTTTTGGATTAATAATAAACCAAAAAATTGATTCACGATGAGAAAACTCCCATAAAAATTGGTCCAAACGGTCAAAATTGAGAACGATTGCGCTAAGTTGCGCCTAGAATAGGCTATTCCCAACTTTAGTGCGTAGTAAATAAACTAACCAAATTTGGTGTACATCGGTTAAGTCGTTTGGCTGTAATCGGTTCCGGACAAACAGAAAAAGAGATTCATACATTTGTATAGATTTCAGACGTAGGAAGTAGAATAGATCCGCATTTTAGTTGTATAATAGGTATTGCGACGCTGAAATAATTCATTTAACGGGAATTCCGCTCCTGCCGTCGCTGATTTCAACGTATCAATATTCAAGTTTGAAAGAGGTGCATCCCACCCGTATTATGTATGAGCAAAACCAAAAGCGAAGCGTGGCTGGGGCTCCTGAAAGCACTACTATCCATCATCTTTATACCCGTGCCCCTCCTTACTCTATTCATCAAGCTTCAAACTTATGTAAAGGATTCAGAAAGTGACTCCTGCTTCCTACAACAGATATACCTAGAGGCAGGACGTACATACAGAAAATAATATCTATCGCCAAATAATGGACTTCAATGTACCATTATTGATCTTGATGTGTGGAAAACCTAAACGGTATGCCAATCGATTTCAAAATCTGATCATTCGTATGGTCATAACTACCCTTGAATAATTCAAAGATCAATTTACTCAAGAGATTTTTGAAGAAAAAAACGTTAAATGTGCAAAAAACGTTATTTTGGGGGGTTTTACGTTTATTATTCGGTAACTCTTTTGTGATTGGAAAATATTTTCATTATCCGAAAAGTCACGCGAATTGCCATGTAAGATGTAAAAGAAGTTGAAAAAAAGTGTAATAAGTAAACTGCTTCTCGGAAGGACGCGACCGGGTGGTGGTAAACATGATAATGTGTCAAAGATACTCGTAGTTGGTACTAGTGTGCATTAATCGTAGAATGATAGCAGGGGAAAACTCCCAGACCCCCGGATCATTAATATTATGATCAAAAATCAAACCCATGAACCACAGAATGTGTTTCATTTAGCCTCACCCAGTTGACCAGGGTGGAGCTCAGTTCGTAATTCAGAATCAGCGGTCTTAAATATGCGCCCTAGTGAAATTTCAACTTCATGGGCCCACCAGAAGCAAATTTAGCTCACCCAGCAAATCAAGGATGACTTCAGTTTGTAATTCAAATTCAGCAGTCTTATAGCCCCTCTGTGAAATTTATTTTATTTTATTATATGAGAGAGTAGTCAGTCTTGTGGGTGTGGCACATACTCGTAGTACGAAGCGTTGAAGTTATACAATCAAGTTTATGGTTACACATTTTTAAAAAATTCAAAAAATACCCTCCTCGTCACCCCGTACTTATTGATTACCCACACGCATATACATTTTGGTTTATTATTTTCAATAATGAACCTTTGGAATCGACCAAGAAAAAAAAAAATTTTAACACCCCCTCAAAAATTGATGGTTTACGTTTCAAGGTACGTAGAATCCAAAACGCTGCAAATTATTACACAATGGTTTATTATTTTTCTATATAGATCACTCGTCTACAAAATCACCAACCATCCAATATGATCAGAAGAAAAAAAAATAAAAAAAAAATAAATAAATAAAAAAATCCAAAAAAATAAAAATCACCAACCATCGATCGCATTTCGGTCAGCTCTAATTTGAACGGAGATTAGGCCTCTTTTGCGATTCACACTCGTGTTTTGATTTATATATATATATATTTCAATATAAACCCTTAAATTTTCGTAGGGAGCGAACGGTAAGTCCTACAGAGCTCCGCGTGGTCTCAAAAAATTCTAAAAATTCTATAGAATCTTAAATTGAAGGAAAAACAATAGCTGTATATCAAAATTTTTTGAGTTAGGGCGTTTTCAAAATTTCAAAATTGATTTTGGAACCCTTAGAAGTGACCTACATCAACCAAAAGCTTCGGGGCACAACTAGGCCCCAAATGGAGCCTACAAACCAAATTTCATCAAAATCGGTCAATGCTAAGGGGCAAAAGTGCCGCGTACGGCGGACGGCGTACGGCGTACGGCGGACGGCGGACGGCGGACGGACGGCCAAACTTTTATTCGATTTTTGGATTCTACGTACCTTGAAACGTAAACCATCAAATTTTGAGGGGGTGTTAAAATTTTTTTTTTTCTTGGTCGATTCCAAAGGTTCATTATTGAAAATAATAAACCAAAATCGAATAAAAATTTGGCCGTCCGTCCGCCGTACGCCGTACGCGACACTTTTGCCACTTAGCATTGACCGATTTTGATGAAATTTGGTATGTAGGCTCCATTTGGGGTCTAGTTGTGCCCCGAAGCTTTTGGTTGATGTAGGTCACTCCTAAGGGTTCCAAAATCAATTTTGAAATTCTGAAAACGCCCTAACTCAAAAAATTTTGATATACAGCTATTGTTTTTCCTTCAAATTAAGATTCTATAGAATTTTTAGAATTTTTTGAGACCACGCGGAGCTCTGTAGGACTTACCGTTCGCTCCCTACGAAAATTTAAGGGTTTATATTGAAATATATATATATAAATCAAAACACGAGTGTGAATCGCAAAAGAGGCCTAATCTCCGTTCAAATTAGAGCTGACCGAAATGCGATCGATGGTTGGTGATTTTGATATATTTTTTTAATTTTTTTTTATTTTTTTTTATTTTTTTTATTTTTTATTTTTTATTTATTCTTTTATTCTTCTCTTCATATTGGATGGTTGGTGATTTTGTAGACGAGTGATCTATATAAAAATAATAAACCGTTGTGTAATAATTTGCAGCGTTTTTTCCTAGTATTCCATAACAACATACTATATCTACAAGATGTTTTGAAGATATAAAGAGTTCATCTTCATGTTCTACTCGTCTCCATGAGCTCATAGAGTACTCGGGTATTGCATTTTTGGGTACAGCGAACATGTGCAAGTTTTCATTATTTTAAATATCAATAGTTTATATTTATATAATAATAATCGTTTCAGAATGTTCCAAAATGGATTTAAGTGAAAAATAATTTGAAAAAAGTCCACGCTAAATCTTTGAGTCTTTTTCTATAAGTTCATTTTTCTTGAAAATTTGGGTAACTTTTACATTGTGCGGAATGACGTGCAGATGGTCCACTCTGAGGGTAGTGCAAGGCACTTGTAGACTGGTGTTTTGAGATTAGCTACAATGCGTCGGATTTTCTATACAATCGAGTTATAGATACGAGAAAGCGATTTGCTACACCCACTTGGCAGACGTTTGAAAGTTGTTTCTTCAGATTCTGTCATCAATGCTTACAGAGAAAAGACAATGGAAAGTAGGCAATCTTAGCAAAACTAGTGGTCGCTGTTTTAAAACCATCAGAAACAGAACACTATTCGGCCAGTTTCGCTCGTGATTCCAGTGAGGACGACGAAGAGAACAACATCGACATCACTTATGAAGCTGTCATGATTACATCGATTTATTGCTTCCGAGTCTACCAAGGTAGCGGAAGCTTTGTTTTCACTTTTCAAGGATGAAAAAAAAAGTTCTCCAAAATCAAAATTTCCACTCGAGTTTTACGTTGCAGACCTTCCTGAACAATTTTGGTTCCGTGTCTGTCTGTCTGTGTGTCTGTCTGTCTGTCTGTCTGTCTGTGTGTCTGTCATGAATTCCTTGTAACGCGCATAACTATACGAAGTTATTGACCGATTTCTATGAAATTTTCAGAGATTGTGCGGGTTGGTGTGTAGACAGTCCCCTATGAAAATCATCATCCCCGGACTGATAGTAGCGACTGCGCATGCGCAAACGTGAATTCCTTGTAACGGCCATAACTTCTACATTTTCCATCCGATTTCAATGAAATTTTGAGAGATGATGCAGGTTGGTGTGTAGACGGTCCCCTATGAAAATCATCATCTCCGGACTGATAGTAGCCACTGCGCATGCTCAAACATGAATTTACTTGTAACGGCCATAAATTCTAAATTTTTCATCCGATTTCAATGAAATTTTCAGGGATTTTACAGATTAGTATTTAGATGGTCCCCTATGAAAATCACCACCTTCGGACTGATAGCAGCCACTGCGCATGCGCAAACGTGAATTTCCTAGTAATAGCCTTAACTTCTACATTTTCAATCCGATTTTAATGACATTTTCAGGGATGTTACAGATTAATATTTAGATGGTCCCCTATGAAAATCACCACCTTTGGACTGATAGTAGCCACTGCGCATGCGCAAACGTGAATTTCCTTGTAACGGCCATAACTTCCGCATTTTCCATCCGATTTCAATGAAATTTTCAGGGATGTTACAGATTAACTTGTTTCGATGTTTTGAGATTAACATTGCATGTGCATTAACATTGCATATGCATCGGATCATCTATACAATCGGGTTATGGATACGAGGAAGCTATGTGCCACACCCACTAGGCAGACGTTTTTTTCGTTGTGTTTCAAAACCCAAGTTACGGTAAAATCTCATAGGTAATTCTTGATTTTTCAATGTTTTCTTTTTAAATTTTCTCATATCTATATTTTAGTAATAACGGAAGTTATTTTTTTCCTCAAATTTCTTAATTATATTTTGAATTATAAAAGTTTTTAATTAAAAAATCTTGTTTATAAGTCTTTGTTTTGAACGAAACCTATCACATAACCCTGTAATGGTTCGCAAATCATTGTCATTAAATAGTTGAGTTTATCCTAAACCTCAAATATCGCAGAAATTCTATTCCAGGCCAGAAAAATACTGACGGAACCCATAAAATACCGATTCGGGAAATACTCATTCTTGATCCCTCATGTGAGTTATTTGTATTGGGAGTTGGATTTCCTATAAAAATCAGGTCCCACATAATTTTTCCACCCAGATCGGTCATTCGTTCCACTGTATCTTGGTTCGGAAATCGACTAAACCGGAAACCGCGGCTGAAAACGCCTCATGTGAGCTGTTTTAGTAATCTGGGGTTCAACGTCCTTGCTCGTCAGATGAGCTACGCCTTAATTCTGGAAATGAAGCCAAGGAGAAAGAGGTAAAACGCCTGGTGTTCATTTTCTTTCCTTTGCCTTTTCTGTTCATTTTTTAACAAAATCGTTTTACCTTTGATTGTGAAGAACAAATCGATGTGCTGAGGCGTTTTAGATTCCGAACTGAGGTATTTTACCTTCAAATCGTCAAAAAATGAGGCGTTTTGCCTTTTACTGCCCCAATTCCTTTTTCACGGCTGTAACTGTGGCACCGACAGGGTAACCAAACCATGAGCCAACAGATTGACAAGTACTGTTGAGTTGGCTGCTTATACCGACAAGGCATGCAGACTCTGTTCACACGGATGCAACAAGGCCACGTCAAGTACCCTGGAGAGGATAAGCATGTACGAATTGGAAATGAACTTGGGGTCGTGAGTGTGATGGGAATGGACCCTTAGCGGCAGTTCGATCCTCGTATCCTCGGGGGACAGGTCTTGGAGGACTGTAACAATGCGCTACTCGCACTTGCTAGCCCCATCGTGAGGACTACAGCCTCTACACGCCTCTCGTCTCCAACTTCTCGCTTCCCCTACAAATGTCGACCTACTTCTCGCATCGATCTTCGTTGTTAGTTTTCAGGGTGGTAAGCATCAAGTCGTATGATAAGCAAACTTTGGTTGCACTACATGCCTACCGAATAAAGGGTAAGCATTTTTTCTTCCTCTAAGTTATCATTGAATAGAGCTTAAAACATCATTTACTAGATGAAAAATCTCAAACTAAAAACCAAAAACTTCAGTCAAAAGAATGTAAAAATAGCTTTCTTGTATTCACTATTTGATTGTGTAGAATATTGTAGATGATCCGATCACAACACACAGCTAATCAAGAAGCTAGTCCAAAACTATCTTTCAAGTTTGAACAAAATTGAACAATCAGGGTGATGGGAAAATAATGTTTGCACATGAGCGATGGATACAATAAATTTGACTGTAATGCGAATAATAGGGAACCATCTTGGGCGAAACCTGAGCTGTTCGTAAAATGTCTTGGAAATCGGACTAAATCTGGAATTAATTGGAGTTGTAAGAATTTCATGACTGCGCATGCCGCTGATATTCATGGAGATCAAGAAAACATAACTAACCATTATTATTCGAAATCGGACCGTAAAATATAAAAAAGAGGTTTGAGAGCCACTATAGGGGATATTCATAGGGGACATTCATAGGGGACAACCCAAAACCAAACGGCTCTAGAAATTTCAACGAAATCGAACGAGAATTTCAAATTTGTGCAAGTGCAGAGGCTAAAATCAATCTTATAGCAATGCAATAATTGTTCCCACTTTTCAATTCGTTTAAATAGTCGGGTCATTGCTGCGTGTTGTTGACTTGAGGTTATGTTCGAAAAGTACGACGAGTGATGGAGGAGTCAACTTCTTTAGAGATTGCTGGAACCTGATGGGAGGAAGCCAGATCAGCTGCATTAGAGACACAAATTTAATTTCCTTTGAAAAGTTAATCTTGAAATGCTGAATTCGGTACTAGTACTGCCTCTTTGGAGACCGGTGAAAGTGATGGAAGTCGCCAGCTGTGTGAGCGACAACTTGATTTTTTAAAGAAGTGGTATTGGGTAAACTGATATATAAGCTGTTGGAGCGTTTAATGTCCCCTCAATGATTGTAATCCGGTTTAGCATGCAAAAATTATATTCGACGCTCACAGCTTTTCTTTTGGGTCACAGGATTTGTCTTTGGGAGGGGATAAGATCAGCTGAGAGAGCGATGAAGCTAACTCATCTCCTGCAATTTGTATACACATTTCTCTTATGGCAGATGCGTTTCAATTGGGAGGAATTTGATTGAATGGGCAAGCATAGAAAATCGTCCATGCTTTATGTCTATATGTTCATTTAATGATGAAATATTGTGTAGTTTGGATTATTTACAGTGAAATACAGTGAAGCTGCTGGAGTTACTGCATGTGACTTCTCGCCGAAGAGACGGTTCACATCCTTCCCAGACCTTTCTCTCAGCTACACACTTTGCCAACTGGGGCACAACTTCCGACCCTGTATTTGACGCTTATTCAGCGAAGCAGGCATGAAACGCGATTCAAACAATTTGTAACTCCTAGTAGTATTTAGCGTCGTTTGTGATTTTTTCTTCTTACTCAAATCTCCCGTTACAGTTTATTTTCCACCTGCAGAGACAGAAGTGGCAGATATGGTTGCCTAGGCACCGGAGCACTAGCATCCCCAAGGACGACCGGAGTCGGAGGCTTAGGTGGCAGTTGGACATTTTCTATTCCAACCAAAGAAAGATCCTAGGTACGATGTGACCTTTTGAATTCACGTACGAGCAGAATCCATCCAATAAGCAACTGTCCAGCTGTGAGACAACCATTATGATTGGTGGGTCGAAAAACAACAAACAATGCCTTCCATTTCTCCTCCATATCGCTCCCTTTATCTTGTCGTTGGAAATTGTTTTGGCCATGTGAAGTAACGAGTGTTTCGTGATGCGTCTGATACCGAAGTTTGGTGTACCCATCAATGATACGGATTTCAAAATACTGTCCAGTTTTGGTATCTCCTGATGCTATAAATCTTAAGCTACTTCTCTAACATAGTAACCAAATAACATTGGACGAAACTGTTTTATGCTGTAAAAAAGAAAGTAATTATTTATGTTATGAGGCTTACTGGTTGGAATTGGATACTCTACTCCTCATATAAATGGGCATAAAATGCCACACAGCATGTTCTTTCAAAGATTTTGAAAATTAACACGCGATATGTATTGTAACGGCCGTCGAATTGCTGGGGCAAGGGAGGAAAGAAATAAGGCCTAGTTAACGTAATTGAAGAAATTCGATTTCTATACTATAAGGGGGAGCTCATTCGGCATGTTATTAATTAATCAAATATAAATATTAAATATTGTTTAATCAAATTTAATTTGAACAGCATTTTAGTTTACAATTTCCAGTAGTGAACCTTTGGAATCGAGCAAGAAAAACAAGTAGTATCTAACCACTCCACCCCCTCCCCTTAAAATTTTATGGTAGTTATACATTTTAAAAAGCCGAATTTAAAGATATCTGTCCGTACAATGAAAGTTCAGGAACCACCCACAAAAGGAAATATTGGCGAATTCAAAATAGCCTCTGGATATCGAACAATTTCTGATCGCCATAATGAATAGGCGAGGGAACCAGCAATGGCGCCTATTTTATCAATGACTGGGAATCTGAAGGAACAAAAGCCACCTAAGAAAAGGGGCATCGGCTGGAGTGATAAAATATAGAGATTGAGTTTCTCTCGTCCATGGTTAAAAGGGAAACCAGAGGGAACTGTGGGCGAGTGAAGCGGTCCCGAGGATTGTTAACTTTCCGACCACCATTTAAACGGAGCAGGGGGGCTCCTGCCTGGGAGCTTTGGAAGTATAAAGAAGCGGCATAACTAGGTTGTAGAACAAAGGGTTTATGGGGCTCCTCATCCCTCGACCTCCCACCTGCTTTAAGACAAAGTTTTGGAACAAACGTTGGGAAACGCACGGTCGATCCCCGCGTCATCTCAGTCATCCCCGTGGTACCTCTCTAAATTGGACCAATCGTGGAATCAAAGAGAAAGGTAAGGTTGGGATGCTAATAGTTTCTGAGCCCTCTGACGACCTTTTTTTTGGCATAGTTTATTTAACATTTAGCCACGATACATTTTAAATCATCATATTCTGTTCATCTATTTATAATAATGACATTCTGTACAACTATAATACAGTTATTAAAAATTATAATAATTCACACTTCAATGTTGGCATCTCTCATGAAGGTAACTAGTTCCTTGTAAATATCGCTGTTTCTTGAGCCGATAATACATGAATAACTGAATGGGTGGATAATCATTTTGCTTATTTTGTTAAAAAACCTGTTCCGTTCACTGTTGTATTCGGGGCACTCTATTATTACGTGTTTTAGTGATTGGGTTGGTTCTCACATTGGTCATCACATTGCTCAGTCTGGGATACACCTATTCTGAATTTGTACTCCTGACGTAGCCCATGATTGGATCTCAGGCGATTTATTCTCATTATTGAATGCCCATCTAATCCACTGCCTCGAAACCAAGGATTTCTTTGGATTTTTGTCTCATGGTATTTATAAAATTTGCCCTTTTCACTGCGTGTATATTCCTCCTGTCACATGTGCCAAAATTTTCTTTTAATTAGGGGATAAAAAGCTTCCCTGGGGATGGGCATACTTAACACTAATCCATTCCGTGCTCCCTTCTTCGCAAGGCCATCAACTTTTGGTTTATTATTTTCAATAATGAACCTTTGGAATCGACCAAGAAAAAAAAATTTTTAACACCCCCTCAAAATTGGATGGTTTACGTTTCAAGGTACGTAGAATCCAAAATTCGAATAAAAATTTGGCCGTCCGTCCGCCGTCCGCCGTACGCCGTCCGCCGTACGCCGTACGCCGTACGCGGCACTTTTGCCACTTAGCATTGACCGATTTTGATGAAATTTGGTATGTAGGCTCCATTTGGGGTCTAGTTGTGCCCCGAAGCTTTTGGTTGATGTAAGTCACTTCTAAGGGTTCCAAAATCAATTTTGAAATTTTGAAAACGCCCTAACTCAAAAAATTTCGATATAAAGGTATTGTTTTTCCTTCAATTTGAGATTCTATAGAATTTTTAAAATTTTTTGAGACCACGCGGAGCTCTGTAGGACAAACCGTTCGCTCCCTACGAAAATTTAAGGGTTTATATTGAAATATATATATATAAAAATCAAAACACGAGTGTGAATCGCAAAAGAGGCCTAATTTCCGTTCAAATTAGAGCTGACCGAAATGCAATCGATGGTTGGTGATTTTCATTTATTTTTTTTGAATTGTATTTTATTTTTTTTTATTTATTTATTATTATTTTTTTTATTTATTTTTTTTCCTTCATATTGGATGGTTGGTGATTTTGTAGACAAGTGATCTATATAGAAAAATAATAAACCATTGTGTAATAATTTGCAGCGTTTAATAATTAACCTTGAAATTGACCAAGTTGAAAAAATGTAGGCCCCCCCTCACACACACACACACACAAAATTGATGGTTTTTGGTTACAAGGTACGTAGAATCTGAAAATCGAATTTTAAAAATGTACGCGGCACTTCCCTTTGACACCATTGACCAATTTTGATAGAACTTTGTAAATCGGCTCCATTGTCACTTCTAGGGGGGTGAAAAATAGGGGTTAAAATTTTCAAAATGCTCAAGCTTGAAAACTTTTGATACACAAGTATAGTTTTTTTTTCATCTATTTGAGATAGTATTGCATTTTTAGAATCGAATGAGGCCACTCTGAGCTCTTTAAGACCAACCGTTCGCTCCTCGTTTAAGGACTTATTTTTGTTCAACTAATCTTCCAATGTTGATTAATTAATCTTCTGATCTTCATTGGAACAAATATTATTCTCTTAAAATTAACTGATGTTTCGTTCGGTGTCAAACCTACGTGGGCTTTAACCCAGACGAATTTTACCCGTTTAGCTTGTTCTTACAGTTCGTGTAATTTTATTAGTATTTGTGCTATTATTGGATGTTGAGCTCTATTAATTTTATTCCATTTATTAATTTATTCCATTTGGGGTCTAGTTGTGCCCCGAAGCTTTTGGTTGATGTAAGTCACTTCTAAGGGTTCCAAAATCAATTTTGAAATTTTGAAAACGCCCTAACTCAAAAAATTTCGATATAAAGGTATTGTTTTTCCTTCAATTTGAGATTCTATAGAATTTTTAAAATTTTTTGAGACCACGCGGAGCTCTGTAAGACAAACCGTTCGCTCACTACGAAAATTTAAGTGTTTATATTAAATATATATATATATAAATCAAAACACGAGTGTGAATCGCAAAAGAGGCCTAATCTCCGTTCAAATTAGAGCAGACCGAAATGCAATCGATGGATGGTGATGTTGATTTTTTTTGATTTTTTTGATTTTTTTGATTTTTTTTTTTTTTTTTTTTCTTCTTTTTCTTCTTCTTCTTCTTTTCATATTGGATGGTTGGTGATTTTGTAGACGAGTGATCTATATAGAAAATAATAAACCATTGTGTAATAATTTGCAGCGTTTTTGGATTCTACGTACCTTGAAACGTAAACCATCAAATTTTGAGGGGGTGTTAAAAAAAATTTTTTCTTGGTCGATTATTTTTGGTCGAATTATTATTGGTCGAAGGTTCATTATTGAAAATAATAAACCAAAATTAATTTAAAACACCGGCTTTATAGTACAGAACAATAGAACAACAAAAACACAATGACTCCAGCTCACAGAGAATTCTCTGTCATCATAGAGGACCCTCTACACGCCAACCCGCACAATCCCTGAAAATTTCATCGAAATCGAACAATAACTTCGTATAGTTATGCCCGTTTTAAAAATTTCTTGACAGTCACGACTGGAAATTTTGATTTTGGTGAACTTGTTTCAACCTTGAAAGGTGAAAACAAAGCTTCCGCTACCTTGATAGAATCGGAATCAAAATTATTGATATTATATCTCATATAGGTATATAGGTAGCTATTAATAACCATTGGAGGATCCGTCGTAAAACGAGTCGAATAAAGGAAGCGAGCACTTTCGATGTAAGCACATCATCATCAGGCCGTTGAGGGAGTACTGAAGTCAGTCACTCATTGGCCTTACTGGCTGAAGGGATTAGAAAGGAAGGAACAAAGTGGTGAAGCCCTATTCGCTGATTCTATCATTGGATGTCTCATAGTTATTTACAAACTAATGATACATCAGTGGTACGTTAACAATAATGAATTATTTCGTTCGTAGATGTACACAACTTTGAGTACAGGGATGGGTGCACAACACCCTGTCGGGACTGAAATGTGCAACTGTACCAAAAGCTGTACATTCTGCCACAGCAATGTCAGTTACTCGTATAGCAGTAATATCCCCATGAAACAGTAAATCTGGTCCGATACTTCCTCTTGAAGGAGCATTCAAATAATCCAATTTCATTTCCAACAAAACCTTTAACCATTTTTCTTTTTTCCTTTTTGCTTCCTCACTACCGAAGGTAGGAAAGCTTCGTATTCGTGAAAGAAGTGAAAAAAAAAATGTCCTCCAAAATCAAAATTTCCACTTGCTTTTTGCGTTTTAGAGCTTCCCGAACAATTTTGGTTCCGTGTCTGTCTGTCTGTCTATCTGTCGGTCTGTCGGTCTGTCTGTGGTCAATCCTTGTCCCGGGCAAAACTATACTAACCTGTGGTCCGATTTTGATGAAATATTCAGGGATTGTGCGGGTTAGGTCCTAGACGGTCCCCTATCAATTTCAGCACCTTCGGACCAATAGGAGCGAGTGCGCATGCGCAAACGTGAATTTCCTGGAACCTCGGTTTCTCGGTTTCTAATGAACCGATTTTGCTCAAATTTGGAGGTTAGTTAGGGACTAACTTCTAAGAGACACCCTATAAGTTTCAATCAAATTGGTCAAGCAATAGCCGCTGCGCATGCGCGAACTTTAAATTTATTGTTACAACAGAAACTCCGCAACTATTCAACCAATTTCGATGAAATTTTCAGGGATTGTGTGGGTTAGGTCCTACACGGTGGACCGCTAAATTAAATAATAAAATTCTACGTTTAATTTTAAACAAAACTCAAATTACGAGTATATAACAAATTAATACCCATAATCCTAATACGTACACCTATTATAGTTTTATTATTGAATAATAATAATCATTATCGTCATAACTTCGTAGTTTTATTTCATACCTACACTCTTTCGTTCTTTTATTTCAGTGGTTTATATACCACAACTATTTACAACACTATTATAAACATAAATACCTGCAACCCTATCCCGCATATTATCGCCAATATTTTGGTATTCAATATCTCTTTGAATCATAATTTTTTCGCCAACTGATTCTATACGTCCATGTTACAATGAGTGAGGAAGCTATACTGTCCACCCAACTTGGCAGACGTTTTTCATGAGTACCTACCTATTGTTTGGTAGGAAAGTGGTTTCTAATATTTTTCTAGACAAGAGTAGTATAATTAAAAATAAATTCACGGCTGAAAATAAATAAAACCTGTCTCTCAGATCAAGAATCTTTCAGAGTAAGATTTTTTTAATCAAAAAATTTAGTAAAATACAAAAAAATTTATTTAAGCGAGTTTTGAAGAATCAGCTCCAAATGTTTGGAAAATAGGTACATTTTTGAAAAATTGCATGTTTGCTAGTTAGAAACACTAACAGTTGCTTAGGTGATCACATCCTTGAATAACATTTTAATTAATAAAAAATATAAACAAAGAAAAAGTATCAGTTTACTGACGATCAACTAAAACGTATAGCAAAACGCTGCAAATTATTACACAATGGTTTATTATTTTTCTATATAGATCACTCGTCTACAAAATCACCAAACATCCAATATGAAGAAAAAAAAAAGAAAAAAAAATCAAATAAAAAAATCAAAATCACCAACCATCGATTGCATTTCGGTCAGCTCTAATTTGAACGGAAATTAGGCCTCTTTTGCGATTCACATTCGTGTTTTGATTTATATATAAATATTTCAATATAAACCCTTAAATTTTCGTAGGGAGCGAACGGTTTGTCCTACAGAGCTCCGCGTGGTCTCAAAAAATTCCAAAAATTCTATAGAATCCTTAATTGAAGGAAAAACAATACCTTTATATCTAAATTTTTTGAGTTAGGGCGTTTTCAAAAGTTCAAAATTGATTTTGGAACCCTTAGAAGTGACCAACATCAACCAAAAGCTTCGGGGCACAACTAGACCCCAAATGGAGCCTACATACCAAATGTCATCAAAATCGGTCAATGCTAAGTGGCAAAAGTGCCGCGTACGGCGTACGGACGGCCAAACTTTTATTCGATTTTTGGATTCTACGTACCTTGAAACGTAAACCATCAAATTTTGAGGGGGTATTAAAATTGTTTTTCTTGGTCGATTCCAAAGGTTCATTATTGAAAATAATAAACCAAAATTGAGTATTTGGCCGCTCGCATAAATCCTTTTTTCAAATTTTCTGGCTTATTGAAGTTACAATATGAGTAGGGATGGCAAAGTCTGGGTACGTCTAATCAAATCGAAGTTGAAGCTCTCCGTCGATTTTCATTTACTGGGACTAAGATGGTTGGGAAATCGCTCGGAGGGAGTGGTTATTTTTCAGTTCCTGCGGGAGTCCATGGATGCGGAGAAGCTCAGTTCACGAGAGATCGCAACTACACGGCTTGCCATCACCTGCTTCCCTCCCGCTCGGCCCTTTCATTTCTCATCCTCCCCCGATCGCTCCACCGTGACATTACAATAGTGAGAAAGACATCCCTTAATGCAAGAGGGTGGTGGTCGGAGGCAGGTCTCATCGATCTGAGCTCCGCGAGGGGAGATAGTTAGGGTAGTATGGTAGGCTACCAAGTATCACGTCGGAAGGGGCTTCCCAGACCTACCTCTCCCAGAGATACGTAAACGTATGGACTCATCTCTCCTACAGACTGAAATTGGTCGTTGATTGATCCCAAAAGTTCCAGTTGGTCAGAATTGGATAATCGAATAAACACTACCAAACTGTCATATTTGGGAAGCGGAATTACCGAACAGGCCCATAATACCTAAATAATCTGAGGTATTATGAGTCAAATAATAAGAGTTTTGGCATCGCATCGTTATAATAAACACAACTACGCAACCAATTTTAGGTATTACTATTAGTCAAATAATAAGATTTTTGACATTGCTTCGTTATAATAGACACAGCTATGCAATTTCCCTTACGAACATACGTTTATCTACATTTTTTTAAAGGAAAAATGGAATATAAGAACTTGACTATTTCCTTACTGTCTCAATTTGTAATTAGTTACAACGTTAGGTCACTATCAATATACCAATAAATTATCAACATTTTTCAAATAAATAATCCATTATTAAAAGTACAGGTTCGTGTAATAGATATGAGGGAAATCTCATTGATTCCATATGAAATAAGGTTATCAAGAAAAAGGACATGGTGTCCAATTCGGTGAGAGAAGTTGAGTTAAAAAAGATACATATTATTTAGTAATACATGCATTCCAGAGACGTCTCATCGAGTAAAACGTACATTTTTATTTACGGTCGCCGTTCGTTCCTCGTTCCGGGTCAGTATTTCAGGAAATCGAAGGTGCAAAAACTTGAAAAGTTGTACCTAAATATGAAATTTTGAAGGATTTTAGAAATTCATTAGTGCGCGGCCCTAGGGAATTGAAAAACTGAAATATTGCCGCTGGAATCATCAAAATCGAACAATAATTGCCAGAGAAAAATGGGAAAAACCGTAAATTCAGTCATGTTTATCCCATCAAATGTTGCTAAACTTGAAATTTTCAAGGATTTTAGAAATTCATTGGTGCATGGGCCTTGAGAATTGAAAACTGAAAGATTGCCACTGGAATCATCCAAATCGAACAATAATTGCCAAATAAATATGGGGAACAAACATGGAAAAAACCGTTTATTCAATAGTTTTTCCCGTTTTGGTTTATTATTTTCAATAATGAACCTTTGGAATCGACCAAGAAAATTTTTTTTTCAACGCCCCCTCAAAATTTGTTGGTTTACGTTTCAAGGTTCGTAGAATTCAAAAATCGAATAAAACGCTGCAAATCATTGCCCAAAGGTTTGTTATTTTCTGTATAGATCACCCTTCTGTATAGATCACTGGTTCTCCATCAATAGCACCTACCAAAATCTGTATTCTCATTTGACCCTCCCTCTCAAATTTCAGCTTCCAATAGGATTGAAAATGGCTCCGGAGCTCCCTCAGCTGATCCAGGCGTCTCCAGCATTCGAGAAGATCTTCTTCACTCTTCAGATCACTGATCATTGAACAAATTATCGAATTCCCCATGTACATGTCGTGACTTATTAATGACATAAATCCCCTCTACTTTTCGCTCCCGAAGAAAATACAACAATCTCAATGATGGGTTTTTCGCAAAAAGTAATAAGTTTTCCTCTTCTACAAGAATTTTAACCGCATTGACTTGCTGCTCCACTCTGAATGTTGGCCACCTCTCAGCTATCTTTGCTCTTCTCTCACAGCTTTTATCACCGCTCTTATCTCAGCTCCACTCTGTAAGCACCCTGAGAAAGCATTCTCTTACGTGGATTTGCATTTGCAAGAGTATATACGTAGGAATGTAATACTTGTGTGAACACCGCTGCCCGAAGAGCCGTTCTCATTGTGTTGAGCCAAAACTGACTAGGAAAAACTTGGAACCGGCTGATATACGATGTTCATACACTTATGAAGATTGTTTTCCTTCTTTGAATTTCTTACAAACTTTATGATTACGGAGATATCATAAGGGAAGAACCTAATCCATTGACAACGTCCTGTTCGAAACTCCCGGGCTTGATGGAAGATTGTACCCCTATCATGAGGTGACTAATGCATTTTAGCCACCTTTCCCACAAATTTCCTGCCATGATTTGAAGGAATTGTTGGCAGTATGTAGCGGTGGGACGCTTTGGGTTCAGGAATTTGAATTCTTACATGTTGATTTTAAACTTTAAGGAAACGTGGAAGAAATCGAAAAAAGTTGCTACAATGTAGTTCTTCAGGAACCAATACTTGAAAGTGGGTATATAATTCAGTGAATGGAAACTATGCAGTTTGAAGACTTGAAAGAAGTGGATGAGGTACAATTTTATGAATCATCAGATGCATAAAGGATAATAACACTTCAATCTTCTCATACACTCCAAATTTGAGCGAAATTAGACAACTAGTCACAAAATTACCCATGCTAAGAGACTTCATATGATCAAATGTCAATCCAATTCAAAGAGACCTTCAGCCACTCAACTCTTCAACCCCTGAAAATGTCATTGGAATCGGATTAAAGCTGTAAAAGTTATGTTTGTTACAAGGATTCCACGTTCAGACGTGCGCGAAGGCGTCCGATGAGCGTCAAAAGTAAATTGATAGTGAATCATCCGAAGTCCCAACCTTGAAAATTGTTAAACCATGAAAGTCCCTGAATTTCAAGCCCCAAGTGTATACGTATATGGGTTTATTACGTATGCGAGACTTGACATATTGCTAAAAACTTTTATGATCGTTCAAGTTCTATCTCAAAATGCCGATTGTAAAATCAATATTTTTTAGATCTCAGCCCCTTCGCAAAAAAATCCTCAAGTGAGAAGTAGGTTGGTTCTTGTAGAAGTATTGTTTGAAGAGTAACTTTCACTAATAAGTAGCTTGATACCTTTCATTTCTTGATAATCGATATCATGATTTCTTAGATTTACGCCATGTTGTTTAAAATCTATATCATAAAATGATATTGGATAACATTGTTATCCTTTACACCACAACTCGGATAAAGTTATTACTTTGGTAGTGAATACGAAATGAACTGTTTCTTGCTTTTTGGTTTATTATTTTCAATAATGAACCTTTGGAATCGACCAAGAAACAATTTTTTTTAACACCCCCTCAAAATTTGATGGTTTACGTTTCAAGGTACGTAGAATCCAAAAATCGAATAAAAATTTGGCCGTCCGTCCGCCGTCCGCCGTACCGCCGTACGCGGCACTTTTGCCACTTAGCATTGACCGATTTTGATGAAATTTGGTATGTAGGCTCCATTTGGGGTCTAGTTGTGCCCCGAAGCTTTTGGTTGATGTAGGTCACTCCTAAGGGTTCCAAAATCAATTTTGAAATTTTGAAAACGCCCTAACTCAAAAAATTTCGATATAAAGGTATTGTTTTTCCTTCAAATTAAGATTTTATAGAGTTTTTAGAATTTTTTGAGACCACGCGGAGCTCTGTAGGACAAACCGTTCGCTCCCTACGAAAATTTAAGGGTTTATATTGAAATATATATATATATAAATCAAAACACGAGTGTGAATCGCAAAAGAGGCCTAATCTCCGTTCAAATTAGAGCTGACCGAAATGCGATCAATGGTTGATGATTTTGATTTTTTTTTTGATTTTTTTTTGATTTTTTTTTTTTTTTTTTTTGATTTTTTTTCATATTGGATGGTTGGTGATTTTGTAGACGAGTGATCTATATAAAAATAATAAACCGTTGTGTAATAATTTGCAGCGTTTTTTTTTTCTCCTCCCAGTATAGTATATTTTAAGTCTTACTTAAGCTACACAAAGAGTGTATTCGGTGAGAATCTTCGAACCACTCGCTTTTATTCCAAATTTCTCTCTATATTTTTCATAGCAACAAATAATTAGTATCATGGGCCAACAGATGTTATGAAGTAACCTCTTAACCAGCAGGGGAATCCTCTGTAAGATTATTTGTATATGTATAGAAAGGAAGTTCAAAAAAACGTTATGAGTAGATAATTCCATTATAGCTTTTGCTATTGCCACGTTTTAGTTGCGAACACTACATCTGTCTTTCATTCTGTTACACCTGGAGGTTGTATGCCGTCTCCCAGAACCTTCGATTCCTAGACACTTTGACTTCACCTCCCCAAACCGCGTAACGACTTCCTGGGACCGGAAACCTCATCATCCTTTCGACGACAAATCAACCTTAGAGAGCTAAACTACTAAATTAAACTAAACTAATTGAACAGTTTTCAATATGGACCACTATAGACCCTTACTGGTAGGAACCTTTCCTCTCACTAGCAGAACCTCTAGTAGCAATGTAATGGATTAATGGTACACAATGGGATAACACGCAATTACCTTGTTTGATAATTTACTGGAATACATTTTAAAATTTCCGTTCAAGAATTGTATTATTTGCATAGCATCTCACACCGTATTATCCTCCACGACAGGTGGACGAAACTAATCACGAAGGCACATTGAAGTAGAGTATTTGAGCTGCGTAAAATGGAAAAAGAACGGATAACAAAATGAAAAAAAAGACAACAAATAAAAAACATTTAAATAGCAATTTTGAACTCAAAACATCTTGGGAAAATAATTTGAAATTAAGTAAATATCGTACAGAACTGTAGTTAGGTGGCCAGAAAATTGAAATTTCCGTAACTCCAAGGACTCAACAAATACACATTTTCATAATCAATTTATCATGTTTTGGTAGTACCTAAGTTAACTGTAGGTAGAGTACCTTGCCGGTGGCTCAACTGAATTTTCATACTGAATTAATGATCCAAATTGAAACGTACCATTTGTTCCTGAAATCTTTTCTTCGGTGCCACAAGCGCTTGAAAGTCACAAAACTTGACTTACCAAAAATAATAAAATTCTTTTCAACCGAACTCAAACACCCTAAACTACCTATTCTTCGATCACAGACTGAGTTTTCACACTTTACACTGATCATAAGCCACTGACAAATTCAATCGTTCAAAAACCAGACAAAACAACGTCAAAAGAAATCGGACACCTTGACTTCATCGGCCAATTCACAAGTGAGATTCAAAACATTTCTGGAAGAGAAAATTTTGCAGCACATTGTTTGTCACGAATTGAAGCTTTTGTCTCATTTCCAATCAATTATGTAGAGTTAGCAAATAAGATCTTCCAACTGATTCCTCCTTAATGTGGAAACAAATTAAGTTTGCTGACACAGATGGTTCCGTGTATTGCGACGTTTGGACAGGTTTTGAGCAATCCTATGTTCTTTCCAGTTTCAGACATCAAGTTTTGGTTTATTGGAATCGACCAACAACAAAAATTTAACCGCCTTCTAAATTTGTAAGCGTTGATCCAACAATCTAATAAAAAATTTTCCGTCCGTCAGCCGTACGCGACACTTTCCTTAGTTCCCATGGACAAATTTGGATGAAATTTGGTGTATGGGCTCCATTTGGGGTCTAGTTGTGTCCCGAAGATTTTGGTTGATGTCAGTCACTTCTAAGGGTTGAAAAATTAGGGCTGACATTTTTAAAACACCCTGGCTCAAAAACATTCGATATAAAGGTATTGTTCTTTGTTCAATTTATAGTAGTATTGAATTTTTAGAATCGAATGAGACCACCCAGAGCTCTGTAGGACCAACCTTTTGCTCACTATGAAAATTTAAGGGTTCGTCTAACGATAAATCAGAAACACGAGTGTGAATCGCAAAAGAAGCTGACCGTTCAAATTTTAGCTGACCGAAATGCGATCGCTATTCGCTTCTTGTACTCAGTTTTGCGTCCTTAGCAACCATTAATGAACTTTCCTAATGAAGGCACCCACAACTCCCTATTTCTTCAAATTGAGTGTGAAGCGTTTATTTCGTCAAAATAAACTTGATTGTGAAGCAAAAATATGGCTGGTAGGTAGTGGAAATGGCGAGTGATCTACACAGAAAAATAATGAAGCAGAATCTTTGTGGGTCAAAAATAGTGAAATTCCTCATTCATAAGTGATGCTTAGGTAATAACATTCACCGTTCGGAAACTCAATGGCTTGGCAGAAGTTATTATTTATTCAAAATATCAAACCCTTTTGTATTATTTATACAGTGTGTCCCACGAGTCCCCCCCCCTCCCAACATCGTCAAAATGTTAGTATTTTTATTTTGATTCTTCATGTTTTTTTTCAAGGATCTCAAATTAATACACAACGTGCGCGAAGTAAACCAACTTCGTTTTGGTTTATTATTTTCAATAATGAACCTTTGGAATCGACCAAGAAAAAAAAAAGTTTAACACCCCCTCAAAATTTGATGGTTTACGTTTCAAGGTACGTAGAATCCAAAAATCGAATAAAAATTTGGCCGTCCGTCCGCCGTCCGCCGTACGCGGCACTTTTATCACTTAGCATTGATCGATTTTGATGAAATTTGGTATGTTGGCTCCATTTGGGGTCTAGTTGTGCCCCGAAGATTTTGGTTGATGTAGGTCACTTCTAAGGGTTCAAATTTGAATTTTTAAATTTTGAAAACGCCCTAACTCGAAAAATTTCGATATAAAGGTATTGTTTTTCCTTCAATTTAAAATTCTATAGAATTTTTAGAATTTTTTGAGACCACGCGGAGCTCTGTAGGACGAACCGTTCGCTCGCTACGAGAATTTAAAGTTTGGACGTACGAGAAATCAGAAACACGAGTGTGAATCGCAAAAGAGGCCTAATCTCCGTTCAAATTAAAGCTGACCGAAATACGATCGATGTTTTTCTTTATGTTGGATGGTTGGTAGCTTTGCAGACGAGTGATCTATAGAAAAATAATAAACCATTGTGTAATAATTTGCAGCGTTTTTGGTTTATTATTTTCAATAATGAACCTTTGGAATCGACCAAGAAAAAAAAATTTTAACACCCCCTCAAAATTTGATGGTTTACGTTTCAAGGTACGTAGAATCCAAAAATCGAATAAAAATTTGGCCGTCCGTCCGCCGTACGCCGTACGCCGTACGCCGTACGCGGCACTTTTGCCACTTAGCATTGACCGATTTTGATGAAATTTGGTATGTAGGCTCCATTTGGGGTCTAGTTGTGCCCCGAAGCTTTTGGTTGATGTAGGTCACTCCTAAGGGTTCCAAAATCAATTTTAAAATTTTGAAAACGCCCTAACTCAAAAAATTTTGATATAAAGGTATTGTTTTTCCTTCAAATTAAGATTCTATAGAATTTTTAGAATTTTTTGAGACCACGCGGAGCTCTGTAGGACAAACCGTTCACTCCCTACGAAAATTTAAGGGTTTATATTGAAATATATATATATATATATATATATATATATATATATATATATATATATATATATATATATATATAAATCAAAACACGAGTGTGAATCGCAAAAGAGGCCTAATCTCCGTTCAAATTAGAGCTGACCGAAATGCAATCGATGGTTGGTGATTTTGATTTTTTTTTTTTGATTTTTTCGATTTTTTTGGATTTTTTTATTTTTTGAGTTTATTTTAATTTTTTTATTTTTCTCTTCATATTGGATGGTTGGTGATTTTGTAGACGAGTGATCTATATAAAAATAATAAACCGTTGTGTAATAATTTGCAGCGTTTTCAAATGAGAACCCTCATTTGAATTGGAGAACCCTCATTGATTTGGATTTTACGCAAAAATTTCATGACTTTTCGACTCTTCATTCGTTTTTTTTTCATTTTTTATCGCGCGCAACCCGTTCCGCGGGCTCGCAAAGTTGCCTAACTACCAAAATTGGGCAAAATATGGATTGCAGTAAATCCTAAGTGTGGTACATCAATTTTCATTATTTATTTGACCAATTTTTAGCAGAATATTGACCAGAATTTGGTTTTCATGTCATTTTTTGTTCATTCAAGCGCCTATTTTCAGATGCTTACTGAGATCAATTCTCGAGGTTTGGTTGAAAAATGTAAGAATAGGAGATTAAAATCGTCTTTTGTGAACAAGTGAAAAATCGAGAGTTGAAAAAGGCATAAAATATGATTTTTTGAAATTTGATTTCATAATATATTTCTAATGAGCTAGAATTTCCACACTTTTCCACTTACCCGATGAGTTTCAGCTGACTGGTGGAGGCATAGTTGGATCGTAGCCCGCTCCGACTATGAAAGGGAAGTATCTGGAAGAAACAAAACTGACATTAGGGGCATCGAATTGAAAAGTAGTTGGTATTGAAGGTTGGGCGGAGTAATTACTTCGGGGATCGATATGAGGAGATATCTGCTGTCTATCAAGCGGGCAATATTGTGCACCTAAAATGTCAAACAGACCAACACGGTATCGCGGTTGACCAGTAGAGGAGTTCTCCAATGAATACCAGAAGAGTACAGGTGAATTAATTGCAGGAGAACAAGCTGGATCTTCATGTCACACAATTTATTCTCAGAACTGCGCCTTTTTAGCCTTCATCAGCGCTACACTTTTAATTTGCACAAATATATTTTCAAGAACAAAAGTAAATTTGGGGACAGAATCAGATACATAAGATCTAAACCACGTAGAATGGAGTTACCTAAAATAAGAAATATGTTCAGTGAACGGAGCCCAAAATACCGAATGATAATTGTATACAACTATTTATTCGAAATTAGGTACCCTTTGTTCTCCAATGTTGATTTCCACCCCAGGAATAAATTGATATCTTGAAAAAGTTGGCAGGAGCAAGGCAAGAATGTAATTTATATCAGTGATATAAGATATCCTACATTTGCACTAAAACTAACTGAGTACCTAGCTACTTAATTAAAATAATGTCTTCCAAGGATTAAGTATTACTGCACTATACGTATTGTTAAGTGATATATTACTTATATATAAGTATAATGATAAATACTTTTGTAAACTAGGTACTAAATTTATGTGATAACAACTATGTACTGAAAAAATCCAAACCTCAACCCATCTCATTTCAATGAATAAAATATGCTATATTAAAATATTATGTAATCTATCGTATGTGTGAAAGGGTGAGAGAACGGAGACTCATAGGCCAGCACAATCAATGCCTGCATTGTCATTGAAATATACATAAAAACGTCTGCCAAGTTGGGTGGGCAGTATAGCTTCCTCACTCATTGTAACAAGGACGTATAGAATCAGTTGGCGAAAAAATTATGATTCAAAGAGTTATTGAATACCAAAATATTGGCGATAATATGCGGGATAGGGTTGCAGGTATTAATGTTTATAATAGTGTTGTAAATAGTTGTGGTAACCCACACAATCCCTGAAAATTTCATCGAAATTGGTTGAATAGTTGCGGAGTTTTGGTTGTAACAATAAATTTAAAGTTCGCGCATGCGCAGCGGCTATTGCTTGACCAATTTGATTGAAACTTATAGGGTGTCTCTTAGAAGTTAGTCCCTAACTAACCTCCAAATTTGAGCAAAATCGGTTCATTAAAAACCGAGAAACCGAGGTTCCAGGAAATTCACGTTTGCGCATGCGCACTCGCTCCTATTGGTCCGAAGGTGCTGAAATTGATAGGGGACCGTCTAGGACCTAACCCGCACAATCCCTGAAAATTTCATCAAAATCGGACCACAGGTTAGTATAGTTTTGCCCGGGACAAGGATTGACCACAGACAGACCGACAGACCGACAGACAGACAGACACGGAACCAAAATTGTTCGGGAAGCTCTAAAACGCAAAAAGCAAGTGGAAATTTTGATTTTGGAGGACATTTTTTTTTTTTTTTTTTCACTTCTTTCACGAATACAAAGCTTCCCTACCTTCGGCAGTGAGGAAGCAAAACCTACACCATAAGTTACAACTTACGTAATGAATAGTTATTTATATACGTACCTGTATTACAAGATACACTATGTTACCATTTATATAATGAAGAAAAAAAGTATGATTAGGTACCAAAATTAAATTTGGAATGTTAGGAAGTTTGCGCAAGCGCGGAGGCTGGTATCAGACCGAAGGCAACGAAATCACTAAGGGACTTTTTTTTCCCAACCCAAACTATGCCAAGTGGGTGTGGCACATAGCTTCCTTGTACCCATAACACGATTATAATTATGATCCGATGTATAGTAGATAATCAAAACGTCAATCTCCAAGTACCTACCTCTACTCTAAAAACTTGATGATCAGAGGACAATGCTAGTTATAGAGAACCATCCATAGTCTCAGTCATACAATCCCTGAGAATTCCATTGATATCGAATGAAAACTTTGGAATTTATAATTATCGAAGGTTTCAAACTAGGCGCATGCGCAGATGCCTCCAATGTTCCTATCACAATGAGTTTTATTGAGAACCATCTACACTTCAACTCGCAAAATCCCTGCAGATTGCACCAAATTCTGACAGAAAATGTAGAAGTTATGGTTGTTGCAAGAGTTTTATATTTGCGCTTTATAGTATAATAATAATATTAAATACATTAATATTAATAATATAATAATTTAGTATAAGTTTATAGGTGACCATCCACACTCTAATCGCCACAATACCTGAAAATGTCGTCAAATTTCAATGGAAAATGAAGAAGTTATAGCTGTTACTAGAGTAATGCGTATCCGCAGAAATTGCTATCAATCCGGGATCGATAAATTTTATAAGGGACCATAATACTCCTCAACCTTCACAATTCCTGAACATTCCATCAAAATCGGGCAATATATTCGAATAGTTTTGCCCTTTACGAAGTTCTACGTAACCACAGACAGACACAAAACCAAAATGTTCAGGAATATCACTGAATTTCATCGAAATTTGGGAGTATTGCCTCGTTATCACGATTTACGTATGAATTTATTGTTGGGTCATCAGAAAAGTATTTTCTGTTTAGAAATTTAATCTCGATTGATGTTGAAAATATGGAAACGCACATTACTACACAATGGGTCGTTAACTAATAATTTATACCAACTTGATAATATACTATACTACGCAGGAAACCAACAATGAGATTGATTTACAAATAAAAAGGTAGGTAAGTAACGACGACAACGGCGGCCAATGACGTCACATTATTAATTAATACCACGATACGAAGAATGTTTAAATCAAAATGTTGAAAAATAGAAAAATAATTGCTAAATCCGAATAAAATATCGTTTTTTCAAAAAAATTCAGTTTTTAATTTTTAATTGCCCAGGGAACCTTTTTTATTGCAAGCCCCTCGTACATCCCATTTATAAGCATACTAGGTATCTTAACACTGAAACTGTATACAGGGTGTCCCATGTTAAGGACCGAAAAACTTCGGGAGTCGATTCTACTACTAATTTTAGTAAGAAAGTGTCTCTTACCAATTTTTCGTTAGACGCTTAATTTCCGAGTTATTTCAATTTTAAGATTGTTTTCGTGTTTTATACCTTAAGCCATAAAAATGACCATAACTCGCTTAATTTACGAGCAAATCAAAATCTAATTACACCGTTGGATAGGGCGTTGAATTTACCATCTTTCTAGTGGTTATACAAAAAATTTTGTGCGGTCATGATGGGTGAAAAATCAACTTGTAAAGTCATTTTTGTAAAATTGTCAAAATGTCCTACTTTTTCTTTTGATTGTTAAGGTTTTACTTCAACATGATTTTTCACGTACCTCTACGTCAAAAACTGTGCAAAGACCTCAGCTTTCCAATGGTATAATTTGTTTTAATTTTACTCGGCTGAATAGGGGTGAAAAATACGTTTGAATGCTAAAAAACGTGGTTGCGCGCATGGAAATCAAGGTTTCTGGTTCGTTGGGCCTCGGGGAGGTTCGACGAATTAGGGGTGGAATTCCACGTCATTTTCAACGCTATTAGACTGATTCCATCACCGTTGGTATGTGAAAGCTCAGTATTGAGTTTTGGTAGGTCCGAATCTTTTCTTTTAATTTACTTGGTATTTATGCACGAATTGAATGTTCAATTCTCGCAACTTTCTCGATTGTATGGAAAAAGAGATATCTCATAAAGAATAGCGTGTAGATGTGGAATAAAAAATAAAAATAAATAATGATATTTTAGAGATAGTAAAAATGATATTTATGAACAAAAATAATTTTTATGTTCATCGAAGTACGATATTGACTAAACATAAATGAGATAATAAATTATCCTCGACTCCGTCTTTGACTTCGTTTGTCATTCGTCCGGATACCTGTAAACACAAAGGAAAGTTTTTAACAGCCAAGTACGAAATAATTGAGGAATGTCAAAATTTGAAGCAGTGGTCATCATATTACCGATTCAGAGTAAGTGCTCAATGTGACCTCCTCCTACTTCAGTACATAATGTGCATCGTCTCCTGACAGCTCATTCCTCAATTATTTTCTACTTGGCTGTAAAAAACTTTCCTTTGTGTTTTTTAATTTTAATTAATCTTTTGCAATTTTACAAAAATGACTTTACGAGTTGATTTTTCACCTCTCACGACCTTACAACAATTTTTGTATAACCACTAGAAAGATGGTAAATTTAAAGCCCTATCCAACGGTGCGATTAGATCTTGAATTGCTCGTAAATTAAGCGAGTTATGGTCATTTTTATGGCTTAAGGTATAAAACACGAAAAAAATCTTAAAATTAGAATAGGTAACTCGGAAATTAAGCGTCTAACGAAAAATTGGTAAGAGACACTTTCTTACTAAAATTAGTAGAAGAATCGACTCCCGAAGTTTTTCGGTCCTTAACATGGGACACCCTGTACATGATCTGTACATGATCTGAGCGGCAACCACAATCTGCGTTGTGGAATCCAAACGAGAGCGTCCGGTTAACTCTCGTTTCGATCAATTCAATTGAAATTAGTGCGTTATTGGTCAATAAAGTTAGATAGGTATCCTGAGTTCCCAAGAAAACTTGAAAGAAGCTGTGAGAAAATATTTGAACGAATGAATGACTTTGCATTTGTGTTTCTACCAAAGGATACACCATCATTTTGTGAAACACGGACTTGGAAAACCTTCCAGTTGCCTTTCGCGGTATAAAACTGATTCCCATATAAAGGCACGAAACTATAAAAGAAATTGAGTTTAACGCTGTAATAAAAGTTACTGCAAACGTTGATGTAGATCTTGAATACTGAATGAGTTAGGTAGGTACCTTAGGTTTACGTGAGAAATGTTCAGTTCTCTCTTCATCTAGGTGAGCACACGAATTCAAATTTCCATGATAAGGCTCCGTATTATGAAATATATGTTACATGTTAAGAATGTTATCATAGGTAGTGAATAATTAGGTGTGGATCTAACGTAGGTTAACGTCAGAGCTCATCGAAAGTCCTTTCTTCAACACGGTAAGCATTCGAATTCGTTCACTTTTTGTTTCCCCGCGTAGTTTCCCCACCTACCGTTTCAACAATAAGCTAAATAATGGAACAAAACTGAAGAATAAAACACAGAAAACCCGATAAACGGTACCGGAAACGGAAGGCTGTACAGCGGGCTGCGGTCAGAACAAGCGACTTGAGTAGCTGAACGGGTACTTTTCCGTTATATCCCCCCCAGTCTATCTTCAACAGGCCCGCCCGGTGTTTCTAGGCATTCCGTCTTACTTACAATACATATTTACGTCGAATTCGTCACAATTTCAAGCTGTGGGAAGAAATTATAATATTTTAAAAAATAAGGAAAAAAAGAATTACCGAGTCTTTAGAAGTTGCCAATGTCGGTGAGGATTTGTTGAAACAAATTGACGTGGTTGTGGTTTGATTGCCTCCACACAAATTCGCACAAATAGGTATCGAGTAATGAATTAGCTGTTTGGCATTGTCTTTGTCCTTTGTGAAGAGATGTTTGTAAACCAACCGATTCATCGGGAAGGTATTGGACCCAAGCAACCGCGAAGCGCCCGTGGTCAATGACTTTACCCACTTGTTTTTCCAAGAATACACCGATGTCTCTTTACTCCCTCAAACTGAGCGTACATCTAGTTATTAAAATGTGAAAAGGAATCATTAACGTTGTCTAGAAACATCGGGCGGGCGTGAAAAAGTCGCGAAACAGACTGGGGGGGGGGGGGTATAACGGAAAAGTGCCGCTGAACGAACCTCCCAGCTGTTTCTTTCGCATCTCTCCCGTGTGTATTGCTTCTTCTGCGTGTTTCTCTCATGTTAGACTAGGAGCTGACGGTGTTCTAAGCAGAGAAGAACGTAAATTTGAAATGTCAAAGGATTTTAGAAATTCATTAGTGCACGGCCTTAGGGAATTGAAAAACCGAAATATTGCCGCTGGAATCATCAAAATCGAACAATAATTGCCAGAGAGTTCTTTCTGAGACCTCCTTAACAAACATCGATAATCGATTACCATCCCTAGGCGCTTCACGCTTGTCTCCACGGAATAAGTATTTTATGATAATTATATTATTATGAAATATTGATTATATTATTAATTATGTTATTGTGAAAAAACGTAATTCATGTCAGTCGAGCTCCTGGAGTAAGTGGTTCGCCAAAAAGAAAGTGAAAGGCCACCGCCATTTTACCCTCCAGTCTGGCACCGTCAGCTACCGAGCATGTCTTTATTAAGCTTTACGCTACTGTATGATTTATACAGAACCCTACGATCACCAGTCGGTCACCTGTGCGTTGTACATGACCACGGATGCTTATTAATCTACCTACGAAAATAAGTCATTGTTCAACAGAAGAGAACTTTTTTATCATTCCAAACTCCAAACACCCGATTCAAACACTCAATCGGAAGAAATAAAAGGAATAGGTAAGTTACCGACTTAGTTGCGAGGCTAATACGACGTCATTAATTTCACATTCAATGATCTACTCGGATAGATGGAATCTAAACCATCTTTTGCTTATTTAGTCCATCAACTAATAGGCCTATTTTTGGACCGGAATTCCCCAAATTGGGGCCATTTACGCCGATGGAAATATAGTGTAATTAATTCATTAGTTTTGCAAGTGAATTGATAGCCAGCCATAAACTAAGTGATTCAAAATAAAATACGGGATTTTGAAGCAGCAGAGGTTCGTTTCCTCACTCGTCGTGGAGGACATTTCGATACCTTAAAGCACAAAGGCGTCCAAAAACGGAGTTTCCAGAAAAACGCAAAAGAAGTTTTCACCAGAGCACAATTCCTAAAATAATGGCTTACCACATTAGACTATTTAATTATTCAACAAATTTTCAAGCTATAATCATCAAGAAGGCCAATAATAGTTTTGTTGAACTTGAGTTATACTTAAATTTTAAAAATAGAAAATTTGGAAGATGGATGGACATAGCGCCTTCGTGCTTTAAGGTATCGATTTGATTAAGAATGAGTTACTGTTTCCGGCATCGTCTCCTTCTAGTAGAAAAGAAACACACGGAAGAGACACAAAATAACACCCGGAATTCGACAAATTTGAACCATAACCGCTGTTGGAAATATAATTTTAAAAAATAATTTAAACTTTCAAGTGGATAGATCACTATTTCTAAAATAAAGGATTTTGGATCAATCCGAAGGCCATGATTTAATAGAGGACTATCTTTATTCCAACCTACATAATCCCAGAAAATGTAATAAAATTTGGTTGAAAAATTTAGAAGTTATGGTTATTATTAGGTTCTGCTCCGGAATTTACCAAGGTAGCGGAAGCATTGTTTTACTTTTCAAGGTAGGAAAAAAGATTTTTATCCCAAATCAAAATTTTTACACGCGTTTTACGTTTCAGGCCTTCTTGAACAATTTTGGTTCCGAGTCTGTCTATCTGTCATGAAATCCTTGTAACGGGCGAAACTATACGCAGTTATTGTCCGATTTAGACGAAATTTCCAGGAATTGTGCGGGTTGCGTTGTAGATAATCCCCCGCGAAAATCATCGCCCCGGAACTGATAGTAGCCACTGCGCATGCGCAAATGTGAATATCCCCCCGCAGCTCCTACATCTTTCAACTGATTCCGAAGAAATAATCAGGAATCCCGCTTGTTGGGATGTAGATGGTCCCCTATTAGTGTAGTGCAACGTACTTAGAGATTGATGTTTTGAGATTAGCTACTATGCATCGGATCATCTATACAATCGGGTTATGGGTACGAGGAAGCTATGTGCCTTACCCATTTGGTAGACTTTATTGACGTTGAATTTCTGAATTTAGATTTTGAAGAAATTAGAAACGGAAAAACGTTCATGCTGTATAAACATCCAAAAACGAAAGTGATCACGAAAGAGAAAGATACCGTCCTTTTTATTTTTTGGTGATTTGATATCGTTGATTTGATATGAAAACATGCATTGTTCTAATGAAACATTGATGGACGGACGTAGACACGCTGAGGCAAGATCAATCAGTGTCTGAACACAATGCACCGATCCCGATCCACAACAGGGAATTATGAATGAAACATGACTCCCACGGAGCGACGTTCGAATTTTAAATGAAATCCTTTCAACCGAAAATCCTCTCATAGAACGGACTTTAGCTATTTGATACCATTATAATCCGTATTCATGTCAGGGTCATTTTTCTTGTTGATTTTCAAAATTCGATTACCGAATAGAAAAAAATCCTTTTTTTGTTTTTTTGTTTTTACGATGGATTGTTTCTCAAGTGACTACCTACATTTTGGAAAATACCACGATTAAGATGTAAACATATTGTTTATTGATGAAGCACATTAGGAGACGTCCGTTTAAATGAAAAATAAAATCTTACTTACAACCACTCCAGCGCATTACGAGTAGGAAGTCCTACAGCTAACTGTTATGATGCTAAGCATGGTTCTTGGGAATAATATCGTTGATATCGTAACAGCATTTACGGTAGTCCCGAAACTGAACGGCTCGCCAATGTATACGACCACCGTTACTCAATGGTGCCATAATGTACGTAATAACAAAGGAAATAATGGGCTCGGTGGGTAGATTTTTTAAAAATTGCAACAGGTCAAATTTCAAAAAAATAGAGCCCAAATACATATTTTTTGAGGTTTTTATTTTAACGAAAACTACCATATTAAACATATTTTTATAATTGAGTTGCAACTGTTCAGAATCAGTGGAAATTCTCAAATGATTAAGAATTAATTAATTATCATAATTAAGCGAACGGTTGGTCTCACAGACCCTGGTGGTGTCAAAAAAATTCTTCAAAATCTTTGCCATACCTGTAATTCGAAAGTTTGTAGTACCATCTGAACTCAAGAGGTACATTTGAATTCAGGACGAAAACCTCAAACTTTCGTCATTGATTGGCTCAAAGATTTTGTCATAGATATGGTTTCTATTCTTCTTCTTCCAAGAGGAGACGACTACGTGGCACCACAGTGACATACTAGAAATACCTTCATGAAAATCTGTAAGTTTGTTGATCATATTCATCGATTTACGAGGTTTATGATCTCTTGGAAGAAGCTTTTGAAGTAGTTATGACAATTTTGATTTATTATTTTCAATACCGTAAAACCGTCAAACTTTACCCCACCAGGGGTAACTTTACCCCAAAAAGTGAGAATCTTCAATTGTGACGTAAGCGTGGTAGAACTTAGATAAAAGTTAGCTATTGTGTTTTCGTTATTCTCCACATCCCAGAGAATCGATGCGGCTTGCGATGGCGCCTTTATCCATGTTATCAGCTGTTATCAGTCATAGTTTCCTGTTCAGCTGTTTTTGTCCTGTTTCTCGTGCTCCAAAATTTCTTCCATATCAGGTGTTTGGAGTGGATTTACCAGGCAAGCCCTCATCATATCACTTTCAATATCTTATTTTGAACAAAATACACTAATCTTATTCTCAAAAAAGTGTTTTCTTAGTTATGCTTTTGTTTAACAAAAATTTGATGGTAACTTTACTCCAAAAACCTGGTATCTTTACTCCACTATAAAGGTTGGGGTAAGGGTAGCCTCACTCATATTTTTCTTATTTAATCTCGAAAAATATTTGAGTTTTATAATTTTCGCAGTGTTGAATGTAAGGTTTCTAGTGTATCTCATGTCAGAAGTTAGAGATGGGGAGAAGAAATGAGAAAAACCTTGGTACGCGCCCCTACCGAAACTTTACAACAATGATATAAACATAAACGTGCTTTGGTCTCATAAGTTGTGATTTACAATATTATTTACTCGTGGGTTGACTTTGAAATTTACCATTGCAATTCATTTGAAAGTTATCGAATGTGAAACAGACTTTTTCTGTGGTTTTGTTAAGTCATTCGTTTATCGTTTATTGTCCTTCAATATTTCTTTACTTGTAGAAAGTTTTGCTCGATTACCTACATAAGTCTGTCTATACTGGAAGACTGAAATTGTGATCTCTTAACCAGAAATATTGCATTTCAAGCAAATTCGTTGAAATAAATTATGAATAAATGATCATTGGAATTTATATTTTTCTTAGGTATAACTTGTATTTTTCAAGCTAAAAATTTCAATTTTTTAGAATATATTTTATAATAATATTATAAATACTTGACATTATCAAGTATTTCTGGGGTAATGAATTCAATCCCGACTAGTATCATTGCACCACTGCCCGTTTCTGTAGCGACAACCGTGAGTTTTTCAGAGTGGAGTAAAGATAGACGCACTCGTAGGTAACCTTACTCCAACATTTAAACAATAAAATAGGGGGGTTACAATTATCTGATCAATGAGCTCGACCACTCAAAATGTTCAGGAAGCCTTGAAGATCAATTCACGAAAAAAAAATCAATTTAACCCATTTCGAGTGGGAGAAATTGTATTTGGAACTGTTTTGGAGTAAATCTTGGAGTAAAGTTTGACGGTTTTACGGTAATGAACCTTTAGACTCGGAAAAAAAGTTGAATTGAATAAAATTTGGTACATCGGCTCAATTTTAAGTCTAGTTGTGCCCCGAAGCTTGTGGTTATTGTCAGTAAGGGGTAAAAAGTGAAGGAAAACATTTTCGGAACACCGTTCGAAAACTTTCCTAATACAGGAATTGTTTTTTTATCTAGTAAAAATAGCAACGATTTTTAAGAATTGTTCGCTTAATTGGACGGCATGAACCAGAAGGGAACCAACCACAAAAACCTAGTTTTTAGTAATTAGGCGTCAAAGTTATTTCAAATTTGCAAATCAGGTGATAATTTTATTGGAATTTTCTTCTTTTCACCTCAAGCCTAAATAAGTTCTGCGTCATTTTTTACTTTGAGAAAATGCAAGTAGAACGCATACAAATAAGATTATACGTGGTTGGTTCCCTTCTGAGATTTTGGAAAACGCTGTTTAAAAAATCTGAGTGATGAACCAACTCAGCTTGTTCCATTCTGAGGAATTCTTAACGACTATTCACATTCAACCTTCAGTTGTTTGCAAACCAACATTAATAATTCTTCTGGTTGAAAGCGATGTACCTTACATGACCTTAGCCTCACAAATCCTCCAACATATTTTATCCTGTGTTCAATTTTTTTCGACCAAACAGTATGCTGGGTATTATTGGTAGCTGGAGTATTATGCAGTTTGATGCATAGTTACTTATTATACAATCAAATTGTAATTACTAAATTAAATTGTTGGCAAACTTCTCATAAACTCATAAACACGATTGGCATTTTAGAAATAGTATATGAGTAAGAATGAGTATATTCTAGGCCAATATTTTGTTCTACGTTTTTTTTCAGGCTCAAAATTTTCAGAGTTCAAGTAATAGTATTACACCTGATTGATAAATACCTTTATTTTTTAAAAAAAATAAAGAAATGACAGTAAGCTTAGGAATCTTATTATCTTTTAAAAATTCACATGGCTAACAATGACTTTCAGCCTTAACACATTTTTGATGAAACAGTTTGATAAAATGAGGAATTTCACCGATTTCTGTTTGCATTTTTCCTGAATAGTTAATGGTGTGGGATAGATGAAAATCGGGCTGATTTCGGAAAATAAGTCTCCTGTTATTTTTGGGAGACAGTCAAAATTTTTAATTACAAAACTAACCGGGAAAACAGTCGTCCAGCGGGAACGCTCGCTGATTGGGCTGTTCAGATCGCCGTCTCCTCCCAGTGTTGCCCATTGGGACGACGAAATCGTGTTTTCTAAGAGAAAAGTTATCAAACAAAAACAGAGGAAACCTAATTTTCCCCATCTCGCTTTTTCTATTTTTTTCTTCAGTTTTTCGATTTCGAACTTTACTGTTTCATGAAATTTTGCATCTGGGGACTATAGATTTCTCGATCTCAGCGCTTCAAGCGGCCATAAATGAACTATTCCAGCATGACGTCATTTTCCCGGTTTTTTAAAACATTCGTATTTTCTACACTGTTTTGTTTATTCGTAAATTAGGAAGTTCGGGCTGAAAGTTTGCCTTAGAGGTTTTTTAGAGGTGCTGAATCCGATTTTGGGGTCAAAAATAGGAAATTCCGACATGGTGAAATTCCTCATTGAAACTCAGTCTTGATCAACTGAACATCGTGTATGATTATATTCGGTCCTCAAAATTCAACATTTGTTCGGTAATGTTTATGATTCTAAAATTACGTATTCCACGGGGAACTATTATTTTGTACGATGTTAAACAAACTTCCACTGCAGTGCTCTGTAATATGTAAACTTAAGTAGTCTCAATATGAGGTACTTATTTTTAAAGTCATAAAGTCAGTAAATTATCATCATTAACGAATTTGTGATGGTGGAGATCACGCAGCAACCAATCTCTTCCCCCTGCTAAGTATTGCCACCAAACTCATCACACATCGAAGCCTACAAGCAGCGAGGTTCCCTTTTCTGAAATAGGTTTGGGCATATTCTACTTGTATTCAGATGAAGAACCAAACGTCTTGGTCATTATCTTTTCAATCATAACTGGTGACTCGTGTGGTTCTTTTTTGAGAAACAGATAAGGTCATTCTGGATTCAATTACGTTTTCTTATTCAAATTTCGGAGGGAAAGCCTTATCAAAACAATTTCTCCTTTTTGCTGAACGCGTAGCCCGACCTAGCACTTCTCATAGTGTTCCCTTCTCATAGTCATTTTGCCATTTTTTGTGGTTGGCCCCCTTCTGGTTAATGCCGTCCAATTAGGATAATTAATTACCTAATTAATGAATGTTTCATGACTTTTTTCATCAATTCGAGACAGTGTTCAATTCTAAGAAACGGAAGATACCCACTCCACCCACTTCCACCAACCCTGCTGTTTGGAAGGTAGTTAAAAATTATAAATCATTGTGATAATGACTTAAGGCTCGATTACACAGGGCTAGTTTACTGGCCCACAATCTCACTAGCTAGCGAGTAGCTTGTAAAGTAGCCGGGTCGTCAACTTTTCCAGCAGCTTGCCAGCTAGTCTGCTAGTCAGCTAGTGAGCCGATGACACGGGGAGAGTTCACTAGCGGCTAGTGAATTCGCTGGCTAGTAGCTAGTAAACTCGCCCTGTGTAATCGAGCCTTTACCCTGCTCCTTGGACGGTAGTTGAAAATAATAAATCATTGTGATAATGATTTGAACGTTTTGATAAGACATCATTACAAAGAATTTCCGCTGATTCCGAACAGATACATCTCAATAATTGAGATAATTATAACAAATTATTTAAATTATTATAATAATATGTTTAGGATGGTAAAAAACTCGAAAAATATGTATTTGGGCTCTATTTTCTGGAAATTTGGCCCGCTAAAGTTTTTTAAAAGATCTACCCAACGAGCCCACTCTTTCCTTTGTTATTATGCACACTATGGCACCATTTCGGATTAGATTTGTTCCAAATCGGATATCCATGGAGATAGTTTTCCATTCCTAAAATGATGAAACTACCGCAAAAACGTAATTTCATTCAAAAATGCCCTTCAACAATCGATTCAAATCGGTTGGAAATCAAGGTCTGGGTAACGTACACAAGGTCAGATCGGGAAACGTCTCGTACTACTGAGAGCTGTCCTAAAAACTATGTCTATTATTTATTTGTAGGATATTTCCGAATGAAGAAAAGCTGTAACTTGCTCGAGGATAGAAGACTTTGAAGAGCTCCCCTGGAAAGTTTATATTTTGGGAAATGATAGGAGCCTTCGGATGACAGAATAGAAGGAGGTGTGAGGAGGGGTGGCGCATGCTAGCTGTCTTCCTTATCCGCTTCTTTCTCAACAGTCTTTTCGAGGGGCGTAATTTGAACGAACTCATACACTCCGGAGAACAATGTCACGCCGTCAACTGGTTACGCTGACGACCCTCCTGAGAGGCTTATTCCCTTCTAATCCACTATGTTCAGATTGGAAGTGAATAAACTGGTCAATCAAGAGTAGAAGGTAACAAACTTTCCCCACCGGAAGCAACTTTGGTTTATTATTTTCAATAATGAACCTTTAGAATCGACCAAGAAAAAAAATTAAACTCCCTCAAATTTTTTTGGTTTCAAGGTGGAATCCAAAACTCGAATAAAAATTTGGCCGTCCGTCCGCGGTCCGCGGCACTTTCCTCAGTTAGCATTGACCGATTTTGATGAAATTTGGTATGTAGGCACCATTTGGGATCTAGTTGTGCCCCGAAGCTTTTGGTTAATTTCGGTCACTTCTAAGGGTTGAAAAATAAGGGTTGAATTTTTTAAAACGCCCTAGCTCAAAAAATTTCGATTGAAGGTATTGTTTTTCCATCAATTTAAGATAGTATTAAATTTTTAAAATTTTTAGAGACCACGCGGAGCTCCGTAGGACAAACCGTTCGCTCCCTACGAGAACTTAAGGGTTTGACTTACGATAAATCAGAAACACGAGAGTGAATCTCAAAAGAGGACTGATCTCCGTAAAAGTTTTAGCTGACTGTAGGTACGTAGTAGGTAGGTAGTGTCTAGTTTTTGAAATAAACTTGATTGTGAAGCAAGAATATGGTTGGTAGGTGCTGTCAATGGCAAAGCCAAGTTCTTTGCAGACGAGTGATCTATGTAGAAAAATAATAAACCTTTGTGTAATGATTTGCAGCGTTTTTCTTCCGATAAGAGATGAAGAGTGATCCAACCGGTCCACCCAGTTCTAGGAACCTTCAGCCTAGAAGAAGTGGAGACGGACTTTCCTACAAGTTCAGGCTAGCATATCTTTGAAATTTTAAACAAGCGATATTGTTCTGGTTTGGTGTTATCTTTTCCTGGTGAAATTTAGGAGACTACGAAGAATGATACTGTTAAAAACATCATAGGAGCCCAACACGCTATAATTAATTTCATGTTTGCCTGACAAGTTTGATTGACAAATAAAGCTTAAATCATTACAACTTGTCCTCACGTTTGATCATTGCTGATTGGGTAGAATAGATTCACTTGTTTTCAAATCTTGATTGGTGTAAGAAGCTCAGGAACATTTGCAACCTCATTTTTGGGAAAAGTTTGACCAAAAAAACCACACAGATCGAGATCTTGCACAGAGCGAGATTTTGTTGATTCTGGCACCCATTTTGGTTATATTTAGCAGCATAAATTGTCAAAATTCGGAATTGTCAGTAAATTCCACCTCTATAAAGGAAGGGAATTGGTTTCAAATTACAGGTACCTCTCACTGAATGAAAATTTGTAGAGTCAGACATAGTTATAAGCGAAATTTTTCTTGCCAGATACATTTGAAATCCAATAGAAATCGGGTTTCCTGCCTTAGAGCAGGGAGCACGATTTCGAAGATAATGTCACCTTGGATATCTCAAACACATGATAATACCATCATTGTCAAAATTCGAGACTCGAGATTTTTATAAATTCCACCACCATAATGGTTGGAATTGGTTTCAAATTACAGATACGTCTCACTAAATGAAAATTTGTAAAGTCAGACATACTTATAAATGAAATTGTTCAAGCTAGATAGATTTAAAATCCAATAGAAATCGAGTTTCGTACCTCAGAGCAGGGAGCACGATTTCGAAGATCATATCATTTTGGATATCTCAAAAATGTGATAATACCATCTTAGATATCTCAAAAACGCCAGAACATAACTGGAGATGTTGTTCAATCAGACTCTTAAAACTCGAATCTTGAAAATTGCATATGGCCAAATAACTTAGTATCGAGAAGTTCCCACCGAGTTCAAATTAATATTTTAATTATGATCGTCTTTAGCAATGGAAACTCCGGTGTTTAAGATTTTATGTTGGATAGTTTATTTTGAGTACTTATTTGATGTTTCAGGGCAGGACGGATGACGACAGTTGAGCTGCAACATGACCTATCAAGATTTTAGGCGGTTTTGAGTTAGTTAAATATGCAAACGTCTTTTGATCCGGCCGGACACGCTGGATTTGATTACGTTTGAATACCTAGTTTACTCAAAAAAACCAAAAATTATGATAGGTTATGAAACTTCTCCGACTGTCCGGCTATTTCTTAAACCAAGAGACCATAAATTACAACGTGTGAATTTCTAGGAATAATAGATTGGTACCCACCAACCAGGGCTGTCAATTATGAAATTATGGAAGGTTCTTCTTCTGAGGGATACGGTTAAGACATATATATGGCTATTACAGGCATAACTCTTGGTATTATTGCTTTCAGTACAGTACGAAACATTCAGAGAGGTTACTTAGAACAAATGCAAATATATCGAACAAACTTCCGTATACAAAAATGGACAGTGACATCGACATCGTTTTCGTTTATTATTTTCAATAATGAACCTTTGGAATCGACCAAGAAAAAAAAAAAGTTTAACACCCCCTCAAAATTTGATGGTTTACTTTTCAAGGTACGTAGAATCCAAAAATCGAATAAAAATTTGGCCGTCCGTCCGCCGTACGCGGCACTTTTGCCACTTAGCATTGACCGATTTTGATGAAATTTGGTATGTAGGCTCCATTTGGGGTCTAGTTGTGCCCCAAAGATTTTGGCTGATGTAGGTCACTTCTAAGGGTTCCAAAATCAATTTTGAAATTTTGAAAACGCCCTAACTCAAAACATTTTGATATAAAGGTATTGTTTTTCCTTCAATTTAAGATTCTACAGAACTTTTAGAATTTTTTGAGACTTTTTTTTTGAGACCATTTTTTGAGGCTCTGTAAGACAAACCGTTCGCTCACTACGAGAATTTAAAGTTTGGACGTACGATAAATCAGAAACACGAGTGTGAATCGCAAAAGAGGCCTAAGCTCCGTTCAAATTAATTCTGACCGAAATGCGATCGATGTTTTTCTTCATGTTGGATGGTTGGTGGCTTTGCAGACGAGTGATCTATACAGAAAAATAAAAAATAATAAACCATTGTGTAATAATTTGCAGAGTTTTTCCTCAGAGCTTTCTAATTTCATTAGTTATCTCATTTTTCTAATTTCATTAGTTATCTCATGACAATCCGTAAGTTGTCTAATGGTTCTGTGTGCTGACTCTTGGAACGTAAAAAGAAATTTAACAACTTGCAAACCGCAGAAACACGGAAAAGTACTACATTATAGTATATTCACGTAGATGGGCTTGTAAGTTAATGCATGCGAATACCAATAACACAAATACATGGGTAACGACTCATCTTATAATTACCTACAACTAATATAATAGGATACATTGGAAAGTGGACCCCTCATATCCGCTAGATTATCTAAGCTGGATAATGTCAGAGTGATGAACGGCTGGGGTTGGAGAGCAACTCGACCGCGGCCACTTGTTGAAGCAGAGGTTCGAGAAGTTGGCCCAATCTGAGGTTAACCCTCTCTTCGGACCACCCCTATTTGTGTGATTATTTATTTTCATGTGTTCGTCGACACAACACATATTCAGGATGTACAATTGAGATTAAACAGTGCGTATTGGGTCACCGGCACTTCGAGGGAATCGGCCAGCGAATAGGAAATCGTCATCAAATGTGGGATGATCCACACTGCACAAACAAACCGAACGCCAACGCCTACCCTGACCTATCATCAACAAACTGATGTGCGTGTGTCCTACATCATCTTAATAACCTGTGCGTTGATCTCGGGCATTGCGGTTCTACACCGAACATCGAAAAGAAAGGTTTAAGTTCGGTTTCAATTCTGACTTCATGGTCGACGGATATTATTTGTAAGCTAAATTTGATTCAAAAATAGGTGATCGCCAGGGTTATGAGCGATTTGAATTAGGATTAGCTTTGTCATTGTTGACGAGGACGTTGAGTAGAGAAGGTGGTCTGTGGTTTCTTCTTTTGTTTACAAACAGGACGCAGGCTGACGCACTCGGTCTGGAATGCACTTATTTTGAGACAATAATAAACACGTAGCTGGTCGGAAGGTGGAGGGGGTTAAAGGGCGGGTTACACCAAAGCTAAATACTAAGGGATGGACTGGGCACTGGGGAAGTCGAGTATCCCAGGTAAGCCACGGCTCATTTCATTATCAACCTGATAGTGTGTGATGTTGGCAAGGGCACAAGCTCCACAGATATGGACCGTTTCGAGATGAAAAAGACACGTACCTTGGTGATGAGATGGCGGGCGGACGACTGAAGTGCGTTGGGTGGCGGACATGCGCTGTCTGAGCTTTCCAATTGATGTCTCCCCTCCATTCCTGTCCACCCCTGACTTCTAAACCCTGCCCCACTACTCGAGTACGCCCCTACCTTAGGTAGGTATAATTAATTAGAAATACTCCTGGAGTCCTCCTCAGACTTCAGGTTCCAGACACCCCACCACCCTTCTCCAGAACTCGGAATTTTTCTCTGCTATTTACGTTCTCATTGATCGATCATTAAAATATCTGGGGAAAAATACATTTCTCTAAGTTGTCGTAGGGGGTTTTCCGGACCCCCTACTTGGTACGTACCCGATTGCCACTCCCAAGGCCCCCCCCCCCCCAGCTCTCGTATTCTTTCCTCCACAGAAATTTTTTTCCGATTTTACTTTCAGTCAACCCAACATTACCTATTTCACTTCTCGACATTAATAATTGCGTTTAACCAAAATGAAGTTTTTGGTTTATTATTTTCAATAATGAACCTTTGGAATCGACCAAGAAAAAAAAATTTTGGTTGATGTAGGTCACTTCTAAGGGTTCCAAAATGAATTTTGAAATTTTGAAAACGCTACCTCAAAAAATTTTGATATAAAGGTATTATTGTTTTTCCTTCAATTTAAGATTCTATAGAATTTTTAGAATTTTTTGAGACCACACGGAGCTCTGTGGTCACACGAGTGTGAATCGCAAAAGAGGCTCTCCGTGCAAGGCGCAAAAGAGGATCTCCGTTCAAATTAAAGCTGACCGAAATGCGATCGATGTTTTTCTTCATGTTGGATGGTTGGTGGCTTTGCCGACGAGTGATCTATATAGAAAAATAATAAACCTTTGTGTGATAATTTGCAGCGTTTTTAATCGAGTTCATAGTGTGTTCAATCAAACAGCGATACCCGCTTCGACTATACTTTATGGAGAGGAAAAAAATTAATTTGTCTGAATTCCAAACTTTCAAGAATCCGATATTTAAGGATTCCAACAAACTCATAATGGTAGAATGAAGTCAAATCCGTTTTTGATACGTGTTTTTTTTTTTTTTTTTTTTTTTGAAAAGAGTACTAACCGGGTAAAATGATGAGAAGTGTAAAACGACGAAATCGACTTTCAAGGCCTCTAAGCGCTCCACTAGAGGCTTCCATTCTAGTGCAGAAGTAGTAACGATATTTGATACCCATGTGGTAACTTTTTGCGTCGTTCCACAAATAATTCTCTACGTGGCAGCGGATGGAGTCTGCCAATCTGTTTCCGTCATTCATTCAACCATTATTTAACTTTTTGTGGTTGTTTCGTACACTATCAAGGATTATGAGTTAGTGGTTTCAATATTCATAACAGTTACTTTTCTAAATAGCTAGTATTTTTCAAGGATGTTCTAGGAAACGCATGCATTACAATATACTGCTTTTGAGTCTACCAAGGTAGCGGAAGCATTGATTTCACTTTTCAAGGTTTAAAAAAAATGTTCTTCAATCAAAAGTTCCGCTCATGTTTTACGTTTCAGACCAAAACAATTTTGGTTTCGTATCTCTGTGTGTGTCTGTCTGTCATAAAGTTTGTGTGTCCGCAAATCCTTGTGACGGGCAAAATTGTACGAAGTTGTTGTCTGATTTTCATGAAAATTTTTAGGATTTATGAGGGTTGGAATGTGGATGGTTCCCTATGAGGATGTGGTAGGTACTTACTTAGAGATGGATGTTTTGAGATTATCTACTTTCTATGGACAATGGAGTTATGGATACGAGGAAGCTATTTGCCTCACCCACTTGTCAGACTGTTTTTAAAATTCAAAACCATTGTGTAACTGTTTGTTGGATAGGTCCGGAAGTGGACCAACCTTTTCGATATTCGGTATGGAGGTCTGAAATTTGGTCATTGGGTTGAAATTTTACTTCTCTTTCAGCGTTAAGAAACGGCCCATATTCGGGATACCAACTTTCAAAATTCTTGCAATCCTTCTATTTCATTTGTTTTACGCCCTACTCAAACACTTCATGGGATGATTCAATTTTCCATAGAGAGCAGAGAAACATGAATGCAGATTATTTCGTGGTCGTATTTCCAATGACATCAAATTCAGTTTCTAAGCTATATGATATTCGATAGGTAGGTACATGAAGATTATAGAATAAAAACGGCCTCCGTCCACTTTTTTTGATTTTTAACTGATTATGTGATCTTGTGATAAATGAAGAGTACTAACGAATGATGTAGATCTTTGGATACTCAAACAGTCCTACTGAAATGGTGATTTCAGGATCGAGGAACTGGGGAATATCTATTATCTCCTCGTGCCCTTTTTCCACTTATCACCTCAATCATGATTCTCTATCCTAGGTTCTCGTATAATCACACGAAATCATAGTCTAACCAGGACCACGCGATGGTCATCTATGAATTGTATCATCAACGTACTAACAATAGCGTGCATGCACGACCAAGCTCGAGTTTAGGGGTGGACCCGAAAATAATGTACATTAATTTCTTCACAATCCGACCATCTCAAAATCTTCTTTTGTCTGTCTCCTCAAAAATCTGTCAATACCATGGTGGAAAAAATCTATTAAAATCAGGAAAATCTAATGAAAAATTTAACTTAAAATAATGCTGTCAGCAAATTCTAGGTGACATTGGAGAACACATTGATTATTCCATAATAACCACCGACTCCCATGGGAAAAGCCCACCTCACTTCCGCTATTTTCCATAGTTTAATGGTTAAGAAAGTGAATTTCCATTTGAATACAGTACACTAATGAATTCAACAGGTATCAACTCCTTGTCCAAAAGAAACACGATAATTTAAAAACGGGCGTAATTTATATTTGGCTACAGAATTGCAATGACTTTTGCAGAGGAGTTATACGCATGAAAAAACAATAAACCTTGCTATCTCAAATAAATTCTGTACATTGAGAATATCTAACTTGATTGACAGAAGGTAAGTAAAGTAAAAAGGACGAGGGTGACACCGCCGTACCTACAGGATGGTAACTTTGACTGCCGGTCTCTCAGATTCGCAAATTCCAGGCATCTCTTTCAGCAACTTATCGACGTCAGTACTCAACAGACAAATGTTGGCGAACTTGTAAAAGTGCTGGAGGAAGTACTCGTGCTGGAATAAATTTACTACATTAGTAAACACGGTATAGCAACTATAGCTACATTCATTTAGTTTGTTAGCACATTACTGTTACCATGAAATATAATTAATATATATAGGTGGAGTACACGCAGGCACAAACACCAAATTTCAAGCATTTAATTTTTTGTCGTCAGTATTCCAACCAATGATTTTGCTTTCCCACGAGCGAAATAAAAACAAATCGGCATATATTAGTTTTAATAAATTTTCGAAGCATATTGCAATGTGTCTAAAATTTTGAGTACTCAAAGTTTTGAAAATTTTCTTCAACCAATTCAGACCATTCATATTCAAAGAGTTCAGTAATTTATGGTCCACAGTAAACCCTCAATTTTATGTAACATTTTTGCACGCAACAGAGTGCGCAATTGGCTTCCTTTTCGTTACGAACCTCTTTTTGGTATATTATTTTCAATAATAAACCTACAAAATCGACCAAGAAATTTGTTTTTAATTTTTAAAATTTTTTCCTTAGTTCCTATGGACCGATTTTGAGGAAATGGTATGTGGGCTCCATTTGAAGTCTAGTTGTGTACCGAAGCTTTTGGTTGATGTCAGTCACTTCTAAGGGTTGAAAAATAAGAGCTGAAATGTTCTTAACGCCCAAGTTCAAAACCTTTCAATATAAAAAAGTAGTAAAGTAAAGTAAGCAACCATTTCAGGTTGAATTTTCGTCCGACTGCCATTCTTGGCGTCGCGGACGTCATCAGCTGTCTCCCTAAGGGGAGATCAGAATTTGTTCTGATGATTTCGCTCATGGCTTCCCAAACATCACCGCCCTGGGTTGGAACGAGAGATTGCCGATCGTCTAATAGACAGAAAACTTTCTGCGACGACCAGACTCGAACGCGCGTCCCCGCTAGACGGTTCTCATCTTATCACCGCAGTCGGGTACACTGTCCACTAGACCACCCAAATTCAATATAAAGGTACCTATTGTTTTTTTTTCAATTTAAAATAGTAATGAATTTTTAGAATCGAACGATACCACCCAGAGCTCTGTAGCACCAACCGAGTGTGAATCGCGAAAGAGGCTCCGAAAAAATCTCCATTCAAATTTTAGCTGAACAAAATGCGATCGTTGTTCGTTTCTTCGAGTTGTTTGTTCGAGTTGGGTGTCTTAGCAACCAGTAATCTAATTTCCTAACGAAGACACCCACTTTTTTTCGAATTGAGTTTGAAGCGTTTATTTTTTTTAAATATAATTGATTTTGAAGCAAGAATATGGTTGGTAGGTAGTGGCAATGGCAAAGTTGTGTTCTTTGCTGGCTAGTGATCTACACAGAAAAATAATAACCCTTTGTATACTAATTTGCAGCGTTTTTTATTGCAAAAAGGTTTAAGACGAATTCATTTCCAACGCGTGTAACTGATCTTTGGGTGTTATTGATGATTTGCCACCATTTTGGATTTCTTAGGTCGTTTTTAAGGTCAGATACCGTCAGAGGAAAGTAGATTTCTCAAATTCAGTGAAACTTTTTCCTGACGAAACCTAACATGTTTTGCTAAATTGATCAAATTAAATTCGTTCAAGATCAGTTTCTTTGCAGACCTATTACACTTGTCACCCCGTGGAAAATCTGCCCAAATGCAAATTGTTCTGGAGAAGCTGGTTCAAAATATTTTAATTTATTTATTTATTTTATTTATTTATTTATTTATTTTTTTGACCAATTTCTCCACTCAGGCACAATTTCACCGAACTCTTAAAGACCAAGACAGAAAACCTTCTCCGAGTAAAATCAAGATGAAGTCAACGCTATTTATCGACAACTTGAGTGCAAGTTCTTTGATAAAGTCATATGAAAATTCAAAGAGAACGAAACACATAGACGTAAAATTCCAACAAATGAAAACGTAAGCGATAATCTTACAAAAGCTTTGAACTTTGACAAATTCGAAAAATTTCGATGTATTTTGTTCGGAAAATTTTAAGTTTCATTAGATTGTGCAAAAGATATTAAACAAAAAAAATGTATGTAATAATAATGAAAATGTTAAATAATGTAAAAAATGATGTGCAAAAATGATGGTTATTTGAATAGGTAGTATGTTGTAAAATATTTCAACGAAGAATTGTTGAATTCTGAAAATAATATTGTAATAATATATTTGTTTGAAAAAAAAATTTTTGTTGTCCAGTAAATTTAAAAAAAATGTGTAATTTAAAATTTAAAAAAAATTGTATCGTGTTGTCAATGAGAGGGTGTGTTGAAGTAATAGCAATAAATCGATTATTGAGAATTGATTAATAAATTGACATCGATCCAATAAAATCAGTCTAAAGCAAGTGTATAAAACGTGTCATCCGTCTCCCACATTTTTCTCTTCATATTATATTAAATCTAGCTAGAATCACCTATATTTTACTACTTTCTATGAAGAACCACCAGGTGGTATCCGATTTTTATTATGAATCAAGCGATAAACGCTGTATAAGGTTTACTTACGAATCAATTGGTAACTAAGTCGTCGCAAGACACCCAAAGAGACCTTATTGTTTTCTTGTATTTTTAAAGTATTTTGTGAACGAGATTTAATTCAGTAGACTCTATAGTACATAAAACGTCATGTGTTATGTAATGTTATGTAGTGCAATGAGATAAGACTGGAAAATAATGTACCTCATTTCCAAAGCAGAATTTTTTGAATTGTCTCAGCAACTTCTTGTAACAAGGGAACATGTCTTTGTTCAAAGCGAGCCTCTCTCTAGAGATCACTTCACGCACTTTAGGAGAGTTGGCGGTTGCAGAATTTATGAAATTATCAAATAATTGGTCACCCAATTTTCTGGCCTGAAAAATATAATATAAGATTATTTTATTTGATAAACTATACAGAGATGCACTTCATCTTTAGAAGCCTGTCGATATTTTTCAGAGAAAATGGTTTGGATCCATTCTTGGGGTTGGGACGAAGGAGGTTCACAAATGGGTTCAGGAAAGGGAGTGGCAGCAGTTGGACATTTGATTTGAAGGATATTACATCAAATACAAATAATTGGGCACAATACTTCAATGAGGAATTTCATCGAATACTGTTTGCATTTCTCCTGAACAGTTAATGGTGTGAGATAGATGAAAATCGGGTTGATTTCGGAAAATAAGTCTCCTGTTATTTTGGGAGACAATCAAAATTTATGATTTCAAAAAACAACCGGGAAAACGGACTTCTTCAACGTGAAGCGGAAACGCTCGCTGATTGGCTGTTCTGATCGCCGTCTCCTCCCAGTGTTGCCCGATGGTAGGACAAAATCGTGGTATCTAAGAGGAAGGTTATCAAACAAAAACAGGGGAACCTAATTTTCCCCATCTTGCTTTTTCTATTTTTTCTTCAATTTTTCGATTTCGATCTTTACTGGTTGTGTGAAATGTTGCATCAGAGGACTATAGATTTCACGATCTCAGCGCTCAAGCGGCCGTAAATGAACTATTCCAGGTTGACGTCATCCTCCCGGTTTTTTTAAACGTTCATGTTTTCTACACTGTTTTGCTTATTCGTAAATTAGGAAGTATGGGCTGAAAGTTTGCCGTAGGAGGTTTTTCGAGGTGCTGAATCCGATTCTGGGGTCAAAAATAGGAAATTCTGACATGGTGAAATTCCTCATTTTTAAAAGCTGCGTGAAGGAAGAAAAATTGTATTGTTTTCGCACTTTTCTATGGATATTAGGGATTGCCTCGGTACCTATTTTTATTGTTACTATTACTAGTTTTGTTTATTTATTTATTTTTTCAAATGTCAGTTTATCTCAAACATCTTAGGGCTTTGAATTTTTAGGATTTTCGTAAGTCATCCACCAAATTGTATTTTATCGTTAATAGAAATTGGTGTCAGAAAGATGATGTCACAAGTTTTTTTTCTTTTTTTTCTTCTTTTTGCAGTATAGGAAACCACTGGAGGCCCAGAGAACCGTATCAAAATGGAGAAATAATATAAATTAGAGTGACGCTTGTCATGAGTTGATTATCAAATTGCATTGGGAGAAACAGGCCTGGATGGAAGAGAGGCGTACGTCACTTCAGTTGACTTGGAAATTAGCAACGATAGGAGGGAGGAATTTGTTATTATCAGCAGTGGACGAAGAGTGTGTTAGCATTAAATCGGGATCTAGGTTACATATGCTGCTGACCTGAGCGTGTGGCTATACAATAAGGGTTATGGGGTCTGTAGTCGAGTTCGAAATCAACAGGTAAACGAGCAAACCATAGATTGCGTTCTTACCTCGATAATATTATCCACCTGGTTCTGTAATTTTTGTTTTTCGGTTGTATCTTTAGTTTTGTTAATCTTGTGTCGGAGGTAGTGCAGTGCAGCTTCTCTACTGCTGACCGAAACAACGTCACCGGGTCCCTGAAAGCACCCAATCATTCGTTAAAAATTTAACAGCCTACTCATGAAGCAATTTTAGACATCCATTGAGAGGTATTGGACACTGAAATTTTCCACACCAACTGGAAAGTTGGCATTATTAGAAATTATGATTACTTGTTGGGTAGATCAGAAGGACCACCGCCTGATTTTGTTCGGTTTGCGAAACGACCCTCACCCGTGTGCCAAGCTTTCCGTTTTAACACAGAATATGTTTTTTCTGAGCCTGTTCCGCAAGAACGTCATAATGATCCCTTGGTGATTAGAATGGTTCATCCAATAGAGTGATATAATTCAGCTGGGTGAGAAAATTCGCTCCTGGTGGACCCAAGAAGCTAAAATTCCACAGGAAGCCTATTCAAGACTGCTGGTTCTGAATAACAAATTGAGGTGAGTTCCTCTGGATTCTACGTCATCTTCTTAGAAGTAAAAATAAAGCTCCGAAATCGGAGTTTTTGTCACCATGTTTACTGGATCCGCATGCGTGCCCATCTTCAAAAGATAATCATAGTGACGTGAAGAAAGTTGATCAGATGTCAGAGCTATTATGGAGGGAGTTTGAGAAAACTTCCAAATTTTTCCAAAGTTTCCAATACTTTCCTTTCCATGTTACGGGTAGGCCGCGGTAAGAAATCTTCTATTTCGGTTCTTTTTGGGTTGGATACGTCATTACGAATAAAATAATTCACTATCAGTCTTTACCAGACAAGTTTACGGTCGACTCGAATTGTCAGATACCAATCCCTTATAACGCACATTATAAATAATCTAGTATATTTATTTTCAATAATGAATAATGAATTATGAATTATGAAAATATCAATTCATAATTCTGCTGAAAATTTAATTAAATAACCTAGCTCATATTAAACATAGGTTTTAGCACTTTGTTCGATCTTTATTCCTCAAATCTTCTCAGTATTTTGTATCCTTATTTAGTTCTTATATCCGGTGCCTAACGTGCAACTCACCAATCTGCAAAAAAAATTCACCTAATGGGTTAATAATGACTCAGTCAATTATAAGTGCTCACTGTTTCTGAATACGTTGGGTGCTTCTTGTTGGGTGTCAGATCATCCGGCCCGATTGAATAATCGCCGTAGAGCTGAACGTGGCTTTTTGTTACAGCAGACCTGACGACTTGGTATTGGTGGAAAAACGTTTCCAGGGTACCCGTTTTTTCCTGAGGGTTTAAAATATGAAGTTAGATATACATTCAAGACCTGAGAAAAACCACTTGTATGCACAGCAACACTGTAAATGAAAGATTACTCAGAATGTCGATGTTTATACCATTCAGATAAACCTTACAAAACATTGTATTTCTATCTCAACTTCCTGACTAGTTACACCTATTAGGATCTAGCTACTCGCGAGTGGCAATATCAAGTACAACCATGAATTCTGAGACGATTTTGATTTTATTGATTAATGCATTTTTGAACACCCTCACATCTGTAAGTTCTACGTCTCCGAATTCAAAATATTATTACGTCAAATAATCAATTATTTTACCATTGAACTATCATTATTATTTTGATGTAGATATCAGGTGCCTACCTGAAATTGATAATATGTGAGCTTTGAGGCGTTCATAAACTGTAAAATAGGTTTGAAAAAAATGCAACAAGAATTTCAGTTGCCTATAACACTCCGACTGCAGAAACACTTCAAGTTATACCTATTTGTGAATAGCCATCTATTTTCCGCAAAGTTGTAGTAGGCTATTTGAAGTATCAAGAGGAAGGAACAATAGATTGATCTAAAAAGGAAAAAGGAAAAGGAGTAGGATAAAAGTGTGAAGAATTCAAAAAGAACGGTGAAAATTAAAAATAAAAAGAAGAAATTTGTCTACTCTGTTTTTAAACAGGCTTATCCTACTTTCAAAGCGCTGCAAATTATTACACAATGGTTTATTATTTTTTATTTTTCTATATAGATCACTCGTCTGCAAAGCCACCAACCATCCAACATGAAGAAAAACATCGATCGCATTTCGTTCAGCTATAATTTGAACGGAGATTAGGCCTCTTTTGCGATTCACACTCGTGTTTCTGATTTATCGTACGTCCAAACTTTAAATTCTCATAGTGAGCGAACGGTTTGTCCTACAGAGCTCCGCGTGGTCTCAAAAAATTCTAAAAATTCTATATAATCCTAAATTGAAGGAAAAACAATACCTTCATATCAAAATTTTTTGAGTAGGGCGTTTTCAAAATTTCAAAATTAATTTTTGAACCCTTGGAAGTGACCTACCTCAACCAAAATCTTTGGGGCACAACTAGACCCCAAATGGAGCCTACATACCAAAATTCATCAAAATCGGTCAATGCTAAGTGGCAAAAGTGCCGCGTACGGCGGACGGCGGACGGATGGCCAAATTTTTATTCGATTTTTGGATTCTACGTACCTTGAAATGTAAACCATCAAATTTTGAGGGGGTGTTAAAATTTTTTTTTTCTTGGTCGATTCCAACGGTTCATTACCTATTGAAAATAATAAACCAAAATGGCCATAGAGAAGCCTGGCCTGGGTTTGAGCCTAATTTCCTTTTCCATATAGGTTCTACAAATGAGATTGCTTCTGATGCCACTTATTTTCATACGTCGCCGTTGGAACTACAACTTCACATCCATAATCATAGGTAATGTTGATAAATATGTTACCGCGTCCATGTGCTCCATCCATCTGACGCTGAATTCATCTCCTAAGCAAGTGCCCTCATCGCAATACCATCCCCAAGAACTCTCGTCCCTAGCAGCGGCAGTCATAACGAAAACTGTTGGTATAAATAATATAAATATCATCATCAATTGGAGTCATATAAAGTATAATATATATGCTAACGTATAGTATTATAAAGGTATAGACAACAGTCTTTGAACAGAAGGAACATTCTAGACCAGATATTTTTAGGTACAATTTGTATAACGGATATTTATTTTCAGGTAGAATTTTTATAATGACTTGTCTGGTCACTTAGGGACATCGGAGTTATGGTAAAGTCATGACGGATAGAAGAAGAGTGCCGTTTTTCCCTCATGAAAGATCTCATGGATCAGAATCGAACCTAATAAAGTAAGCTACCCAATCTTTATGAAAAATTAAGAACAGTTTCAGGTGACATACCGTCGGTGTGTTCTGGTAAGATGTTGTCGAACATAGATCCACTTTCACACGCCTCAACGTAGAAGATAAACTGGAACCATAAACATACATAATAAACGTTTAAAATGTAGTAAATAATAGTTGTCATCGTTATTTATCTGCAAGTATGGTTGGTTTTTGAGTAGGACTCATGATTACCACACCTTACTTCATAACTAACCTGGCTGTACTGCTTCTTTCTACGCATTTGACTAAGAGTCGTTTCTAAATCGTCTGCCATCAGGTTGCTATCGGGGAAACAAAGCATTCCGGTACCACCATGGTCCGCAAAGTATACGAATAAGTTGGTGTTTTCATCACTGCAAGTGAGAACGGGTCGGATTATTTACTGGCACAAGTATCGTATTACTCACGTATAATACTTATTACTTGTGTATTTGTAAGTGGTTTTGGTTCACTGTGAACAACTACTCAGTTTTTCCATCAATCTATACATTACATTCATAGTAATGTAAAATCACTTTGCCTGTCTGGAACTGTTTACATTCAAATGGCTCAACCGATATTCTTCAAATTTGGTACATTTATATAGTAAGTCTTAAAGAGGTCTCAGTCGGTCGCCGTTCATTCTTCGTTCCGGGTCAGTATTTCAGGAAATCGAAGGCGCAAAAACGTAAAAAGTTGTACCTAAATTTGAAATTTTCAAGATTTAAGTAATTCATTAGAGCAAGGCCCTAGGGAATTGAAAACGCTGCAAATTATTACACAATGGTTTATTATTTTTCTATAGATCACTCGTCTGCAAAGCTACCAACCATCCAACATAAAGAAAAACATCGATCGTATTTCGGTCAGCTTTAATTTGAACGGAGATTAGGCCTCTTTTGCGATTCACACTCGTGTTTCTGATTTCTCGTACGTCCAAACTTTAAATTCTCGTAGCGAGCGAACGGTTCGTCCTACAGAGCTCCGCGTGGTCTCAAAAAATTCTAAAAATTCTATAGAATTTTAAATTGAAGGAAAAACAATACCTTTATATCGAAATTTTTCGAGTTAGGGCGTTTTCAAAATTTAAAAATTCAAATTTGAACCCTTAGAAGTCAGCTACATCAACCAAAATCTTCGGGGCACAACTAGACCCCAAATGGAGCCTACATACCAAATTTCATCAAAATCGGTCAATGCTAAGTGGCAAAAGTGCCGCGTACGGCGGACGGCGTACGGCGGACGGCGTACGGCGGACGGCGGACGGACGGCCAAATTTTTATTCGATTTTTGGATTCTACGTACCTTGAAACGTAAACCATCAAATTTTGAGGGGGTGTTAAAAAAAATTTTTTCTTGGTCGATTCCAAAGGTTCATTATTGAAAATAATAAACCAAAACTGAAATATTGCCGATGGAATCATTAAAATCGAACGATAATTGCCAGAGAAATATGGAAAAAAAAACATGGGAAACCCCGTTTATTCAATAGTTTTTCCCATTTTGGTTTATTATTTTCAATAATGAACCTTTGGAATCGACCAAGAAAAAAAATCTAACACCCCCTCAAAATTTGATGGTTTACGTTTCAAGGTACGTAGAATCCAAAAATCGAATAAAAATTTGGCCGTCCGTCCGCCGTACGCCGTACGCGGCACTTTTGCCACTTAGCATTGACCGATTTTGATGAAATTTTGTATGTAGGCTCCATTTGGGGTCATTTGTGCCCCGAACCTTTTGGTTGATGTAGGTCACTTCTAAGGGTTCCAAAATCAATTTTGAAATTTTGAAAACGCCCTAACTCAAAAAATTTTGATATAAAGGTATTGTTTTTCCTTCAATTTAAGATTCTATAGAATTTTTAGAATTTTTTGAGACCACGCGGAGCTCTGTAGGACAAACCGTTCGCTCCCTACGAAAATTAAGGGTTTACATTGAAATATATATATATTTATATATATAAATCAAAACACGAGTGTGAATCGCAAAAGAGGCCTAATCACCGTTCAAATTAGAGCTGACCAAAATGCGATCAATGGTTGGTGATTTTTTTTTTTTTTTTTAATTTTTTTTTTTTTTCCTCACATTGGATGGTTGGTGATTTTGTAGACGAGTGATCTATATAGAAAAATAATAAACCATTGTGTAAAAATTTGCAGCGTTTTTTCCCAAACGTTGCTGGGTAAATTATTCATCAGCTGATCTTCCGGAACCGATTACAGCCAAATGGCTCAACCGATCATCACCAAATTTTGTACATACATAGAATAATATACTGGGAGGCAATTTCAAACGGAATACGTCATTTTAGTGTGCGATCTTGCGCTTTTGAGGGAATGATTTTGATGAGAAGTTCTGCATCATTGGTATTACTTCTGGGTGAGCGCGCCTCTGAGTGTAACAAGAGTGGGCGCGGGCGGCCGTGAGGGCCGCTCTTCGTTGTTTAGCGTTCCTAAGTGTAGGATTAGGGCCGCGAAAAGGAAAAAAATGTACTCAAAAACATGTGAGCATTTAAAAGTATTCATTTTTATCAACACAATATAGTAATGCAATATTCCCCTACATTGGTAATACATAAGTAGGTATCTCACTTTTTTCTCACTAAAAAAACTCAGGAACTCGTAACTTGCGAAAAAGTATTTACTACCGTCTACCTCCATATATTTTATCCATCTCTTTCCTAGAGAAGATGAAAAAATGATTATTTCTGACTTAGAATGAAAGTTAGGAAAATGTGTAATGGTAACATTTGATAAAACAATAGAAATAATAGAAAAAATAGAAGTAGAGAAGATAGATAAGAAGTAGAGAGAGAAAGAGGGGTAGCAGGAATGTTGGAGGGGGTCTTGTAGAAGGATTACCGGGAGAGGGGGTTCAATCTTTCCCGATAGTTTTCGAATCTGAATTAAAAAACGCTGCAAATTATTACACAATGGTTTATTATTTTTGCTTCCGAGTCTACCAAGGTAGCGGAAGCTTTGTTTTCACTTTTCAAGGACGAAAAAAAAAAGTTCTCCAAAATCAAAATTTCCACTCGCGTTTTGCGTTTTAGACCTTTCTGAACAATTTTGGTTCCGTGTCTGTCTGTCTGTCTGTCTCTCTGTCTGTCTGTGTGTCTGTCATGAATTCCTTGTAACGCGCATAACTATACGAAGTTATTGTCCGATTTCTATGAAATTTTCAGGGATTGTGCGGGTCGGTGTGTAGACGGTCCCCTATGAAAATCATCATCCCCGGACTGATAGAAGCGACTGCGCATGCGCAAACGTGAATTCCTTGTAACGGCCATAACTTCTACATTTTCCATCCGATTTCAATGAAATTTTCTGGGATGTTACAGACTAGTATTTAGATGGTCCCCTATGAAAATCATTACCTTCGGACTGATAGTAGCCACTGCGCATGCGCAAACGTGAATTTCCTTGTAACGGCCATAACTTCCACATTTTCTACCCGATTTCGATGAAATTTTCAGGGATTATGTGGATTAGGTTGTAGATAGTCCCCTATGAAAATCATCATCCCCGGACGGATAGAAGCGACTGCACATGCGCAAACGTGAATTACTTGTAACAGCCGTAACTTCAACTGTCCCCCAGGGGTCGCGGGTTCGAATCCCAGCCGAGGCTAAGTATTTTTTTGATCCAATCAGTACATCTACTCACTTAATTTTTCATCCGCATTTGATGAAATTTTCTGGGATTGTCCAGATTAGCGTGTAGATGGTCCCCTATGAGGGTAGTGAAAGGTACTTAGAGATTGATGTTTTGAGATTAACAACTATGCATCTGATCATCTATATAATCGGGTTATGGATACCAGGAAGCTATGTGCCACACCCACTTGGCAGACGTTTTTATTTTTCTATATAGATCACTCGTCTGCAAAGCCACCAACAATCAACATGAAGAAAAACATCGACCGCATTTCGGTCAGCTTTGATTTGAACGGAGATTAGAACTCTTTTGCGATTCACACTCGTGTTTCTGATTTATCGTACGTGCAAACTTTAAATTCTCGTAGTGAGCGAACGGTTTGTCCTACAGAGCTCCGAGTGGTCTCAAAAAATTCTAAAAATTCTATAGAATCTTAAATTGAAGGAAAAACAATACCCTTATATCGAAATTTTTTGAGTTAGGGCATTTTCAAAATTTCAAAATTGATTTTGGAACCCTTAGAAGTGACCTACCTCAACCAAAATCTTCGGGGCACAACTAGACATCAGAAGGAGCCTACATACCAAATTTCATCAAAATCGGTCAATGCTAAGTGGCAAAGTGCCGCGGACGGCGGACGGACGGCCAAATTTTTATTCGATTTTTGGATTCTACGTACCTTGAAACGTAAACTATCAAATTTTCAGGGGGTGATAAATTTTTTTTTTCTTGGTCGATTCTAAAGGTTCATTATTGAAAATAATAAACCAAAACAGCAACGGCGGACCTGAGGTCCGCCCCGCGCCCGACGCTGGGTTAAATAAGAAACCCAGAGGAATTATTGAAATGCCCTGAGCCGATTACTTCCATCTCATCCAAAATCGGGCATAGTATAGTTCTCTACATTTAATATTTTTGGAGATATTGTACATTTATACAATATGCCTTACGGAAGGGAATATATAGGCTACTTGCGAGCATGGTTCGCAGTGTGCAATACCTAGTGCACAACTTCTGAAATCGAAATAAATTTGGGGGGTTTCTGACATCGGAATCGGTTTTACCGGGAAGTACAAAACTGTAAAGAATGGATTGAGGAATAACTAAAAGGACGGCCAAAGGAGATGTCAGTTACAGACTCGTAAGAGAGTGGGCTGCATAATAAAGGCCAAGGAATTAGGAAGTATAAACATGGCCAAGTACGACCCTAACGTACCCAATACCTACCCGCAGATACTTTCGAGTCGTGAGCTACGATTCCGCGTGACTGCAATCCCATGGCACTACAACCCACCAACAAGACTAAACGTGGATGAGCGAGTACAATGTAGGTGCCTAATTCATGTAATACATAAGTACTTTACAAAAACTGGAGGAAATTATGAACCTACCTTTCAATAACTCTTCCGGTTCCAATTCCTTTCATACCTGTTTTGTTTCCGCTCAGGACGTTCAGAAAATTTTCTGGTGTTAGATCCTTGGAAAAATACAGAAGACAACATTATTTAAGCATTTTTTAAGGCAGAAGTAGCGGTGGATCCAGAAATACTTTTTTAGGGTATCCTTGTGATAGATTCCCCACTATCGTCTCCATATAGTTCCATATCATTAGGTTCACTACCATTTTGTCCCTGCTCAACTGTGTAGTCTGAACTTTGGTCAAAATAATAGCATCAGATTACAACACTTTCACACATTACCGTGGTCATTATCCGGAAGATGAACTTGTATGTAGAAAAAAATGTATCCTAAACAATTCATCCACGATCATGTTTCGATCACTAGTCGGTAAGTGGTTAGAAACGCGGTTGTGAGTGGCTTCAACTATCTATTTAGAAATGGTAAATTGGAATAGGGTGTGCGCCTGGGTAGGAAAAACTATTTATTGTTATTTTTATTCTAAGGTAGACCTCTTTCTGAGAATTTTGGTACCAACCGCGACCTTCCAGCGTGCGTAAATCTTTTCGTATGAATTTTTAAAGTTTCGACCATTTATGACGTCACAGTGGGCTGGGGGTCCCGCCCAGGCGAGAGGGGCGCGTGACGTCATAAACGGTCGAAACTTTGAAAAATCATAGAAACAGATCTACTCACGTTAGAAGGTCGCGGTTGGTGCCAAAATACTCAGGATGAAGTCTACTTTCGATTAAAAATTTTACAAAATCAAGGCGCACCCCCCATTGGGGAGTCGAACTACTTCTTGGTGGATTTCAACTTTACGGCGTAACCATCGATTAATCACGTAAACATTAGCATTTTGTACATTTCCACCTGTTTTATCGATGCAAGATTTTATTATAGTGTAGTACCTATACAATTTATCCTTTGAGTTGAGGCGTTGCTACAGTTATTTCATTAATATATTAATCCATAACATCTTCGCCAAAATATCGAGTTCTTTACCAAGTCGTGATTTCGTATGTACAAGTTCCAAAGAAGAAATGAAACAGGTAGGTGTGGCTATTTGAATGCTTAGGCAAGCATCAAAACATGAGTTCCCAACTTCTCCATGTTTGAGCGAAATTGGAATCGGACAATTAAGGGAAGTAGTTTGTGATAAAGTTATGTTTTTAGGTAAATATGACTAACATGACTAATATTATATTCATAAAGAGCTCCAATAATTTAATTCAATAACAATTTATTGTATTTGTTTGTTTGTATTGAAGTGTATTGTTTAATTTTATTATTTAACAATTTATTGTATCTACTCTCGTACCTCCTCGTATCTACACAATAGTTACGGAAAACTTATCACAACCCGAAAACATTTCAAGATGATCTGGAGATATGGCAGACAAGGCATGTTGTGCCAGTATATATTGTTCATGAACTCAGACGGGCATAATTTATAAATAATATTGCTTAAGAACGTAAGAATCGCTTTAATAGTTAGGGACTATTCAACTCACTTCTCCTTTATAGTCAATTTTAACACCAGCGTAGACGTTAGTTCCATTTGGTTCGTTGATGATGACCCCAGGCGTCGGATTACTAAAGAAGCAGACAATCTAACTAAGTGCGACATTTGAAGGAATATGTTGATATGACTATTTTCTATTGATCATTGATTCAAAATCAACTTTCATACCGTTTCTCTTGCTTTCAAACATATTTCTTACCAAATGACGTATAACATCATCTTATTTTGAGGGGTAGAAAATGTCTTACAAAACCAACAAAAACTCAGTTCTTGTTTGTTATTGGTGATGAACTTACTCGGAGTTATAAGCGATGTCATCATACATCATCACAATTATCCTGTTAGCTGGGATGCCTTCGTTGATCATCACATGGTAAGAATGGCAGACGTCGGCCTGAGTCAAGAAAAAACGAGGTTGCACTAAAACTCAAAATTAAAATATTCCTAAGTCTATAGAAATGTACAGGGTGTCTACAAAACAGATCTCATTCCTTCAAGGGATCCATTCTACAACTAATTTGCAACAAAAAGTGCCTCTTGACGTTTTTTTTTACGTTTCTATTGCGCGTTGTTCACTATTTAAGATTTTGCTTCCAAGTCTACCAAGGTATTATACTACCAAACAAACAACAAAGCAAACAAAACAAAGCCAACAAACAAAGCTTCTACGCTTTGTTTTCACTTTTCAAGGTTGAAAAAAATGTTCTCCTAAATAAAAATTTCCAATCTCGTATTACGTTTCAGACCTCCTGAACAATTTTAGTTCCGTGTCTGTGTGTCTGACTGTCTGTCATGAATTGCTTGCCACGACCAGAACTTCTACATTTTTCTTCCGATTTTGATGAAATTTCAGGGATTGTGCAGGTTGGCGTGTAGATGGTCCTCTATGAAAAGCATCACCCCCGGACTGATAGTAGCTTCTGCGCATGCGCAAACCGAATTCCTTGTAACAGCCATAACTTCCACATTTTCCATCCAACTTCGATGAAATTTTCAGGGATTATGCAAATTGGGTTGTGAATGGTCCCCTATGCACAACATGGGCCTCAAATTGAATGTATTTTGTGCACATGCGCAAACGTGAAATACTTGGAACAGCATGTAGAATGTATCTACATTTTCCAACAATGTTGAGTCCCCAAAGAGGGCAGTGGAAGGTACTTAGAGATTGATGTTTTGAGATTAACTACTATGCATCGGATCATCTATACAATCGGGTTATGGATACTAGGAAGCTATGTGCCACACCCACTTGGCAGACTTTTTTCGTGTTATCTACCTTACTTCATTAAAATGGCTATAGCTCCCTCATTAAGCAACCTAAAAAGTGAACTCAGTAACTTTTCGAAAACTTTCCGTTTTTCAACGCCCATAATGTCCAGATAATTCGAGATAATGAACTATTGCCGGTAAGGCTAATCTGCGCCAGAATCTCATCTTTTCAACTGTAAATAAAAAAATGTTCTGCAATGTAACTCAGGGGAAAAATTTGTGTTTGAACACGAAAAAACATGAATTTTTTCAACGAAATCGATGTTTTGACTGGAAGATTCAAGGATGGATGGAGGGTGGGAGGAGGGGCGGCGGAGGAGACCCCCCGAATCCTCCCGTCAAAACGTCGATTTCGTTGAAAAAATTCACGTTTTTCTGTGTTGAAACACAAATTTCTCCCCTAAGTTCCATTGTAAAGTAATTTTTGATTGTACCGTTGGAAAGCTGAGATCCCGGCGCAGTTTTTAAGCTTACCGGCAATATTTTATTATCTCGAATTATTTGGACATTAAGGGAGTTGAAAAACGGAAAGTTTTCGAAAAGTTACTAAGTTCACTTTTAGGTTGCTTTATTTTCCGTAAAATTCAACTAAAAACGTCTGCCAAGTGGGTGTGGCACATAGCTTCCTCGTATCCATAATCCGATTATATGTATAGATGATCCGATGCGTAGTAGTTAATCTCAAAACACCAATCTCTAAGTACCTTTCACTAACCTCATAGGGGACCATCTACACGCTAATCTGGACAATCCTAGAAAATTTCATCGAATTCGGATGAAAAATGTAAGTAAGTAGATGTATGTGATTGGATTAAAAAAAAATGCTTAGCCTCGGCTGGGAATCGAACCCGGGACCCCTGGGGGACAGTTCTATGCGCTACCCTCTGACCAATTGAGGCCTAGTATTGCAATGAATAGGATTTGAGATTCTCACAGGGGACCTATGAATGAATCCCTCTATGAAAAACCATTCTCTATTTTCATAAGGGACCATCTCAATACTAATCTGTAACATGCTGTCACAAGGAATTAACTTTTGCGCATGCGCAGCAGCTACTATCAGTCCGGGGATAATGATCTTCGTCGGGGACCATCTGCAACCTAATCCGCATAATCCCTGAAAATTTCATCGAAATCGGGTAGAAAAGGTGGAAGTTATGGCCGTTATAAGGAAATTCACGTTTGCGCATGCGCAGTGGCTACTATCAGTCCGAAGGTAGTGATTTTCATAGGGGACCATCTCAATACTAATCTGTGACATCCCTGAAAATTCCATCGAAATCGGATGGAAAATGTAGAAGTTGTGGCCGTTACAAGGAATTCACGTTTGCGCATGCGCAGTCGCTTCTGTCAGTCCGAGGATGATGATTTTCATAGGGGACCTATGTCTACACACCAACCCGCACAATTCCTGAAAATTTCGTAGATATCGGACAATAACTTCGTATAGTTATGCGCGTTACAAGGAATTCATGACAGACACATAACCAAAATTGTTCAGAAAGGTCTAAAACGCAAAACTCGAGTGAAAATTTTGATTTTGGAGAACTTTTTTTTTCGTCCTTGAAAAGTGAAAACAAAGCTTCCGCTACCTTGGTAGACTCGGAAGCAAAATTGTTATTTGGTGTCTGGGAGATAGACAATTTTACGATCTTTTACGAAATTTGAGATTACTCTGGAAATAAGAGAGCTATGGCCGTTTTAAAGAAGTAAAGACGATAACACGAAAAAATCTTAAATCGTAAATAGCTCAGAATAGAAGCATTTTTAAAAAAACTTTAAAAGGCACTTTTTATTGCAAATTAATTGTAGAATTGATCCCTTGAAGGAATGAGATATGTACTTTAGACACCCTGTATAAACATTTTTGTCTGCCTAGGACCGATAACAGTTGAACGGCACAACTGATATTGACCAAATTTGGTTTACACAGTGTGTCCGACAGAAGAGAATAGGAGACTGGCGACCTTATATTGTTGGTTTTGTATATGCTTGGTAAATTAGTAGTTTATTTGTTTTGAACAAAGTAACCATAAAATCGAGTAAATATAATTTAAAAATTCCGCCAAGTGGCACATCGCATCCTCGTATCCATAACCCGACTGAAGAGACGATTGATGCATAGTTGTTACTTCAAAAATTCAATTTCAATTTTCGAGTAGTAGCTACGGGGAGAAACTAGTGGGAGATACTCACTTGATGCCGATAGTTGTAATACCCGTTGGATCCAGCCACCAATAGTGCCCACGAATTTGCCCCGAGAGGTGTTGGGGATCCTGTGCAGGCAACTAGCAAGCCTGCAAACACCGCGACTGTCTCCCACATCCTGAAAACTGAATGGTTTACATTGTAAGTTCGTTATGTAACTGGTGCAAGTGCAAGTTGACACAACTTTCCTCAACAACAGAAACTCCAAAAGCCTATTTTCGACCTTTATAATGCAGATTCAGGTCTTCGGAATATTTTTCTGGGAACGAAGGGTTTTGAAAATTGTTCAAACCTGTAATATGGAGAAATTCTATGTCATTGTGACGCTCAAGGTTCTTTCCCAGTATGTATTTACCTGTACGGCAATTCTTCGGGAATGATTCGATTTGTGACTAAACTAGATTTACACCGGTTTCGAACTATAAAAGTTCACATTGAACTTCAATCTGACTTCCAGGCTCGAAATGAAGTCATCTCGCTCACTGCATGAAACAGAGTGAAAAATCCCACCCCTATTCAATATGAAAGTAAGCAAGTACCTCCTATTACAATCACTTTTCATCGCTGCTTGTGTATGATACGAACAAAAGTGTGTCTCTGTGAGTGTATGAAGATCTTGTGTACTCTGCCCAGTACTCTGTTTCTTATTTGATGCGGAAATCTATCTAGTTGTGCACTACGTCGCCAGAATTTTTGACTTTTGACTGGGGGATGCTTTAGAAACACGCGTTCGTGACGCAGAAATCTTATTGTGCACTACTTCACCGGAATTCTGAAATTTTTGTTCAATGAGGAGGAAGGGGTTTATTTACTGAAAATGGAGCGCATTCTGAAAATACCTTTGTGTTTTTATTCCGTGGGTTTTTGGATGTTTCACCTCGAATACAGATGTGATTTTTTACGGACTATACCAAAACCAGCAGATGAAAGCCCAATGTTGCGACAACATCATGATAACGCCATAGCAGGTTTCAAACCGATTTTGTGAAAAAGAGAGGGGAAGAAAGAGGGTGCCCGTTAACATCCATCCACCATGTAGATATTTATACACACGAAGACGTGTTGAACATTGGAATTCGTTTTGGAATGATCCAAAACGGATTTTCATAAAGCAAATATAAACAGTTAGTTTTCCATGTCAACAATGATGAAGCCATAACAATCAAACCAGTATCAAAACAATAACAAAGTTTTTCTTCGAAAACTAGAGATAGGTACCCTCACACAAATCAGGTTGCTACGGGGTGTTGACATCATACAAATTATTACACAATGGTTTTTATTTTTCTATATACATCACTCGTCTGCAAAGCCATCAACCATCCAACATGAAGAAAAACATAGGTAGTGACAAAGGCAAAGCTCTGTTCTTTGCAGGCGAGTGATATATATAGAAAACGCTGCAAATTATTACACAAAGGTTTATTATTTTTCTATATAGATCACTCGTCTACCACCAACCAACATGAAGAAAAACATCGATCGCATTTCGTTCAGCTTTAATTTGAACGAAGATTAGGCCTCTTTTGCGATTCACACTCGTGTTTCTGACTTATCGTACGTCCAACCCGTAAATTCTCGTAGGGAGCGAACGGTTTGTCCTACAGGGCTCCGCGTGGTCTCAAAAAATTCTATACTATCTTAAATTGCTGGAAAAACAATACCTTTATACCAAAAATTTTTTAGTTGGGGCGTTTTCAAAATTTCAAAATCCATTTTTCAACCCTTAGAAGTGACCTAAATCAACCAAAATCTTCGGGGCACAACTAGACCCCAAATAGAGCCTACATATCAAATTTCATCAAAATCGGTCCATGGAAACTAAGGAAAGTGCCGCTTACGGTAGACGGCGGACGGACGGCCAAATTTTTATTCGATTTTTGGATTCTACTTACCTTGAAACGTAAACCAACAAATTTTGAGGGGGTGTTTGACCAAAAATTTCTTGGTCAATTCCAAAGGTTCATTATTGAAAATAATAAACCAAAAGGAGGAAGCGCAGTGAGATGTGGTGAGAATTGGACCTTTTGCTTCCAAGGGCGCAAAATAAGCAACACAAAAAGTTGATAAATAAGTTCGATTTTCCGACCGGTAGGAATGACTACATTATTTGGTTGTGAAAAAAACTCTTTCAGTTTTCATAATTTTAGAGAGCCAAGGACAGGGGTTACCCCACCTTAGGGAACACTAGTACATGGCTTATCCTGCTTCCACTTTGCGGTAGATTCTCTATCAACCGTATAATCCTGTACAGTACTATACGGTATAGTACGATACAGTACTATAATCTCACCGTAGTGAGATTCTACATACACAGCTATTCACCTTGTCACGTTGTAAGTGCTGAGTAAACAAAAACCGAATGCTCGTTCTTCTGTTCCCTACCTAGTATCGAGTCGCAGGTGTCCTTTATCCAAGAATTTCATGCGGAACATTTATTTTGGCCTGGCTTTTATGGTAGATATGGGGTAGTATTTTTGTAAAATCCATTTGATATGAGCACAAGTAAAATTTAAAAAAAAAACGCTGCAAATTATTACTTAAAGGTTAATTATTTTTCTGTCTAGATCACTCGCCTGCAAAGAACACAGCTTTGCCATTGGCACTAGTTTGATTTGAAGAAATAAACGCTTCACACCCAGTTCGAAGAATTAAAGAGTTGTGGAAGCCTTCATTAAGAAGTTTGATTACTACTTGCCAAGGACGCAAAACTGAGCACAACTCGAAGAAATGAACAATGATCGCATTTTGGTCAGCTAAAATTTAAACGGAGATTAGACCTCTTTTGCGATTCACACTCGTGTTTCTGTTTTATCGTAAGTCCAACCCTCAAGTACTCATGGGGAGCGAACGTTTGGTCCTGCAGAGCTCTGGGTGGTCTCATTCGATTCTAAAAATTCGATGCAATTTTAAATTGACGAAAAAACATCAGGTAGTTTGTACTTTATTATTTTTACATTGAATACTATTTATTTTCACCAACGTGTGGTTTTGTAATACGAGTATAAATAACAGGTATAAACATATTGTTAAGTGATGCATGCATTCCAGGGAACTTCCCATTGGATTGGACTCAATATTAGGTCAACTTAAGCCAGTATGTAAGCGATAAAACTTGCATTTTATTTACCTTCCTCCTGCACAAAACTGTTTCACTCAATTTAATTTAGTTAGTATTGAGGCCTGGGCACAGCACACAAAATTAAGCCACAAAAGCACGTTTTGAGCATTAACCCCCCCCCCCTTCCTCTTTCATAGGCGAAATTCGAAATTCCAGCGTCGTAGTGCACAACTAGATACATTTCCGTGTAGAAACAAAAAAACTCTACAAATTAGTACACAAAGGTTTATTATTTTTCTATATAGAACACTCGTCTGCAAAGGACACAGCTTTGCCATTGCCAAACCCTAAACCATGGATACTACCTACCTACCACATACCTACTTCAAAATCAAGTTTATTTGGAAGAAATCAACGCTTCACAACTGGGAGTTGTGGATGCCTTCATTAAGAAATTTGATTACTGGTTGCTAAGGACTCAAAACAGAGTACAACTTGAAAAAACTCGAAGGAAAACATCGATCGCATTTTGGTCAGCTAAACTTTGATCGGAGATTAGGCCTCTTTGCGATTCACACTCGTGTTTCTGATTTATCGTAATTCCAACCCTTAAGTTCTCATAGGGACCGACCGGTTGGTCCTACAGAGCTCCGCGTGGTCTCTAAAAATTCTAAAAATTTAATACTATCTTAAATTGGTGGAAAAACATACCTTTATATCGAATTTTTTAGAGCTAGTGCGTTTTCACGATTTCAGCCCTATTTTTCAACCCTTAGGAGTGACTGACATCAACCAAAAGCTTCGGGGCACAACTAGACTCAAAATGGAGCCCACATACCAAATTTCAACAAAATCTGTCCATGGTAACTAAGAAAAGTGCCGAGTAAAGCGGACGGACGGAAAATTTTTTATTCGATTTTCGGATTCTACTACCTTGAAACGTAAACCAACAAATTTTGAAGGGGGGGTAAAAGAAAAATTTTCTTGGTCGATTCCAAAGGTTCATCCAAAGAACCACGTAAATCGGTTGAAAACTAAGGCCTGGGCAGAGTGCACAAGATTTTGTCACACACATACACCTAGACACGCACACAGAAAGACATTCATAAACAGTTTTTTTTTCGCAGATTTGGATTCAGAATGGTTTTTTTTTTTTTTTTTTTTTTTTTGAGTGTTGTCCAACTTTACCTCAGACCAATCGCATAAGGATGCCCTAAAAATCTCTTACTTCGGGACGTCCTAAAAAGCACTGTCATACCATACCTAGTATTGCTACCTGCCTGAATTTGATTAGGTTCCCTGGGTATTACTAAAGTTATTATTTCTGAAAGTACTTGAGAGGCCAAGTTCATGAAACCTATTCTTATGGTGGGTGGAATTAGGGCCACAATAAACTATATGTTTTCTATAGGTACATGCTAAGAAGATACTATCGCAGTCTTCATCGTGCATTCAACTAATAATCTAATTTTTTTATTTCATTTGAAGAACTTTTAAATTATTTTGTGTAGGTACCTTATTTCACTTAATTGAGTATATTTTCATTAGAACCAACACAGTATAACTGATGAACTCACCTTGCCTGAGTATTCTCACCTGAGGGGAACTAGAAACTTTAAAAATACAGAACAGCAAATCACCGAGTTTGGAAACAGACTGCTGGAGACTTGTGATGTAGACTGTATTTATCAACGAGTTATCTCGGGTCCGTTCAATCAGGTTCGTTGATGTCACAGCTCGAACGAATCCCAGACATAATCTTGGAGTGGGGAAGACGGTCACAATAGGTAGATTCAGGACCTGCTCCTCCCGCCCTTGCTCACTTATCTCTGGTTCAATCCTCAGAGATATAGAATGACTTTGATTTTCCCCTTTAATTGCAGCTAACCATATTATCGTCAATCTCTATTTCACACAGAATGACGTAACGTTTCTAAGAGCGCAACTCAATACTCATTTCCGGAAAAAATGTGGTTATCTGTTAAATGTTTGACGCTAGATTTTGTGAAAACATACATTCATTTTTCTTCGGGTATACACTGGTTCGTCAATAAAAACCCAACTGATATCTGTCTGGCCTTAGAATTGGAATATAAATTCAAATCTGATTACACCGTTGGGAAGAGCGTCAAATTTTCCATTTTTCTAATGGCAAAAAAGAGAGGCTTAAGAATCTGACCAGTAATAAGGTCGTAGCCAGGAGCATTTTGGTTTATTATTTTCAATAATGAACCTTTGGAATCGACCAAGAAAAAAAAATTTTAACACCCACTCAAAATTTGATGGTTTACGTTTCAAGGTACGTAGAATCCAAAAATCGAATAAAAATTTGGCCGTCCGTCCGCCGTCCGCCGTACGCCGTACGCCGTCCGCCGTACGCGGCACTTTTGCCACTTAGCATTGACCGATTTTGATGAAATTTGGTATGTAGGCTCCAATTGGGGTCTAGTTGTGCCCCGAAGATTTTGGTTGATGTAGGTCACTTCTAAGGGTTCCAAAATCAATTTTGAAATTTTGAAAACGCCCTAACTCAGAAAATTTCGATATAAAGGTATTGTTTTTCCTTCAATTTAAGATTCTATAGAATTTTTAGAATTTTTTAAGACCACGCGGAGCTTTGTAGGACAAACCGTTCGCTCCCTACGAAAATTTAAGGGTTTATATTGAAATATATATATATAAATCAAAAAATCAAAACACGAGTGTGAATCGCAAAAGAGGCCTAATCTCCGTTCAAATTAGAGCTGACCGAAATGCAATCGATGGTTGGTGATTTTGATTTTTTTTTTCTTTTTTTTCTTTTTTTCTTCATATTGGATGGTTGGTGATTTTGTAGACGAGTGATCTATATAGAAAAATAATAAACCATTGTGTAATAATTTGCAGCGTTTTTGAATTGATTTCCTTATCGATCGTGAGCTTAATCTCTTTGATACTGACGGGTGGAATGTATATTGATCAAGACCATTTGTGACCTCTAAATCAAGAGGTCACAAATTCATGCAGCATGGGTTAATGAAGGCATTTTCAAAAAATCTTCCAGGTGGAACAATGGTTGAGAAAGGGAACAATGATGTTGGTAATTTATTTTAGACAGGTTTTATGTCTTATTACTCCAACACATGGTGTTCATTCTTTCAAAAATCCGAACTACTGAGTCAATTATGTATGATTGAGCTAACGAGAGGCACCTTGGTGGACAGGTAAGATCCCCATGAAAAATAATTAATGAAAGAAAGAATATTCTTGTGTTCAAAATTTTGTAATTAGTGGAATTTGAAAAAAGTTTAGTTTACATTTTCTCTGTTTAGAACAATTTTGTCCCTGTTTTCAGTACACCATACCACCATAATGTATGCACAGAGTATGTTTTACAAATTTTAGTAGTCCATATTCATGCTCCCCTCGTCACCCGGAACTCATAGTAGCCACACGTATGATATTGTTGTTTTTTCGATTTTCGGTATACACCACCAACATTCTTTACGCGCAGGGTATGTTGAATTTGTTGAAAGTTTTTTGATCAAAGCCATGTTTTACAGTTTAAACATTCGAGACTAAGTGAATAATCATCGAAACGTCCTGGTTTGGGGGTGTGGAAATCTGGTCACCCTCCTACTTTATATTTAACGATCGATTATTGAGTTTTAATATTTTACAATTGAGTTTTAGATTTATAGTCAGTCCTGCTACGGGAATTTCAATTTAAAATAAAATGTCCATGTCACCCGAAGATCTCATGCGAGTGGATGTGATTTGCAGCTTTTCGGAATTGTGGTCTCGCAGGATCGTAATCTCGCGGATTTGTGTTCTCGCGGGACTGTAGTGCTCTTGAAGTGAACTCACTAAAGTGTACACCACGAAATTATCGATTTTTATGAATTTCGGATGAGCAGATCGAAGAAATCGGTTCGGAGCAGGTTTTATACATCCCCTGACAACGCTCAGGAACTATTCGACTAAATAAATAGAATTAATGAAATCCCGTAACCTTAATGTCCCTAAATTTCAGGTTCTAATCAACCTTTCAGCTCAATTTTAAAACCTTTCAGCTGTAATTTAAAAACCCAAGTGGATTGAAAAAAAAACTCAAATGGATAAGGATGAGGTTGACAGAGCAGATAAAGCAGCTCAGGAATTTACAAAAGAAGTAAGAATGAAGATAGCGAAAGCAGATGCTTACAATCAATTTAACAAAAAATCATTACAGTTTCAGTGGTGGCGATAGTTTATCACTTGATTCTGGGTTGAGGGTGAGGAATATTTAGCCAATCCTCTTGTTTGTTAGCTCCCGAGCGCTTTCGTTTATTTAAAACATCTTCAGGGGTCTATAAAGAATAACAGGTACTATCTAGAGGTGCATAACAAACGCAGTACTGTGAGTAGAAAAAGGAAAACCACGATGCTTGAAAAGGGAAAAGGAGAGATTATGTGCAATAAACGACTACAGCATACAACAAAAAATATTTGACAACTACACCAAATGTAAGCCATATAGTTAGTATTAAAATGTTAGAATTAGATAACACACTAGACGCTAAGTATTATACTTAAAGATAACTAATTTTAAAACTTAAGTGTACATACCTGTTATTCTTTATAGACCCCTGAAGATGTTTTAAATAAACGAAAGCGCTCGGGAGCTAACAAACAAGAGGATTGGCTAAATATTCCTCACCCTCAACCCAGAATCAAGTGATAAACAAAAAATCTTTGAACCTCTTTGAAATCTTTGAAAATCTTTGAATCTTTGTGACAATCAATCTCTTTGAACCTCTTTGAAATCTTTGAAAATCTTTGAATCTTTGTGACAATCAATCTTTCATACGGAGCAGTGCTCCTCTAGCTGCTCTCCCAAGCGCGCCGAATTTTTTCACACACTTCCCCTAGATATTTTTTCCCATTTTTTTAAAAATTTATTCCCTATTCAATTTATTTTAATATACAATTTTTTCTTGATTCTTTTTTTCTTTATTTTTTTATTTATTTATTTATTTATTTTTTTTTTTGACAATTTTTTTTATTCTTTTTTTTCAATCTCTTTGAACCTCTTTGAACCTCTTTGAAATCTTTGAAAATCTTTGAATCTTTGTGACAATCAATCTCTTTGAACCTCTTTGAAATCTTCGAAAATCTTTGAATCTTTGTGACAATCAATCTTTCATACGGAGCAGTGCTCCTCTAGCTGCTCTCCCAAGCGCGCCGAATTTTTTTACCCACTTCCCCTAGATATTTTTTTCCAATTTTTTTTAAATTTATTCCCTATTCAATTTATTTTAATATACAATTTTTTTCTAAAAATCAATTTTTTAACGATTTTTTTTTTTTTTTTTTTTTTTTTTGCCAACTACCCCAGTTTACTTAAATCCCGGTATTTATTGATGCGCAAGGCAAAAATTTCCCTCAAAATCGGTACAGCCGTTTGGAAGTTGAGCAAAACTTATTGCAACTGCGCACAATGTGCCAAAGTAACCCCTACACTTACAAATAGGTGTACAGTTTTCTTGAAACTGCTTGATCCGGGTTTTGGATGCATGTGCGAATCCTCGCATTTCGGCGTTTTCCATCAGTAAACCATCATAACTCTAGCTGACATTCGGTTCTATAGGTAAACCTTCGAGAGAATCACAGGCGATGAGAATAATCCATACAGCGTCATGAGTGGGATTATTCAGACCGAAATTCGAACTGAAGTAGCAATTTATATTATCTTTATTGCAGGATTTTAAGATTAATAAAGTATGGGTACCCACCCAAGTGATATTTTATCAATTTACGTCGGTACTATGATTGTTGAAACTCAATGTCATACCTATTCAGAACATCTTTTTGGTAATCTTGTGGATAACTGTTAAGTACGAATTATCGCTTATCGTTGATATTTTTGGGAAATAACGTGAGAGGTGATAGTGAGAGACTTCACAATTATCTTGAATTTTCATCGCCGCTTTTAATTCCAAGATCTAGCGACTAAATGGCTCGGCGTTATTAAAAAAAAAAAGCGTATAAAAAACTCAAATTACTACATACCGGTTAATAAGTTTTCCATTCAGCGGTCATCATTGAACGTTCTTAGCCGAAACAACATAACTAATGTTTCTTCCGTACGTATCTAATTACAACGTACGCTGGTATCGCTCTATTTTAACCGAAGTAACCAACCAATCAATAAGTCTTCAATATTCAATAGACACGAACTGACTTTGCGATTCAAAGTCATGTTACTTTCAACAATAAACCTTTAAAATCGAGTGAGAAGAAATCTTCTTAACCCTTCTCAAAATTTGTTGATTTCCATTTCAAGAGACTTGAAGTTCAAAAATAATAATCATGAAGTTAAAAGCCCTATTGTAATAAGTCAAAAGATAAGGAACTGAATGGACCTACCCATCCTGTGTTATAATATGGTCGGCAGGTTGATCCAACATTCGGGTCGCATTTTAGTATGATGATTCCACTCATTGCTGATGCAATTCATCGTAGGAACGTAGGTCCATCGTAGGAACGGGACCCCCAGGTGCTTTTGGGAACCGAAGTCTTGAACACACTTGAAATCTTTGAGCCCCCGGTAATAGCTAGTCAGCCTAAACTAGTTTTCTTTCTGCCATTGGTCTGTCCCAGTCCAACAGAGCCGGCTCAGCAGGCAATGGAGCTGTTCTTACATGAAATCCAAGCGAATAGGATTAGAGATAGCAAAACAAAAACCGACCTACCTCAAAACTGATGATGGCAAACCACTAAAAAGAAGAAAATAATAATCACTTCTTATTCAGTCAGGTTGGTAGGTAGGTACGCCGCCGCACAGTGGTCCAGAATCGTCAAAAAGCGCTCAAAACTCAATAACTTTTTGATTAGTGAAGCTAGAAACCTGAAATTCGTCAAACTTGCCAGTCTCATAACCACAATAAAGGTATTGATAAGTTAGTCAAGTGTTATCAAAGTTGAACATTTTGAATAAGATAACAATGCCGAATAAAAATAATTTGAAAGTATAAATCTTTCAAGAAAATTAATGTTTTTCCTTTATTTGATTTTTGGGTTGGTAACATAAAGTACACCTACCTTTAAATTGGAGTGACCATAACATAAAATGCTTTTTAGATTAATTCCTAAGGGCAATCACTCTTTTTTTAAATCTGGTAAACCTAATCTCTCTTCACTTAATCATCAAGGGCAGTCCGAAGAGTAATAGGGTGTAATCCCCGTTTGACTGTCCATGATTCTCAACTTCTGATGCGAATGCTGCGAGGAGAAGTTTGGCTTCAGCATCCAGTTCTAAAACACGTTGTTATTGCCAATGAGGCTGGAAAGAAGAGACTAGAGGGTCAGACGATACCATAGTTTTCCGAATTCTTTCAGCTCCAGCACCAAAGGCCGCAGGTTGCCCCAGCTGATTTCGGTCTGGAGTCATTCTATACATGTCTACGGAATTAGAAACACGAAAGCCCGAAATCAGAGAGACGCTGAGACATTGTAGGGCACAAAGAAATCGGGTGCGAGTAAATTCTTTACTTTTTCAAAAACCCCGTCCTTAATGACCATTCGAAAAATGAAAAAAATATTTTTTTTGTCCTTTGAATATCATATTAAAACAAGAAAACATGCGTCAACCTAGTCGGCCTGAACAAGTAAAACGCTGCAAATTATTACACAATGGTTTATTAATTTTCTATATTGATCACTCGTCTGCAAAGTCACCAACCATCCAACATGAAGAAAAACATCGATCGTATTTCGGTCAGCTAAAATTTGAACTGAGATTAGGCCTCTTTTACGATTCACACTCATGTTTCTGATTTATCGTACGTAAAACCCTTAAATTCTCGTAGGGAGCGAACGGTTTGTCCTACAGTGCTCCGCGTGGTCTCAAAAAATTTTAAAAATTCTATAGAACCTTAAATTGAAGGGAAAACATTTCTGAGTTAGGGCGTTTTCAAAATTTCAAAATTCATTTTGGACCCCTTAGAACTGACCTACATCAACCAAAATCTTCGGGGCACAACTAGACCCCAAATGGAGCCTACATACCAAATTTCATCAAAATCGGTCAATGCTAAGTGAGGAAAGTGCAGCGTACGGCGTACGGCGGACGGACGCCCAACTATTTATTCGATTTTTGGATTCTAAATACCTTGAAACGTAAACCATCAAATTTTGAGGGGGTGTTAACATTTTTTTTTTCTTGGTCGATTCCAAAGGTTCATTATTGGAAATAATAAACCAAAATTGAAGTAACGATTTTGTTACACTGGAATTTCGGACATTTTCATCATTTCTAGTACTTTATTGATTAACCACCGTCCTGTAATCAACAGTGGGGGGCCTAAAACTCAAGAAATGACACTCACAGGGGATACCTAACACATATTTAAGGTCGACATGTTTGGATAAATCACGTTTTGAGCGCTTTTTGACGATGCTGGACCACTGTGCGCCGTGGCCATCTGTAGACTATACGTACAAGTGTACCTATCTTCAACTGACATACCTATTATTTTCTTCGCAACTATACATACCTATATTACAAACCCAAATCATGAGTTCGATAGTCGTACACGTGACATCAGTGCAATAGAGAATACTTGACACAGTAGTAGTTGAAGATGGATCAGATGGTGGTATGAATGAATACCACCAATTCCTATGGAGATTCGCACCTATTGTCACCCTCATAATATGACAGCAGTGACGTACTAATAGTTTTAGAACACAAAAATATTAACTCAATGAAATCGCTACTCTGAAGTCAGCACTTTTTTTTTTTTTGGTTAAAAAGGTTTTAGGTTAACTACTTTTTAATTATTGATTATTTTTTATTGAAGCAAATTTTAAGAGAAAAAGTCCATTCATGCAGCATGAATTATTTATGAATATTTATTATTCCCTGAATGTGAACTCTGACGACTCTGAATGAATTTGTATGAAGGTGAAATTTCATTCCATTTCAGCTCATTTCATGAAAACCTTTGCCCATTTCATCGCAAGATTGCACAGTTATAATATAGGTAGGTACATCTACCCACGAATAAAATCACTCGCGATTAGGTTGTGGAAAACCATTATAATAAACATATTGTTTAGTAATGCATGCATTCCAGGGGACGTCCCATTTGATGAGCATTAGATCAGTTTAACCAGTTGGTAAGCGATAAAACTGTTTCACTCGATGTAATTTACTTATTACTTTAGGAAAGAAATCGTGGTCTCTCCCTCCGTCCCCCCTCCCTCACCATTATTCACCATAACATTTCTAGCGGCATGGGAGCCTCGAATTTGAAGAGCATTTTAAAATCCATGATCTACGATACCCAACATGCGAATTCGAGTTCCCCCCCCCCCCACCCCTCAGCCAATGGTGCCAGTCTGGCACTAAAGCGGAAATACGTCGTAACATTGAACTTTCAACTGTTAGTAGGCGGTCCGTCGAGGTTAACGTCCGTATTCAAGGTGAAACACATACAAAAAAAACACGAAATATGCGGTTTATGGGGTCCTGGCACCACTGTTAGTTCCATGGTGGTACAGAGAATAATTCATGAAAATCCGGAGGTATAATGAGAATTTTTCCTCAATTTCAGAACTTGGATACAACTATCAAGCTATAAAGGAACCGAAAAATCGGATATTTGGTGAATATTATCCCCCCACTCATCCCCTCCCCTTATGAATTTTGGTACTCTGGTGAAATCATATACAACTCGGAAGTTATTTGAGTCAAACAAAAAAAAGAAACACACAAATCGGTTGAAAATTGAGGCCAGGGCAGAGTTTACAAGATTATGCCCGCAAACGCTCGTTTTTTAAGCATTAACCCCCCCTTTCCCCCTCTCAAAAAGCAAAATTCTAAATTCCGACGCCGTAGTGCACAACTAGATAGGTTTCCGCGTCGAATAAAAAAAGAACCACGAAAATCGGTTGGAAATTGAGGCCTGGGCAGAATACACAAGATAATGCCCAAAAACGCACGTTTTTTGAGCATTAACCCCCCCCCCCTTTCCCCTCCTTAAAAGGCAAAATTCGAAATTCCGGCGACGTAGTGCACAACTAGACAGTTTTCCGCGTCGAACAAAAAAAGAACCAGGAAAATCGGTTGAGAACTAAGGGCTGTGCAGACGACACAAGATTTTGTCACACACACACACACACACACACACAGACCCATGGTTTTTTTCGCGGATTTGGATTCAGAATGGTCTAAAACGGATTACTGTGTGGTTATTTTTTTTTTTTTCTGTTGAGTGTTGTCCAACTTCACCCCAGATCGATCGCATAAGGACGCCCAAGTCTTACTGTGGGACGTCCTAAAAACGGAGTTGAGTAGAATGTTGTCTATTTCCACGAAAATAATGAGTTACAAGTTAAATCGATTTCGACGGTTAGGTCATCATCAGTAACAAACAATAACGTTATTGTTTATTTAGTGATTGTTTGTTACTGATGATGACCTAACCGTCGAAATCGATTTAACTTGTAACTCATTATTTTCGTGGAAATAGACAACATTCTCCTCAACTCCGTTTTTACATCTACCTACATTTTATTATTTTCAATAATGAACCTTTGGAATCGATCAAGAAAACTTTTTTTAACCCCTACTCAAAAATTATAGGTTTACGTTCCAAGGTACGTAGAATCCAAAGATCGACTAAAAATTTGGCCGTCCGTCCGCCGTACGCTGCACTTTCCCCACTTAGCATTGACCGATTTTCATGAAATTTCGTATGGAGGCTTCATTTGGGGTCTAGTTGTTCCCCGAAGCTTTTGGTTACTCCTAAGGGTCCGATCCTAAAGGTTGGAAAATAAAGTTGGAATTTTGAAAACGCCCTAACTCAAAAAACGTCTGCCAAGTGGGTGTGGCACATAGCTTCCTCGTATCCATAACCCGATTATATAGATGATCAGATGCATAGTAGTTAATCTCAAAACATTAATCTCAAAGTACCTTCCACTACCCTCATAGGGGACCATCTAAATACTGATCTGTAACATCCCTGAAAATGTCATTGAAATCGGATGGAAGATGTAGAAGTTATGGCCGTTACAAGGAATTCACGTTTGCGCATGCGCAGTCGCTTCTATCAGTCCGGGGATGATGATTTTCATAGGGGACCGTCTACACACCAACCCGCACAATCCCTGACAATTTCATAGAAATCGGACGATAACTTCGTATAGTTATGCGCATTACAAGGAATTCGTGACAGACAGACAGACACGCAACCAAAATTGCTCAGAAAGGTCTAAAACGCAAAACGCGAGTGGAAATTTCGATTTTGGAGAACTTTTTTTTTCGTCCTTGAAAAGTGAAAACAAAGCTTCCGCAACCTTGGTAGACTCGGAAGCAAAATTTGATGAAAGGTATTGCTTTACCATCAATTTAAGATAGAGTTGAATTTTGTTAATTTTTAGAGACCACGCCGAGCTCTTTAGGACAAACCATTCGCTCCCTACGAGAACTTAAGGGTTTGACTTACGATAAATCATAATCACGAGTGTGAATCGCGAAACAGGCCTAATCTCCGTTCTGGCTGACCAAAACGCGATCAATGTTTTTCTTCATGTTGGTTGGTGGTAACAATGGTAAATCCGTGTTCTTTGCAGACGAGTGATCTGTATAGAAAAATAATAAACCTTTGTGTAATAATTGCAGCGGTTTTGTGATTCGTGTGGTTCATATTTTATTTGTTGTCAAACATGTTATATTACCTATCCAATATTCTAGTGCGTCCTTCTGTGAAATATTCAGTGGTTTATCTACCAAAAAACGTCTGCCAAGTGGGTGTGGCACATAGCTTCCTCGTACCCATAACCCGATTATATAGATGGTCCGATGCATAGTAGTTAATCTCAAAGCACCAATCTCTAAGTACCTTTCACTACCCTCATAGGGGACCGTCTACACGCTAATCTGGACAATCCTAGAAAATTTCATCAAATTCGGATGAAAAATGTAAATGTTATGGCTGTTCCAAGGATTTTACGTATGCGCATGCGCAGTGGCTAATATCTGTCCGAAGGTGATGATTTTCATAGGGGACCATCTAAATACTAATCTGTAACATCCCTGAAAATTTCATTGAAATCGGATGGAAAATGTAGAAGTTATGGCCGTTACAAGGAATTCACGTTTGCGCATGCGCAGCAGCTACTATCAGTCCGGGGGTGATGATCTTCATTGGAGACCATCTACAACCTAATCCGCATAATCCCTGAAAATTTCATCGAAATCGGGTAGAAAATGTGGAAGTTATGGCCGTTACAAGGAAATTCACGTTTTGACCTAACAATATTCTGGCTACTACCGGTATCTGTGGTGGTCCAGTTCCAAACGTATTTCATTATGCTTTGTTGAAAGTATCGAAAAAGAGTGAAAATAGTTTAATCATGTGGTTGCTGATTTCGGGAAGATTGGTCCGTATTCACGTAACTTCCCCCGTAACTTACCACGGGCTCGTTCTTTAGGGACCATTCATACACAGGGTGTCTACACTTAAGATAGGCATAACTTCAGGGATCAATTTTACAACTAATTTGCAAAGAAATGGTTTTATCGCTAAAAGATTTTGGTTTTACTCTAGGTAGCAGGGAAAATACATCACAAAATATTAAAAGTTACCTACTATATTCCAGGGTAGGTACTCAAAACTTGTCAAATTTTACCACACTATTTTGCTTCCGAGTCTACCAAGGTAGCGGAAGCTTTGTTTTCACTTTTCAAGGACGAAAAAAAAAGGTCTCCAAAATCAAAATTTTCACTCGCGTTTTGCGTTTTAGACCTTTCTGAACAATTTTGGTTCCGTGTCTGTGTGTCTGTGTGTCCGTGTGGAAGTTATGGCCGTTACAAGGAAATTCATGTTTGCGCATGCGCAGTGGTTACTATCAGTCGGAAGGTGATGATTTTCATAGAGAAGCATTTAAATACTAATCTGTAACATCCCTCAAAATTTCATCGAAATCGAATGGAAAATGTAGAAGTTATGGCGCGCATGCGCAGTCGCTTCTGTCAGTCCGAGGATGGTGATTTTCATAGGGGACCGTCTTCACACCAACCCGCACAATCTCTGAAAATTTCATCGAAATCGGACAATAACTTCGTATAGTTATGCGCGTTACAAGGAATCCATGACAGACGGACAGACACACAGAAACACAGACAGACAGACACACAGACACACGGACACACAGACACGGAACCAAAATTGTTCAGAAAGGTTTAAAACGCTAAACGCGAGTGAAAATTTTGATTTTGGAGAACTTTTTTTTTCGTCCTTGAAAAGTGAAAACAAAGCTTCTGCTACCTTGGTAGACTCGGAAGCAAAATAGTGTGGTAAAATTTGACAAGTTTTGAGTACCTACCCTGGAATATAGTAGGTAACTTTTAATATTTTGTGATGTATTTTCCCTGCTACCTAGAGTAAAACCAAAATCTTTTAGCGATAAAACAATTTCTTTGCAAATTAGTTGTAAAATTGATCCCTGAAGTTATGCCTATCTTAAGTGTAGATGAATATATGAATCCTGTATATGAATGGTCCCTAAAGAACGAGCCCGTGGTAAGTTACGGGGGAAGTTACGTGAATACGGACCAATCTTCCCGAAATCAGCAACCACATGATTAAACTATTTTCACTCTTTTTCGATACTTTCAACAAAGCATAATGAAATACGTTTGGAACGGGACCACCACAGATACTGGTAGTAGCCAGAATATTGTTTGGTCGAAAAAAATTGAAAACAAGATTATATGTATTTATAATAACTTGCATAAATAAAATATGTTGGAGGATTTGTAAGGTCATGTAAAGCATCGCTTTCAAGTAGAAGAATGGTGAATGTTGGATTGCAAACAACTGAAAGTTGAATGTGAATAGTCATTTAGAATTCCTAAGAATGGAACCAACTGAGTTGGTTCATCGCTCAGATTTGCTTACAGCGTATTCCAAAATCCATAAAGGAAGCAACCACATATAATTTGAATTTTAGAGTTTCTACTACAGATATTGCATTTTATCAAAGTAGGAAACGACATGGAATTCATTTAGGTTTGAGGGGAAACGAAGGAAATTCCAATAAAATTATCACCTGATTAGCAAACTTGGAATAACTTTGATGCCTGATTACAGTTCTATCGCTTACCTACTGGTAAATCATTATACCTTACCTAAGGTAAATCCTTATCCAATGGGACGTCTCCTGGAATGTATGCATTACTTATCAATATGTTTGTAGTTGGTTCCTTTCTACTTAATGCCCTCCAATTGTGGGATGCATACTGTGTATCCAATTATGCTTGCAACTTGGGAACCAGCAATTTGTCTAGAGTTCCACATACTTGAACTTGGAAGACATAAACTAAAAGTAGACTTCGTAGAGTAGAGTAAAAGTAGAGTTATTCACTCAAATCAGAGATCTGACTAGAGCCTCGGACGTAACTCTCAGAATTGTGAAGTGAGGTTCACGATTAGTACTTACAGCGCACCACATTGTCAATTCCAGGAATTTAAATTCCGAGCAGTTGCACCGGTAGTGTGTCAGGATGAGCCACTAGCAAAATTGTATGGATACTTCTTTTTTTGAAGTATCCATGCCGAATTCCGGAAAGTTGTCGGAACGGCAAATTGATTGGGAGAACAGGAAGTCGCAAGAGTTCTCCGCTAAATTCACCTCCCGATTGAGGGGGTGATACTCTTTGACCGTTCGCTCCAGCCTTACCGTTTTATTTTGATGAATTTCATAAATATCTTTGAATATTAGGAAATAGGACATGTTTTCATAATTCCTTTTATATTTAGACATCACATTTAGTTGCTGAACAAGGAAAAAACTGAAAATTGCAATATTACTAGACCATTGATGGCTGCAGTACATCAAATAGAAAAACATAGCATGATTGGTGGTCGAAACGACTCTGGGTCCTCTTTGTGAATAAAAAGGGGAAAACCGTTGACTTTTTGGTGTTTAATTATCAGCTACAGTTTCGCTGGGCAACTTGCCAGCATCTTCAGGCTTGTCAGTTTTATGCTTCTTGTCATTACAATCATTCTCTATTCAATCAAAACGATCTTAACGGATCCAAACTTGTTTGATTGGTGAAATTGTCAAGCAACACACCTATAACGTTTAGGTCTAACATTAATTAAAAAAAAAAACAACAATTTTAAAAAAAAAATTTTAAAAAACGGAAAAAAGAGATTTCACATCGAAAAAACAAAGCGAATTCAATATTCTCCATTGGTATGGGGGCAGTGTTGATCTACACTGCCCCCATACCAATGGAGAATATTGAATTCGCTTTGTTTTTTCGATGTGAAATCTCTTTTTTCCGTTTTTTAAAATTGTTGTTTTTTTTTTTTTTTTAATTAATGTTAGACCTAAACGTTATAGGTGTGTTGCTTGACAATTTCACCAATCAAACAAGTTTGGATCCGTTAAGATCGTTTTGATTGAATAGAGAATGATTGTAATGACAAGAAGCATAAAACTGACAAGCCTGAAGATGCTGGCAAGTTGCCCAGCGAAACTGTAGCTGATAATTAAACACCAAAAAGTCAACGGTTTTCCCCTTTTTATTCACAAAGAGGACCCAGAGTCGTTTCGACCACCAATCATGATATTAACATCCGACTCAACACCCTTCAACAATCAGAAAAACATAGGTTGGTGCGTATCTTCTATAGTAAGTAAGAGAATGGGAAAGAATTGAAGGATGAGGTGAAGTCGTTTTATTCTATAGGGCACGAAAACCCTCTCTTCCAAAACGAATCACTGTCTAATATCTTATCAAAAGAACGCAGCTTCTGTACCTGACTCGCAAACTGTCAGGGATTCTTCTGCTATGTAGTTATCTACTCAACCAACTAAACGTACCTTATTTATTATTTCTCACCGAGGTGATAAGTATACGTTTTTAAATATAAAACATGGTATTCAGGGTGTTTCAGAAGTTAAGGTCCATCTTCCCGCATTACCTTATTTAATTGCGTAAAAAATAGGTGCAACGCCATTCTTTATATTTTTGTGAGAATTCAGCAAAAATACTTTCGCGCCGACCACTTTTGCTTCCGAGTCTACCAAGGTAGCGGAAGCTTTGTTTTCACTTTTCAAGGACGAAAAAAAAAGGTTCTCCAAAATCAAAATTTTCACTCGCGTTTTGCGTTTTAGACCTTTCTGAACAATTTTGGTTCCGTGTCTGTGTGTCTGTGTGTCTGTGTGTCCGTGTGTCTGTGTGTCTGTCTGTCTGTGTGTCTGTGTGTCTGTCCGTCTGTCATGAATTCCTTGTAACGCGCATAACTATACGAAGTTATTGTCCGATTTCGATGAAATTTTCAGAGATTGTGCGGGTTGGTGTGTAGACGGTCCCCTATGAAAATCATCATCCTCGGACTGATAGAAGCGACTGCGCATGCGCAAACGTGAATTCCTTGTAACGGCCATAACTTCTACATTCTCCATCCGATTTCGATGAAATTTTCAGGAATGTTACAAATCAGTATTTAAATGGTCCCCTATGAAAATCATCACCTTCGGACTGATAGTAGCCACTGCGCATGCGCAAACGTGAATTTCCTTGTAACGGCCATAACTTCCACATTTTCTACCCGATTTCGATGAAATTTTCAGGGATTATGCGGATTATATTGTAGATGGTCTCTAATGAAGATCATCACCCCCGGACTGATAGTAGCTGCTGCGCATGCGCAAACGTGAATTCCTTGTAACGGCCATAACTTCTACATTCTCCATCCGATTTCAATGAAATTTTCAGGAATGTTACAGATCAGTATTTAGATGGTCCCCTATGAAAATCGTCACCTTCGGAATGATAGTAGCCACTGCGCATGCGCAAACGTAAAATCCTTGGAAGAGCCATAACATTTACATTTTTCATCCGAATCTGATGACATATTCTAGGATTGTCCAGATTAGCGTGTAGATGGTCCCCTATGAGGGTAGTGAAAGGTACTTAGAGATTGGTGCTTTGAGATTTACTACTATGCATCGGATCATCTATATAATCGGGTTATTGATACGAGGAAGCTATGTGCCACACCCACTTGGCAGACGTTTTTTTCATTGCGCGCAACTGGTACTTTATGCGCGCCGAGTGACCAGGGTGCGCAAAAGTGCAATTTTCTCAACCCCAAGTGGCACATGTACCATTATTTTTTGGTGCTGAATCACATGGTGAGCTCCTTGCTTGTATTGCTTCCGAGTCTACCAAGGTAACGGATGCTTTGTTTTCACTTTTCAACGTTGACAAAAAACATTCTCCAAAATTAAAATGTCCACTCGCGTTTTACGTTTCAGGCCTTCCTGAACAATTTAGGTTCCGTGTCTGTCTGTCTGTCTGTCATGAAATCCTTGCCACAGCCATAACTTCTACAATTCTCACCCGATTTCGATGAAATTTTCAGGGATTGTGCGGGTTGGCATGTAGATGGCCCCCTATGAAAATCATCACCCCCGGACTGATTGTAGCGCAAACGTAAATTCCTTGTAACAGCCATAACCTCCACATTATCTATCCGATTTCGATGAAATTTTCAGGGAGTATGCGGATTAAGTTGTTTATGGTCCCCGATGAAAATTAAGGCCTTAAAATTGACAGTAGCCTCTGCGCATGAGCAAACGTAAAATCCTTGTAACAGCCATGACACTTACATTTTTCATCCGAATTAGATTAAATTTTCTCGGATTGTTCAGATTGGCGTGTAGATGGTCCCCTATGAAAATCGTCTCCCCCAGACTAATAGTAGTTGCTGCGCATGCGCAAACGTGAATTCCTTGTAACAGCCATAACTTCTACGTTTTCCATCCGTATTCGACGAAATTTCTCAGGATTGTCCAGATTAGCGTGTAGATGGTCCCCTATGAGGGTCGTGGAAGGTACTTGGAGATTGATGTTTTGAGATTAACTACTATGCATCGGATCATCTATACAATCGTGTTATGGATGGAAGCTATGTGCCACACCCGCTTCGCAGACTTTTTATATTAGTTTTCCAAATTTAGAGGGGAAAATTACATTTTTAACCGACAATTTGATTGTTTTTGAGTGCTGTGACCTCCATTTCAATTCAACTGTTTTTGTATGAGACTGATAACTTCTTCTTGGATGAGAAAATAACTGTTCCTAATGCAAGGGCTGTTCTCTTTTTCCTGTCTCGTCAGTGGTGACTTTATTTTCCCTGCCCCTTTCGCAACACGGACTTGGGAACGGGATGGCGGGATTTAAAATATATTCTTCACCTCTGCATTTAAATTGTATGCCAAGTGGGTGTAGCTCATAGCTTCCTCATATTCGTAACCCGATCGTAAAGATGATTCGATGCATTGAAGCTAATCTCAACACATCAATTTCCAAGTACCTTGCACTCCCACATAGCGGACCAACTACTCCTCAATCCGCACAACCCCCATAACTCCTGAAACACCCTGTATTTATTTATAAAGAACGATATGATTCCAGGTTACGTTCCACTGGATACGGATTAGTTCAATTTCAACTAGTAAGCGATAAAACATACATTTTTACTTACCTTTCTACGGCACAAACTTGGTTCACTCAATCTAATTTAGTATTTTGAGTCAGAAATAGTTCCCCCCCCCCCCCCAGAAAACTAGCCTGAAAGTAATGTGTTCTAGTATCGGCATTAAAGCCTGTTTCCAAAAGTGGAATTTATAACACTTCCTTATATGTCTACCCCCCCCCCCACACCTTTTTCCTCTTTTCGACCTACATCACCACAACTACATCCACTACTGAATTCTAAGATCCTGCAAGTAGATTAATGAGTTATTTATTGGGGTCGATCAGTCCTGCTCATTAGTCGTAACCAGTGTAATGTTAACTATGGTAACCAGTGCAAAGACGAGGAATCAAGTAGCAATTGAATTTTGCATAGGGGACCATCTTCTTACCGACCCGCACAATACCTGGAAATTTCATCGAAATCGGTCAATACCTTCGTATATCTCTGCCCTTTACAAGAATTTCATAACAAAACAGTCACTGAGCTTCACGTCGCTCGACTGGCAGGTGAGTTTAGCAAAAGCTCTTCCAGACTCCTGTTTCCCTAATCGATTTTTCGTTCCGAAGACTATTCGTAATTTTGTATGGATTTATGGAAGTATCCACACAATTTCACTAGTGGCTCATTCTGTCAGATTACCGGTACAACCGTTCGGAAATTGAATTCCTGAGATCGACTATGTGGTGCGCTAACTAAGAATAAATTGAGGCTCAATCATGTCAGTGACTTAGTGCAAAATTCAGAAGTACATAAGCCTGCTTTTACTTACCTTGAAATACTCTCATACCACCTACACGGCAACCCGCACAATATGTGAAAATTGCATCGAATTTTGGATGAAAATGTAGAAGTTACCTCTCTTGGAAGTATTTTACGTTTACGCAAGCACAGAGGCAATTGTAAAACCGAGGCCCTGAAAATTTCATCAAAATCGGACAATAACTTCGTATAGTTTTTCCCATCACAAAGATTTCATGACAGACATACAGACACGTAACCAAAATTGTTCAGGGAGACCCAAAACGTAAAAAGCGAGAGGAAATTTTGATTTTGGACAACTTTTTTTTCAACCTTGAAATTTGAAAACAGTGCTTCCGCTACCTTGGTAGACTCGAAAGCAAAATTTCAACCCTCCTAGTCGATAATTAGGTAGAAGGGGGGAGGGAAAGGTGTTTCCAAGAGTTCCGTTGGAACTTACCTCGTCATCAGGAAAATATCCCAAGGGCCCAAATCCACAATTTGCCATATGCGGAAAATCGACAATAAATAAAAGATGATAATCCCAAAGATAAAAACGCTGCAAATTATTACACAAAGGTTTATTATTTTTCTATATAGATCACTCGTCTGCAAAGAACTTGAATTTGCCATTGTCACCACCTACCAACATGACGGAAAACATCGATCGCATTTCGGTCAGCCAAAATTTGAACGGAGATTAGGCCTCTTTTGCGATTCACACTCGTGTTTCTGATTTATCGTAAGTCCAACCCTTAAGTTCGTGTAGGGAACGAACGGTTTGTGCTCCAGGGCTCCGCGTGGTCTCTAAATTTTTTTTTAATTCAATACTATCTTAAATTGATGGAAAACAATACCTTCATATCAACATTTTTTGAGTTAGGGCGTTTTCAAAATGTCAAACCTTATTTTTCAACCCTTAGAAGTGACCTACATCAACCAAAATCTTCGGGGCACAACTAAACCCCAAATGGAGCCTACATACCAAATTTCATCAAAATCAGTCAATGCTAAGTGGGGAAAGTTCCGCGTACGGCACACGGCCGGCCAAATTTTAATTTGATTTTTGGATTCGACGTACCTTGAAACGTAAACCAACAAATTTTGAGGGGGTGTTAAAAAAGTTTTTTTCTTGTTCGATTCCAAAGGTTCATTATTGAGAATAATAAAACAAAATTCGTCTTCTGAATCATCGGAAAACCATATCATAATGAATGGATCGATGGTCGATGGACGTACACAGCCTCCCGCTCCCTGTGGACGGCCAGCCATAGGCAAAACCTGCAAGACCGAGCGGTCTTGAAGGTGGGATATAACTTCTGCGCCGTCGCGTCTTATAAAGTTACCTACCTGGTATTACCTGTCATGTCATCAGTTATTGTTATCAAATGGAATTCAGGTTTGCGCATGTGCAATGGCGTAATGGTGGAATTCATGTGCAATGGCGGAATTCAGGTTTTATTTATCACTACAATAAATCAAAAATTGGCTACTATCAGTCGGGGGCGATGATTTCGTAAGGGACCATCTACACCCCAATCCGTACAATCTCTGACAATTTCATCGAAATCGGACTATAACTTCGTATAGTTTACAAGGATCCCGGTAAACTGTACGAAACAACAGTCTTTGGTCTTCGGTTTGATCCCGTTACAAGGAATGACAGACACGCCATCGAACAAATACGGAACCAAAACTGTTTAGGGATGCCTAAAACGTGATTTGATTTTGGAGAACATTTGTTCAACAAGCGTTGTACGATAAGTAAGTATCAATCGTCAACTCAGAAGGTAGCGCAAAACTCAAATGTTATGTTAGCTTACTTTTGGTTTACGCTCATCAAGTTCGAGTAGGTGGAATTCTCGAGGAAAAGTTGGTCTCTACAATCGGTGGTATATTGTTCCTACTCCTTCTGTAGCGTTTTCAACCAAATTCCTACCTCGGCATTTTTTTCAGGGCCGAAAGGGATCAATCCCAGATTAAAAAACACTTTGGATAGTTCATAGTAGTTCATGTCCGGCGTGGCTACGGTCGTTGGGGCGTGGACATTGGACTGACTTCTGCGGGGGTCGTGGGTTCAAGACTCATCGCCGGCAGCGTGCGTTTTTCGGAGTCCTCGTCCCAGCCCAGGGCGGTGAGACAATGGGAAGCCATGAGCGAAATCATCAGAACAAATTCTAATCTTCCCTTTGGAAGACAGCTGATGATGTCCGCGATTCCAGGAATGGCATTTGGAAGAAAATCCAAAACCTGAAATGGTTGTTTACTTGACTTTAATTCACTAGTTCATGTTAGAAACATCACTATTAACTATCGTGTTTCTGACCTCTAACCCCGAAATATACATAATATCATTTACATTAACATACTTGATTGTACACCACTTCCAACTTACTTGACAAGATTAATCGCGAAAAAGCGATTTACTAATAGGTACGTGATCAGAATGTAGTTTTGATTTGCATCCACATTCTACCTATCAAAGTTCTTCGTCTGGACTAAAGACAACTGGTGATGTCTAGGTGGGAACTAATTTGATCTGATGCTAGTATTTGGACAAATTATATCATCTCTTTCTTTTCGCACCAAAAGAGCTCACTTTCTGTATCCGCCTCGGAAACTGTCACAAATTCTTCTATCAATTAGTTTCTTACTTATCTCCCTAAACGTACCTATTTTATTATTACCTACTTACTAAACAACTAGCGTTACCTAGGTAGAATATGGTGATGAATAGAATACTAGTTATTCTTACAAAAATATGGAACATTTATTTAGAAAGAACGATAAACAACGATAGATCACAATAAATTAATTGTTTAGGTCGCTTTGGCTCAGCTGTTCAGTAAACCATTCTATACCGTTTTGCAGGCCTTCCCCTGTCAAGGCACTTGTGGCGAAGATGTGCCAGGGCTTGTCTTTGATTTTCTCCAATCCGAAGGCATTCGCTATTTTTACACTAGAAAGCGCCTCCCTCACGTCCATTTTGTTGGCAAGAAAGAGGATCGGAACTTTCCTCCCTGAGATATCGGGATGCTGCAGGAGGAGGTTGAGTTCTTCTTTGGCGACTGCTAGCCTCAAGCGGTCGCTGCTGTCTATCACGAATATGATTCCATCGCAATTCTTGTAGTAGCGCTCCCAGAGATATCTGTTTTTCCCTTGCCCAGACATATCAAACATAGTGAACAGGACCTGTTGATCTGAAAGAAAGGATAATAATCTCATAGTAACGGTAAACAACTCTTCTTACTTCGAAGAATAAATGTATTGACAACTACAACGAATATATATATATATTTTTTTTTTTGTATAGAAGTACAAATAAAACCAATGTGATAGTGTCAAATATCGGCTTCCAAAGGTCATTATTGAAAATAATAAACCAACATTATTGAAAAAAATAAACCAACATTATTGAAAATAATGAACCAAAATGGGAAACATATTGTTTAGTAATGCATGCATTCCAGGGGACGTCCCATTTGATGAGCATTAGATCAGTTTAACCAGTTGGTAAGCGATAAAACTGTTTCACTCGATGTAATTTACTTATTACTTTAGGAAAGAAATCGTGGTCTCTCCCTCCGTCCCCCCTCACTCACCATTATCCACCTTAACATTTCTAGCGGCATGGGAGCCTCCAATTTGAAGAGCATTTTAAAATCCATGATCTACGATACCCAACATGCGAATTCGAGTGAAACACATACCTACAAAAAAAAAAAAAACACGAAATATGCGGTTTATGGGGTCCTGGCACCACTGTTAGTTCCATGGTGGTACAGAGAATAATTCATGAAAATCCGAAGGTATAATGAAAATTTTTCCTCAATTTCAAAACTTGGATACAACTATCAAGCTATAAAGGAACCGAAATATTGAAAAATCGGATATTTGGTGAATATTATCCCCCCACTCATCCCCTCCCCTTATGAATTTTGGTACTCTGGTGAAATCATGTACAACTCGGAAGTTGTTTGAGTCAAACAAAAAAAGAAACACACAAATCGATTGGAAATTGAGGCCTGGGCAGAGTTTACAAGATTATGCCCGCAAACGCTCGTTTTTTAAGCATTAACCCCCCCTTTCCCCCCCTTAAAAGGCAAAATTCGAAATTCCGGCGACGTAGTGCACAAATAGATAGTTTTTTGCGTCGAACAAAAAAAGAACCAGGAAAATCGGTTGGAAATTGAGGCCTGGGCAGAATACACAAGATAATGCCCAAAAACGCACGTTTTTTGAGCATTAACCCCCCCCCCCTTTTCCCCCTTAAAAGGCAAAATTCGAAATTCCGGCGACGTAGTGCACAACTAGATAGTTTTCCGCGTCGAACAAAAAAAGAACCAGGAAAATCGGTTGAGAACTAAGGGCTGTGCAGACGACACAAGATTTTGTCACACACACACACACACACAGACATACACCCATGGTTTTTTTTTTCGCGGATTTGGATTCAGAATGGTCTAAAACGGATTACTGTGTGGTTATTTTTTTCTGTTGAGTGTTGTCCAACTTCACCCCAGATCGATCGCATAAGGACGCCCAAGTCTTACTGTGGGACGTCCTAAAAACTACTGAATATACGGTTTTTTCCATGTTTTTCCCATATTTCTCTGACAATTGTTGTTCGATTTTGATTATTCCAGCGGCAATCTTTGAGTTTTTTACTTCCCAAAGCCCATGCATTAATGAATTTCTAAAGTCCTTGAAAATGAATTTCTAAAGTCCTTGAAAATAAAAACTTTTAAGTTTTTGCCCCTTCAATTTCACGAAATACTGACCCGGAACGAGGATCGAACGGCGACCGACTGAGACCCCCTTATCAGTATTTGATGGATGATGTATTCTCGGTATTTTCAAATTCGTCAACAGTTTAGATGATTCTTACTCATTTTATGTGAGTAACATCAGAGTGAGGCTATCTTCTATTGAAGAAACGCAAAAATAACTATTTTCATAGTTAATAAACAAATAGCATTGTTTTTCCATTAATTTATAGTAGTATTGAATTTTTAAAAATAATGAGAACACCCAGAGCTCTGTAGGACCAACAGTTCATTCCCAACGAGGACTTGAAGTTGGGACGAATGATAAAGCAGAAACACGAGAGTGAATCGCAAATAAATGTTCACAGGCGGAAATAAATCGAACCTACGTTCAAAGTTCGGTTGATCAAATGCGAGTTTCATTTCACTCAGTTTCGCTTCCCCAACAACTTCCCCAAAAACCGAATTGCGTTATGAACATGGGGGCACTCACAACACTCGCATAACGATATTTTGCTGGTAGGTACTTTCTGTCAAAATTGACTTCATACTGAACCTTACGCAATAATATCGTTGGTAAAAAAAAAAAAAAAAAAACCTTTGGCATAAATCAATTTCAATTTTTGGCAAACTTTTGGCATGCCAATTGAAACTTTTGGCAACTCATTTTGAACTTTCGGCAAATCCATTACGTTTCGACAACTACTGGAGTCCTTGTCCACCATCATCCCTTCTACAATGTTCAATAAAGTGTTTTTTCTCTCTTAAAAATATCGTTGGTAAGTAATATAATGCAAAAGCCAGGCTCCTGGCTAGTGATCTCTACAAAAAATAATCAACTTTTGTGTAATCATTTGTTTTCGTTCGCTAATCTTAAGGCATCCAGTATAAGTGAAGCTTTCAGAATTCGTCCATCCATCAGGCGTAATCGGCTCACGAGTTAGTAGGCCATTCGTAAAATCGATATTCCAGACGTCGGCCCTCTCAGTTCTGAACCTACCTTAGCAGGGGCGAAGAACAAGAAGAATCAATTTTCCATGGAGGCTCTCTTGACCCTCAACATTAATTCCCTATGGAATTCTCACTGTAAAATTCAACTATGATAATGGTTTTGGAGGAGACACTTTGTTTTGAGAAAATCAATTGAACAATATACTTTAATAATTGATACAGCGAGAATAAGCTACTTTTCCCTTATGTGTAACTAAAATTTGGTACATTTATTATTATGCAGTTGGTATATCCAACAATATCTCACGACTTTTTTAGGACATCCCTACTACTATTAATTAGGGTAAAGTTGGACAACACTGAACAGAAAAAAAACCACACACTAATCCGTTTTAGAACATTCTGAATCAAAATTCCGCGAAAAAACCATGCTTAGGTGTATGTCTGTGTGTATGTGCCAAAACCAGGCCTTTAGTTTTCAACCGATTTTTTTTTTTTTTTTTACGCAGAAATCTATCTAGTTGTCTACTACGTCGCCGTAATTTTGAATTTTGCCTTGTAAGGGTGGGGGAAGGGTGCATAAACCGTGCGTTTTCGGGCATAAACCGATTTGCGTGTTCATTTTTTTGTTCGACTCAGAAGTCACCCGAGTTTTACACTATTTCATCGGAGTATTGTTTAGTAATGCATGCATTCCAGGGGACGTCCCATTGGATAGGTATTGGATCAGTTTAACCAGTTGGTAAGCAATAAAACTGTTTCACTGGATGTAATTTATTATGCATTTTAGGCAAGAAATAGTGATCCTCCCCCCCCCCCCCCCCTCACCCTTATCCTCCATTACACTTCTAGCGGCATGGGAGCCTCGAATCTGAGGAGCATTTTACAATCCATGATCTACGATACCCAACATGCGAATTCGAGTTCACCCCCCCCCCTCCCCTCACCAATGGTGCCAGTCTGGCACCAAAGCGGAAATACGTCGTAACATTGAACTTTCATCTATTAGTTTTAGTAGGCAGTCCGTCGAAGTTCACATCCGTATTCAAGGTGAAACACACAAAAAAAAAAAAACACCAAATATGCGGTTTATGGTGTCTTGGCACCATGGTGGCACCACTATTAGTTCCATGGCGGTACAGAGAATAATTCATGAAAATCCGGAGGTATAATGAGAATTTTTCCTCAATTTCAAAGCTTGGGTACAATTAGTAAGCAGTAAAGGAACCGAAATATTGAAAAATCTGATATTTTGTGAATATTATCCCCCCACTCACCCCCTCTCCTTGCGAATTTTGGTATTCTGGTAAAATTAACTACAACTCGGAAGTTGATTGAGTAAAAAAAAAAAGAAACACGCAAATCGGTTGGAAATTGAGGCCTGGGCAGTGTTTACAAGATTATACCCGCAAACGCACGTTTTTTAAGCATTAACCCCCCCTTTCCCCCCCTTAAAAAGCAAAATTCAAAATTCCGGCGCCGTAGTGCACAACTAGATAGTATTTCGCGTCAAACTAAAAAAGAACCACGAAAATCGTTTGAGAACTAAGGCCTGTGCAGAGTACACAAGATTATGCCCAAAAACGCACGTTTTTCGAGCATTAACCCCCCCTTTCCCCCCTTAAAAGGCAAAATTCGAAATTCCGGCGACGTAGTGCACAACTAGACAGTTTTCCGCGTCGACAAAAAAAGAACCAGGAAAATCGGTTGAGAACTAAGGCCTGTGCAGAGTACACAAGATTTTGTTACACACACACACACATACACACACACCTACACACACACAGACATACACCTATGGTTTTTTTCACGGATTTGGATTCAGAATGGTCTAAAACTGATTACTGTGTGGTAATTTTTTCTCTGTTGAGTGTTGTCCTCCTTCAACCCAGATCGATCGCATAAGGACGCCCAAGTCTTACTGTGGGACGTCCTAAAAATTAGAATAGGGAGGGGGCGAGTGAGGGGATAATATCCAAGAAATATCCGATTTTTCAAAATTTTGGTTCCTTTACCAGCTTACTAACTGTACCCAAGCTTTGAAATTAAGGGAAAATTCTCAACATACCTCTGGATTTTCATGAATAATTCTTTGTACTACCGTGAAACAAATCAGTGGTGCCACAATGGTGCCAGGACACCAAAAACCACGTATTTCGTGGGTTTTTGTAGGTTTCACCTTGAGCACGGAACTACTACGGACTTCCTAAACAGATGAAAGTTCACCGTTACGATGAATTTCATGAATTATTCTTTTTAGCCACCATATCATGTTTAGGGGCGTGCGAGCCTCGAATTTGAACAGCATTTTAATGAAATCCACGATCTACGATACCCAACATGCGAATTCCATGCGAACACCTATGGTTTTTTCCGAGGATTTGGCTTCAGAATGGTCTAAACCGGATTAGTGTGTGGTTATATTTTTTTTCTTCAGTGTTGTCCAACTTCACCCCAGATTAATCGCATAAGGACGCTCAAGTCTTACTGTGGGACGTCCTAAAAAACGGGCTGCATCCAACCGGCGACCATAGTGCCTTTTGGTTAATTATTTTCAATAATGAACCTTTGGAATCGACCAAGAAAAAAAATTTTCAACACCCCCTCAAAATTTGATGGTTTACGTATCAAGGTACGTAGAATCCAAAAATCGAATAAAAATTTGGCCGTCCGTCCGCCGTCCGCGGCACTTTTGCCACTTAGCATTGACCGATTTTGATGAAATTTGGTATGTAGGCTCCATTTGGGGTCTAGTTGTGCCCCGACGATTTTGGTTGATGTTGGTCACTTCTAAGGGCTCCAAAATCAATTTTGAAATTTTGAAAACGCCCTAACTCAAAAAAATGTATATAAAGGTATTGTTTTTCCTTCAATTTAAGATTCTATAGATATTTTAGAATTTTTTGAGACCACCCGGAGCTCTGTAGGACAAACCGTTCGCTCACTACGAGAATTTAAAGTTTGGACGTATGATAAATCAGAAACACGAGTGTGAATCGCAAAAGAGGCCTAATCTCCGTTCAAATTAAAGCTGACCGAAATGCGATCGATGTTTTTCTTCATGTTGGATGGTTGGTGGCTTTGCAGACGAGTGATCTATATAGAAAAATAAAAAATAATAAACCATTGTGTAATAATTTGCAGCTTTTTTGTACCGACTTTGAAACACAAAAATATGATTCAATCAAAGCAATCATAGGATATGAACAATGATAAATTGTGATATAAAAACCTGCAAATCACTACTCAAATGTTTATTATTTTTCTGCAAAGATCACCCGTCTGCAAATGTCACTGCTTTTCAAAAGCGTACCGACCATTGCGACAGAGTTAACCAAGTTTATTTCGATGGCAAGTACGTGCCAACAAAGCGAAGAGTTGCGTGCACCTTCATTACAAAATTTCGTTTTGGTTTATTATTTTCAATAATGAACCTTTGGAATCGGCCAAGAAAAAAAAAATTTAACACCCCCTCAAAATTTGATGTTTACATTTCAAGGTAAGTTTACGTAGTATCCAAAAATCGAATAAAAATGCTGCAAATTATTACACAACGGTTTATTATTTTTAATTTTTCTATATAGATTTCTATATGGATCACTCGTCTGCAAAGCCACCAACCATCCAACATGAAGAAAAACATCGATCGCATTTCGGTCAGCTTTGATTTGAACGGAGATTAGGCCTTTTTTTGCGATTCATACTCATGTTTCTGATTAATCGTACGTCCAAACTTTAAATTCTCGTAGTGAGCGAACGATTTGTCCTATAGAGCTCCGGGTGGTCTCAAAAAATTCTAAAAATTCTATAGAATCTTAAATTGAAGGAAAAACAATACCTTTATATCAAAATGTTTTGAGTTAGGGCGTTTTCAAAATTTCAAAATTGATTTTGGAACCCTTAGAAGTGACCTACATCAACTAAAATGTTCGGGGCACAACTAGACCCCAGATGGAGCCTACACACCAAATTTCATCAAAATCGGTCAATGCTTAGTGGCAAAAATGCCGCGTGCGGCGTACGGACGGCCAAATTTTTATTCGATTTTTGGATTCTACGTACCTTGAAACGTAAACCATCAAATTTTGAGGGGATGTTAAACTTTTTTTTTTTTTTGGTCGATTCCAAAGGTTCATTATTGAATGTGATAAACCAAAATTTGGCCGTCCGTCCGCCGTACGCCGTGCGCGGCACTTTTGCCACTTAGCATTGACCGATTTTGATGAAATTTGGTGTGTAGGCTCCATTTGGGGTCTAGTTGTGCCCCGAACATTTTAGTTGATGTAGGTCACTTCTAAGGGTTCCAAAATCAATTTTGAAATTTTGAAAACGTCTTAACTCAAAAAAATTTGATATAAAGGTATTGTTTTTCCTTCAATTTAAGATTCTATAGAATTTTTTGAGACCACGCGGAGCTCTGTAGGACAAACCGTTCGCTCCCTACGAGAATTCAAGGGTTGGACGTACGATAAATCAGAAACACGAGTGTGAATCGCAAAAGAGGCTTAATCTCCGTTCAAATTTTAGCTGACCGAAATGCGATCTATGTTTTTCTTCATATTGGATGGTTGGTGGCCTTGCAGACGAGTGATATGTATAGAAAAATAATAAAACATTGTGTAATAATTTGCAGCGTTTTAGTTTCTAAGGAAGCACAGCTGAGTGGCATGAAACTCAGCTGAAATTCATTAGCGATTCAACCTCATGTTTCCGATTTATTATTCGACCTCCCCATAAGTACTATAAGGAGCGAACGGTTGATCCTACGGAGCTCTGGATGATATTATTCGATACTAAAAATTAAGTGCCAGTTTAAATGTATGAACATACATACATCAAACCTACATTACTAACCTCTATGTTTAAAGTAATGTAAGTCAGGGCGTTTTGAAAAATTCAACCTCTATGCTTTACTACTTAGAAATTATTGTCAACAAGATACCAACAAGAGCCCATATACAAAACTTCATCATAATAGGACAATGGTAACTAAGGAAAAACGCTGCAAAGTATTCACGTTAAAATTTAAATGGAGATTAGGCCTCTTTTACGATTCACACTCGTGTTTCTGATTTACCGTAAGACCAACCCTTAAGTTCTCATAGGGAGTAAACGGTTGGTCCTACAGAGTTCTGGGTGGTCTCATTCGATTCTAAAAATTCAATATTACGAATAAAATCACTCGCGACGAGATTGTGGAAAACCATTTTAATAAAAACGGAGTTGAGTAGATCGTTGTCTATTTCCACGAAAATAATGAGTTACAAGTTAAATCGATTTCGACGGTTGGGTCATCATTAGTAACAAACAACTACGGTTATTGTTTGTTACTGATGATGACCTAACCGTCGAAATCGATTCAACTTGTAACTCATTATTTTCGTGGAAATAGACAACGTTCTACTCAACTCCGTTTTTATTCAATACAATTTTAAATTGAAGGAAAAACAATAGGTACCTTTATATTGAAAGTTTTTGAGCTAGGGTGTTTTGAAAATTTCAGCCTCTATTTTCAACCCTTGAAACTGACTGACATCAACCAAAAGCTTCGGGGCACAACTAGACCAAAAATGGAGTCCATTTACCAAATTTCATCAAAATCGGTCCATGGTAACTAAGGAAGTGCCGCGTACTGCGGACGGACGGCCAAATTTGTATTCGATTTTTGGATTCTACGTATCTTGAAACGTGAGTAAACCAACAAATTTTGAAGGGGGGGGGGGGGGGGGGGTTGACAAAAATTTTCACTTGGTTGGTTCCAAAGGTTTGTTCATTATCGAAAATAATAAATCAAAAGCCCATTTGGACAATAGCACAGTTATTGTGTTAATTACTTGAATTTCGAAAAGTAATCGGCCTTGGAGGGCCCGAGGCGGGCTTGACTTTTAAAGGATAGGGAGATGAATTTTGTTCTAAAGGTTGTGACGGAAGTTCGTGAACCTCCTAGGTGAAATTAAATGCAAGATTTCAAGTTTTGATTGAATAAATTGATAATCCGACTAAATAATACCTAAATCCCGAAGAGGCAGGTACCTCATTAGTTCCTACTGTTTTCCATCCAAATTATTCTGATTAAAAATTTTCCAATGCCACTACTGACTATGAAAATCGTGTATAACGTAAGATAAGAGAAGTCAATCCAAGGTAGAGACAGAAGTGATTTACGCCCTGTCAAAAGACATCGAAGGTATCAGAAGAATGTAAGGAATCAGGTAGGTAAGAAGGAATGTATTTTGAGATGATTGACCATTTAAATCACTGGTTTGATGCGAGGTTAGTGGTGCAAACCAACTCTTTGATATTTATATGTATAAACATTTATATCTTACCTGGATTGATAAAGAGATTTTTATGTGCCTACTTCAGAACCCAACGACCCATATTGACTTAAGGTACCTAACGAACCAAGAAAGCTAGTGCAATTTCATCAACTACCGTCTACATTATCTCAATTATTATAGACATCGAAATATGAAACAAAACTTACATCTGAAGTGTTCGATATTCAGTCCAATAGTGGGCACGATTTCGCTGTTTCTGTCTCCGTCAGATTTAAGAAGACTAACTATTGTGGATTTTCCACTGTTATTTAAACCCACCATTATTACTTTCACTGACCGTTTTTTCAGTCCGAAAAGTGCACTTAATCTGTTGAAAAACCCAGACATAGATAGGCCGATCAATGAGTCTTGTTAGGTGCGTGTCCGCAACTCTCTGCTGTTGACATTATGGTGATACGGTCACCTGGCAACGCCACGTCTCACTACGCTGTACATCAGATCACACTCAACCACAGACCAACAGAGCCAAAACTTATTACTTCATTTCTTTTTATTATGATGTCCATTTTGTCTTTTATTATTAAAATGACCATCATAACAAATGAAAGGATGAATTCGTTGGAAAGCATTTTTAAACAATATAATAAGGAGCCCAAAAACGTGTTGTTCAATGATTACACTGGAAATTACTGTTTACATATAACATTGTATTTTCGGATTCAGCTAAAATTTCCAAAGAGAAACCTCAATCAAATAAACAAAAAATTATAGTTCGAAATTGTACCAGGGTAAAGGGTTCAGGAAGTGTGGGCCAAAGACTTTTTTTGCAAGGTTTTAGGAGGAAAATGCTATTTTGAACTTGGGTACCTACTATAGAATACTTGAAATCAGAGTGAAATTTCCAAAAAGTAAAAATCATTTGAAGTAAAAAGTTTCTCTAGTTCAAAAATGGCTAAACATTTGTTGAAACATTTCTTTAAAAATTCGCTTATTCACTCAGGCAGCGATGGGGCTTTTGGTTTATTATTTTTAATAATGAACCTTTGGAATCGACCAAGAAAAAATTTTTTTTAACACCCCATCAAAATTTATTGGTTTACGTTTCAAGGTGCGTAGAATCCAAAAATCGAATAGAAATTTGGCCGTCCGTCCGCCGTACGCGGAACTTTCCCCACTTAGCATTGAGCCGATTTTGATGAAATTTGGTATGTAGGCTCCATTTGGTGTCTAGTTGTGCCCCGAAGATTTTGGTTGATGTAGGTCACTTCTAAGGGTTCAAAAATGAATTTTGAAATTTTGAAAACGTCCTAACTCAAAAAATTTTGATATAAAAGTATTGTTTTTCCATCAATTTAAGATAGTATAGAATTTTTAGAGACCACGCGGAGCCCTGTAGGAGAAACCGTTCGCTCCCTACGAGAATTTAAGGGTTGGACGTACGATAAATCAGAAACACGAGTGTGAATCGCAAAAGAGGCCTAATCTCCGTTCAAATTATAGCTGACCGAAATGCGATCGATGTTTTACTTCATGTTGGATGGTTGGTGGCTTTGCAGACGAGTGATCTATGTAGAAAAATAATAAACCATTGTGTAATAATTTATTTTGATTCATTATGGGGCCCTCTACTCTGGATGCTGTTGTCGGCTCCGTGCGGAATGGAAATGACTGGAAGAGGGTGAATTATTAGTAAAACTGTGGCAAGCCGTAATCGTTTCGAACGGTTGACATTCAAGGGTAGTTCCAGTCAGTATTTTTAAATTTTTTCTCATACAGGAAGGAATATAATTCGAAGTATATTTAGACCAATCATGGTCGCTTGGCTTGGACCTTTGGAATCAAGCAAAAAACAAATTCCACTTCCCTTAGTTACCATGGTTCTATTTTGATGAAATTCGGTCTCAGGAAGCTATTTGAAATTAGAAACTGGTCGTTCAAGGTTGAAAGTGTGTGCATTCAGGATTTTAAAACACTGGGCCAGAGTTCTGTCAATGAGTGAGGGCCACCGAGGATAATATCCTAAAAACATATTATGTTTTTCAATTAATGAAGTTCGAGTAACCCGTCAGATCTGAATTGGGGTCCCGAAGATATGCCAGTATGGTGATCTAGTGCTGCTCCGTATATGAGCTCGTACCTGGAGAGAGTAATTGCCCAGTTGCGCTTAAGCTATAAAGGATCACTGAAAATGTACTATAAGAAGAATAGGTACCTACAAACTGGATCGCTCTTCCCCGTGCATGAACTGCAACAGACGAGATGGAAACGCTTGGCCATCTCATGTTGCTCTGCCCTATTTATGCGCCATACAGATCGTACTTCCTGGGTGAATACACCCGTAACCTTGGTGGAGTAGTCACGATAGCTGTGGACAACGTCGACTTGATGCTCGTTGATCTGTTTTCGTGAGACGACAACATCAAGAAGTTAGAGGCCATATTCAATTGCATACAGTCCTTCCCTTGAGACTAAGAGCTACTCGTGTAAACTTACCTGTGTTGGACATTTGAATCAATTTAGATAAAAAGTTGAAGTTAAAATTTGAAAATTGAAACAAGTTGTAAATTAATATCTAATATTTATTATACATATAATATATGTATACATAGTTATAACAGAACAATATTATTATTTTGTCGAAAAATACTATTATGCCATTATTCTATTTTTTGCCAATGATTTTTCATTAACATGAACGTGACGATTTTTGAAGGCCGTATATATTATACAATTGCCTGCACGCCGCCGGAAGGCCGTCGCCTCAATAGGCGAACGTAAGATATTGATGGCTAAGAGACAACATGTATGAAAAAAAAGGGAATCTAGTGCTATGCTCCTATTTTTTGTTCGAATCACTGGAAAATTTTAATTTCAAGTTGAGCAACACTTGTTATGAACAACAGTTGAGACAACAAGTGTAATTAACACTTTTAGCTACATTTTATACAGATCCAAAACGAGCAAAATAGAAGAGTTTCTTCGTTCTCCTGAAACTAGTAGAATTTTCATATCACATGTTGTCTCTTGGCCAACGATATGCCAAATACACTGATCGTACGGCGGCTTGTAGTTGAATCGCCAGTTGAAACTGACAGTGTGTGGGCGCCCTTAGAATCGAATGAGACCGCCCAGAGCTCATTGGAACCAAATGTTCGCTTCTTATGGGGATGATTAATTACCTGGTTAATAATTTTTCACTGACGTTTTTTAATCAATTTAAGATGATGTTCAATTTTTTAAAACGAGTGAGACTGCCCATACGCTTTGTACGATCAACCATCGTTAAATGAGTTTGAAGTTAATCACTGATTTCAACTGATCAAATGCGATTTTTCGTTTCTTTAAACAGACTTTCATTACATCCAGCTCTGCTTCCTTAGCAACTAAGAACCAAATTTCGTATTACAGGAACGTGGACGGACTTTTCTTTCATTCGACTCCCAATAAACCAACAGATAATTTTAAAAATTAATTAAACATCGAAAACTAATTACCACGGCGCGGGAAGAAATAATCATAACAGGTTCAGCGTTAACGAACACATTGAAGTAATTTGTTATGGGTACCGCAAATGAATTGTATTCAAATAAATTCAGCTCAATTTTCAGCTTATTTGAGCACATGAAAATGCAATTGTCCAGTTACCTATTTATTCGTGAAATTTCTCATGAAATCCGATAACAGCAATTGAACTACAAAAAGAATTCTTAATTTTTATTAAACTTTTACGTTGAATTTGGACTTCGCCATTTGAGTTTTACGGAAAAAAAATCAAGTGAAGTTACGGGGGAACCAGTTTAAATGTTTTTCGATTCCTATGGAAAGTTTTTGAACCAAATGTTTGCCAAAAATTGAAGTAGGTATGTTCACGTTAGTGACAATTATTGTTATCATTTCATCATCATGATGACCTAAATTTTTGTGCTCTTTAAGGGAACCACTCCACTCAGAAAACAAAATTTTTCGTATTCTTTGTTTTTCAATTATATTTAAACTACATAAAATGAGGAACATACTGTGAAAATTTCAGAATTTTTTGATAACGGCAAGTCGTACTTAAAGACCACCAAAGTTACTAACAACAAATACGCTAATGATAATTTTGATCCTAGAAAACCATGACGGACAGGAACAAATAGAACAGACAGACATGGATAATAGAAACTAAATAGATTCGTTACTCGACGAAACGAACGCGCGCACAGCGGCAGACCGCTGATGAGATTAGGCTGCCGAAAACTCGCTCTCCTGTAAAATTGTTTTCGCACACTAAGGTATCTCCTTTCGTACACTTATCTTCGTTTTCGTACACTTATCTCCTATATCTATAGTGACTGAGGAAAATGTACCTAACTGTTAAAAGTTGGTACCTACAAACATCACCATTATCGATTTTTTGCATGTCCCCTATTATACTTTTTTTCCGTTTCCATCCTGGTTTTGTGTAACATACCTTTGATTGAACAAGTGATAATCATTTCAAGGTCTTGGATTGAATAGGAACGGATATAATGTAGATTAAAGTTCGGCGTAGCGTCAGGCGCTGCCGGGGTGGACTGGTCCCCTTAAACTACTTATCATGTGGATAGTTGCACCGAACTTTAGGAAATGTTGGATTGACGAATAAGGTAGAAGTGGATCAAAAATTGAGGAATAGGTATCTAGTGAATAACAAAAATGTATAAATAAATACAATAAAAATATTTATTAAACATAATAACTACACCAAAAAAATTTTTAAAAAAATTTAAAATTTAATTTACAAAATTAATTAAGTAGTAGTAATAATACATAAATACCTCGTTCCTCGTAACTTACCACATTAATCACAGCCAAACTAATTACCTACATTACCAAACCTCATCAAGGCTACGGGGGACGACTAGTGCACGAGTGAGAGGGAAGATGCAAATAGTTTTTTCACAAGTATCTCAGCTGTCGGTTGACAAATTTCCAACATTTCGAACTGATTCAAGTTTATGCCAACCCAACTGCATAAAGCTTTAAAGCCAAATTTTGTGGAAAAAATTAATTTTCATTGAATGTTTTATAGGAATGCCAATGATATCAAAAGATAGAAGTCGGTTGGTTAATAAGATTATTTTCAAGTTTCTCTTGAAGAATACAAGGGATCAATTACTCAAATATCAAATTTCGGCCGAAACTTTCGAGTGTCATGTAATTTTTTTTCCATCTTTCAAGGAGAATGCAACTTGGATAGAAACTTGGCTTTCTTATTTGATGTAGAAAGTACCGAGTGTTCATGAAAATGATACTTGACTATGGACCTAAATAAGGAAAATTCAGTTTTTTCGTTTGTAGTAAGGGAGTACCTAGGCACTTGACCTAAATAAACATGGTAGGTGGATCACGCATTCTTGAGCACCCTGTAAACCACTCACAGTAAGTACAATACCAAGTAGTTAACAGAATTGGGATACATCCAATATGAGATTCATTCATATTCCACGGAGCATTGGTAGGAGGAGAAGACTGCCCAACTTCAACATTTTTCCACAATCGTCAACAATGATTTAATTCGATCAGGGACGTCTTGAATGGGGTAGTTGCATGGGTCGGAATTTCGTGTTTTTGACTTCAGATTCGAATTTAGCGCACTTAAGGGTAGTATGTAATTTTCTCGGCCTGATGAATTTCCCTTATAATGTAGTTACCTTTAGGAACCGATTTTTCAGGCTCTGCTCAACCAATCGCTTTACTTTTTTTTTTTATCAAGAATGTTATGCTGTAAAGACTGTGCCAAAGAAATAACAGCATGGCGTTGTGAAAAAAATAGGCGAAGTTTTGAAGAAAATGTAGATTTTTTTACTAAAATTTTCTGGACTGCACGCAATGCCCCAGATGTTGAAAATAAAATTTCGACAAATCCTTGGCACAGTTTGTGTATAATATACCAGTGGACATTTTTTAAAAAAAAATCCATGAAATAAGTTCAATAGTAAGGGAGAAAAGTGTTCCTGAGTGTTGAAAAACGTGATTGTTCAGAAAACGCGTTTTTCTGAAAAGCAGTTTTTTTCTTGACGTGACGTCGTTTCAAAGCTTCTGAACTTTTCCAAAGTTTGTTTTAGATGACGGGACTCTTTCTAGAAGAAGAAGAATAAGACAACATCAACGAGCAGGTTATAATTTGACAGGTTACTGATGTTTGTTTTCGTCAGATTTGCATCTTGTTCTCTCGTTCTGATGCAAAGTTTGTGGCGGCCAGGTAGCGTTCCAAGTTTTATCGCGCATTGGCCTAGCTGCTAATTTAGTGCGCGCTCGGTTTAGGTATTTTTTTAACCCACTTATAGTCGTTCGATTCTTAAAATGTTTATTGCATTTTATCCGTTATATAATCAACTATTTTTTAATATTATTTTTGAAAAATCGATTTTTTTTTTACCCAAAAAATTACATACTACCCTTAAAAACGTATCTGTACCTGTTTTCAGTTAGAAATTCCATTTAGTTTGGCCGTATTTCAATAAAGAAGTACCGTGATTTTTAGTGTTGGCGGGCCACTCCTCTTACGTCATCCCTAAACGAGAATCTCACAATAGAGTGCTTTGAGATCACTGCCATCGTCTCATGGATGTGGAAGGAATAAGGGACCAGATTTGCCTATATACTCTTATTTTCAATATGGTATAGAGCATTTACATCTAAAGTTATGGGGAATATAAAAACAGCAATTACAGCTTGGTTTATTTATCGATTCTGTGCACATTCCCATCTTTATATATTTAAAAAAATGCATCCAATTCGGAGCACATTTGGCAAACTTTTGACCCGCCAAAACCATCTATTTTTTTTTTTTTTTTTAGAAACATCAAAATCGTTCAACACTGGCACGTAACATTTGGCACTGAATGAGTTATCTTCCTACTTACTTTAAACCTACAACAGAAATGAACAGGATTGAAGATTGGTGTACCCTAGTACAGTCCGATACTGTGGCTCTAAAATTAAATTAAAAACAAAGATCGTATCTTAACAAAATACCGGGTTATTTTCCTAAAAGACGACAGGGTTAATGTTATACCCCTGCTAAGTAAAAACGTTGCAAATTATCACACAATGGTTTATTGTTTTTAATTTTTCTATATAGATCACTCGTCTGCAAAGCCACCAACCATCCAACATGAAGAAAAACATCGATCGCATTTCGGTCAGCAAAAATTTGAACGAAGATAGGCCTCTTTTGCGATTCACACTCGTGTTTCTGATTTATCGTATGTCCAACCCTAAAATTCTAGTAGGGAGCGAACAATTTGTCCTACAGAGCTCCGCGTGGTCTCAAAAAATTCTATACTATCTTAAATTGATGGAAAAACAATAACTACATATCAAAATTTTTTGAGTTAGGGCGTTTTCAAAATTTCAAAATTCATTTTTGAACTCTTAGACGTAACCAACATCGAAAATCTTCGAGGCACAACTAGACCCAAATGGAGCCTACATACCAGATTTCATCAAAACTGGTAGTGGGGAAAAAAGTGCGGACGGCCAAATTTTTATTAGATTTTTGGATTCTACGTACCTTGAAACGTAAACCATCAAATTTTGAGGGGGTGTTGAAATTTTTTTTTCTTGGTCGATTCCAAAGGTTCATTATTTAAAATAATAAACCAAAACTGTAATCTAACAGTAACTTTTGGTTCATTATTTTCAATAATGAACCTTTGGAATCGACCAAGAAAAAAATTTTTTTAACACCTCCTCAAAATTTGATGGCTTACGTTTCAAGGTACGTAGAATCCAAAAATCGAATAAAAATTTGGCCGTCCGTCCGCCTTCCGCGGCACTTTTGCCATTGACCGATTTTGATGAAATTTGGTATGTAGACTCCATTTGGGGTCTAGTTGTGCCCCGAAGATTTTGGTTGATGTAGGTCACTTCTAAGGGTTCCAAAATGAATTTTGAAATTTTGAAAACGCCTTAACTCAATAAATTTTGATATAAAGGTTTTTTTTCCTTCAATTTAAGATTCTATAGAATTTTTTGAGACCACCCGGAGCTCTGTAGGACAAACCGTTCGCTCACTACGAGAATTCAAAGTTTGGACGTAAGATAAATCAGAAACACGAGTGTGAATCGCAAAAGAGGCCTAATCTCCGTTCAAATTAAAGCTGACCGAAATGCGATCGATGTTTTTCTTCAAGTTGGATGGTTGGTGGCTTTGCAGACGAGTGATCTATATAAAAATAATAAACCGTTGTGTAATAATTTGCAGCGTTTTTCAATACTGGTGAGTATTCAGAACATTTGTGGAATCCTACTTTCTAGTTTCATGAACAGTGCATCTTTTTCAGACTGGGCATTGGAAATTACGTAGCCAGCGTAGAAATTTTTAATGCGACAATAGGTTTTGAATCCGAATTTATGATACAAATTCAGCGCTTCACTATTTGGAGAAACGTGAAGTGTGAGAGTCCAAAATATACACTGCTGCCGTAAGAGATAAAGAATGGTTTCTCCAATACCACATCGTCGCCAGTGAGGACGGACAAATAGGAAGTTTATATACCCCTCATTCCTGTGAGCTCCAGGAGACAGATATCCAAAGGCAACGACTAAGTTACCGTACAAGACAACGCATGTGAATTCAGGGTATTGAAGGACTGTTGAGACATCAACATTGCTCCAGAAGTAAGAACTCAATAAACATTGAATGGCGGGAACATGTTGAGACGTGATGTGAGCAAACGTAAGAGGACGCTTGACCACACGAATACAGTCAGTGATGAGAGTTTCCCTACCTCGCAAATTCTCTATAATTTCTTCGTGAATTCTCAGCCAAGGAGGGTTCATTTCAAACGTCTGGAAAATCACAGGAGGTAAATTCCGTCCAGTAAATTTACAAGCGATGTTTTCCAATACAATTGAGGGTCCACGAACGAGACCAGCACAGCTTTCAGAGAGCAACTGGCAAGAACAATTGGTTGTAAAGGAGTTAGCTTTGTGAGGTGACAAGTAATGCCTTAGTTTACATGCCAGTCTACGCAGATATTCTAAATGGTCGTTATCATTTTCTCTGCCACTCATGAATTTGATAATAGTCGTCACTTCATTTAGTAGCCTTAAAAGTTCAGACCTGTTTCTTGGTCGAACATCTTCATTTTCCGGCGGCAAGTGCAGTTCCCACCCTTTAATATTGAGTGTCAGGAGCCTGGTACAACATTTTCGACTTTCGTCTGCAACAGCTGTAAAAAAAAAATCACTTTTCTTTGGTACACTCCAATAAAGTTCGAAGTCCCATCAACCAAGCATCGACTGATTAGCTACTATTAGCAAGCTATTATTACTCCCATACCCTATGATAGTACTACACGTACTCTTCTTGCCCCTACCAATTGGAACATCGCACCATAGCAAATATTACTCAGAGATACGAGCACAGTGTGTTACAAGAATGGGCAACGGTAGCTGAATGTCGACTAGCTACGAAGGACTCGCGCTGAACAGATAGATACTCAGTGAGTGTCCTGCTGTGGCATCTACTAGATTACGACATTTTGGTAAGGGGAATGACTCATCCTAGTCAATAGCTATTCCTCGGGAAATACTCGCAAACTCCTTCAATTTGCGAAGAAATGAAGTCAAAACGCATGTACTTAATTGAATAGGAAACTTTGTCACAACAGATCAACTATGGTTCAACTGACTAACGCCTCGCCCCAAAAAATGAAAATAGAGGCCAATTTACCCAGCCCAGTAAAATGGAAAAATATCTAAACTGATTGCCCACCCATGTGTCACACTACACTGGTTACGAAGATGATGGGAAAGAAAATATGCACGCAAACTGTGAGACAATAGGGTATATAATTAATAGGGTAACACGAAAATACACAGGTATCAAAATATAATTTTTGGTAGATATATGACACAAATTATTCGATGGTAAACAATGAACTACACTACATTATCACAATGAACAGGTGAGTAGATAGAATTACCTTTCTAATCACTACTATCAGGTACACAAAGATATCACCATTCCAAGGGTCTTTCATAAATTCCAACAGAAGAGATCTATCGTTTAATATAAAAACTTTTTTACATCAATGCGTACGAAATAACATTGACAAAGCGGATATTTATACACTTTGTTACATAAAATACAGACAGAAGGTTACAATTAAATGATTTGATTCTCCCCAGTTGCCATAAACCTAGCACTACTCAAGGTGCCAAATCATAGGTTGAAATAAAAATGTTGTGATCCATACCTGACAGAAAAGCGTAGGAAAACGCTGCAAATTATTACACAATGGTTTATTATTTTTCTATATAGATCACTCGCCTACAAAATCACCAACCATCCAATATGAAGAGAAGAAAAAAAAATCAAAATCACCAACCATTGATTGCATTTTGGTCAGCTCTAATTTGAACGGAGATTAGGCCTCTTTTGTGATTCACAATCGTGTTTTGATTTATATATATATTTCAATATAAACCCTTAAATTTTCGTAGGGAGCGAACGGTTTGTCCTACAGAGCTCCGCGAGGTCTCAAAAAATTCTAAAAATTCCATAGAATCTTAAATTGAAGGAAAAAGAATACCTTTATATCAAAACTTTTTGAGTTAGGGCGTTTTCAAAATTTTTCAAATTTATTTTGGAACCCTTAGAAGTGACCTACATCAACCAAAAGCTTCGGGGCACAACTAGACCCCAAATGGAGCCTACATACCAAATTTCATCAAAATCGGTCAATGCTAAGTGGCAAAAGTGCCGCGTACGGCGCACGGCGGACGGACGGCCAAATTTTTATTCGATTTTTGGATTCTACGTACCCCTTGAAACGTAAACCATCAAATTTTGAGGGGGTGTTAAAATTTTTTTTTTCTTGGTCGATTCCAAAGGTTCATTATTGAAAATAATAAACCAAAATGTAGGTTTCTACTAGGAATTTGCAACTGATCCAACATCGACTAATACCAACGTAGGCATTAGTTTTATTTTACTGGATGAATTCCTACTAATTAAACCAACAATCTACATAGACTAGGCTTCAAAGCTTCACAGTAAATTAGTATGAAATGGTTTTGACACTAACGGATTTTCCATTTTTTAGAACAAAGCAGCTAAATACATAATATCACAGAAAAATGAACAATTTTTTTTTTTACAGAAAATTTTGAGTTTTTAAATATTAACAAAAATCTCCCAGTAAGAAAAGTACTAAACACGGATCATAATATAACATGTCAAATGTCTTTTTCTCAACCAAATTAAGTTTTTCAAACAAAAATTAACTTATACTTGGATCCATTTCAGAGAAAGATTTTTTGAGCCGAGCAAATTTTTGGGTTCGACATTTTGATTGAACTAATTTTTGGGTCTGACACTTTAAAAGGCCAAATTTTGTGTCCAAAATGGACCATTGAGAAACGTTTGAAATAGTTTCTCAAGGAAATAAAAAATATATACACTATTACGTATCATTTCGGATATTTTCCGATCTAATCGGCTCAAAAAAAGTCAACATTTTCAAGTTTTCTTAAAGGTTGCCATTCAAAATGTAAGGATCAAAAACTGCGTTTTCTGGAAATTCAACAATTTCAACATTGACTGATTCGTTTTATGATTTTCAACTTTTTGCGATTGTTCCTTCGATTTTAATTAGGGGAAAGTTGCAAAACATTTACAGGTATAACAAAATACCTGTAGGGAGGAAATATGGTATCACGAACACTTTTGCCAAGTTTACCTATCACATCAAAGTGATTTGCATTTCAGGATACTTTCTATCACATCGTTGAAATCCGAGCATGTTCTGTGCCAAACTTGAGTAGAATATAGTCTGTAGACAGTTGTGTAGAAGAAAATCACGAAATTTTCAATTCTTGATACTTATATTCCTCCTTCTACGACTAAAAAATGAATGATTTTTTTTTTAATCTGAACATACATCAAATTTGGAACAACCACAAAATGACGAGGCAGCACCGTAAATGGAGGTCATTGGCTGAAGCCAGGAAAGAAGCCAAACTCGCTGGTCCCAATTATTCACAGCACATTTACAGCATAATCTCACCAATTTTTCAATTGTTAGCTTAGTTTTTCAAAGTCTTGGTTCTTTTAAATTGTCATTCAAGTGCGATCAAGTGTTCCCTAGCTTAAATTGTCAGTAACCTAAATGAACTTTCAAGAATAAATAAATAGACAAGCAATGATAGTTGCCCATTACGATTTGTCAAAATCTGGCCCGCACATTCCTTCAAGATTTCATAAAAATCCACGTCAGTATTAGTAGTGCCCCGGACGAATAATTTACCACAGACTGACAGACTATTGTTCCTAAATTTTTTAAGGGACTTTGAAACGCATAAAGGAAGTACACATTTTAATTTTGGTTTTTTTATAACTGATTTTATAAATTTTTGCAATAAGGCTTACCTACCTATGGTAGAGAGAAGTGAAAAGTACCTACTATAACTTTTAAACGAAAAAATAATTTCGGCTGGTCAATGCTAACTGGATAAAAGTCATGATAATGCTTGCAGCAAGGATTAATGGACACATAGTATAAAAATAGACCGCTAGTTAGACATAGATACAAATTTTTATTCAAAAAGTTCAGAGTTGTAAAAAACTTTAAAATTGAATTTTTTGAAAGGGGGAGGAAAAAAGGACACTCCCTCCTCACTAAAAATATTATCACAGGTCTTCCTCCAACTCAGTAGATTTTGGAACAACTTAACAACAGCTATAAATACAACTTATAAAAATAACTCACAACATTTGTGAACAACTCTTATATGTTATTTTTTCATATATAGTTTCACTGAGAAAAAAAATGAAAATAAAAAAGAAAATAAATTGGTAGTACACTGGCAGAACAGTGTCTTTGAATCTTTCAATCTGCAGACTCAAAATATGGGAATATCCCCTCACAGTCTGAAATAGCTACAGAAAATACACGCTCGACGGGTACAACATTCACATACGCCACAATAATTAGAAAACATCGAGACAGACGATAACGACTATAAATATACAAATGACTATATTATATAGGAAGAGGACTCCAGTCAAATGTTAAAAAGGTCGTCCACCTATAGATCTAATTTAGTTTGAAAGAAATAATGCCTCAGGGCTACTCTCAGAGAAATAATAAAAGTTATAGTAAGTCCGTGGAAATAATAAGTCAGTAAAAATGATGCAGCTAAAAAAGGTTGGAAAGCAAAAATAATTAAGTACGCACACCACAATTGAAGCTGCTCCGAAACCAACTTTAAATGATAATTTCCCATGATTTTTCAGCATTGCTAGATTTCTAACGTTGAAATCCTTGGTATATTCATGATTCCTGTTTCTTTGGCAACAGGTTCTTCAATTAAGTGTCACTGCATGGCAGTTGTCAATTACACTCCACCAAAAGAAACACAATGCCAATCGTTGAAAGAGGAACTCAGAATACTCAGTAGACGTTAGGTTCCACGTCACCAAAAAGAAATAGGGTGGGTGACGCCAGTAAAGAAATTACTTTTTACCCAACTATTAAAAAAACCTGATCATATCTCATTATGGAAAGTTATTATCATTGAAAATTGTTACAAATAAAAATTGTCATTGTTTCGAATTGGCTTCCTATGGATAATAGTGGGGAGGAGGGTAGCCCTTTGGGACACCATGCATGAAAAAGTAAGGCACAATGAGATCGAGTATGTTTGGAACTAAAGAGAGAAATGAAAGAGAGTGATAACATAGTTTCAGTTAACTATACAATAAAAGGTTTAAGATGTCAGAAATAGAAGACATCACGTTTAGGTCGACTCTTTGAGCCAACCTGATCACGCATTTGGGGAGGATCAACCACACAAGAGATGTGTCTACAATCAAGAAGTTTCTTCTCCCCCCACCAATAACCGCTTTTCATAGGCGTGACCATTTTAACTTCGACTTTACCACGTATTTCTTTGATATACATGGCAGGAATAACTCCATCGTCTTCAAACGAGACAGCGACCCACTGCCCTGGTTGAATATCTGAGAATAGAAATAAACTAAAATGAGCATTTAACGATCCTCAAACTTAATAACAGTACCTAGTTGGTAGGGATGGGAGGTTCCAGCTGTAACGGAATTTAATCCAAAGCTGGAACTGACTGCAACGATGACATCTCTTCGAGTTACCAGTTCCAACTAGATAATCAAGTGAAATCTGACTGCTTTCGGATTACATTCCTCCATTCCTCTCAAACATAAAGGAAAAGAGATGGTTTCAACGGACCTAGGGCAGGTGCCCCCCGTGGCAAGTGCCCTCCTGCGGGAGGGTAGTTTCAACCCGAAACACAAATGTGCGCCCCGTGAAACTGCCCTCCCGGTAAACTGCCCTCCGAGGAGGCCAGTTTTTACTGTGCGTCAGGAGAAACTCCCCTCCTGCTCACACCAATTATTAGAAGGGCCCTCTCATCGAATCGGTCCTTACAAATGGACCTCCGTGGCAAGTGCCCTCCCGGTAAACTGGCCTCCTAGCCCTTACAAGCCCGATTAGATATTATACCTGCAGAAAACGAAACATAATGTTGGCATTACAACAAGCTAATGTAGATTACATGGGCATTGCTTGCCTATATTTACGATACAATTACTTGAGGAATTAACTAACCTATGTGGGTTTTAAATATTTTTAATTAGCGCAACGTAATAAGGGATCCGGGTTTGGGATCACTTTTTTTAAATATTTTATTCAACTTTTTGTATATTACAAAATACTTTTATGTTGTGGTAATTTTAAGATGTAATTTTTTGTACTTAGTACAGTGGAACATGAACAGTGACAGTCCCTCGTAACTTTTAGTGGAGCTAGACTGAAAATCTGCCTATTAGAACGCCGCCAACCAAACCTTTATGTCTCAACCCGTTCCCGAGATATGATTTTTTTCTGCTCAGCAAACCACGTTTTGGCCATAAAAAACCCACGTTTCTTCACTTTGAAACGATTTCTTCTAATTTTGACCTCATTATCGGATTTACGCCTATAGCACATTCATAATCAAGAACGGATCGCAATTGCAGTTTAAACATAGAACATTTTCCAAACATTTTTCTAAAAAGTTCCTAAAATAACTTGTACGTAGGTACGTTAACTACATTTCTAATAAAAACTTGCTGAAAACTGTCTAATCTCAGGAAAACTTGCTGAAAACTGTCTAATCTCAGGAAAACTTCCAAATTTAATCAAATTTCTAATGGTATGGTCAACTTTGCGATTCCTTGTCGATTTCAGCGAAATCACCGTCTCGGAGGCAACAGCCCACCCCCTTCCAGCCATCTGCCCACCATCCAACCCTCAAGTCTCATGCCGATTTAATGGAAAAAACTCCGATTTTCGCGTAAAAACTCGATTTTCTCCATGAATTTGATATTCTAATTATTTTAATCCTAATATATAATGATGATCGTGACTGAAGATCCATTATCATTGGCAGCTCATTATACTTTTGAGAGACCCATGTCCCAGAAATGAGAAGTCGCACAGGTAGAGGAGATCCGTTCCGAGCAGGAGGGCAGTTTACCGGGAGGGCAGTTGCTAGAGGTAGTCTAGGAGGGCAGTTTAAAACCGGGGTTCGAAACTGGCCCTCAAAAGTTGGAAGCAGATAGTTTGGAGGGTAGTTTCTCGAGGTGGTCTAGGAGGGCAGTTTAAGACCGGGGTTCGAAACTGGCCCTCAAAAGTTGGAAGCAGATAGTTTGGAGGGTAGTTTCTCGAGGTGGTCTAGGAGGGCAGTTTAAGACCGGGGTTCGAAACTGGCCCTCAAAAGTTGGAAGCAGATAGTTTGGAGGGTAGTTTCTCGAGGTGGTCTAGGAGGGCAGTTTAAGACCGGGGTTCAAAACTGGCCCTCAAAAGTTGGAAGCAGATAGTTTGGAGGGTAGTTTCTCGAGGTGGTCTAGGAGGGCAGTTTAAGACCGGGGTTCGAAACTGGCCCTCAAAAGTTGGAAGCAGATAGTTTGGAGGGTAGTTTCTCGAGGTGGTCTAGGAGGGCAGTTTAAGACCGGGGTTCGAAACTGGCCCTCAAAAGTTGGAAGCAGATAGTTTGGAGGGTAGTTTCTCGAGGTGGTCTAGGAGGGCAGTTTAAGACCGGGGTTCGAAACTTTCCCTCAAAAGTTGGAAGCAGATAGTTTGGAGGGTAGTTTCTCGAGGTGGTCTAGGAGGGCAGTTTAAGACCGGGGTTCGAAACTGACCACCTAAAACAGGAGGCCAGTTCACCGGGAGGGCAGTTGCTCGAGATGGCCTAGGAGGGTGGTTTAAGACCAGGGTTCGAAACTGGCCCTCAAAAGTTGGAAGCAGATAGTTTGGAGGGTAGTTTCTCGAGGTGGTCTAGGAGGGCAGTTTAAGACCGGGGTTCGAAACTGACCACCTAAAACAGGAGGCCAGTTCACCGGGAGGGCAGTTGCTCGAGATGGCCTAGGAGGGTGGTTTAAGACCAGGGTTCGAAACTGGCCCTCAAAAGTTGGAAGCAGATAGTTTGGAGGGTAGTTTCTCGAGGTGGTCTAGGAGGGCAGTTTAAGACCGGGGTTCGAAACTGGCCCTCAAAAGTTGGAAGCAGATAGTTTGGAGGGTAGTTTCTCGAGGTGGTCTAGGAGGGCAGTTTAAGACCGGGGTTCGAAACTTTCCCTCAAAAGTTGGAAGCAGATAGTTTGGAGGGTAGTTTCTCGAGGTGGTCTAGGAGGGCAGTTTAAGACCGGGGTTCGAAACTGACCACCTAAAACAGGAGGCCAGTTCACCGGGAGGGCAGTTGCTCGAGATGGCCTAGGAGGGTGGTTTAAGACCAGGGTTCGAAACTGGCCCTCAAAAGTTGGAAGCAGATAGTTTGGAGGGTAGTTTCTCGAGGTGGTCTAGGAGGGCAGTTTAAGACCGGGGTTCGAAACTGGCCCTCAAAAGTTGGAAGCAGATAGTTTGGAGGGTAGTTTCTCGAGGTGGTCTAGGAGGGCAGTTTAAAACCGGGGTTTGAAACTGGCCCTCAAAAGTTGGAAGCAAATAGTTTGGAGGGTAGTTTCTTGAGGTGGTCTAGGAGGGCAGTTTAAGACCGGGGTTCGAAACTGACCACCTAAAACAGGAGGCCAGTTCACCGGGAGGGCAGTTGCTCGAGATGGCCTAGGAGGGCGGTTTCAAGCCGGGGTTTTAAACTGACCTAAAGAGGTAGGAGGCCAGTTTGCTGGGAGGACAGTTGCCAAGTTCCCGTTTCAACTCCAATATTCCGAGAACTCCGTGGATGTGAGAAGAAGTATAAAAATAGTAATAGTTGAAGTTCCACCTATGGAACCAACTATGCCTTCTAAAAATATTCATGGTTCCAGAACCATATCAGAATGTTGATTGGGAGTCTTGGGTAACCGTGAAACTATGTAGGAACTTTAGGAACTTCCAACGATAACAGAACAGAAACCATTACCACTAAGTAACAGTTACTTAGTGGAAACGGTTTACAGTTACTGTAAACATTAGAAACAGTTGCAGGTTCTAAGAGGAATGTCACATCAATACTAATCGATGAAAATTTTTAGTTAATTTTTTTAGTTTAGATAATAGTTTTTCATAGAATCAAATCACGTCTTACTAGAAACTTGTTTCTTTTCAGACAGTATTATGAGGTCACGTGCATCAAAGTAAAGGAATCAACCGAGTACCTAGATTGAATGAAGCTCACATAAATCATTGTTATCTGATTACTATTAACAGGCACATAACTATTGATATGGTATCTTCATATCCATAACAGGGAGTATCCGAAATGAGCCCCCAAAACGGCAAAGCTGGACGAAATGAGCCACGACTTTTTCTGACGTTATTCCAGAAACGGCCGAAATGAACCCCTTTTCTAATGAAATTTAAGTACCGGCCAAAATAAGCCCAGACTTTTGTAGATGGAATTTCGGTCGTAGCCAAAATGAGCCACAGTCAACAAACGACTTTCAGAACGAAGAAGAGCCCACGCGCGTTCGGGATAGTGAATAATAGTTGAAGAAACAAAAAAATGGCTATAATCGACTAATACGGCTCAGCAGGATATTATTTCATTTCCTACTGCCGTTGGAACTATGTTTCCACGTTTCTGACCATAATAATTATTGTTGTTGACATTTCATGATATTTAAGCATTTACGATGTATTTTTGACAACCATTGGCTATAATAGGATTTTTTGACCCTAACAAATTTATTCAAAAGTGGGGCTAATTTCGTCCTCGCGACATTACATTTTTCCAATCTGGGGCTCATTTCGTTCACTCAACACACATATATTTTTCAGATGAAGGCTCATTTCATCCGACTAAATGACTTTTGGGGCTCACTTCGGTAACAGCCCCATAACATGGTAGTGGATCCAATCATCCGCAATTAATGGATTTTTGTAAGAAAAAAATTGGGGTAAGCATTTCGTTATACCATGTGTTCAGGGAAGGTATGAACATATTGAATCCCAGTTTTCCACCTCAAAAGCCATGTGGACAACTTTTGGTAATCGAAAAACCTCGAAATGTTGGCACTGTTTTTGGTTTTTCGCCTAAAACATAAAAACGGCTCACAAAACTCGCACACAAAAAATACTATTACTTAATTGTAGAGGATTAAATTGTGCATGTAACGACTGTCATAACTTTATAATTCGGTCAGAAAATAATATCGAAATCGACGGTCGACATTTTTGGTTTATTATTTTCAATAATGAACCTTTGGAATCGACCAAGAAAAAAAATTGTTAACCCCCCCCCTCAAAATTTGTTGGTTTACGTTTCAAGGTACCGTAAAACCGTCAAACTTTACCCCACCAGGGGTCCCTTTACCCCAAAAAGTGAGAATCTTCAATTGTGACGTAAGCGTGGTAGAACTTAGATAAAAGTTAGCTATTGTGTTTTCATTATTCTCCACATCCCAAAGAATCGATGCGGCTTGCGATGGCGCCTTCATCCATGTTATCAGCTGTTATCAATCATAGTTTCCTGTTCAGCTGTTTTTGTCCTGTTTCTCGTGCTCCAAAATTTCTTCCATATCAGGTGTTTGGAGAGGATTTACCAGGCAAGCCCTCATCATATCACTTTCAATATCTTATTCTGAACAAAATACACTAATCAAATTCCCAAAAAAAAGTGTTTTCTTAGTTATGCCTTTGTTTACCAAAAATTTGATGGTAACTTTACTCCAAAAACCGGGTATCTTTACTCCACTATAAAGGTAGCATCACTCATATTTTTCTTATTTAATCTCGAAAAATTATTTGAGTTTTATAATTTTCGAAGTGTTGAATGTAAGGTTTCTAGTGTATCTCATGTTGCAGAAGTAAGAGATGGGGATAAGAAATGAGAAAAAGCTTGGTACGCGCCCCTACCGAAACTTTACAACAAAGATGTGAACATAAACGTGCTTTGGTCTCATAAGTTGTGATTTACAATATTATTTACTCGTGGGTTAACTTTGAAATTTACCATTGCAATTCATTTGAAAGTTATCGAATGTGAAACAGACTTTTTCTGTGATTTTGTTAAGTCATTCGTTTATCGTTTATTATCCTTCAATATTTCTTTACTTGTAGAAAGTTTTGCTCGATTACCTACATAAGTCTGTCTATACTGGAAGACTGAAATCTCTCTCTCTCTCTCTCTCTTGTGATCTCTTAACCAGAAATACTGCATTTCAAGCAAATTCGTTGAAATAAATTATGAATAAATGATCATTGGAATTTATATTTTTCTTAGGTATAACTTGTATTTTTCAAGCTAAAAAGTTCAATTTTTCAGAATATATTTTATAATAATATTATAAATACTAGATATTATCAAGTATTTCTGGGGTAATGAATTCAATCCCGACTAGTAACATTGCACCACTGCCCGTTTCTGTAGCGATAACCGTGAGTTTTTCAGAGTGGAGTAAAGATAGACGCACTCGTAGGTAACGTTACTCCAACATTTAAACAATTAAATACGGGGGCTACAATTATCTGATCAATGAGCTCGACCACTCAAAATGTTCAGGAAGCCCTGAAGATCAATTCACTTATTAAAAAAATCAATTTAACCCATCTTGAGTGGGAGAAATTGTATTTAGAAATGTTTTTGGAGTGAATCTTGGGGTAAAGTTTGACGGTTTTACGGTACGTTGAATCCAAAAATCTAATAACAAATTTTCCGTCCGTCCTCCGTACGCGGCACTTTCCTTAGTTCCCATGGACCGATTTTGATGAAATTTGGTATATGCGCTCCATTTGGGGTCTAGTTGTGCCCCGAAGCATTTGGTTGATGTCGGTCACTTGTAAAGGTTGAAAAATAAGGGTTGAAATTTTGAAAACGTCCTAGCTAAAAAATATATTTTATTGTTTTTCCATCAATTCAAGATAGTATAGAATTTTTTGAGACCACGCGGAGCTCTGTAGGACAAACCGTTCGCGAACTTAAGGGTTGGGCTTACAATATATCAGAAACACGAGTGTGAATCGCAAAAGAGGCCTAATCTACGTTCAAATTTTAGCTGACCAAAATGGGATCGCTGTAGTTACGTGTTTTTTTAAAACATTTTGAGCAGTAATGGTGGTTTTATTATGAGTTCTGGTGGATTGTAACTGTCAAACACTGATCTCGATTATCTATGAGATTTATACGGCCATACCACCCAGAACAAACCGAATTCGTCCGATCACCGAAGTCAAGCTGCGTCGGACGTGGTTACTACCTGGATCGGTGACCACCTGGGAACACCTCGTGCTGTCGGCATCTTTTTTGCTCAATATTTATTAATCTTTTGCGGATGTATGGCATGCAGTGGCGTCTCCTCCAGGCAAACATAGCAAACACTGTTTGCCTTACTACAAATATGCAAAATAAATAATTTATTTTTTTTGAGATTCTCCTGTATTTTCATTTTTTTCAAGTAATATTTAGCCGATTTTGGAAAACTTTTATAATAATTAGGGACTATTTCATTATTATCACGGAAGTTAGATTAAATGGGAGAATGGAATAAGAAAGTGCGTATTTTGTCTTGGATACTAGCCCGCAACACACCTGAGAGTTGAAAAGGTTGGTAACTACGATGGATTGTGGATGATACACGGGGCCAGGCGATGCTAGGCAAGCAGTTCAAAAAAATGAATTTTTCGGGACTGTTTAGAGTGAGAGGCGACGATAGGCGGGGGGTCATTGCGGTGTCAAGTATTACCATACCCCCACTACCACACAATCAGCCATAGCAAACAGTGAAGGAACTGTTTCGTGACCTTGAATGCAGAGAAACTTGGAAGATGAGCCATGGATACTAATTAGCCCACACATGGCAAGACATAACATATCCATCCACCCACATTATCCTCAAGGAAGGAAAGCAGTTCGTTTTTTCACCGCCGCAAATAGCAGCTGTTTGACGTTGACTGGTGTCCCATTCCCGATTTTACTGTATTTCACTTTACCTAATCGTTTTTCTTGTTGATAGACGCTAGGAAGTAATTGCATAACATTGTAGAATGGAGGTTTCACATCTTATTAGGTCTAAATTCTGAGTCTCCCTTTTTTAAATTCATTATTTTCAAGAAAAAAGTTTGACCACCCTCAAAATTCGATGGTTTACGCTTGAGGTAGGTACTTGTAGATTTTGAAAATCGAATATAAAAATCCGTCCGTCCGCGGAACCGATTTTGATGAAATTTGGTATATGGCACTTCATTTGGGGTCTAGTTGTGCCGCGAAGCTTTTGGTTGATGTCAGTCACTTCTAAGCAGTGAAACGGAAGGGCTGTATCTTCCAAAGGCGCCCTATCTCGAAAACTCTCGATATGAAGATATTGTTTTTTCACAAATTTAAGATAGGTACCTACCATTGAATTTTTAGAATTGAATGAGACCACCCATCGCGTTGTAGTACAAACTGTTCGCTCCCTACGAGAACCTGAGGGTTGGACTTACGACAAATCAGGTAAACGAGTGTGAATCGCAAAAGAGGCCTGATCTGATTCTCAGTTTTCGACAAAGTTGGAAAAAATTATTGATTTTCGACCGTCGATTTCAATCTTATTTTCTGACCGAATCATAAAGTGATGGTAGTCGCTGGATGCACAATTTAATCTTCTACAATTAAAGACATGGTAAATTTTGTTTGTGAGATGGGCCGTTTTTGAGTAATAGGCGAAAACCCAAAAACAGTGCCAAAATTTCGAGGTTTATCGGCTGGCAAAAGTTGTTATCACAGCTTTTGATGTGGCAAACTTGGATTAAACTTTTCTCTGATCTGGACCGACTAAAGTCAGGTTTGGATATCCCTGGGTTTGGTGTCCAGCATAATCCGCATGCATCCACTAGGGTGATTTTAGTGGATCACCCTCAATCCGCATGTGGTCGCGCCTTTACCCGAGTTGGGCTGTGACGTCAACACAAACAAGAAATCATTCCCCAAATTACTCTTCATCAGGATTAATGAGGTTTCATGAGTGGCACCTATCAATATTTGCTGGTTTGTTTGAACTTAGAATCAAACATTTTTGTTTTATTTTCTGTATATTACTTAAACTTTGTAAGTTGATACAAACTTACTAATATCAAAATTCATTTACATGTCATCAGCAGAGGGATGTTGTAGTAGTGATACAGATTGGGGGAGATAGAAATTATGTCACCACTTCAATCCCTTATTTCTCCCCTCTTCACTTGCCCACATTCTATCAGACCAGCTGGTTGGTAACAGTTTCTCGTCGTACATACAACGCGATTGGAACGTGTCAGTAGTGAGAACAGCCAGCTTCCCTACTGAACAGCAGACGTCGAAAGATTCAGCTTCTCCCATTTATTAGGTTGAAAATAGCTCCAATGAATCTTATATTTATCAACCATTAAGATACCCAATTAAGACGCCCCAACGAGTAGTGCTCATATTCCTATTCATGACATTCCTGCACATGCAACCATGCACAATATCACTGCATAACAATGATATAAGCAAAAGCCCTGATGTCCACTCAGTAAGTAGGAGTACTTATAACTATTCATAACTTAATAACAAAATAATTAGGTAGGTGTTATTGAATTAATATTAATTTTCAGTTTTCTCAACCGATCAAAAGGTAGCAACCAGCTGAAAACAAATTATTTTTAGAAAGATTCTGATCAGCCTTCTTCAAGTTTTTGACTTGAATGGTGGGAGGTCAAGAAGCCTGTTACTGTTGTTGTATAGCCTACTACCTCTGTCATTATCTGGGATATCAAAGTTCTTAATAGCAGCAAGTATAGCATGGGACAAAATATATGAAAAGGTTATGAAAGGAAACTACTCAACTAAAGAAATGAACCTTATCTGTTCTACGGTACACACCACCAATCAAAGAACATCAACAGGTAGAGCTGTAGTGTAGGCGCCCATGTGACCACACGAAATGATGCACACGTAACTCAAATGTGATTCAAATAACGAAACTAACTAATGTGGAAACTAAATAAGAGAAGATGAAGACTAATAATGCTTGATAAACTAATAGGTAGAATCGTAATGTGAAAGAGTGAGTAAAATTGATTCTTTTGGTCACTTTCGCGTCAGTGTTTTTCCCTCCCCCAGTATCCAGTGTTTATTTTTCACTCCTGTGTTGACCACGTAAGATTTAGTTTCATTTACGCTTCCAGAGAACCAGAGGTAGCACTACTGCTGTATGAGGCACACATCGCCCTATGAAGTCAGATTGGTTAGAAAGCTGGATACGTTGTATCATGGCTGCCCTCATATACAGATGGCCACTAGATTTAAAATTTCCATCATCCTCAAATTCTCTAAATTTTTAGAATGCTTTTTTGAGCAACACACTATGGTTTTCTTCCATATCAGTTAACCCTCTTTCGATTTTTTTTTTTTAATATGATGCAAATTCCCCATAATGTTGCGTTCTAAGTCAGCAGGGGATTCGTCATCAGCATGCAATAGGGCCCAGTTGTAAACACCTCCAACCTTCACGCCTCAATCAGGCCATCTACAAAGCAAATCGTTGCGGGCTTAGCAAGCACTCCTTTTGGATTTCACTCTCAACCGGAAATGGATGAGAGATACCCTTCTTTACCCACACCATACTAGTACCATTACTGTACAAGGACCACTGATATGAACCTATGTCTAACGAGCTTTTGGAAAAGAAAACAGAGCCTCAAACCATCAAAAGCGGCTTTAAAGTTCATGAAAAGAGCATTGAGCTTCTGACAAGGACTGGCAGCGAGTCTCAAATGGACCAGGCTGAAGACCACATCACTTGTACTACATCCGCAGCAGAACCCAATATGACTCTCATTTAGTATTTTCTCAGTCTCGAAATGCATTTCAAGACGGTCCAAAAGCATAGCACAATATATCTTAGCAGTTCATAGCTGAGTTACTTGTACCAATTACTGAATTCATTTGCTTGGTCATCGCTGACGTCGAGGCAGATCGATCGCATCGGGTCTGAGACACGATCCTTGCCAAAAATCGTAAGTTAAAATCTCGGGTGCCCGGCGCTTTTTCGATCGTTCGCGGCTCGCCGCCCCCTCGTCACAACCCAGGGCGGTGAGGCAAAGGGAAGCCATGAGCGAAATCATCAGAACGAATTATGATCTCCCTTTAGAAGGCAGCTGATAACGTCCGCGACGCCAGAAATGGCAGTCGGACGAAAATCCAACCTGAAATGGTTGTTTACTTTACTTACTTTTTACTTATATCTTAGCAGTACATTTAATGAATAATAAACCCTGGTAGTCCAAAATACAGTTGATTTTGCCCTTTTCGAAAAGTGGATAGACTCTTGGAAACTTGAAGGCGTTATTCCCTGCTTGTAGGCTACATTGTATAGTTTAAGCATATCAGACAGAAATGAATCTGGGGCATACTCATAAACTCATAGGGGACTCGGTCTATTCCTGGTGCTTTTCTATACTTCAATTTTGCAAGAGCCAACATCAGCTCCCCGTTAGTGAATAGTCTATCCAAAGCCTAGTTTGGATAGATCATTTTATCCAACCTAAGTAGTATACTTGGCCTTTCTTCTAGACTCCATTGTACCTGGAAGTGCCCAGACGTCCATGGATATGCCTCGAATCCTACGCCATGCAGTGGGCCCCAGTGAACGAACCAGCCACCAAAAATCGGACACGTCTCTAACCGTCGAAAACTGTGCTGCCAGATACCCATACGAGAAGCCTCAGCAGTCCTAACAACTTTCCCAATCATTGATGATACCACATCTTGTATCGGAGCTTCATAGTCCAAATTTTCGGACATCAGCAATGAGGAATTTCACCGATTTCTGTTTGCATTTTTCCTGAATAGCTAATGGTGTGGGATAGATGAAAATCGGGCTGATTTCGGAAAATAAGTCTCCTGTTATTTTTGGGAGACAATCAAAATTTTTAATTTCAAAACTAACCGGGAAAACAGACGTGCAGCGGGAACACTCGCTGATTGGCTGTTCGGATCGCCGTCTCCTCCCAGTGTTGCCCATTGGGACGACGAAATCGTGTTTTCTAAGAGAAAAGTTATCAAACAAAAACAGAGGAACCCTAATTTTCCCCATCTCACTTTTTCTATTTTTTTCTTCAGTTTTTCGATTTCGAACTTTACTGTTTCGTGAAATTTTGCATCTGGGGACTATGGATTTCTCGATCTCAGCGCTTCAAGCGGCCATAAATGAACTATTCCAGCATGACGTCATTTTCCCGCTTTTTTTAAACATTCGTATTTTCTACACTGTTTTGTTTATTCGTAAATTAGGAAGTTCGGGCTGAAAGTTTGCCTTAGGGGGTTTTTAGAGGTGCTGAATCCGATTTTGGGGTCAAAAATAGGAAATTCCGACATGGTGAAATTCCTCATTCCAGTTTTCCAACATATTCATCCTTGCTATTATCTCGCCACAAGAGATTGGGAAGAAGAAAGACACGATACCAAAATTGTTCAGGAAGGACCAAAACGTAAAACGCGACTGGATATTAAGATTTTGGGGAACTTTTTTTTTAACCCTGAAAAGAGAAAACAATGCTACCACTACCTTGGTAGACTTGGTTGCAACAATTGAAAAGCTGAAGATGGGGACATCTAAACATTAAATTAGGATGGGTTTGCATTCTACTTGGCAATCAAAGCGTTTTAGCAGGTTTTTTTCAACTGAAAGTTTTAGCTGACTTTGCAGCTGAAAGATTTTAGCTGACTATCAGTAGGTTTTAAGCTGTGAAACCTTATCAAAGCGAGAACTCAATTAATTCGTCTCATCTTTAACAAAGGATAAACAACATTGAGTATCAATAACTCAATTTCGACCAAAAAAAGTTTTAGCCTGTTCTGCATCTCGCACACTCACTCAATTATTTACTGCAGTCAGGATGATTATACAACCAAACATGACAAGAATGACAATTGCCCAAGAGCTGCTCATTCCTCAGACTACGAATTCCACAAAAAATGCAGAATCAACAACCAGTATTGAATGTTGAAGACATCAAGTAATGTTATAAAAGTAGTGATTACCGTAGAGCTCGTCGTGAGGTCGTTTCCTGGCTGAAGATTCATTGACAGGAGGTTGAGGTGTGGCCACAGAATTGCAATTATTGTTGTCTTTCGGTTCTTCAAGGTAATCGTCAATGGGAGAAGATAAGCCCGACGACGATATCTACAGAGAAAAAATGCAAATTAGTCACTCCTGATCTCAAATTGGATCAGCAGTTGAAAGGGTCAATCAATACCATATTCCACGTGACTCTAGTGCTCGCCCTGAAATTATAGTTATCTTTATATCTTTATCTATTATAGTTATATATAAATAGTTTTCTTTGGAGTTGGTCACCGTCGAGGAGGTATACTCTGCAATTCTCTCATTGAAAAATAGTAGATCCTCCGATGTTTTTGGAATCAATTAGGAAATTATTAAAATGGTGGCTGACCTTATTTCTGAGCCTTTGACTTATCTGATCAATGAGTTTTTCACAAGAGGAGATTTCTCGAACTGTCTTAAGAAGTCAGCAATTACCCCCATACCCAAGAAAGGGAAATGCAGCAAATATGAAGAGTTCAGACCAATATCGAACTCGGTTTGGGAACTCGGGTTGGGTTCTCCCAATGTTTGTCAAGGTGATCGAGAAGATAGTATTAAACAGATTGGTTATCTACTTGGAAGAGAAGAAGATTCTGTACAGTAGACAATTCGGATTCAGGAAGGGGAGTAATACTGTCTCGATAGTTCTTGAAGCTCTCAATTCGCTTGAACAGAGGTCAACTTGCATACAGCTATACGACTTGTCCAAAGCTTTCCATTTGGTACCTTTTAACTTGTTATTGGAGAAGCTGTCGTACTATGGTTTTGGTGCTAAAGCACTAAGAAGGCTAACGCCCAGTATTAGAAGGCTGGAAAAAAGTAGTGTTTCACAAGGGAAAACGATCTAATGAAGAAGATATTCCGTTTGGAATAAAGCAGGGTTCAGGGCTTGGCCTTTGCTTGTTTATAATTTATATAAATGATTTGGCATTATGTTCTGAAGATACCGGATTTCTGTCCCTCTTTGCCGACGACATTTCAGCTTTGGTCAAGGGAACGAACGTTGCTGAACGCCTAGCTGAACGAACTAGAATCTCTTCCCTAATTGTAGACTGGTGATCCTATAATGCATTATTGCTTAACAATGATAAAACTCAAAGTTTGGATCTCCAACTCAATGGCCGCTTGTCTCATTCGGTGAATTTGCTTGGACTGGAGGTTGACAATCGACTTTCTTGGGCCAGCCATGTCAGGAACTTGTCAGGGAAGCTTGCAGCCTGCAACTTCATGTCGACTGTCTGGTTCAGTGTCGTCTGATGCTCTGCGAGCCGTTCATTACGCATGTTTCCATAGTCGCTTATCCTATTGAAGGGTAGTGCAAGGTACTTGGAGATTGATGTTTTCAGATTAACTACTATGCATAGGATTATCTATACAATTGGGTTATGGATACTTGGAAGCTATGTGCCACACCCACTTGGCAGACTTTCTAAAAATTTGTATTCGTTCTATCAGGTCTCCATTAATTTGTTCATCAGTTTCATGTCAATAGCAATATCATGTAAATAAGACATCTCACCATAGAGGATGGCCGTTCAGGGTTCAGCAACTCGAATGAGGGGTCTGCGCATTCCCTGATTTCTGGACATGCCTCAAGTAATTCGAGATTGGCCTCATCAATCATGTTTGGAACCACCATGCTATCCTACAAAAAATAATATAAGACAGAATATTCTCTGACAGAAATATTCTTCGTGCTTGTGGTTCACATAACATCAAATAATACATCACATTAAGATCAGGTCACACAAGCTGTTTTCTGGATATGTCGTATTCAACTGGACAAAGTAGAAGAAAGGTTCCTTTTACGAATTTACCTCTGGGTGACCCAATTCGGTGCGTTTAAAATTTTGGGAGGTGTAGAGAAGCTATCACGAGAAACTTCACACTTGGTCTGATCGAGGTTCTGCCCTGTCCTATCACAAGTAAGAACGGGTTTTCAAAGCTTCAAGGAAACAGATTTTGTTTTGAGAGAACTTAGCAACCTCTTGCTCCACCCCACCCTCTTCACTAATTATATTTCTCATCTAAATGTTCCCATACTGCCAGATTTAATACTTAAATGCGTAGAAATTCTGAAGATGAACAAAAATAATGGTTGTTCTCAAAGATTAGTTCAACTTGAAAGATAGGATAAAAAACTCTGCAAATTATTACACAATGGTTTATTATTTTTATATATAGATCAATCGTCTGCAAAGCCAACATAAAGAAAAACATCGATCGCATTTCGGTCAGCTATAATTTGAACGGAGATTAGGCCTCTTTAGCGATTCACACTCGTGTTTCTGATTTATCGTACGTCCAACCCTTAAATTCTCGTAGGGAGCGAACGGGGAGCTGTACTACCTTAAATTGATGGAAAAACAATACCTTTATATGAAATTTTTTTGAGTTAGGGCGTTTTCAAAATTCATTTTTCGACCCTTAGACGTAACCTACATCAACGAAAATCTTCGGGGCACAACTAGACCCCAAATGGAGCCATTCATACAAACGATTTTTTTCTTGGTCGATTCCAAAGGTTCATTATTGAAAATAATAAACCAAAATAGGTCCTGGAATGAACTACAAGCATTCATTCTGTTCATTTTATTCAATTCGATTCGATTAAATTTTTAGCGCAGTTTCATGTATTGGATAGAGATATCTTTTGTCAAAATTACTGACAAGCCAACCTTATGGTAACAGTGAGATTTTTGTTGTACTAGTACTTTGTGTTGTTGCTGTATGAGTAACCGTAGGAACCTAACTAAAGTTCCTCGTAACCCAAAACTACAACCGTTTTCAAAAATTGTTCCCAGTTCCCCTTTGAAAATATACTAGAAATATTTCATTATCATCATCATACATAATTATGGAACTCGAGTCGGGCCTAATATTTGCCCCCCCTTTGTGAGACTGACGAAATACCTTACATGTAACCGAACAGTTCGGATCCAGACTTTTCAATGCTCTCCCTCACGATGTTAGGCAGCTGTCTTCAGTGGCGTTTCGACGGCGAGTGAGGGGCATACTGATTGATGCTGAAATCTACAGTGTTAAAGATTACTTTGGTCTATTTTGATGATTCTTTGTTCTCTCTGTTCTTTGTGACTGTTATTGTTGTTTTATTTATGATTTGTTGTGTGTTCCTAGAATAGTAGTTTATCTGTTATCTGACGTTGTTATACCTATTCTTAGGTTTCTGCAATAAAAAACTTTGATTGATTGATTGATTGATTCATAAACGCAATGGCTACATACCTTCGAGTCATCAGCGGTGGGACACGCGCGAGGCATAAGAGCAGCGTTGGACATCAGATTCACATCTTCTTGAACCACCTCTTCGGTGACATCGCTATCATAATTATTCCCGTCGTACTCATCGCTCTCTGACGACGAATCCGACAAATCTGGGTCCGCCATTTGATCCGCCACCTGCAAATCAAAACCATCGGTTATTAAGGACAGGACCATACAATCGTGGTCTAGATGCCCAAGACGACCCAAGAGCTCTACGCCAATGTCACTATCATGACTTTGTCTTTCATGCCAAAGACCCATGGTTTGATAAAAATCAGATAATTTCCGAGTGTCTGAAAATCTAAGAATCTCCAGTGTCAGTCAGTCAGGAACATACGTATAGTGCTTTCAGAGCTTCACAATAAATTTTAGGAGCCTGAGCTTACTATCACAATTTCAAGTACAAAAAAGGAACAATGGATTGAATACAGTGGACATCAAGGTACAGAAATATAAAACACATCACATACAGCTTGAGACACGATAGGAGACAATTTTACAACAGAAAACGCGCACCAAGGAATAAGGAGAAGGAAGGTACCCAACGTCACACTACCTACTAGCTGGAATGAAGCAACAAACCAGCCTACTACAGCTCAGGCAGCCACTTCGGAACCATTTGAATGAATTAGTTTAATGTTGTCAGGAAGAGAGGATCTTAAGAAGAGATGCCTGATATCACACTTGGATTTGAAACCGTATTCCCCAATTGAGACACCAGGAAGCACAAACACAGCAAGTACATGAGCTCCAATTTAGGTAAGGGTGGTAACAGAGGGGAAAGGGGCTTGTATTATGTTGCCTCCTCCGTGGAAGAAGAATTACGAGAGGCCAGAATCAACACCAGACTGCATTTTTATCAACTTTTCAAAATTGTAGTAGTTCGTTTTGACGTTGCAATAGAAAAGATGAGAGAAATACCATGGAAGAATATTAGGAAGAATCACTCCATAGGGGAATCTGTGACGCTTACTGCGGTGGCGCCACCTCTGGAAGCGTAAATGAACTATCAGCTTAGGTGGCCGATCGCAAGAGTATGTAGTAGGAGAGAGAGTAGTACGCAAAGCGAAAGTGACCAAAAGATGCCATTTCTATAGCGTCCTTACCTTAATTTCGAATCATCTCAGCCTTTTTTTTACAATACGATTTTTCGTTAAGTCCTTTTTAGTCAGTTTCGTTAATTTTTGTTATTATCTTTATCAAGTTTCTATTTTCTTCGTAATAATATAGTAAACTTCCAAGTCACGTCCATCAGGCGTTTTCACCCAGGTGCCATAAGGTGGGGGGAATTGCTAAGTGCACCGTAAAATCAATATTGAATATGATCATGAATATGATCGTCATTGTGCTCAATGGAACAGGAAAAGAATTTTGTGTATTTATATATTGAATGTAGAATATTTTGGGCCTTTCAAATTATGAACAATGTTGTGGCCGATCCAAACTGTGGAAGAAAAACGCTGCAAATTATTACACAATGGTTTAATATTTTTCTATATTGATCACTCGTGTACAAAGCCACCAACCATCCAACATGAAGAAAAACATCGATTGCATTTCGGTCAGCTAAAAAGCCAAATTTTTATTCGATTTTTGGAATCTACGTACCTTGAAACGTAAACCATCAAATTTTGAGGGGGTGTTAAATTTTTTTTCTTGGTCGATTCCAAAGGTTCATTACCTATTGAAAATAATAAACCAAAATAACTTTAAAGAAGCTATTAAAACTTAATTAACTATTATTATTTGCCACAATGTTGCCACAATGTTTGTGTTGTTTTGTTTGTTTTGTAATTTTTTGTTGTGTTTTTGTTTTGTTTTTTTGTTTGTTGTTTTCCTCTGTGTTCATACCTTCCCCCTTCTTCCGATTTTGTAATTATTAGTTAACAATAATTTCAGCTTCTTAGTCAATATGATCTGATTGTTTGGTTTAAGTTTCGTAGGTACCCACATTGGTCATTTTTTGCATGAAAAAACCGACATTTTCAACAAAGTAGGTGACTGCCTATAGTCAGAAATAGTTCCAGTTTGGTACCTTGCATTTCCCAACAAGCGAATTAAAAAAAAAAAAAAAAACTTAACTATATTTTGGCCAATTAAAGTAATACAATGTTTTTTGTAAGAACCGAATATAAATTGACGTGATATAACTCAGTTGATGTGACTCTCTTTTCTTGAACATTATTGTAGTTAGGCTCATTATCACGGAAGTGAGGATGTCCGAGCGAGCTAACGGGTTGTAGTTTCGTAATTAGGGCAGTTTGGGAAATGCCTGGTCTTGGGTTCAAATCCATGCCCTCCTAGAATTTTTGGAAAGTCGAGCCATTTTCCGCATTTATTTGAATTTTCGGTCATGAGGGCGTCTACAACTCTATCTATCGGCTGTCCTCTACTACTAGCTGAGAATTTCTCTTACGCTTCGCCAGATCGCAGCAGCAGAGGGGATCTTTTCCGGCACACTTTTTAATCTTGAGTGACACTTCCTAATACTTCTTCCATGGAAATACCTTCAAGCTAGGTTTTATTTGACGGAATGTGTCATTACAAAACTGAGAATTGAAAAATCGTAACCATGCACGCGGTAATCAAGAAAGATAAAACAACTGATGACAAGTTTATCATAACCAGAGAACCCGGGGTTCCCTCTGTTAGAACTGAACAAAGTCTTTGAGGTTGGAGGGCGCTCGCCGATTTCTTGAACTCCTCCGAATTTGGGGACTGCGGACTACATCATCTGGTGTAGTCGGTGCTGGTGAACTTGCTAGCAATTGGTGAGGACTCAAAGTGTTAAGTGGAGATTCTGAGGGAAGTCGAGGGAAACCTTGGGTTAGCTGGGGGGTACTTGATCCGCTTTTCTGTGTTGGTGGATGAAAGGAGGGTGGTTCTGCAAGGTTATGATCCTTACTCGTATAAGTATCTGAACCCTGCGATGTATGACATTCCATCTCATTATCGTTTGCTGAAACACATTGGCTGTCGCCTGCAGGGGCTAGATGTCGCGTAGATATCGTCGTTTCACGACCATTAGGGTAGCAAATGAGTGCATACTCATGGTTTCCATCAAGGAGAGTAACTTCCTCCACGATCGGATCGTACTTCGACTGACGATTGAAGTTCCACAGCAGGACAGGAGTCATCAACCAAGACGGTGATGAATGTCCATTACCTTCGCCTCGGGTAGCCAAACGTTCATGGGGAGAGGCGTTGATACTAGTACAGAGCATCCCAAAAAGTTTTTGACCATTCATCTTGGCAAGAACTTCCACTTTTGAATAGCGGGTGACTGGGCATGACACGACTGCAGAAAGCGATGCTGATACTTTGGATGATTTTGAAGAGGATGATCTACACACCTTGGCCCAATGGCCCTGCTTCCCGCAAGAACTACAGGAGGAGTCTTTGGCAGGGCATTTATTGCGAGGATGTCTTTCCAAACCACAAAAATAGCATTTTGTACGAGCAACAGCTATGGTATTGCTGTCCTCTGTGGTAGTATCATTCGATGAAGAGGATTAGTTGAGAGCATTAATTGACGGGTTGGAGGTCTCGTAATGGAGAGATTGGGACTGAGCTTGTTCCATTGTACGAGCTTGGGCGTAGGCATCAGTCAATGTCAAGGTGAAATTTTCCAGTAAACGCATTCGAATGGAAGAACTGGATATGCCTCGAATGAAGGAATCACGTATGCAGTCATCTTTATTGGTTTCGGCAGTGACGGCCTTGAATTGGCAATCCCTACTTAGAATTTTGAGGGATTCAAGATACCGATCGTTTGATTCGTTCGGTTGTTGACGTCTTGCCAATAGTTGATGGCGTGCAAACACAAAAAAGTTTTTTTGTTTTTTGTTTTTCGTCGACAGGCTTCACGAAAACACTCTTTAAGATAGAGATAGCTTCATTGTACGAGTGGCAATGGGCTACATTTTCGTAGATAGTAAAAGAAACGTAGTTGACCAAAAGTTCGAGCTTACCTTCATCTGTTGCCTGTGAAGCGCGAACGAAATACGTGAATGTCTGGAGCCAATGATTCCAGTGAGTTGTCGCTAAACTTGAATCCGGATCGAGGTCGAGTATAGACGGTTTCAAGAGTCGGTCCATCCCGTCAAATAAATTGTAATGGAAAAGATGAGAGAAAAACCTTTAAGCTAGGTTTTATTGACGGAATGTGTTATTACAAAACTGAGAATGGAAAATTCGTAACCATACACGCGGTAATCAAGGGAGATAAAACAACTGATGACAAGTTTATCATAACAGACGTTTATATTATTACGCGTTATGTAATCTATAATTCTCAGAACCACTATGAGTGTACGCATCTATGATAGGTAGATGCTCTGTCCACCAACCATCCATCCCCCATTCTAGTCAGCTGGCGATTCAAGTCCAATGAGAGGTGAGAGTCGGAATGTTCCACATTTCCCTACGCTAATACGGATGGTGAATACGGAGAAATCGCATTCCATTCCACCTACATCTGCCATATAGGACAACTGCAAGATGAAGTGGAACTGTATACGCCCGTTCCCAAGATTCACCTAATAAGGCTACCTCGTGATGCAGCTCATGAGGGTAAAAGAATCGAAGCAGCGGTCAGAAACGATAATGTCGAGCGACGAAGAGTTACGAACTTTTCTGAAAACTTTTACATCGGGTCCACGAACCGCTACCTGATGAGTCGAGCGTTTCCCGCTTCCCGTCTCTGACTCTTATACCTCGTTTCTGTATACAATCGGGCTGAACGAGTCAACCCTCAAAATAAAGAGAAAGTAGTGAATTCTAAATTAGTTACAAACTGACGTACTACGTATTTGAATGCTTTTAGAGTTCGGTATTAACTAGACCTGACACCTACTTACCAGCTTAGATCGAGAACGAGATGTGAGGCAATCGGGATCACACCTATTTGGTCCAACTGCGAGTGAAGTGCAGCTACAAATAGTTAATTCGGTATATCGAAAAAATATCCTTAGGATTGGGGAGATGAAAATGAAATACTAACAAAAGAGACGAGTTATGTCAAAGTCAAAATACGCATGCAGACGCCGGCCCGAATGAAGAAGGTTATACCCTATTAGAATCAACACACTTCCCGCCAAATTAACGCAAAATCATTGGACGAACTTCGGAAACCACCGCCATTTTTGGGAAATCCTTACACTCACTGTTCCTTGACATTTTTATAAAATACATTCTGTAAACCACTGTAAGAATATAATTGCAGCGAAGATATAATGGAGAATTGGCGTACTACGGAAATTTAAATGCATCCGTACCAACATGTGAAAATAAGTGGATCAAGATGGATTGTCAGAGATTTTGCTCATTCATCATCCATGGTGATTGAGACAATCGTGGAGTTGGGGGACCATGCTGAAAACCATGGAAGTAGTAAGTTAATTTCATGGAACTTGGAAGGAAAATGGAGAGGCCTTTCCGAACCGAACAGCATAGCAACATGGCGCCAGAGTGGGGATAACCAAGAACGCCACTCACTTCACTCAACCTGTCCTGCTATTTTGCAGGAATCATCGTTTAACAATATTTACTTGGGCGACCTTATGCTATCAATCTGGGGTAAAGTTGGACACTGAACACTCAACAGAAAAAAAGTCTGCCAAGTGGGTATGGCACATAGCTTCCTCGTATCCATTACCCAATTATACCTATAGATGATCCGATGCATAGTAGTTGATCTCAAAACACCTATCTCTAAGTACTTTTCACTACCTTCATAGGGGACTGTCTACACACTAATCTGGACAATCCTAGAAAATTTCATCAAATTCAGATGAAAAATGTAAGAGTTATGGATGTTACAAGGATTTTACGTTCATGCATGCGCAGAGGCTGCTGTAAATTTTAAAGCCTCTGTGAGCCCCTGCTCACTGATAACACTTAAGTGACGGGGCTGAGGTGAGCCAGTACCTCCCTTCCTGGACCCCAAGATGCCGCCTCCACAGAGCCACCTGCGGCCAAGGACTGTGGGGGGGGGGGTAATCTGGGCCAGTTCCGAGAGGCGTGGTCCGCCCCCCCTACTGGAAGAACGCCAAACAACACCAAAGGCGTCCAAGTCTACTTCCACCATGACTCCGGGGGGTGGAACATACCACCAGTGACGACCTCAGCAGCAAACCCTCAGCTTAGCCGAATGGCAACCTGGGTGGTCAACCGACTGGAGGGGGAAACGCTGGATCCTGCAGATTCTGAAGCGGCCATCACACCGTCCCCAACTGCGCAACAAGTAGGTCCCGGCCGAACGTTTCCTGCTAGCTAGTCGAGTAAGTCCAGGCTGAAAGTCATCCCCCTTCTCGAAAGTCAGCGCGAGTAAAACCCCTGAACTAGTAGAGTCGTATCCCCCAAAATCTCTGTATGGATCAAGAAGACGACCGTCTGGAGAACCCTCTTCAAAACCAACACTTCATCGTTGAGGATACCTTAGGGCCCAACACGTGAGTGCACAAACTAATTCTAACTACTTTTTGGCCAAAAATGGTTAGGCAGGTGAAACAAAACAGTGATTAGAAAGTAACGATTAATAGTAAAATTTGGTAGAGTTTGAGTTGTAAAATTGTTATTCAAAAGACACGAGACACGGTGAGAACACGGATTGTAAAACTGATTGAGAAAGATAAAATTGATTGTATTGTCAGCTACGGAACCCTTGCGGAGAATATTCTTGTCATTGTCATTGATCTCCTTAAATTCAAATTGTGTAAAACGAACATATGCCCTTCAGGCTTGTATCATTTCCTTTCCAATTTATGTTTATGTAATAAACACTTGTTCCTGGTATTCTACTCCATATCTGTGTTGTTTCTCAGTTCATCCTGCAATATCTCAGCTAAAACTCACTAGGGGTAGAAATAAAACCATTTAAATTCACTTTATTCTCTCTTTGAAGTCAGACCCATCAGGTCGTGTCCTTAGGACACAATCTATCGAGAACACGTCCACGTGGACAATCAGGTTAGCTTCGTGTTTCAGAACACGAAGGACACAGAGAACACGCCCCTCCGGCAAAGGACACACTAGGTGATCCGAGGTAAATAAAGAACAACCCTTCAGGTATAACAGCATTTTATTATTTTTTTTAATTCAACGGAGTCAACACCTTCGAAGAGCTACCATAACTTCAACAGGTAAATACAATTTATTACCCTAAATTTAACGTAACTTTAAGTTGTTCGATTTCTCTTGTGACTCCCCATTCCATAGTGAAACACAAAGTAGTTTCCCTTCAGGAACCTACTCAGTTGCTACTTGGACTGGGTAACTAAATTCTTTTGTCAACTTTACCTAGACAAGTAGGCTTACAAATTGGTGGCAGTGTTGGGATTTGCCTTCTACCACTGGTACCCAGTTTGTCAAGCCAAGTAAAAGCAGCGGCTTACACCTTGATTTTCATAGAGGACCATGTACAACATAATCCGCAACATCCCTGAAAATTCCATTGAAATCGGATGGAAAAAGTAGAAGTTATGGTCGTTACAAGGAATTCACGTTTGGGCATGCGCGGTCGCTTCTATCAGTCCGGGGATGATAATTTTCATAGAGGACCGTCTGCACACCAACCCGCACAATCCTTGAAAATTTCATAGAAATCGGACAACAACTTCGTATAATTATGTCCGTTACAAGGATTTCATGACAGACACACACGGAACCAAAATTGTTCAGAAAGGTCTAAAACGCAAAACACGAGTGAAAATTTTGATTTTGGAGAACTTTTTTTTTTCATCCTTGAAAAGTGAAAACAAAGCTTCTGCTACTTTGGTAGACTCGGAAGCAAAATAACCACACACTAAAGGTCGATCCACACATTTCAGTTACGTGACGGCACAGTGGCCTTCCGTGTTCAGTGGCATCCGTGATGAATTTTTCACTGTCATCCACACACTACCGTACCTTTCCGTGCCAGTGTTCTTCCGTGATCAGAGGTGTCTGCGCGATTGGCCTTTTCAGTTTGGATGTGGCCTGGTGAATGTGCTCGTCGTACACAATGAATTTTGGTACCGAAGATCTTGCTATGATAGCATTGCTTTTGGACGAGGAGGAAGAGAAGAAAAGAAAACACTGGGTGCATCCCATATGGATGCCTCGCGAAACAGAAGGATGCTACATTAAATTCTTTTACTCGGTTTGCAACCAAGTTTGCGGAAACATTGTTTTTTTCATTCATTTTGGTTTATTATTTTCAATAATGAACCTTTGGAATCGACCAAGGAAAAAAAATTTTTAACACCCCTCAAAATTTGATGGTTTACGTTTCAAGGTACGTAGAATACGAAAATCGAATAAAAAAATTTCCGTCCGTCCGCCGTACGCGGCACTTTTCTTAGCAACACTGGACCGTTTTGGTTCAAATTTGGTATATGGGCTCCATTTGGGGTCTAGTTGTGCAGCGAAGCTTTTGGTTGATGTAGGTCACTTCTAAGGGGTGAAAATTAAGGGTTGAAATTGTCAAGAGTGCCCTAGTTCGAAAACTATCGTAATAAAGGTATCGTTTTTTCACCAATTTTAAATAGTATTGAATTTTTGAAAATTTTTGAGACGACGCGGAGCTCTGTAGGACAAACCATTCGGTCCCTACGAGTACTTGAAGGTTTTCCTTCGATAAAACAGAATCATGAGTGTGAATCGCAAAAGAGGTCTAATCTCCATTCCATCTCCATTTCACGTCAGTGAAAAACTGAAAAATATCGGCGGCGACGTATCTTTGGTTTACATCACGGATGCCGGAAGGTCACTGTGAACACCGGAGCCTCACTGCGTCGGACATGTCTGAACACGCGTCCGTCTTTCCCCCTTTGTTCACTTAGACTTTCATCTCCCGATATTTTTTTTTCACTGAAGGTCACTGTACAGTACTGCACGTCACGTCACGTAACTGAAATGTGTGGATCGACCTTAATTCGTTTTAGACCATTCTGAATCCAAATCAGTGAAAAAAATCATAGGTGTATGTCTGTGTGACAAAATCTTGTGTCGTCTGCACAGGCGGTCGGGCATCGGTCGGGGCATCGGTTTTTAACCGATTTTCGTGGTTCTTTTTTCATTCGACGTGGAAAACTATCTAGTTGCAACTACTAGTTACGTCGCCGTAATTTCGAGTTGAACGTTGAACGTTACGACATATTTCCGCTTTGGTGCCAAACTGACACCATTGGTGGAAGGGGGGGGGGGGGGGGGTGAACTCGAATTCGCATGTTGGGTATCGTAGATCAAGAATTTTCAAAAGCTCTTCAATTTTGACACTCCCATGCCACTAGAAACGCTATGGTGGATAATGCTGAGCGGCGGGAGGGGGGGGGGGGGGGGAGATACCACTATTTCTTGGCTGAAATACTAATTGAATTACATCGAGTGAAACAGTTGTATCGCTTATCAACTGGCATTAATTGACCTAATGCTTATCCAATGGGACGTACCCTAGAATGCATGCATTAAAAACAATATGTTTTGGACTGAAGCCAAAGCTCTAAGCAGTAAGGGCCAAGTTTCTGGGCCGAGTGTATCTGACAAACTGAAATTCCACTGAAAGAAGTAAAAATCTGAAGATAAAATTATGCACTAGACTGTTAGAAAAAAAAGCTCTGAGACCTAAAATCAGATGTCATACTCAATTTGGTTTATTATTTCTATTATTGAATCTTGGGAATCGACCAAGAAAAATAATTTTTGACTCCCCTCAAAATTCGTTTGTTTACGTTTCGAAAAAAATTTTGCCGTCTATCCGCCGTAGGTAGGTACCGTACTTTGTCCATCTTCCATGTACCAAATTTGGTAAGCACCATTCGTGGTTTAGGTAGTTCTATCCCGAAGCTTTTGGTTATTGCCATTCCATTCTGAGAGATAAAAAGTGGGCAAAAACTTCTTCGAAAACGCCTTGCTGTTGTTTTGACACCACCTACAGCTCTGTGGGACCATTCGCTTTCTATGAGGATAATTCCAATTAATGAATACACAATTGCTTACATTTTTTTCATCAATTTAGGATACTGTTCCTTTACCTGTTTTATTTCAGTTTCAAGATCGTAAACTGGGTGGATTGTAAACTTTGTGGTAGAAATACAATTGCATTGAGGCGCTTGAGTTTCCTACCTTGCCTATTGAGCTGTTTGTTGCTGATAAAATTAGGTAGGTACCTATTCAACATTCTGAAAAGAATGAGCTCCAGTGCAATCCAATATGCAGGGTTGTTCGTGTATAATAATACACATTGAACCAAATGGAAGGAGTCCACGCCCAGTCCACTCAGAATTAGTGATTTTATGAGCGTAGGTACCTATACAGTAGGTATAGGTAAACAGCTGTACAAAAATGTAAAAAGTATCTTAGGAATTGGTTTTAATTGCACTCTAGATCACAATGATAATGGCTAGAAAATTAATCAATGAAAAGCTCATTTTCATCACCTTCTATCAGGACACAGGGGTAGGTACCCAATCTGTTTGTTGATTCGATCTAAATTATTTGGACATTTTGAAGTTAGAAAGAAATAAATGTCACCTACAAGAACCTTTCCTAGGTCGGTAGGCATCTAACAGCAGTATTATTATTTTATTTTTTATTACTATTATTATTGTCAGTTGATTGAGCTGCACTAAAGTAAGCTTACATCCAGGACAAGACAGAAGACAACCCAAGCCCGAAGAAAACCGGCTGGAGTCGGAAATGGCCGACCGGGGCTCCTGGGAAGTAGGTAGGTTGAAAGTTTGTTGTAGGGGATTATACGATGAGTTGAATCAGATTTTGAAGTTGAAAATAGGAAATTCCGACTTGGCGAAAATCATCGTTGTATCGTGTTGAATTCTACCTCTATCTCCAAAAACTATCGATCATCAACATGGAAGTACTACTGTCAACTTTTTCCATGCTGTACTTCTTGGGCATCATGGATGTTTTCATGGATACTTCAGAACATCCAAACCTTCATTTCTCAAAGTTCTAGTAAACAATTGTTATTCATTTAGTTCTCGGATTTTCAAAACTTATCTAGTCTCTTTATAAAATAACAAATTAAATCCTAGCATTTCAATTGATGAACATCGTTCAACTACACACCAATTAATAAATTTCACCAGTTCAGGGTATTTCGTGGGTTTGTCCTGCTGTAGTGGCAATGTGCCGAATGCACTAGGTTCAGTGAAACTAACACAAAATGTGTCTTAGCTTATTCGAAAATTAAAATGATAGTAGACAAATTTCAGCATCATTGTTTTGAAATTTGGTTCGAGTGATTAAGGGTAGAATTTTTTAGAACAATTCCATGTATGTCCAGGAATTCATACTATGTGAGGGATACCCTTGCGGTCGTTTTGTAACCTTCTTTATCGGGGTAAGAAACTGTTACCTATGAGTTCAAAAAATTGTTTTTAACATGTTAATGAGCAGTGATATTACTTGTGTCTGAAGATTTATCGTATTTCACTAACTATGGATTAATGAAAATGGACAGTTTGGTGTTGACGTTCAGCTATCGTTTGGTTTGATCGGGCTCCAACGTACCTACCTACCTACCATGTCATCCAAGCTCCACATCGCTATACCGCACAATGTAAAGGATTTTGAAGTTCTATTTCTCCCCTTTTCCTAATGTAGAATTCTGATTACGTATTTATTTTGGCAAACGTGAAGCACCAAATTATTCCTTCATGTCTTCGAGGTATCCCTGAAAAAGTTCCCCTTCCCCGTAACAACCTTTCTGGTGTGGTCCCTTTTTTTGTTGTTGGTCTAACTTCATGAAACAATGAAAATAATGAGCGCTTCATGACATTATTTTGTATCTTGCAATTTTATAATCAATTGAAGAAAGGAGTAGTTTTGTGTTGATATAACTTACATACACCACGCTGTGATGAAATGATGCGTGAATTGTGTAACTGTTCTCGGTGTTATGCGATTCTTTGCTGTTTATTTCAGGTTCGTGTTACACTTTGAACGACTATTCGTAGAATTAATCTCATTTCTCTTCTTTGGGATAGTATTTACCTTCATTTAGTCATTGTTGTTGTTCATTACCGTACGCTTCCATGATTGACATTTACATCTCTAGATTTTCTTGAAATTGACCAGGGTACATACCCACCTTAAAATTCTCTTCAACACTGATTTATATTAATTGTACGAGAGGACGGGAGGATATTTACTGACTGATCCCTCCCAGTCTTCTTTGAAACGGTTCTCATTCATCGCCCTTGGTATTAAGTACATTCCTACTCTCAATAATTCCTAACTCTTTCTATCCGTAAGTTAGGCACCTACCTATTGACATTGATTACCGGAGCAATTGAATTAGATCTTATCAAGTGAGTCATTCAGTTCCATTGCCCTTGAAAAATTATGCCAAGGACTCAATCGTGTTAACAATTAGGTGTGGGAATTTTGTTTAAATTGGGTACGATGTTTTTGGTTGTTGGGTGGACAGTTTAACTCCCTCAAAATTGTCACATGAACAACCATGATTAACTTGCCTAGTGCACATTCGTTAAGCACCTGTCATAATGATTGACATGATTTTTTTAAATTGACAAACCTCATCACGATTAAAAATTAATACTCCCGATTATGGTTTGTTCATTTATCTTGAGCCATGGGCTCCTATTGATTAGTTTGAGATGGAATTCATAAAGAATCCTCATTGAACCAGCTCCCAACTACCCTTTAATTTGAGGAAATTGGGTCGAGTGGGAACTCACGGATGCGCGTTCTCACTTGTTATTTATTGGTCTGACGAATCTGAAATGATTAATTTACCTAGTGCACATTCGTTAAGCACCTGTCATAATGATTGACATGATTTTTTAAAATTGACAAACATCACGATTGAAAATTAATACTCCCGATTATGGTTTGTTCATTTATCTTGGGCCATGGGCCTCTCATTTCTCTTGATTAGTTTGAGATGGAATTCATAAACAATCGTCATTGAACCAGCTCCTAACTACCCTCTAATTTGAGGAAATTGCGTAGAGTGGGAACTCACGGATGCGCGTCCTCACTTGTAATTATTGGTCTGACGAATCTGAAATGAGCCTTGGCCGCACATAATCCCTGTAAATTACATCAAAATCAGAATTTATTCCTCTTCTTTAACTTTTATTCATTACGAAAGTTGTGCATAAGGTCCCGCCTTGCGTACCTACAATTAATAGTAGTGTGCAAACTTCAGTAGGGTGTGATATGAATTTGGTAACTTGTAAACAGATATGGTACTTGTGGTGATTCCCGACCATTCGGAATCTCTCTTAGCTTGTGATTGGGAAATCACATTACCGTCAGAGATTTTCCACGGGCTCTAAATCATATCCCAAACAAAAACTCCTTTTTCCACTCGCCATATTAATATTGAAAAATATTTCGTATATGCTTGCCAGATACAAGACAGACTGGGAATCAACCAGAATGGGGTATTTCAGTCAATTTTTTCAATTTTTTTTTTTTTTCAAAAGAGTATGGCTCAGGAATGACGGTAATCGGGTCTGTTCGTCGGGAAAATGTTTTAAAAAAAATCAGAGAAGCTAAGGAAAGTTGAAGATTCGAACGTTGTGACGTAGCTAGCCAACTGTCTTTGGAAAAAGTATCCATGCACAGAGAAGCGATGAAACCCTTGGAGGACCTCTTGGATACTACAAAATACTACTCACACACGCGCGCGGCATAAGTGTGTGTGCGTTAAGGGAGGTCCGCCTTTCTTTCAAACGTGTGATCTCTTTAATTAATTTGTCTACCACATGTTATAGTATCATTGGGCTTAAAGTTGGAGTATATAGGTTTTCAAGGGTGCTGAATCCAAATTTGAGGTCAAAAACCTGAATTTCCGACCCAACGAAATACCCCATTGTCAATAAGCTCCTAAATGCAAAATGAAAAAGAAAAAGTTTGTTTGGGGTCTTTTTAATTTGTTTCCGGCCGGCAGGTAGGAACCTTTGAAATCCACGGGTGGATGCTGGTCTCGTAAGATACCTGAAGGTTCCGCGTCTTTAAATTACCTATGTTGGATTCAAACCCACTAAAAAAACGTCTGCCAAGTTGGGTGGGCAGTATAGCTTCCTCACTCATTGTAACATGGACGTATAGAATCAGTTGGCGAAAAAATTATGATTCAAAGAGTTATTGAATACCAATTTTATTTAGCGGTTATTTTATATAGTTAATATTTTATATAGTCATATTTTTTAGAGTTATTGAATACCAATTTATTTAGCGGTCCACCGTCTAGGACCTAACCCACACAATCCCTGAAAATTTCATCGAAATTGGTTGAATAGTTGCGGAGTTTTGGTTGTAACAATAAATTTAAAGTTCGCGCATGCGCAGCGGCTATTGCTTGACCAATTTGATTGAAACTTATAGGGTGTCTCTTAGAAGTTAGTCCCTAACTAACCTCCAAATTTGAGCAAAATCGGTTCATTAGAAACCGAGAAACCGAGGTTCCAGGAAATTCACGTTTGCGCATGCGCACTCGCTCCTATTGGTCCGAAGGTGCTGAAATTGATAGGGGACCGTCTAGGACCTAACCCGCACAATCCCTGAAAATTTCATCAAAATCGGACCACAGGTTAGTATAGTTTTGCCCGGGACAAGGATTGACCACAGACAGACCGACGGACAGACAGACACGGAACCAAAATTGTTCAGGAAGCTCTAAAACGCAAAAAGCAAGTGGAAATTTTGATTTTGGAGGACATTTTTTTTTCACTTCTTTCACGAATACAAAGCTTCCTTACCTTCGGTAGTGAGGAAGCAATACAGGAGAGTCTAGCCCCCAGAAAGTATTGTTGGGTTTCAGCGCTACCTACTGCCACTTCAGCGAACTACCATCATTTTCAGCTCAATGTGAGCGTGGTCAAGCGGCATTTCTGAAAAGTAGGCTTACCTCAATTTTACCACTCTAATTTCTAAGTTTGGCGGCTTTACATCCCTGCCTTTTTAAATGGGGTATTTCAGTCAATTTTTTTTATTTTTATTTTCAAAAGAGTATGGCTCAGGAATAACGGTAATTGGGTCTGTTCGTCGAGAAAATGTTTTTAAAAAATCAGAGAAGCTAAGGAAAGTTGAAGATTTGAATGGTGTGACGTAGCTAGCCAACTGTCTTTGAAAAAAGTATCCATGCACAGAAACCCTTGGAGGACCTCGTGGATACTACAAAACACCACTCACACAGGCGCGCGGTGTAGTCCGCGGGGTAGTCCTTGCCTAGTGTGTGTGCATTTATAGCGGCCCGCCTTTTTCAAACGTGTGATCTCTTTAATTAATTTTTCTACCACATGTTATAGTATCATTGGGCTAAAAGTTGGAGTATTTTGGTTTTCAAGGGTGCTGAATCCAAATTTGAGGTCAAAAACCTGAATTTCCGACCCACCGAAATACCCCATTGCGAGGAAAAGGAACTTGTTATTGCATTATTGTGTTTCGGAGTGACGAATCAAGCAGAATTTAATCTACATTGTAATCTTAGGAAAACTGCAAGTTAGAGGAGCGACGGTAATGCGGTCACGAGCGTGATCACCTGATAAGATATCAGAAATGGTAGTTTGTTGAAGTGGCGGTAGGTAGCGCTGAAACCCGACAACACTTTTTGGGGGCTAGACTCTCCTAAAAAATACCTCCTTTTCTCCCACGTTGAAACTCAGTCACCCCTCGTCCTATGAACACTGCCATAGCTGCGCCCTTGCGGCATTTGTGAAAAGTAGACTACCTCATTTTACTGTTTATTTCAAAGTTTGACGTATCTAACTAATTAAATTATGATGGGAAGAAAACAGTTATTGAATTTTTCTTTTTTGAGGTGATGAATCGGTTAGAATGCAGAATATGATGACGAATACCCTATGCAGGACTTCTTTCAAATGTATCGCTTGGAACATTAGGCCCCTAAAACACGGTCTACTTTAGAGGCCCTCATAAGCTTACAACTAAGTTATAAAAACTCTTCCCTCGTACCCCTTTTTTTGTATCCCTCCTATAATGCAACTTTTTTCACTTTGAAATGGCGAAAAAACATGTTTTTTTACATTCAAACACAATTTCCTCCATCACATTCCATAGAAAATCTGAAAAATGGGTTACCGTTGGGAAAGCTGATGGAATGAAGCATGTTTTCTGGACTACTGGAGAAGACCGTGTTTTAGCAGGAAAAAAAATCACCATAATTGTAAAGCAACAAATTGACAGATTTTCTAGTTTGAGGTTGAAAGACTATCCTAGTGTGCAGTTTTCCTGAACTGGTAAAAAGCTCATCTTATGGGAAGTTCAACAGTTTCCAACACTGTAGCCAGATTTGAATTTTCATGGAAAATGAAGACGTTATGACAAGTTTAGTGCCGCAAGGTCGAAAACACGAGAAAAAATTCTACGTGAAAACTATGCATTGAGGGAAAAGGTGTTGCAAATTAGTTGTAGAATCGATTCCAGATGATTAGGTTGATTGTATCTGAGATACCATGTGTTATTATCGTATTTTCATCCTTGTCCATGTTGAATATATAATGTTTTGCACTTATTGGTAGGTCTTCTATTTCCATCAATCTATTGTTTAACAGGGTGGCCCCAAACTGGAAAATTAAGGAAAAACTTAGAAAGACGGAACTTCCATCATTAGGGAATTTTGTGAAAATCATCAGAATTCAGGAAATCATGAAATATCTTTGGAGGTAGTTAAATTTAATGTAATCAAGTCTGAAAAATGTACGTATTAATAATGAAATCGTGGAGGTTTTTTTAACAAGCGATACTTTCATAACAAGTTCTGCGTATGGTATTCACCCCAAAATACAAAAATTCAATAACAGTTTTCTTCTCGCCACAATTTGATAAGGAAGGCAAGTGGAAACTTCAAATTTTGAAATGAGCGGAAAAATAAAGTAGAGCTTACTTTTCAAAAGTTCTGACAAAGCACAGCTACAGCAATGCTCATAGGACGACGGGGAGACACAAATGCATAGAACTTCGGGCTGAGTTTTAGGATACTTCATTAGTTCTAGAGTAGGGGGCAGTCCAGATGCTCCATTCTCTCTCTCTCTCTCTCTCTCTCTCTCCCTCCCCCGTTGTAGGCAGATCTTCCTTTTTAGGACGATCTCTATGCTGCAAGGGTCCAGTTCTTTTCAATTTCCATCATCTTGCTGATAACAGCTTCAGTTATTGAATGGGCTATAATGTCAGCTTCACATTTTGTCCATTCTATGTAAGTGTGAAGAACGTTTTCTTCTCTGTTCAGGCAGTGCAAACAAATTGGAGAGACACCTTTCCAATTTTATGCAGATAGGCATAAAACAGTCCATGTTCTGTGAAGAACTGCGCAAGGAAGAAGTTCTATTCTCCATGTTTTCTGTCCATTCATTTCTGTATGTTTAGCACCAACAATGCCACCTTCCTCTGTGTTCTCCCGTCCCAGATCTGCCAACTTGCTATTATGCACTCTCTTTCTTCCAAGGCTATGAAAGACCTGACTCCTACATCCCTTTTTTCGAAGATTCTTTTCCTCTCTGAAACTATTTGCTGGTTTTAGCTTCCCTACGTTGCACAGCTATTAATATCTACCGGAGGTATGCCACATTAAACATGTCTGCCTCCACCTCTTCTCCATACAAAAGAATTGACTGCAAAATAGTCTTCATCAGCTTTCTCTTGCATGGGGTTTGTCACTATATGTTGCTCATAAGGTGACAAAGGGCAGCTGTGTTTCTGCAATTCTTAAATATTCACCAAATGTAATTTTGGTGCCCAACACGATTGCCTAAATATCTGGCTGCTGGTTTAGTTATTATTTCAGCATTTGCAATCTGCATTGGGATGATTGGGATTCCTAAATATCTGGCTGCTGGTTTAGTTATTATTTCATAATTTGCAATCTGCATTAGGATAATGGTAGGTACACACTTACGCGTGACGATGACTACCTGTGTCTTTGTTGCAGCTTGTGCCAGGCTATGGTCTTCAATCCACTCCATTACTCGTGACATGATGTGCTTCAGCTTGGCTTGGGCTGAATTCATTGTCTTTCCAGCACTACAGCTGCGTTATCATCCTTGTATTCTACCTTGGGAACAGTCGTGAAGCATTTCCAATCAGAGGATACCATCGTATGATGCGTTCCACAGTTGAGGGCCCAGAACTGATCCCTGTGCAGCTCCCGATGTGATCTCTTTCATTCGTACTCCTTGGGCCGTCTCATGTGTCAGTGTTCTATTCTTGAGGTAGCTGTTTATCACTGCCAGTAAATTGGTTGTGATCATGAAAGTAGTGCTCAAGACCTCAAACATATATCTGACCATCTTGCAGAGTTGAAGGCAATTTTTGAGTAAAGGGGTATTTTTGAGTAGTGCAATGTTTCTTCTTTACCTGCTGTCTTCCTGTGCTTCTTAATGCAGTCACTACATCTTTTAATCCATGGACGGTAAGATGTCTCTTCTGGAAACCATACTGTCCGACTGATAGATCCCCTGCCTGCTCTATTGCTGGCAGTAACCGAAGCAATAGCAGTTTCTCAAAACCCTTTCCAGCTGCGTCAAGCACACGTCTCTAGGGTGATGGTAAGCTTGGGCCCCCCTTTCCTTGGCTTCAGCTCGAATAAGTGCAAGATTCCTTTACCCCATTACATCCGAGTTCTCGCTGGGGCTCCGGTCCCTGCTAAGGAAACCAATAACGGTTGATTGAAGTGGATAGTTTAATTTCTTCAAAACTGGAGTGCAAGGCTGGTTTGCATGGGCGCCAACATCCTTGTGACCAAAGTCATCTCATACAAGGGTTCTTGTCATTTTTCTCACTCTCTTCAATGAAAAATATACAGGGTGGTCACGAAAGGGTGGACCACCTTTTCTAAATCCGTCTTAGGAGAGTTGGAAGAATTGTAGCTACGAAGAGCACCAACATACACTTCTTTGTGTTACCACATTGATAACAACTTTTCTTGAGTCTTAAGCTAACTTAGGTAACGTGCTCTTATTTTTGAGCTTAGATGCTTGGTAGACTCTTGTATGCTTGCATTATATTATGTAACTATAAGGACAAATATCCTTCAATTTAGGTTATTCACGATTGGTTTTAATTTATTTCAGGGTCACAAATACCACCTGTCAAGCTCTACCTCCTCCCAAGTTTCAAAAAATTGCTAGTTTGCTAGCATTTTAATGAATTTATGATATCCTCCAAGATGAAAATTCAACCTGCTGTATGATGTTGATCGAGAGCAATATATATTGTTACGTTTCTCATCTACACGTGAGTTTTTACTTCTAATATTAATCTATTTGGTAGAGTAATTTAAATTTGCATGTCATTCTTAATGTACTTATGAGTGTTTTTTTCTATGTAGCCATAGCACTAAGCTACGTAGGCCCTTAACCCTTAAGCTACGTAAGCTTGAGAAGGTTCAAGCGATTTGAGTAGATACTCAGTAATGCGACAAAACTTATTTAGCGCTCATAATGGTTGAAACGTGAATGAACAAGTCTACCTCCATTTCTCACGTCATCACCAATTTATGTGTTTTCTACGAGGGTAGGGAAAGTAAGAGTACTCGTGCTCTCACGGGATGGGGCAATTTTTTCCCCCTAAGTTAGCTGCACTGCGTTGTAGGGTGGGGATCCCCTGAAGAAATTGAGAGGTCAACCACCTCGCTAGTACGAAAACTCAGGTATTGGTGACCATTTGCGTGAACAATGTCAATTCAAAATCCCGCCAAGTGCGAGGTGCGTGCCGCATTTTGGAGTGATTTGAAGTGGAAGGTGAGGCATTTCTGGACTCCATCGTGAAAGGCGATGCAACTTGGGTAGCTCATTACACTCCTGAGACAAAAATACAATCCCAACAGTGGCGCCATACCACCTCACCGTCGACAAAAAAATTCAAAACCCAAATTTCGGCGAAAAAATCATGGCTTCGGTTTTTTGGGACCAAAAAGGCATCATTTTGATCGAATATTTGCCACATGGAGAAACCATTAATGCGGAACGATACTGTGAAACCTTGAAGAAACTCAGAAGGGCAATTCAGAACAAACGAAGAGGGATGCTGACGAAGGGAGTCTGTTTTTGAATGACAATGCGCTACCGCACACGGCGAACCTCACCAAGGCTCTTTTGGACTCCTTCGGTTGGGAAATTTTAGACCACCCCCCTTACTCCCCCGACTTGGCGCCTTCTGATTACCATCTGTTCACTTCTCTGAAGATGCACCTTGGTGGGAAACATTTTTCAACCGACCAGGAGGTTCAAAAAGCTGTCACAAACTGGAGCAAGGAGGTGGCGGGAAGTTTTTATGACGAGGGGATTACAAAGCTCATTTCACGGTCGCAAAAGTGCATTGATCGAGAAGGCGATTACGTGGAAAAATAACTTAGATGTATGCCTGTAATACCCTGTTAGGTTTTTTTTTTAAATAAAATTTTTGCAAAGTCTGGAAAAATCGAGTACTCTTACTTTCCGAACTACCCTCGTATCATGCCCAAAAAAATCCAAATCTGCGCCTCGAGTGTAGATTGGAATACGAATATCATAATGATCTCCATTGGAATATTAGATCTCAAGGTTTCTTTTTAACGTCCTGAACGAGCATTAGCTATAGTCTTCAAACATTTTTCGATATTGCTTGTCACCTCTCATCTAAATGTACGCACTTGAGATTCTCGGTCGCACAATTAAATAAATTGTCGCCGAAACGAAACACACAGTAACCAGTTGAAGAACATGCACTTACAGCTGAAAAATCAAAAGTTCAATAAGTTTCATCATGTTCCATTCTTCAAGCGAGTCTATTATCACCTTCTGAACCATGAACACGTCCACTTCTTTCGGTTTTGACAAGAAAATGTTTCAGCGGTGAAACCGTGATTTTTAATTTGATTTTTGGCATGTGCGCGGAACTGCTTTTGTCTGTCCATATTCCGATATATCATGTCGGTACATTGATTCCTTGCTTGACAAGTGCTAATTTGCATGAACTATTATAATTGGCACTGTCGCTTGTCACTGTAAGAACCTGCATTATCTGGGGAGATAACCTTGAGACCTTGACACGTGCGTGGAAGTTGTGTCCTATGACCTATACGCACCATCAATTACTGATAGAATCAGGGCCAGTTGATACTAACCTTCTCAACAAGGCGTATGATAGCATAATCTGCCTTCTGCGGGTCACGTTTCAAAAAATAACTTGATTGTTTTTCCTGCACGGGGATTCTGAAATGGCTGAACACATCTTTGTCTCACAAATTACAGATCTCCTTGATCAGCTTCATACCTTGCGAGTTGATGAGAATGAGATAACTGACTTTGAAGAAGAACTGGTTTCTGTCTTAAATGTCTTCGTAAATAATAGAAATGACATCATGCAACTCAAGTTTTTCTTTGAGAACTTATCTAGGCTATTTTTTGGCATTAATGAGAGACTTGACGAGCAAGACGGATTGAGGGACGAAATCCTCATGAACGCAAACAACTCATCTCAAGATACCTTAAATAGCTCCATGTCCAATTACTTGCGACAGGAGGACCTCGGGAGACAGACAAGTAATGGAGGATTCCATAATTGTGTACAAATGTCCATGCAAACGGATAGCCAGTGTTGCAGTGAGGCTGCAGCAGTGTGATCAGTCTTTGACAGTTACAATCCACCAGAACTCATAATAAAACCACCATTACTGCTCAAAATGTTGAAAAAACCCACGTACCTACAGCGATCCCATTTTGGTCAGCTAAAATTTGAACGTAGATTAGGCCTCTTTTGCGATTCACACTCGTGTTTCTGATTTATCGTACGTCCAACCCTTAAGTTCTCGTTGGGAGCGATCGTTTTGTCCTACAGAGCTCCGTGTGGTCTCTAAAATTTCAATACTATCTTGAATTGATGGAAAAACAATACCTTTATGTGGAAATTTTTTGAGCTAGGGCGTTTTCAAAATGTCAACGCTTATTTTTCAACCCTTAGAAGTGACTGACATCAACCAAAAGCTTCGGGGCACAACTAGACCCCGAATGGAGCCTACATACCAAATTTCATCGAAATCGATCTATGGTAACTTAGGAAAGTGCCGTGTACGGCAGACGGACGGAAAAATTATACTCGATTTTCGGATTCTACGTACCTTGAAACGTAAATCAACAAATTTTGAGGGGGGGGGGTAAACATGTTTTTTTCTTGGTCGATTCCAAAGGCCCATTTTGAAAATGATAAACCAAAAGTAGGTACATTAACACACACAGCAACACAGCATAAAGTTTTATAATGCAATATCACAATATAATATTGGCAACACAATAAAGTGAGTACATAGTGTACTAAAGCACCTACCTACCCATGTTTACTTAGATCCAACGTCGACGTCGTAACTTTCACACTGATTTACGAGCATCGTTCACGAATCTGACATAGCTTCTGCCTGCCTGCCATCTGGTATCTTATGTTGTAACTAGCTGAAAAGCCTACTAAAAGTAGGCAAAAACGATTCCTCCGACTCTCTCCTCCACCCACTCCCTCCTACTCCTCCCACTCCTAACTCCTCCCGTTTCAGATTCCGCCGACTCTCCCACTCCCACGACCCCTCCAACACCTCCGTGCATACGTACGTACGTACGGTTGGCGTTTTATATTATTAGATTAGAAAATACCTGTGCATTCCGTTGCGCTGTGAATTGCTTTTGTGTATGCAAGATCGTTTTTCGTGAAAAGGCGGCTCAATTGCATCTTCTCCATTTTCTATTTTTCATCACCCTGATGCCTCCTCTGAAATATATAGGGCGTCTTTGAATATGGCGCAGAGTGCCTACGTGATATTTTATATCAACATAAGTTGTTAGTAACAATAGAAAAGTAAATAAGATAATAAATTATGTTTTGTGTAGCATTGTCTCTTGTCTCATACTCAGGAATTTTAATGTTTTAGGAGAACTGCTTTATGACTCGTCTGTATTACCATGCAAAGCCTCCAACTGGCAAATGATGAGCTCAGTGTAAGTTTTATTAGATTTTTACTATAATTTTTTGTATTATGTGCATACTTACAGAATTTAGTGCTTCAAATTGTACTTGGATGATTGTAAAAAATTTATGTCCACAATGTTGTCTTGTCTTGAACCCAGTCTTGAGTAACTTGTTACTTGATCCTTTGTTGACTGCTATCAAGTTATAACTGAAATCCCCAAATTAGAATGCTATTTGTGGCTTTGTCATTGCACTTAAGGCAAAAAGTAGGAACGGCGACATGCATGTGACGCTTTCTCCTTTCTGTATGCCTCTAGGGCTCATGGTTTACTGTACCTTGTGGCTCTCTTCCATTGTGGTTAGGGAAGGGCCCAAGAATGACTGTGCATACTTGCCTGATGAACCAGTAGCACGCTAGAAAGCGCCACCATCTGTGGGTCCCTCATAGATATCTTAAAATGTTCTCGTGCTATTCAATTTTGGATAGAAAAAATCAATGTAACTGCCCATTGTTTGAAAATTTGTTTGTGCAACTCGGCAAATTTCACTTTTATGTTATAAGTAATTAGTTTAGTTTTGTTGATAATATTGGAACTAGACATTGATGAATTCTTATTATTTATTGATTAATATATAAACAATAGTATATATAGTTATTTTATGTTTTCAGAATAATGTTGAATTTGATTTCAATGAGGTGACTGGTATAGAGGAAGTTGAAGTAGTGGAAATATGTGATGGAGTCAATGAATTTGATTGGCGGATCGACACACCTGAAGCATCCATAGAACCCCCTTTGGATGAGGACTTGGAACACCATAATCCAAATCAAAAAGAACAAAATCAAGAACCTCACTCATCAGCAAATTCATCTAGCATCTTTCGAAGACTCCAACACGTGCATAATAAAGAGCCACATTGTCCTCAGACTTTCCCATTTCTGGTTTGTGCTATCCTTATCATTATCCTACAATCGGTGTTGCCTTATCTACTAATGTGTGACATGTTACAAAATATTTGTTCTGAGGTATCTACGTAAAGCAACTATGGAAATCAAACCACCCTGTTTATATCGCATAACTGCAAATTAGCTTTTGAGTTGACGTTCAATATTGAGGAGAGGAGTTAACATACGCAGAGGAGAGTTAAAATGGGGTATTTCGGTGGGTCGGAAATTCAGGTTTTTGACCTCAAATTATGATTCAGCACCCTTGAAAACCTATATACTACAACTTTAAGCCCAATGATACTATAACATGTGGTAGAAAAATTAATTAAAGAGATCACACGTTTGAAAAAAAGGCGGGCCGCTATAAATGCACACACACTAGGCAAGGACTACGCCACAACTACGCGGCGCGCGTGTGTGAGTAGTATTTTGTAGTATCCAAGAGGTCCTCCAAGGGTTTCTGTGCATGGATACTTTTTTCAAAGACAGTTGGCTAGCTACGTCACAATTGGCTAGCTACATCACACCATTCAAATCTTCAACTTTCCTTAGCTTCTCTGATTTTTTAAAAACATTTTCTCGCCGAACAGACCCAATTACCGTTATTCCTGAGCTATACTCTTTTGAAAAAAAAATTAAATAAAAAAATTGACTGAAATACCCCATTGCATTAAAGGCAATGTGTCTATTGAGAAAAAAAACTGAAAAATCACTATTTCGTTGACATTGACGTACTTATCTGAACTTTGAATAATGAACTAGATCTTCAGGCGTGATATTTCTACAAGTTTTGATCTTTATTTGGGAATTAATTCTGTGGTCCACTTTCTATTTACTATGTCTTTGTTGAGGAGGCTGTCTAGGCTCAGATCCGGAACACTAGCGCTTTCTCGTGGTTATTTTGATAACTGTCTCTTCCTAGAAAATGCGTTTGAATTGTTATTACATTGATCCAACTTTTGAAAAAACCAATGACCTTGATGCTGTTATCTATGGAAACAAAAAAAGACTCCAATTTACCTTTGGTGTCTGTAGCAGATCATAAGAGGAGATCGGAAACGCTGGTGTTCTGGACCTCTAACTTTTAACCTTCTTTTAAACCTTTAACTTTTAGTTCCTTCGAACTCCTCTTCAAGCGCTTTCGTAATTTTGAAAACGTGGCAGGCTAAGGATAGTTGATTGATAATCATAAGTAATGAAGCGGGGCCTCTCGCCTGTACACTCATCCTCATACTCTTGGATGATGAGTTGGAACTAGACAAGATCTTCTGACCCCTAGTTTCCCTCAGTAGTTTGAACAAAATCCGAGGGCGTCCTATTCGAATAGAATACTTATTTTGGCCTATTTTAATGCAACTCGATAAAAAACTCGTTAAAAAACGAAATTTTTCAAAAAACTTATATCTTAGTCATTTAGAAGTTTTTACGCCTCCTGAAATATTTCGTTTTTTTTTCAACTTACGCGGTTTTACATTGTTTCTGTCAATATTCTACTCTCGGATCATATTTTACTTTAAACATTTTGTCACTATTTCTTATAGTTCGAAATTGTTTCTCTGATAGTATATCATTTAATATGTTTTCAATTATGTGTTACAGAACAGTGGGCAAACTTCGAATCTTTTAGAGAAACTTGTGCTGAAAAACCAGTTGAACATGGTTACAGTTACATTATATCCTGGAGATAAACCTTATAGTTTACGAATTGTGGCTTCTGGGGGCAAATTAATTCAGGTTATTATTACAGTCTTGTACATTATAGTGTCTGTATTTAAATTGAGTAGGTTGTTTGAGGAAACTGTAGTAATGGATAAAAATATGTTTTTTTAAATTGTTGATCCGATGGTACGAGTTCTAAGCAAAATCCGACTATTTCTTAGGTGTCGAATGAGGGTTGAGACCTTCTAGTTGATGACACGTTTAGACATGGTGTTCTCATTTTCCTACTTCCTGTGGAAACTAAAGGATTCTCAAACAACAGATTCAATTTCCTGTAGTGATTTCCGCAACAATATGTTGTGTCTACCTATAACATTATTTTCTCTCATTGCTAGTTTAGGAGCTCCTTGAACCTGCCTTCTTATGATCTTAAAAACATATTCCATGTTCAAATCAATAACACTTTTGTTAATTAGTTTTCAATAGTATTGTATCCATTCTTGAATGAAACTATTGTAGTATTCTTCTCTTCTTAGATGTCCCATTATACAGGGTGTCTACACTAAATATGGGCATAACTTCAGGGTTCGATTCTACTAGGTATTTCCAACAAAAAATGTCTCCTAGCAATTTTCTTTTAACCCACTCAAAATTCATATTTTTCACTTTAAAGTTTTTTTTGTTCGTGGCGACGAGTAGACCGTGAATATGGACTCCTAACATCTTCAAAGCATACCCGGTGCATACAGTATGGTATGGTATACTGAAAATCAAAAGAACCAAGAATCGTGTAAAAAAAAAAAAAATCTAAAAGAAATTGCAACACCATTGTTCCTTTTCTTAACCATACCTTCAACTGAAAGATTTCTTTGAAAATTCGCTCATTAATTATTGAATTAATTAATATGAATGAATAGATATGAAATGAAAAATATAAACACCGAATTTCTAGCTGATTGAAGTTTTTGTTGAGTAGGAAGGTGTTACTGTTACTTTATACTCACTACCATATCTACGAATAATGCGTATTTTATGTACGAGAAACGAAAGTTTTCTCCGAAAAATCCACTTTCTAGCAGTCGGAATCATTCGGAAGTATCACCATTGGATTCAGCGTAAAAAATTACATATAAAATGATACCAAAATCGTCAAGCCATCTTGAGATCGAGGGGGACCATAAGCCGCTCAAAACACTGGATTTTCTTGTAAAACACACGTTCTTTGACATTCAAACTTCATTTACTCTTCCAATTTGAATGTTAATAAGAAAAATTGATACACCGTTGGAAAGCTGACAATTTGAGCATGTTTTCCCCGGAGAGCGCCCATCAAAACGGGCAGGGATTTAGAGTGAAAACTTTGACCGAAGGAAGTCAAATTTCGAAAAAAATTTAAAGTTTGCTTTTTGACTTGATTTTTTGAAACTATTTTATTGCTGAAAGTTTTTGATTTTGCACTAGGTAGCTTAGGAATTTAACGCTCTTTCTAACGGTGTGGTTAGATTCGAATTTGCATGAGAAATAAGGGAATTATGACCATATCAGTGCCGTAAGGTCGAAAACGCGAAAAAAACTGAAAAGTAAAAAAAAGGAATTTTGAGTGGGTTAAGTTAAAGAAAATTGCTAAGAGACATTTTTTGTTGGAAATACCTTGTAGAATCGAACCCTGAAGTTATGCCCATGTTAAGTGTAGACACCCTGAATATGTGGTACATCACTTGTCAAGAAAAGATTCGGATTATCTTGAGGAAGTAGAAATCATGCAAGGGAAAGGAAGTGGTTAAAATTGTTTGGAAGTTACAATAGTTACTTAATTGATTTCGTCAGCTCTCTAATAAACAGTTTGAGTTCTAGTTTTCCAGTCATCCTAACGTCTTCTCATTTCTATTCAGAACTAAACATTTGGCCGGGAACCCTAAAATTGGTGACAGCAGTAATTCTGCTCGATCCTGTCATTATATCGGGTGTTTAATAGTTGTTTTCTTGTTTTTGTACCATGAATACACGGTCTACTCGCTGTGATACATTAGGGGTACTAGGGGTTTCTGATAATGATTTGCTCAACCCGGGAGTGGGTTTTGAGGCTGAGGAGGGATAAACGAATGATGGTGCTGGAAATCCGGTGGAGCCCTCAGCTACAGTGAGCTAGCTGCGGGATTATGGAATGAACAAAGGGCCGCAATGAGGAATTTCACCATGTCGGAATTTCCTATTTTTGACCCCAAAATCGGATTCAGCACCTCGAAAAACCCCCTAAGGCAAACTTTCAGCCCGAACTTCCTAATTTACGAATAAACAAAACAGTGTAGAAAATACGAATGTTTAAAAAAAACGGGAAAATGACGTCATGCTGGAATAGTTCATTTATGGCCGCTTGAAGCGCTGAGATCGAGAAATCCATAGTCCCCAGATGCAAAATTTCACAAAACAGTAAAGTTCGAAATCGAAAAACTGAAGAAAAAAATAGAAAAAGCAAGATGGGGAAAATTAGGTTTCCCCTGTTTTTGTTTGATAACTTTTCTCTTAGAAAACACGATTTCGTCGTCCCAATGGGCAACACTGGGAGGAGACGGCGATCCGAACAGCCCAATCAGCGAGCGTTCCCGCTCCACGTCCGTTTTCCCGGTTAGTTTTGAAATTAAAAATTTTGATTGTCTCCCAAAAATAACAGGAGACTTATTTTCCGAAATCAGCCTGATTTTCATCTATCCCACACCATTAACTATTCAGGAAAAATGCAAACAGAATTCGGTGAAATTCCTCATTATGACAGACGGAGATGCAACGAGCAGCTTGCTTTGCAATCATGTAAGAGCACCTAAAAGCAATTCTGGCCGATATGAAATAGGTGTTTCAAGGGCTTGTGTTAAACAAAAACCTTCATACTCCTTCAAGTGAATTTCTGGATGAAACCAACGGAGGATCTGTTGAAAACAAACTGGACAAGCTAAAGCCGGAACGATATGATGGAAGCTCTGAATGGGACAGTTATCATCATCAATTTGAAATGATTGCAAACATAATAGGTCGAATGCGTCCTCCAAAGCATATGCCCTTGCAGCTGCATTGTTTGGACCAGCTTTGGAAATCATAATGGATGTCTTACAAAGCCCCATCTTTCAAAGTTTCAGTTGCTGATTTGTTCAGCTGATTTGACACTCGACATCAAGACCAACGTCATTTAACTATTATATACCTATGCTCGGGTGCAAAATATCAAAATATTATTCGTATTATAATAAATATCAAAAAATATTAAATCGGCCTAATGCTTATCCAATGGGACGTACCCTGGACTGCATGCATTACTCGCACACTCGGTACACAAATGTTTAAAATCTTTCACATTCCTTCAATAACTCTTCCTTTCTCAAAACTCCAAGCCATACATGTAGGTTCACTAGTTGATCCAAGGTCAAGCTGAAAGTCAACTCATGCCTAACAAAAAAGTTCAACCTCTGCATTTCTTGGCTGACTTGGAACTAATCTTGTATTTTAAATCATAAATGTATGTGAGCTATGATGACAGAAATGCTGAGATTCCTAATAACCGAATTGTTCACTTACCTCTTCTATATTTTGAAGCACCTACTCCTATGTTTTCTTTCTTGACCACACATCTACTTTGAATATTACTGCTTCCTTCTTGAGGTGCCTTTGTAAGTTGTCATTGCAAGCTAGTTACTTCATATGGCTCACTTCACACATGCTTGGAGTTATGCTATTATACATGTAGGGGTTGTATAACTTTTTAGTTATCACAACCGCTGAAAACTACTGTTTTCAAGAGAGAAATACAACTTTTGTATGCCAAAAATAATCATGCAATAGCAGTTGTGAACATCTTAAATCAAAGCACTGCTAACAGAATGATAACTTTTCTGTCTTTTTATTACCAATGTTTTTGTTGATGGCTAGGATAATAACAAAAACACGATGATAAACCGATTCAAAATACTTCAATTTATACCATTAACAATAACCCAAATTTCAAGTGATTGGAGATCGAGCTTACATACCGATACATTTGACTAATTATGCTCCCTGGATTGCTAGGGTATACCCTTTTTCAAGTATTTGAACAATTGAATTGAAAGAAAAACAATGCATGTGATTATGTTTGTGCATGTGTGTTGGCATGCACAATACCCCTTACTAACCCCCCTTACTAACTGAAACTGTTTACATCTCTGGATACTTGATTATTTCAGTCTTTCATTTATTTTATAGGAACTATATGAATATTTTCTTTCGTTATCACTTGATATTTAGATAGTCATACAGAAGTCTCTTGTTCTTTCACTGTTGGCTCTGTTGGGTGAAGGAGTGAGTTGAGGAGAGGTGTTGGCTGCCGAAGTGTTCTGGGGAATAACGGGCATTACTCCTCTCTTCCTTCTGCGACAAGATCCTGTGACTGCTCATCATGATTGTTTCTGGTGAGACAGCCTTTGTCGGTATGGACTGCTTATGACCGTCGGTGTTCTGCCGTTCTCCTTAGGTTTCTTGTGTTATGGTGACGATTGAAGTTGTGTTCTTGCCTTCATTCAAAAGGGGGGGTCTAGGGTTGATGGTTTTTTCCTAATATTGAATGTGTAATTCAAGTTTTCGACCTCGATAGCATCCCTCGTCATGTTCAAATACTCGAAAAACCTCGAAATTTCCGCAGTCATCTTAGTGTTTGGCTGGTCTCGAAGCAGTCCATCTTATTGAAATCGTCACTATGTAACAAATTAAAAAGGACACAATTGTGCGTTCGTTAAAAGAAGAAAAATCGGAATTGGACCAACTTGGCGGTTATCGTTTTTTTCCAGCTTCGGAATGGTTTTTCCCCAGTTCTCGAATGTTTCGGGTTGCACATTTTCGCCTTGATACCCCAACTGTACGAAAACTCAAAAAATTCTTTGCTGGTGAATTGGGAACCCACATTTACTCGTATGAGCACTGGAATGCCGTGGCGCTCAAAGCTAGTGTTACAAACTTCTATTCCCTTTTTAGAGGTACTACTTACAATCATGATATCTAATATCTGCGCCTACTTCACGCCATGGCTATGAGGGGAGTTTGGATGCTATCATGGGTTCGGTATGGTTGGCTTGGTATTTGAGGCATATATGGCATCCTGATACGAAGGAAGTCGGTTGTTGATATTTGGCCACCATACTAAGGAAAGAGCTCTTCTCTGGGATTTTTCTATGCCCAAGTATCTTTCGTTGATTCTTGTGAGCATATGCTGTCTCAAAGATTTTGGGACAAATAGCCGACTCTCATCTTCGAGGGTTATGGTTGGTGACTGCTGCGGGGAACCCTTTGTGGTAAGCTCGGGCGTCAAACAGGGAGATTCGCTGTCAGCCACACTGTTCAACCTAGCTCTGCATGAGGCTGTCAAGAATGCAGATAAGAAGGGAACAATTGTCGACAGAACATGGCAGATTCTGGCTTATGCCGATGACATTGCTTTATTGGGGCGATCTTGATGCCCTGCAGGAGGCTTTTGGGGTTTTGCATGAAGGGAGAAAGCCAATGGGTCTGCGAATAAATGAAAGCAAAACTAAATAACTCAAGATTTCTCCCCCGAGCCGTGTCCAGCGGGTGCCCATAGGGGTGACGTTTGATTCTTATAAGTTTGATGAAGTCAGGTCCTTCACCTATCTGGGGAGATTGGTCACGAATAGAAACCAAGTACAGAATGTGATATGCTCACGAATAATGGCAGGCAGCCGAGCATTTTATGCCAACATAAAACTCTTCAAGAGCCGTGTGATCTCCAGATCAACGAAGATGAGGCTATATAGATCCCTGGTGCGGCCTGTGGTTTGTTATGGATCGGAGGCTTGGACCATGCGGGCTGAGGCTAGACTGCGGATATTTGAGAGAAGGATTATAAGAAGGATCTATGGAGCAGTCAGAGAGGGCCAAGAGTGGAGAGCAAGACAGAGTGCTGAAATTGATGAATTATTAAAGCATGAAGACATAGTCCGATTCAACAAAGCTGGGCGCATCCAATGGCTGGGACATGTCGATCGCATGCTGGTGGAGGCCTGCCCGAGAATGATGCTGCGAGCTAGGATGGAAACTTAGAAGACGAAGAGGTCATCCTCGGAGTCGCTGGCTTGATGATGTCTTGAAGGACCTCTGGGTGGTGGGATTGCGGAGGTCTCAGGCGGGTGACTGTACATAGTGGCGGAAGGGAGTTCGGGAAGCCAAGGGCCACTTATCGGCCTGTAGTGCTTTGTAGTTAGTCAGTTAGCCGACTTTCATACATCACCAGCTCATCCAGCTATGACAAGTTCTTCTGGAATCTGTAGAAATTTACGGTTAAGGGGTTTGTTTGTGCTCTTTGGGCCATCCCTCAATACGTACTTTCTCAGGAGTTGGGTCGCTGCATTCAGTTGCTGCGATTGTCGGACTTATTCTATATTCATGTCTGAACATGCCACTTTAACTGTGATGGATCTCTGGCCAGTCTCCAGGGACTTATCAAATTTCTGGCCTCTGTCATTTGGTTTACTACCAGTGCATCTGTCACGGCCAAGACTTTCCCCGGTTGGTACTCGACTGTATTGTTGAACATTATAAGAAGCATCCTAAATTGTTGAACTTTAGCCTTGGGTTGATTCAAGTCCTTGTTGCCTCACAGCGCTACCTACGGTTTATGGTCTACCATCATTTTGTATTTTTATTCCCGTTAGGTAATCTCTAAACCTTTCTGATAGCCATTTGGCTGTCAAAGCCCCTTTCTCCAGAATGGCGTATTATTGCTCTGTTGGGCTCAAACGTCTGGAACAGAATGATTTAGGTCGCCTAGTATTATCCTTTTACAGTTGTTCGATGGGCCCCCCTATTCCGTACATTAATGAATCAATACTGACAGAAATCTAAATAAACAAGTTGGTAACCAATCTTAATCACCTGCTTACTCAGTTTACTCAGCTTACTCAGTTAGCTTACTCAGTTTACATCTCGAGTTGAAGTTGACCCGTGGATATATGTCTATATCCACGTACATATGTACGTTCAAGTAATACCTGATCCACAATCACTTGATTCAGCCACATAACCTCGTCCTTACTCACTTATACTCACCTTACGTCCTTAATCTTCTCACCACTGCCTGTTGTGGTCATAAGTTTGTACACTACAGAGAAAACATGGCATCGTCTACCATAGTTGGTATGTAACTCCTTGACAAGAAAGCAACTGTGTTTCCCATAGTTGTTTACCTTCGGAATAGCCCACCAGCTCGTAGTCAGTGTATTTCCACAGTGTACCAGTGAAGTGAGCCTGTTTCATATGTTACAGAAAGAATCTTACATTTTTCTCAATAGATTTTCAACATTTTATTTTAGGAATCAGACCAACCTGTTACCCAGGATTCGTTGCTCGAGTACATAGACAAGCAAGAACTACCTCCTTTTTTAGCTGAGGAATGGGACCAAGTATTTCCACAATTATTTTACAATGGCTGTGTCATTGTTTCCTTACGGGATCTGAGGCTCAGTAATGCTCCAGCCCTCAGGTGCACTATTCTAAAACCCCATACCCAGGTAAGTTGCAAATTAATCCAATATTTACTAAGTCAGTTTATACAATTATACATAATATTCACTATCTTCAACGAACTACATAACCTTCTAATTTACTGAGTTAAATTGGGTTTAGTACCGACGCTTCAATTTTTCATGAAGCGAATGCACAATTTCAGAGTGCATGACTGATTATTGTTTTTGACAAAGTCGTCATTGCTAGATCCACTCTCAACTGTTGTAGCATAGTTAATGTTATGTTTATTAGAATATGCGTTGATAGTGATCTATAACGAATTAAAAAAACACAATAAGATTGGGTTTATTTATAAGCGTACAAGAAGGCGCTCGGGATGATAGTATTTCACGTACCTGTTTGTACCAAACATGGTAAGGCAAGTACATAACTGTAATTTCATCAGTTGATAATTACATTTTTTTTATTTCCAGAGTATTATCAGTGATGTCAACACAATAGTAACTAGTAAGTCCGGATATACCAATAGAGAGCGAGTAAATGTGGAAAGCTATTTATTCAACTCAGTGCAGGGAGATCTATGTTTAGACCCGTCACTCAAAACTGGTATACGTCGGCTCAACCATCATTTCTGTGATTACGCTCTTCACTCTCCCCCTTTGAGCAGAAGTATAGCAAGGAACGAACAGGTAAATTTTAATTGACACCTAATGCTGGAATTTCCAATAGGTGTTTTTATCCACGTATGGGTGAATCGGTGCCCTTCATAAAACAATCCTTCTTTCAAATTATTATTGTTTAATCTGAAAATCAACTTATAACTGTCATTTTGTTTATTTTCAACAGCGCCTGAAAAGGAAACGTAAAGTACAGTACAGCAGTTTGCCATTATTAGATTTTTTAAGCAAAAAAAGGGTGAAGGAGAAAAGAAGCAAAGAGCCAGTGGAAGAGAAGCTTATGAATAAAAAAGTACGAGTATGTTGATTTTTTTTATAACAAAGTTTTATCTGTATTTATCTTGCCCAATTGACCATTTTTTAATATTGAAGAATACCCACGTATTATTATTCTTCAAATTAAGATGAAATTGTACTCTTTCCCTTCTTGCATGAGACAATAATAAGTACTTGAGGCTTAATCGTCTAAAATTTAGCTCTCTTCCAACAGTAAATTTTCGCGATCTACTCTGATGTTTCTGATTTATCATTCGTTCTACCCACAAAGTAAACGGTACAACTTACGCGATCCGATCCTGTGCACAGGAAAGGTAGCTCCTTCCATTCTGTCCTATTCCATCTCCAACTATCGCTGTTCACACGATCCTGTCGAATGTCCAGTGCCCTCTCGCACATCATTGTCAGTTCGTAAATATGGCCCCTTTATTATTATTTAAAAAAAAAACAGGAAGTAGGCATTCTGTCTTTGTGTGAAAATCCCCTCAAATATCTCGAGCGCCCAAAGTTACCCCACTAGGGATTGTTGGAAGTACTTGATTCGGAAGATTCCAAGAACTCATACGAGTGACTCCAGCGACTTTTATGAACTCCTTGGGTTGGTAACACCTTTCATCCAAAAAGAAGGTACTGATGACAACGTCTGTAAGCGCAGAGTAGTGCTTCATCATAACATTGAGATCCCTAGTCTTGGAGAGGAGCTTTAACAATTACTTTATTACTTGTTTCCGAAGTTTTTACGTGTTATGTATGTTTGCTTTGTGATTTCGTCGCAATTGCAAAAAAAGTTGCTCGTACTTATACTTCAAAAATATTTGTTGTGGGAAATACTACATTTTGGAGGTCTGCCAGGGTTTAAAGTGCGCAGTAGGTGCCCAGCTCCCCATTGTTTTTATCTCTCATTTCCTATTTTATCTCCTATTTCCTAATTTTCGATGGATAAACTAATTTTCATCGTGGTTATGTTGGGTTATTATGTGTAGTGTTCGTTCTAAATTGTTAGTAACTTGTGGTACCTACTTACCTTTTATTTCCCAGTTGTCTGACTGAACATCCTCTTCGAAAATTCCCCAATAAGCCTCTAGGAAGAAGTTTTACCCGATGAAAAAATGTTTTTTGTCATAGTTTCTGGGGTGGAAATATACTTGGGTTCTAAGTTACACAATTCATCATTTTTAAATTCTTTCAAATAAGTAATTCCCCCTTTTCCCATACATATAAAACGAGTGGAAATGAGTAATAAATAGCGTGGAAACCCTGATTGCACCTGCAGGCAGATAACAGGTGTGCTTCGTCACAAGAAAAAAAAGCATTTTGAAAATTGGAACCCCCACTTTTCTCCCCTTGAGTAGTGACGGATTGTAATTAAAAGCTTCGGGGCACAACAACTAGACCCCAAATGAAGCTCATGTACCAAATTTCATCAAAATCAGTCCATGGGAATTGGACAAAGTGTCACTTAAGAGATCTAGTGCATGTGTATGGCTGACAGGCAGAAATTTTTTACTCGATGTTCGAATTCTACGTACCTCGAAACGTACACCATCAAATTTATATTCTTGCTCGATTTCTATTATTGAAAATAATTAACGAACAATTGAGTATTGTTTCATGTAAATGTATGTGCTTACTAGCAAGTTCCGTATTTAAAGAATTAAAATTATAAAAACCTCATGTATGTCCCTACTTTGAAAAGTAATACTTGCATTTTTTTTGTTCCTTAGGTTGGCCATTCATCCCACTGTGCAGTACCAGCTGGTCCTTCTACTGCCTTCACTATCACATCCCTTGCGCCTAGGCCCGTAGGTACAATGTGGGCGTTCAAATTGGCGAAGCCTGGCCCCCCAGATGAGGTCTCAGGGAGCTCTGCTGCGAGTCAGACTTTCCTCATCAAGGAAGAAGCTTCGATAGAAGCCCCCATGCCAATTAAGGTTTGTGAAACGTGTTGCTAATTATCGTGATTTGGCAAACTCTACTGTAGATAAAGGCTTCTTCTCAATCATAGAAGTGAGTTGAGTTACCAACCGTGAATGCAGCTCCACTCATTCGTTAATTGTGATTCTTCATGTTGTGAGGGAAATACCACAAGATGATGAAATGCTGTGCCATATCAAATCCATATCTAGCTGCTGTAGCTAACGCTAACCTAACAGATTCAGAAAGAATCGTCATATCTGCTTTGCTAAAGGAGTTCAGTGATGTGTTTGCCAAAGGAGAAAAGGACTTTGGTTGCATTTCTGGCTACACACATACTGTGAACGTTGGTGACCATTTCCCAATTCGCCAGGCACGCCATAGGATTGCTCTGTATCAGCTCTACGAGTTTGACAACTAGTTCGAGATGTGAGGAAACTGGGTTTATCGAGCCATCTCAAAGTCCTTGGGCAAGTTCTACCACACTGGTTCCAAAAAAGAGTGGATCATCCAGGTTTTGCATTGACGTCTGGCGCTTGAATGACATTACAAAAAAGCACGCCCCATGGATTATGGCAGTTCAAAACTATGCCCTTTGCTCTTCTTAATGCCCCAGCAATATTTCAGCTTGCAGTGCATGGAATACTGCGACTTTTATAGATATTGTAAAAAAACAATAAGTTTATACTCAGAGCTCAACACTTTTAATGAATTCAAAATCCGTTCTTCAATACTGTTGTTTTGGATACAACAAATCCTCCTAGTAACAAGTAACTTATCTACACTACTCCGTCCTCTTCTGAACCAACAAACTTCCTTGCTGATAGTGGAGCTATTCTTTCAGTGTCGTCCGAGTTCCATACCATCTCTGAAATCAGCTGCAGTCCATTCCTCGTCTTCAGGTGGTAGACCCAGACCTTGTTGCGTCAATCCCACTCGGATCGTTTGGGTCCAACGTTCTTTTCCTGTTGCAACACTTCCAACATTTATTCAATCCAGTGATTACTGGCAACTGGCGTATCTTCTCTGGCCGTATTGTAGGAGTGTAGGAGGTTCCCTTCAGTTTCATTCTCACTCCTTCAGTTGGTGCTCGCCCAACAGTATCCCCATACCTTACTTCTCATGTTGTCCTGTTTCATTGACTGAGATGCCTCGTTTGCACTGTCGTTTATAATTTGGATTCCAGCCACTTCCCCTTGCAGCACTGCAGTGAAGCTATTTCTTATTCCCAAAAGGGTTTCATTCTGCTCCTCAGCATCTTTCGCAGATTTTGAGCTCTCTCCTGTTTTTCCTTCCTCTTTCTGGGTTCCTCATTCCGAGGCCATGGAGCTGAGCACTGGTAACTCTTGTGACCTGTCTTTCTACATCTGTAACATTCAACATCAGCCCAATTGGCGAGTCCAGTCAGAAGCGCTCTGCATTTTTGCAACCCAACAACCCGATAAACGATCCCGGGTTTCACCACTTCTGGAATGCCCTCTTCTACGTTAACTGCAGGTGCTCGTTCCAAGATCCCAGATGCTCTTATAAGGTTGGACTCTGCTTGAATTGCATACCTGACAGTTTCTCGTAGTGTAGTGGTTGGATACGCTATAACCAGTTTTCTCAATTCGATATCTCTCAGGCCATCATAAAACTGTTGCAAAGTCATTGCGTCAACTACAGCAGCAGACGCTCCAGTGAAAGCTTTTGACGCTAGTGTCTCTAAGTCAGCAGCAAATGCAGCAATGGTCTCTTCACTGCCTTGCCTTCTCATTCGTAGCTGATGGATGAACAGATGTTCCTGGCCCTTGGTGCCGTACCTACTATCTAAAGCTTGAACCATCTCGTCACAAGTCGCATTGAGTCCCAACCGAGCTACAATAGCTAGAGCTTGTCCCTGCAGCGCCGCTATAAGCTGGGTAGTTTGCTCACAACTCGCCCACGCATTAGCTCGGCTGATCACTTGAAATTTTTAGTAATATAGTCGCTCCATTCTTGCGTTCCATCAAATGACCCTAATTTGACTTTCATTGATTTTTGAATTTCTGTTATCGCCAAATTATCTCTTTGCATTTGGGTGACAAGTTCCAATAAAGTGCTAATATGCCGGCGCAATTCTGCTGCTTCTCTTTGCCAACCTTCACACTCACCTCTCTCTCTCTCTCAAAGGTGTTTGACCACGACTACTGGGTAACTGGCGAAACTACTCTTCCAACTTCGCATCTAATTCGCATCCTTTCTTCTCCTTCATAAGATGTCATTTTCAATATGGTGTGATAGAGAATAACAAAACTTATTAACTTACGATCCGATCGCCTGGTTTCGAACACTTCTGACACCAATGTAAAAAAACAATAAGTTTATACTCAGAGCTCAACACTTTTAATGAATTCAAAATCCGTTCTTCAATACTGTTGTTTTGGATACAACAAATCCTCCTAGTAACAAGTAACTTCTCTACAATATTATACAAGGTTGATAAAACAAAAGTTAACTATTGTTAGCTTTTTAATGTAGCTTATCCAACATTGTTTACTCGTATATGTTGTAATAACTGAAGAGCATTAAGAATAATATTCAACTAGAATTGTTCATTATGCAAGAGTGTATCGCCTATAGTTAATTGCTGTCGAGTCTTCGAAGAAATGTGCTAAATCTCAGGGTGCATCAACTATCTTCTAAAATAGTTTTGAATTTGTGTTATGTACTGGGGTGCCATTGAGTATTATATCGTTGTTGTTTCCTGAACCACTGTTTTCAGTCGTTTGTTGATTCATAAATTTGTTTTTCTAAATTTCCGAACACTAGTATATTTTATTGACTGCATCTTGAATTTATTAGTACTTCACTAAACTGAGAAGTACCGGTGCAGGTATTAATTTTCCTTATTAACAAATCAGTATTGTGAGATTACTACCTCTACTACCTACGTTTACTGTTGGTTTTTGCAGGATGTTGACTATCATTCATCCAGTCAAATTAGTGTTAACATCATACAAGATGTATCAGTGTCAACTCATCCATTAAGTTCCACCCTCAATGGTGTTGCGATAAAGAAGAAAGAGAAAAAGAGAAGGAAGAAACATATTTATGAAGAAATTACAGCAAAAGTATGATATATATTGTGAAGTATATTTTTGTTAAAAATGTAAGTAATATCCGTCAGCTATTCAAATTCCCCCAGTTCGGGTCTCTTCTTGAACATCTTTGCAAAAAAAGGATGAGGAATGGACGTCCATATTTTCTCATTCCCAACCCTATATAATATTTGCGTCAGACGTAAAACAATTGTGCCCTTCACAATCAAATATCTTTCTTTCTTCGTTTTAAAATTTTCCCATTTAATGTGCCCTTCACAATCAAATATCTTTCTTTCTTCGTTTTAAAATTTTCCCATTTAATGAGCCCTTCACAATCAAATATCTTTCTTTCTTCGTTTTAAAATTTTCCCATTGGCATTACGCTGATCTGAGGGAGGAAGCTATCGTGTCCAATCAAAATGGTTGACTGTGAGATCCTTCCAAGTTGTTGGTCTATCGGAGAGTTTTTCAAAATGGTGCAACATGAAGGATTAGACATTAAAAGATACTTATCAAATGGCACCCCATGTTCATTTTTTCCTATTCTATCCTTTCTATTTTTCTTCTATTGTATTCTATCCTTTCCTATTCTATTCCTCATTGTGATGTTTGAGTTCAGGCCAAGTACCCAAGTGATGGCATAGTGACTCAACAGCTCTTCTTCCATCTTCACTTGACACCACCTATCTTTGATCTACCTTTAACAGCATTTTATCTATACCAGAGATGGGCGAATTCTTATTCATAAATACGATTATGAATACAAATCATATCTGCGATTTTATGATCATGAATACGACGGCAGGTATGAATATGAATACAAATACAATTATATTCACACTTTGAATACGATTTTCCCCCGCATTGGTATTTTGAATACGATTTTTAATTTTTGCTATGATTTCCCTAAAAATCGAATTTTTTTAACGATTTTCCCTGAAAATCCTAATTTTTTAAATGATTTTCTCCCGAACTGTGGACTTACTTATTGCGTAACATTGTCAAAATAATCAATCAAAATTCGAAACGCTCACGAATTCCTATAGGATTTTCCACGCAGAATCGAATGAGACCAACCCCAGGTCGCTGCGACCACCCGTGTAGAAACTTCGACAAAATTTCCGCTGAAAATCGTATTTTTTTTTACAATTTGCACTGAAAATCAAAAAAAAATATGATTTTTACCGGAATTTCGGTCGTATTTATTCCCTAAAATTGTCAAAATAATCAATAAAAATTCGAATCGCTCACCAATTTTTATAGGATGTTTCACGCAGAATCGAATGAGACCAACACTAGGTCGCTACGACCAACTGAATAGAAAGTACGACGAAATTTCCGGTAAAAATCATAATTTTTTGATGATTTTTAGTGCAAATCGTTAAAAAACACGATTTTCAGCGGAATTTTCGTCGTAGTTCCAATAAGAATGGTCGTAGCGACCTGGTGTTGGTCTCATTCGATTCTGCGTGAAAAATCCTATAGGAATCCGTGAGCGTTTCGAATTTTGATTGGTTATTTTGACAATGTTATGCAATAAGTATGTCCACAGTTCGGGAGAAAATCATTAAAAAATTATGATTTTCAGGGAAAATCGTAAAAAAAATTCAATTTTTAAGGAAATCAGAAAAAATCATAAAATCGTATTCAAAATACGAATACGGGGGAAAATCGTATTCAAAGTGTGAATACGATTGTATTCGTATTCATATTCATATTCATACCTGTATTCGTATTCATAATCATATTCATACCTGTATTCGTATTCATAATCATAAAATCGCAGATATGATTTGTATTCATAATCGTATTTATGAATAAGAATTCGCCCATCTCTGATCTATACCATCCTCTATACCATCTCTGATCTATACCATTATCGCCCATCTCTGATCTATACCATCTATGTTGTCGCTAACAGGTTTTGAAGTAATGTCAGAGGACATTACTTCAAAACCTGTTAGCGACAACATTTGAGATGTTGATAGCAACGAAATTGTATTACGAGTTTTTATTCGGTACCTACTCAACTGTTGGTTTGTTGGGTCATATTACTTGCTTCTTGATCTATTTAATTTATTCGTTCTCTGGCGATTGTATCACCTTCCCTCCCGTTTTGGTCCTGCTATAGTGAACTACTGCTATCCATCTATAACTGATGTTATCAATCGTATGTCAACAGAGTAATTGGTAGATGAATTCTCTTCGACGAATTAAATTTGTTGTTCCCAATCCTTGTATGTTTGTTTATGCCTCTCGTTCCTGATTAGGAACATAGAGGTACATGCATGCCAGGTGTTGATCCAGGATCTCAACTTCCTGCCACATCTCCCACACGCCTGATATAGCACCTAGACTTGACACAATGGTTTACCTTACAGATCATTCCATCCCCTGGTGAAGTGAAGAATGACAATTTGAGATAAACCTATTGTGTGGGGTTTACTACCAATAGAATATCAACTATTTTTGATAGTATTTTTAACAATGGTATTTTTGTTTGTTTCAGGTTTGAATAACCATTGAGGGTTGTGTCATTGATGTAAACTTCGAGGATGTGAAACAGTGGCTCCCTGATTTCAGAATAGGTAGGATATTTCCACCATAGATTTACAGGTTTTCGTACTCAACTTTTTGTATTACCTATTTGATCATGTGTTGTTGGATTGCATTACTGAGTGCATATTACAATAATATAGACATACTTGTAGGTCATTTCTCAATCAATCAATGAGTTAACTATTGAAGCAACATTGCTCGAGCTAGATTTTACAATGTGTGAGCAATGAGAGTAACGGACTCACATACATGGTTGGGTCGTAAGTGTACACGTTCTGGGACCAATTTCGTAATTTACCGTTCTTTCACTCTGATCTCGTGATGCCGTCAAAACATAAAGTTTCAGTATGCAGTTTAATATTTGTCCTATTTCTGATGTGGTATTTTGTATTTACTAGCTTATTATAGTCAGGTATTAGGTTTGTTTTCGCATCTGCCAACGTATTAGTTCTTGTTAATGTTTCATTCATCATGGCTATGGCTACGACTGTGCCAGGTGTATTTTTCGAAAAAACGCCAATGTAATTTTATACGCGTGTACTCTTACGAGTGTTTTATGTTATACGCGTGTATTTTTAAACACGGATGTACTTTTCGAAAAAACGCGAAACCCGCGTTTTTTGGCAAATGCTCGCAGTGCCCTGAGCGCGAAACCCGCGTTTTTTGGCAAATGCTCGCAGTGCCCTGAGCGCGAAACACGCGTTTTCCCCGAATGTTCCTGCATTCTGCGATCTTCCGGAACTTTTACAAACTATTTTTCAGTTTCTCGGGGATGTACTGGAGTGCAAACGATTTGTTTCATTCCCTCCTGCCCAATTATGTCGATGTACCATCAAACCACAACAGTTTTGACTGGGCCAATAAAAAAATTTCAAGTGGTAAAAAAATTGTTTTTATACTTGTTAGATTTGTGTGTACTAATGGACGACTATCGAATATCGATTGCCACCCTGGAGAGAAAAGCTGAAGGACAAATTGTACGATTGGCCCCCGCATCGGTCGGTCGAGAGAAATGAAAATGTACGATTGCCCGCTGCCTTTATCCGTTGCCTTCCGACCAATAGAAAATACTACGACTGCTGATACTAACTAATACAATTTTAATAGAACTATAAATATTTATTAACATCAAAAATGTTAGCGAACTTCATGGACACCATTCGCACAAACTTACACAGAGTAACATCTGGACGAATCATAATTTTCTTTAACCACTGTTGCCTTTTTCGTGTCTTAGAATAGAACACGGTGTATGAAATCGATGAAATAAGTCGAAATAATTTTCATGTAAGAAATGTTGTGATCAGCGACCTCTTCGCATTTCTGTCCATTCGCGTCCTTAGCTCAGTGGTAACGAGCACCGACTCAGAAGTGTAAATATAGTTTAGTCGGACGATAGGAGATCGATCCCCGGTCAAGGGAAGTTAATTTTTGATGATTCAACATTGTGGCGCAGTCGGTAGGACACAAATAGTCTCCGCCTTAGCATTTCTCAGAGAAACATAAATTCATTAAAAGATTGGGTCATCAAAACAACTCCCTCTCAAGACACGAGTCGAGCCACCGCCTATTCGGACAAACGTTGAGGTCAGCAGATCCCCTGCCCTGTCAATAAGGAACAATAACAAAAACTCCGAAGCCAGTCAAAAATAGCGCGTTCTCACTGGGTTGGAAAACGCCGGCCAAAGCTGCCCTCACCTCCCTGACTAGGTAACAGAGTACCTAAGATTTCCTAATGGGGGGGGGGGGAGATGTTGTGATCAGCGACCTCTTCGCATTTCTGTCCATTCGCGTCCTTAGCTCAGTGGTAACGAGCACCGACTCAGAAGTGTAAATATAGTTTAGTCGGACGATAGGAGATCGATCCCCGGTCGAGGGAAGTTAATTTTTGATGATTCAACATTGTGGCGCAGTCGGTAGGACATGAATAGTCTCCGCCTTAGCATTTCTCAGAGAAACATTAATTCATTAAAAGATTGGGTCATCAAAACAACTCTCTCTCAAGACACGCCCTATTCGGACAAACGTTGAGGTCAGCAGATCCCCCGCCCTGTCAATAAGGAACAATAACAAAAACTCCAAAGCCAGTCAAAAATAGCGCGTTCTCACTGGGTTGGAAAACGCCGGCCAAAGCTGCCCTCACCTCCCTGACTAGGTAACGGAGTACCTAAGATTTCCTAATGGGGGGGGGGGGGATGTTGTGATCAGCGACCTCTTCGCATTTCTGTCCATTTGCTTCCTTAGCTCAGTGGTAACGAGCACCGACTCAGAAGTGTATATATAGTTTAGTCGGACGATAGGAGATCGATCCCCGGTCGAGGGAAGCTAATGAGAAAAAAGTCAACCCTAATGTCCAGCAATTTAGATGGGCTGTTAGAAAACGTATGTTTCGTAATAGCATTAGACCAAAATGATAGTGGCGATTGTTTTGATTTTCGCCACTAGCAATCATACATTAGGGAGTTTCTTACCTCTTCAATTAAGTGAAAAGAATTCTGTTTCCTTATTTTATCGGGAAATGAAAAGTTGACAAGATTCAATAATTATATCAACAAAGGGTGGGTTGATGAGAGCGTCACATGACGTTTTGAAAATATCAAAAATTTGTATGGTCGTTGTTGTGTTCTGCGTGTATTCGAGTGAGGGCGATGGTCCTCTCGATGCGCTGAATTGTTAACTAGCATGAACCCTACTCAACGGAGAGATTGATTCCTAAGCCTACGGCTTTGGCACTACATCCGTGGCGCCTCGCGGCTGACCGTCCAGATAAGTGCTTGAAGTAGCTATCCGCAAACCTCGGCGTCTGGACCCAGACCTACTGGCAGGAAGCGGAGCATTTACCTAATGAAGCCTAGTGTTCTGAAGAGGCCCCTAAGGGGAGGTAGGGGTTTGGCGCCTTTGTGGGGCAAACTGTTCCCTCTGGGCTGTAGGTAGGACAAGAAATGATAAGTCAGATTGACTAGGCACGAATGCATGTAGGAAGACCCGTGAGTGCGGCTTATATACAAATACAAGTACAAATACATATCAAGTTATTATGGTGAGGGGAGTGGAAAAGAGGTGACGTCAGATGACGTGTTCTTTCCCTTCCTCGCCTCATCTGTGTTAGTGATGACTCATGCCACTCTGGGTTTTCCTACACGTCACTTTATTGGAGAACTAACTAACATAGATACTGGAGATAGGTACTGGACTGAAAAGAAAACACCGAAAGGGAATCGATCAGTGGCGAATCCCATCAGATTTCGGTATGCTCCAAAGCCCGTAGAGAGAAAGGGATGGGAAATTTCTGTTTTTAGTGAAACTGGAATCAACAGAAGGCGTTATAAGTAGGTGTCAGTAACTGAGTGCATTCAAATAGAATGTTCGGTGTTATGACAGACGTGAACAATCACAATGATGAAGCAATATCATGAATCATATTTATGAAAAATGAAGTAATAATCAGTCAAATTATGAAAACAATAAACTATTGATGAGCGCGATTTTATGAGGTAATCACAATGAAGAAACGTACAAACCCTTCAAATCCAGTACATTCCTGTCCATGATATATTTCCAAACAATATGCAAAAAGAATGGGGTATTTCAGTCAATTTTTTTTATAATTTTTTTTTTTTTCAAAAGAGTAAGGCTCAGGAATAACGGTAATCGGGTCTGTTCGTCGAGAAAATGTTTTTAAAAAATCAGAGAAGCTAAGGAAAGTTGAAGATTTGAATGACGTAGCTAGCCAATCGTGACGTAGCTAGCCAACTGTCTTTGAAAAAAGTATCCATGCACAGAAACCCTTGGAGGACCTCTTGGATACTACAAAATACTACTCACACACGCGCGCGGCGTAGTCCTTGCCTAGTGTGTGTGCATTTATAGCGGCCCGCCTTTTTTTCAAACGTGTGATCTCTTTAATTAATTTTTCTACCACATGTTATAGTATCATTGGGCTTAAAGTTGTAGTATATAGGTTTTCTAGGGTGCTGAATCCAAATTTGAGGTCAAAAACCTGAATTTCCGACCCACCGATATACCCCATTACGTCAAAAGTAGTAGAATAATGGGAACATGAGAAAAACGACAAGAAAAATCGGGAGGTCCCTAAGGGGAGGTAGAGGTTTGGCCCATGAAAATCACTTCCCCCAGACTAATAGTAGTTTATGTGCATGCGCAAACGTGAATTCCTTGTAACAGCCATAACTTCTACATTTTCCATCCGATTTTGACGAAATTTCTCAGGATTGTTCAGATCAGCGTGTAGATGGTCCCCTATGAGGGTAATGGAAGGCACTAGAGATTGATGTTTTGAGATTAACTACTATGCATCGTAGCATCTATACAATCGGGTTATACGAGGGAGCTATGTGTCACACCCACTTGGAAGACTTTTTTTTATTGCTAACCAGACTCAATAGAAGCGCAGTCATAATAGTTTGAACTTTCGTTACCTCCGACACTCATCATTCTGCTCTCCCCCACCACCATTAGAATGTTCAGCTGTTATACAGGGTGGCTGAAAACGGACGCCCAATTTTTAAAATGACGCCAAATTTTTAATTTTGGAGATATCAGGTTGAAATAAATTCCAAAATGTTCGTTAGGATTGGAAGTTTATTGTACAGTAAGAAAAAATCAGTTGTGGAATATTGTGCTAAGTAGATGGCGCCCTTGCTGATTAATGCACTGTTTAAGCCTTTCGGCGAAGTTGCTCATGACGTTATCCAACATTTCCATCGGGATGGCGGCAATTTCACGTGTGATCGCATCTTTGAGGTCTTGAAGAGTTCGTGGTTTATCCACATAAACCTTGGACTTCAGGTAGCCCCATAAAAAGAAATCACAGGGAGTGAGATCGGGCGAGCGCGGAGGCCATGGAATGTCACCGTGTCGCGAAATCAACTTTCCGGGAAATGTTTGGCGGACAATATCCATGGAAATTCTCGCCGTGTGTGCAGTTGCCTCGTCCTGTTGAAACCAAATGTTCTCGGTACCCCATTCATTCTCCTCCAGGTAAGGGAAGAAAAAATCCTGCAGCATTGCCACATAGCGCTCTGAATTCACAGTGACTGCTCTTCCTCTTTCATCTTCAAAAAGAAAGGCTCCACTATCCCTACCTTTGAAAATGCACACCACACTGTAACTTTTTCGCTGTGGAGAGGCTGTTGGTGCAGTTCCCTTGGGTTATCCGATGCCCAATATCCCGATGGAAATGTTGTATAACGTCATGAGCAACATCGCTGAAAAGCTTGAACAGTGCAGTAATCAGCAAGGGCGCCATCTACTTAGCACAATATTCCACAACTGATTTTTTCTTACTGTACAATAAACTTCAAATCCTAACAAACATTTTGGAATTTATTTCAACCTGATATCTCCAAAATTAAAAATTTGGCGTCATTTTAAAAAGTGGGCGTCCGTTTTCAGCCACCCTGTACTTCTCTACTGCTGCATCTGAACAGGTTTCGAGTCCTTCTATTTATAGATACACGAGGTCTAGCATTGTTTTTGCTCCTGTTTTCTCTTTTTACTTTAATTTTAAATGATCATGAAACATGAAATCCAACAACACCGATATTATTCACAGACTAAATTTTTTGATTCTTAAAATTTGTCACGGCTTTATCTCAATTCCAGATGTTCCAGTTCTGATGTTCGAATGGATCGTTTTACGTTCTACAATGCTTCCTCTGCTAATCTTGGGCACTTATTTATTTATTGATACACCCTTCGTGCGAATGAAGTTTTGTCGAATCAACAAGGTTTCCCACGTGGTGCCACCACTGGAAGTGAGTACCAAGTATATTTTTAATTGAATTAGGGTTTAGTATTTAATACTACACCAGAAATAATTATATTTATTTCTTGGGTGTAGGAAATGGTGATTTTAGTTTTATTTCTAGTTACGTTATCTAGAACAACGTTCTACAACGTTACCTAGAAGTTAGGTATTGATTCAATGAACTGATGACATTCTCCTCAATCTGGAATTGAGTATTAGATTTTAATAATTCATTAGTTTAGGTAGTACTCATATTTATTTAAGGAACTGAATTTAAGACATTTTATGTGCCTTTGCACCAATTATAGGTACCTACTCTGTAAATCAAGCTCAAGAGTAATATGAAGTAGGGCGAGCCTAGTTGAACAATTAGGCATAAATATGTGCGTATTGTATATAATTTATATTGATTTGAAAATGCGTTGACCGTGTACCAGAGTGAGCCAGTCTCAAAGTATATGATCTTGAATTTTATTTATAATAAATTAATTGCATACCTTCAAAGATTTCAGATCGAATGTTTCTTTTCGCAAATATTGTTCTAATTGGAAAGTATTAATTTTGAGATGGATTTTATTTTGCGCTATATTAATTCTATCATCGACATTATTATGTACATCCAACCGGAGGATTGGTCGAAAATTATTGTGTGAAATACTCAAAGGCTGTAATTAGTAGAAAAACGTCCAAAATTGGCCATTTTTCCAGTTTACACGGGTAATGTAAGTAGGTGTTACGCACCTGACTATTTATTTATTATTATTATTTTTTTTACGTCGTTTTACATTAGGCTCGCTTTCTTTAAAGAAGTTTTGTTATAACTATTATTCAAGATTGTTATTGGAATCAGTATCGAACCCCTGATCATCCAATTTCACGGAAAGATCCCCAGAAATAATCATATAATAGATCTCAAAGCATTCATCTCCGAAAGCCCTTTCCCCTTCTAAACACTAGGTTTCTGTTTGTTGTAACAGCGAATTTCATTTCACAATTTCAATAACTACTGATGAACTAAGTGGTCCAATTTCCCTGAAACCCCAACAGCATGAAAATCTGTTTATCACAGTCGCTGGTTCACTTATGCGCCGAAAATTGGCACACCAGCTCAAAATGGATTCTCAGTGGAATTTCCTCCAGAAATCCTCAGTACTGCGAAGCACATCTAGTGAATTCGCTGCTGTGGAGTTGCTCTGACTGTTCTGTAAAGGTACCACAGCTCGTCAATTGTTAGTGTAGAAGAATTTATTACCTCACGTGGAATTCATCTAAAGTTGGTTGTATCTGATACATTTTTAGAATGAGCACGACTTGAAACAAATAAAGACTGCAAAAATCACATCTCATTGATTTTTAATGCTTCAAAGAATATTTGGAATTGAATTATTCCTGGTTTCTTGAAGTCAGCCTGTACTGTGCATGAAGTATAGGTACTTGTTCCCTTTCTCATTCGTGAGCTGCAACTAGAGAACCTTATTTGTAACCATGCTATTATTCTGCGTGCGAAAACATTGATCACTATTACGAGTGCTCGTACTTGCATTTCAGTTTACGCCATCTAAATTCCTTTCAATGGGCAATTGTCATTTGTAATTGGAGAGTTTGTTGTACCTCGCAAGTGGAAACATGAGTGTATAAATGGTGAAGAATTGGAAATCGTTTTCTTCCTTAGTTGTTTCAGAGACATTTGAAAATCAATACTTGAAAAAGAGGAGCCGATGAAGAGTCGTGAATGCGCTGTGGTTGAGCGAGACCCGTTCAGCATATTTTCTAAATCTCATTAGGTCTCAGTCAATGACAGCCCATTTACAATACTACTTCATCGAGTGGTTATTTCTAACACTAAAATCCTTTTAATCACAAATTATCTTCAAAAAGCAATAATACATTCCTCAAATCTCCCACCTCTCTCCCAACTCTCTAGCCACCAGACTAGAAAATTGGGTTAAAGTCAGAGTAAAAAATAGTAAATTTCGCCAATTTGACAAAAATTACTTTCCGAGTTGATTTTTCACCCAACAGGAGGATCCCACAAATAGTTTTGTGTAGGCACTAAAAAGATGGAAAGTTTGACGCCCTTTCCAACTGTTCCCTTATTTTTACATTTTTACGGTAAAATAAGGTACCTAGTTATGGTAATTTTAGTGATATTAGGTCAAAAACACGAAAACAATCTTGAAATTGAAAAAATAGTGAAAAAGAAGGGTTCAAATCAAAATTTCCAAGTGACACTTTCTAACTTGAATTAGTTGCAGAATCGACTCCCGAAGTTTTCTGGTCCCTAACATGTTTAACTGAATTTTAATCGATAATATTCTGATTAGGTACATACCTATGTAGTATATTTTTTGGATATTTATTACTAATAAAACTGTTAAATCAAATTAGGTACATACTTGATTTATCTGAAAATTTATGTATTCAAAAGTATGAAAATATGTATGAAAAGGTATGTATTCAAAATTCGGATTCAGGATTATATATGCTTGAAAAATCGTATGAAGCCGGGTGCACACTAGTAGGAGGCAAATGGAGGCGAGGCAATGCAAAAAAGCTGCTTGTGCGTTCCGTTTTTTGATTTCGGGGCGTCAAATGGAGGCAGCATGAAGGGCCCCATTCACGTGTATGTCCGGAGTCGCCGCCGCGTCCCTCCAGGTACTCCCCGAAGCCACCGCAGTAGTCCATTCACCTGGCTACCAAAACCTCCTGACTCCGCCGATTGGCGGGCCTGGTTCCAACCACCGCTTGCTCAGATTACTAGAAGTGAGGAAAACGGTAGGGCTACATACTGTACTGGTGGGAGTGCGACCGGGCGTCGGCCTCACTTCAACCATTCACGGGGCTGCCGAGGATTAACACCTTCAGACCGGGGCTCAAAACCCAGATTGTCCCCAGAACCTAGGAAAATTTTGGAACTTCACAGCAAAACAGTCGCACTGATGAGAAGCCGGCATTTTTGCGTGATAACATGCACTGATATCCGAAACCAAAAGTTTGGGACGGTAAGGTGGGTTCATTCCGAAGCGATTGAGACCAAAAAGAGCCCTGTTGGGGGAAAAATGAACTATCCAGAGCGTTTCGAAAAATGTTCATGGATCCACCGAACCATGAGTTCATGGATCCACCGTGGAAGCAGCCGTACCAGGCGAAGGTTTCGCGTGGATCCAGGGTGGTAGCAGCCGGTCTGAACGTGTTAACTGGCCGCAATTTTCGAGCATGTTCGATTACCTGCCGAGCGGCGGATGACCGCCAGACCTCAAGATTTTGTTAACCGTTCACGGGTAGTTTTCCCATTTGATGGCGGCTATGGCCGCGGCGTCGACTCCAGGCATACACGTGAATAGGGCCCTTAAGGCAGTCGTGCCAATACGAGGATTTTCCCTCCCGAACAGCTTGAAGCAGTTTAACTCGCCTTGGCAACACATCCACACTTGCACGCATGCTGCGTTGGACTGCCGCGTGCGCTGCTTTGTACTGTTTGCAGATGGAAAGAATGCAGATGGTTTGGTGAGGTGTCCTTGTGTATTACAGTCCCAAAAACATCCTCCTTCTTCTACCTGCCACTCAAGCCAGGGAAAATGAGACCGAGGGTTGTTGACTACTGACCAATGATGAAGTAGAAGGATTAATTTTCACAGACCATTCGCGTACTTTAAGGCAGTGGTTCCCAATTCTATACAGGGTGTCGACCAAACTTCAAGGATCGATCGTACATCTGATTTAAATTAGAAAATGTATCGTAGCATCTTTGTTTTAACCCCTTGTTTTTCCAAGTTTTTTTTTTCAATTTCAAATTTTTTTCGTGTTCTTGATCTTGTCACTAAAATTACCAGAACTGCCTTAATTTACCGTAAACATGTAATAATAAGGGCACCGTTAGAAAGGGCACCAAATTTCCCATTTTCCTATAAAAAATTATTTCCAGTAAAGGATGGTGCTTCTTTCAAAATTTGAAGGCGAATGAAGAGTAAACCTGATGGGCAAGTGAACTCACAATCAAGATGGAATTCTTTCCTAACAATTGGCAGATTGGAGGGGCTCTCTAACTCATTATGACTCGAGTTGCTCGATGCCTGGATTACGGTTACTAAGGTCGGCCCTTTCTCCAGCCTGACTTAACAGGCTACCTAAGATTTTGGAACAGGTAGTCGTCTATGTTAGCAGGTATACCCTCTGAAAAATTGGCCAGCCGCATTCTTTCTATCTGCGAACAGTACTTGTGTGTACCCACCCGGCTTCGAGAGTTGTATTGGGAGAGGCGTTCGGATCCATTCAGGAGAAAGTCAGGGAGTGTTGAATTTTTAGATTGAGCCTTTTCAAGTTTTCCCCAGGTATTTTCTTGTACTGGATAATTGCCCATTTATTTCTTCTTCCTCATATTTACATCTCACTTTCCTCCTATAGTAACAGTGTTCTGAAATTCTAAGTAACGACACACAGACACTTGGGTACGTTTATGAATATACCCCATGTTCGTGTACCTAAAAGTACACTATTTAAGTTTCGTTCTTGTGTTGAGTACCTTCCTGATTAAAAAATCTTCACTTTCCTATGTTGAGCTTTTCGGAAATTTCACGGTGATAAGTTTACTACAAGGGCTAGAGAGTGGTTCCAATAAGTTTCTCCAATTTTAAGAAGAAAAACGCTTTTCACTCAAGGGTTTTGTTACCCTCAAACCACTATTCAATAACACCTCATATCAGGGCTCATCTAATCTTTTTGTTGTTCTCAAATTCCGTTTACTTTTTGATGAAAATACTTGTGATTGGAGGTTTTTTTCGTTTGTAGTGGAATGAATTTTTCTACTACACTCCTCTTCCCGTTTTCGTTTATTGGTATAACTCTGGAAATTCATCAGTTTATTGAAACAATGTCTATTTTTAAACTAATTGTAATTTTGTTCTTAAACTGTATTATTCTTGCTTCCAAAATGGAGTATTTTTAATTCCCACGATTCAACACATTTTTGTGTTTCTAATGAATGGTTATTCGTAATACCTTCTTGCAACATCTTCCCATTTTACGAAACTTGGGAATACCCCTTTTTCCGTCTTGTATGTGTGTTTTTCTTATCCTAACCTCATGAACAGAGCTGAGTGAACATAGTGAGCATCGGGTACCTATCCATTAAATGTCACATTATTTCATGATTCTTAGACTCAGTTCATGGGCTCGGCTGGTGGTTGTCTTTTGTTTTTATTTTCTCACTTACTGGATCTCTAATATAATATAAATCCAGATACTTATCGGTATTGAAATTACAAACATCTCAAACTCAAAACCACGAGAGAGAAAAAAATCGAAATCTTGACTCCTTCTGGTAGGGAGGTAGATGAGTACCTTCGTTTGCTTGTTCTCACCAAATCCTTTTCCTCTCCTGTTTTTATAGTCGCCGAGCCTTTTCGTTACAAATTGACACGATCTTAATGGTTCATTTTCATTTATAAGTTACGTTCTGGCTCACTAGTTCACTAGCAGGGGGTGATGGTCGTTGCCTGTTGCATATTTTGCCATTATGATTAAGCACTTTATTTCTTCCATGTAGACATTGTTTCTTATAGATTTACGGTGGAAATGTTCTTCAATGATATTGTTCACGGTTGAATGTCAAAAATCTAAAAACATTATCTTCCAAGTTACCGCTCTAGAATTATTCACTTTCCAACCCTTCTAGTTGAACCTATTACTATTGGCCCTGTACAGACGAAATCTTTCTTCCCAAAATCATGATCTGAATACCTAGTTGTTGGGATTCACTCTATCAATCGAAGAACGTCTACTGTGACCCTGTACCTATTCCCAAAATACTTCTCAACAGCAGGCTTTCAAAGGTCTATTCTGTGGATATGCACGTTACATTTGAAGATTATGGTAATAACTAAGTTGTTGCACTTGATAGTTGAGTTTTTATTTTTTCTTGAGTTTTATTTCTACAACAACGTTCATAATCCTGATGAATAGGTTTTAAAATGTTCTTATAATTTCCTTCTTAAATTTCGATTTGAAATGGCTTAACACGAATTAATTTTCTATTATACTTCCATACGACAATAATATTCTTTGCCAACCAGTTGGGATTCATTTTTAGCTCCCATCAGTTTTATTTTTATACCTCTTACTTGAAACGTCTGATGAGGAAGTAAAATATGTATTTTTAATAAGTAAAAAAAATTGACTACCTATTGCAAGATTTTTAAAAACTTATAAATTTCATAAACCGGACACGTCGTGGATGTTTTACCTATCGTTCAATAATTGATATTAATTTATAACTCTCTTGTTCATTTTAGTTTAATATTTTTACGCTAATGGTGACCCTTTGTTAATCTCCTGTTGCCAAAGTATCCTCATTGGAATGTACAGGTTTCATTTAATAGCACGAACAATATCACGTTGGAACTTGAATGGGGGGTGCGCCTTGATGTTTTTTAGATTTTTAATCGAAAGTAGACTACATCCTGAGAATTTTGGCACCAACCGCGACCTTCTAGCGTGAGTAGTTCTGTTTCTATGATTTTTCAAAGTTTCGACCGTTTATTTATTTATTTTTTTATTTTTTATTTTTTTTTAAATTACGCCGTGTCGGTGCGGCATCTTCGGCCATCCGACCTCTGGCAGCCCAGTACAAATTCGCGGTTCGGTGGTAGTGGTTTTCCTCTGTCTGTGCAGCTCTGACGTCCTGCAGGGCTTCACAGCTCTCAAGGTGGTCTCCGTCCATCTCACCTGTCCCGCACAATTCGCAGTCCGGTGACTGCTTCACGCCTATTCTGTGCAGATGCTTCTGGAGGAAATCATGGCCAGTCAAGGAGCGGAAGCATGCGACTCCAACTTTCCTAAGGAGATTAGCTGGTATTCGTCCGTTTTCATTTGCCAGGGCTTCCCATTTTTTCCCCCTGGCGCGCTCGGCTTGTTCTGTGGCCATAGATCCCATTATTTTCTTTTCAGCTTCTCGTCGAGCAGCATACAGCGTCACCGGGATATTTGGTTGGGGCATCTCTGAGCCTTCCTTTGACAACCGGTCAGCCATCTCATTTCCAAACAGGCCACAGTGAGATGGCACCCACTGGATAATCAGCTGGTTCCCTTTATTCAGGATTTCATCCCCCAGCCTCCTGCACTCACGGACAGACAGGCTGTCACTGGCCTGCCCTGGCCCTGTTATTGCATGTATTGCTGCCCGTGAGTCAACCAGGATGACTGTGTCCGGTACTTGCTCCAGTCGAAGACACTCCTCCAATGCCAACTGTATTGCCTTGACTTCTGCTTCAAAGTTGGTGGCGACAGCCCCAACTGGTGCTTTCACCTGGAATGCGGAGGAAAATCGACCGTTTATGACGTCACGCGCCCCTCTCGCCTGGGCAGGACCCGCCAGCCCACTGTGACGTCATAAACGGTCGAAAATTTATAGGAAAAGATTTACACACGGTACAAGCTCGCGGTTGGTACCAAAATTCTCAGAATGAGGTCTACCTTAGATTAAAAATAACAATAAACAGTTTTTCCTACCCAGGCGCACACCCTATTATTTAATTTCCACCTCTTGGTCGACGGTTTTTTCCGTACTCATCCAATATTTTATTAGGCTTGCCCTCTCAATACTGTCTATTTTCTTTATAAACCTTGATGTGCTATAACAGCGTATTTATTGTATCGTCTGACGATTTTAAAACCACTATTGATATTAGCTTTTATTTTTACCCACTTGTTCTCCTCTTACTTGAGAAGAGTATTTTTTCTTTCACCCATTTTAGCTTATTATCTCATCCTGTTTCTTCTTTTTGATGATTACTGGAGTCTAATGGTTAAAGTATGTATATAACATGTATATATTGATCCGAAGAAGTGATATTTTATATATCCAGTGAGCTATCAACACCCTCTGAAATTTATTTCTGAGGAGTTGTTCAACTGAAGCTACTACCTACCTCTCATTTTTGTCGAGTTCAAGGTTACTCGAAAAAATAATTAAAATGCCTGTTGTACCGGTAATTTCTTATCACAGTGAAACTCACGGGAGTTCAAAGATTTATCTGCTGTGATCATGTCAATTATGGATGGAGTCTTAATTTATTGACTGTTCCAGTATTTTGACCGACGAAACTGTATATGTCTGTTATCCCCTGTCCAGAGTTAGGTGACTGGATGAGCCGATGACTTGTTAAATTGTATAAAAATGTTCCTATCATGCAGTGTGACTATGGGCGGATTTCTAAAGAACGTTTTCTAGGAGCTTAGTATGACTGTTACAATATTTTTTGGCACTCAGAAGTTAGTATTTAGCCCCTTATAGTTCACCAAAATGGTGACCGACAAATTTTCATGTTCATTCAATACTTGTCATTATTAACTGGCGCAAGTTAGTACTTGTTTACCGTTTCTAAGGTTGGATAGACGTGTAAGGAAATACTACCTAAATGTAAAATGTTGAACTTGAAGGTTCCTTATCGATACCTTAAAGCACAAAGGGGCTATGTCAAAAAACGGAGTTTTGAGAAAAACACAAAAGAAGTTATCACCAGTGCACAATTCCTAAAATAATGGCTTACTACACCAAACTCTTTAATTTCTTCAAGAAATTTTCGAGCTATAATTGTCAAGAAGGTCAATTATAGTTTTGTTAAATTTGAATTTTTCTGAAGTTGAAAAAAATATTTAAATGTGGAAGATGGATGGACATAGCCCCTTTGTGCTTAAAGGTATCGATATAGGACCCTCGAGAGAATATCTAAGTAGAGAATGTTCAATTGTTTTATTGACGAATTTATGTGTTATTACTATTTGCAAAAGTTAGTACTTTTGCTGTTTCCAAGGTTTTATGGAGTTGTGGAAAAATACGAGGGTGGATCAAATATAAACGGGACTTTATTTTTTTTTAATTTTATTTGTTAGAAAATAAAAAGTGGGTATATGTCACTTTTCTACATAGTCTCCTGCTTTTGTGACACATTTTTCCCAGCGAATAGGAAGTTTTTTTAATCCCAGCATCAAAAAACGATGAAGGTTGCGTCTGAAGCCAATTGCGCACGAACCCCTCGACCCCCTCATTATCCTCAAATCGCTGTCCGCCTAGGGCTTCTTTAAGTGGCCCAAACAAGTGAAAATCACAGGGCGATAGGTCAGGGCTGTAGGGAGGATGATCAAGTGGAGTCCAATGCATTTCTTCCAATTTTTGAACAGTTAGAGCTGCAGTATGGGACCTTGCATTGTTGTGGAGGAGGATGACGTCACGAATTGGTTGATTCCGTCTTTTGCTGCGATATGCAGCCCTCACCTGAGTCAGCAGCTCACAATAGTAGGCAGCATTGATTGTTCTTCGCTCATGCAAAAAATCAATGAGCAAAACGCCTCGATAGTCGAAAAAAACAGTTGCAAGGACCTTGCCAGCAGACAGTCGAGTTTTTGCTTTCACTGGGGCTGTCTCCCCCTTCCTCCGCCACTCCATACTGGCTTGCTTCGATTCGGGTGTGTAATGATGGACCCATGTTTCGTCGCAGGTGACGATGCTAGCCAAAAATGCTTCCCCTTCTTCCTCAAACCTTGCAAAAAGCCTCTGACAGACCTCCAAACGTCTCAACTTCTGATCTGCAGTCAAAAGGCGAGGGACCCATCTGGCACACACTTTACGGAATCCTAGGTGCTCTGTAATGATCGTTTGGCAGCTCCCATAACTTACCCCTACCTGCTCAGCGATTTCGGAGACAGTCACACGTCGATCATCTTCAAGAATGTCACGAACCGCTTGAATGTTCTCATCCGTAATGCTGCTCCGGGGACGACGATCGTGTTCCTCATTCTCTACTCGTTCTCTTCCCTCCTGAAACTCTTTGTGCCAGGCAAACACACGGGTCCTAGAGAGGGTTTGGTCCCCGAACTGGGCAGTCAACCTTTGAAAAATTTCCGAAGGTTTGACTCTTTCACGGGTAAGAAATTTTATGATAATTCGTTGCTCAATGGAAACGGGCACCTTTTGTTCAGACATCGCGATAACTACTCATGAAAGGTTGTAAAGGGGGAGACGCCCCCCTCATCCACCTTCTAATGAACCTGTTCAAACAATCTCGAAGTGACGCTTCTGTCAACCGTCGGCGCTCAGAGGTCAGAGTCCCGTTTATATTTGATCCACCCTCGTACGTATCTACATAAAGTAAGTGTTGAACCTTGTCGGTTCCATAATGGAGAATTTCCAAGCAACGTATGATTATGTTCAAATATTTGATCGACGAATTCATGTTCTCATGTATTATTTGGTATGATTAATTTTGTAGAGAGTACTAACTTGTTAACAGTTTCTAAGGTTGGCTAGAAGAAGTGTAAGAAAATATGTACCTTCGTATAAAGTGAAGTCGGTCATGTGTTGAACTTGGGGGTTCCATAAGGACATTCTGAGAATTTCTAAGTTGAAAATGTTCAAATATTTCCCTTCTAATATTTGAACACTTTACTTGCTAGATTATTTTCTTTAAAAATTCGCTAAAAGTCAACTGTTAATGTCAGTGATAATGAATGGGCGATGCCCTTTCATTCGCCATTTCATCTGATCTATATTTCTTTTTATTTTACTATAAAATATGTGAAACAATTAATAGTATCCAAAAGGCCTGCTAAAACTTGGAACCTTCTTCATCCCTAAGTTGTTGTGTTCATGGTTGGAAAACACTGTTATGAAGTTTCACTGTAACCACTAGATTATGGTCTTTTCCATAATTTACTCTTCCAAAGGTTGATATTTCGTTAAGTCACACCCTTGCCTGAAAGCTAGTTTATAATTTAAAAATGCAATTTTTCAACAATGTTGGCCTACAGCAAAGTATGACTTATAATTTCAATAGTTTGTTCGAAAAGCATATCATTTCTAATACAATCAAATTAAATTTATCACCTGGCCCTAAAAAAGAAATTAAATTTTCATATCGATTTCACGTTTTCCATTCTGGATACTCATTAATGTATTAAAATCATACAGTACCCTATCTTGTTATTACATTCCTGCTTGCCACATAACTAAAATTTTATGAATCCAGTATTTAACAGTCACGTATTACAATTTTGCTCCTGTCTGAACGTAGATATTAAAGACTATGATAATCCTATACATTTCCATTTCAACCACTTTATAAGCAATATCTTGTGATGAAAACTCCGAAGACGTTCGAACTACCCAATCAATCCCTACCTTCTAATTTGAGGAATGATTGAGAGAAATTTGATTAGTGATGAAGCTGTCCTTCAAGGTGATATTGTGTTGAGCACAATACTGTTTTCTTATTATTTGAACTAGTAGAACCCACATTCCATTGTAATTTTTCCTCCGTTTAGCGTTTTTCTTAGTTCTGACTCCATTGTGGATTTTACTAGGTTCTCCGTGATTGCCACAATCAAATTGGTAATAAATAATTAATTTTCGTCCAGATTTCTGGAGCTGCTGTGTAGTAATTGTTCTCGAAGAATTGCATTGAAATAATGGCATGTTGTATGTTCCACGCTATGTTTTCCATGAAAACTTTAGAAGGAATTATAGTTAAGCAATTTATATTTATATTTAAATAAATATATATATAATGTACATAAGTGTATAAACCAGTTTTAATTGCGACTCATTCTGAAAATATTTAATGACTGTATGGAACGTTGTTTTCTCAATTACTATGTAAAATTTCAAGTAGTAACTACTAAAATTTGTAAACTATTCAAGCCTGTATCTCAGTTGTGTATGAAAAAGTGGGCCACGCGTCACAAGCATGAATGAAAATCAACTGTATTATATTTGTAGTGCTCTCATCAACCGGGTATATCTTTTTTTAACTAATGTGTTTATTTATAGCGTGAAAATGTTGTGAATTTTCTACGGTAATTAAAATCTCTGCAAGAGTGAAACTGTAAAAACTATAGTGAATGATTTGTGTACATATTTGCTCGTAAACGATAGGATAGTTAAGATAAATTCTTATGAATAAATCTGTAAAATCGCCCTAATTATCTCGACTTTATTTTTCTATTTAATTTACATTGAAACGATAGTCACTTTTGTTTTGTATTGAAATCGCTCTCAACCAGAACATAATGTTCTAAAATGTTAAAAGTCATGTTTACGGGTGAGTTAACTCTTTTACTTAATGGGAAATATACTTTCAACTTATAATTTGCCTTTGTATTCCTGTGATACCATGCTGCTGTTGAGTACCTATTCCATGTCGCAGTAGTTCCTGCTGATTGTGGCTCTTCTCCAATTATCCAATCATTCGAATTCAACATTTATGTATAACTACCACTTCGTTTTTAAGGGATGGTAAAAAATGCAATTCTTGTTTTTTTTCGTATTCATCATGTTCGGTTAATAGGTAGGTACTCATTACAGGATAATTCGTCTTCTTGAATAATACCTGCTCTTCCAAGTTTCATGAAAAAAAAAGTTCCTTCCAGCTCATGAGCCGTTCATTGACTTCCATTTTGTATGCCTACCTCTCTGGGAAATGGGCGATAGGTTTAATGCTACGGACTCAAAATTGGTCTTACAAGAATAATGATAATTTGTTGCATGTCCACCAATGTGTTCTGCTTACTTTCGAAGTCTCGCCAATAAAATTTCTTCATTCATGCTGATGGTAGTAGCTTTCTCCTACAAAATTCCTTCTTATGTACTATGACTGCAATTTTAATAGTCGGTACGTTGTCCCTGAAGGGGCCGATTCAAATGCTCCTTCATTGACAAAAGGACTCATGAATTCAAGTTTAGTCCTTTAAAAGAGTAATATACCTTAAATACGAGTACACCCTATATACACTATAGGGGGTTACTTTTCCTTAACCACTCCTATAAGATTTTTTAACTTGGAAAGAAATTTTATATTAGCAATAATCTTGACTCCAAGAGTTTTCAGAAGAGAATGAAAATTTTATTGTTTAAAATTCCTAGGTAACCAGATTGACACATGGTCCACTGGTTCAAATAACTAAATGAGTAAATTAAAAACTGAAAAATAAAAATCACTGTAGGTAGGTACCCTACAGCTACTCCCCCTCCAGCGATGAGCCATCGCTGAACTCCGCTTCAATCCCGGGGAATCCGGTAACGATCAGGGAATCTTACAGTTCTTCCAGATTTTGTCTTCTTTTTTCTTCTGTATGTCTGTTCTTCTGTCTTCTGTGTTTCCGTCTTCTGTTCTTCTGTCATCAAATAGGCTGGCTTCTAACGGTCGATTGATATGTTTACTTTTGCTCCTTTGATTTCTAAAGTGAAAAATTTGTCTGTCCTTTGTACAATTTTGAATGGTCCTAAGTAAGGTTGAGCTAAAGATGGTTTCAGTTTATCAATCCTTACGAAAACATGAGTGGCATCTCCAAGATCTTTGAAGATGAAAGGAGTGAATTTGCTCTTGTTTTCAACGTTCAACGGCTTCAACTCCTTCATCTTCAGCCGCAACTTCGTTACGAAATTTTCTCCGTTTGGTTCAGTTCCCGATTCCGCGAAAAAGTCGCCGGGTAATCGGAGAGGCATCCCGTAGACCATCTCTGCGATTGATGAATTGGCTTCTAATTTGATAGAGCTTCGAACACCCAGTGGGTGGGCTCTGATGGCTGCTTTCATCGTTCGATGAAATCTCTCGATTTTTCCTTGAGCCTGAGGATGGTATGGCGTGGTTCTATGGAGAGTGATTCCACATAGTTTTGCCAATGAGTGAAATAGCTCGGACTGGAATTGACGACTTTGATCGGTATATACACGTTTTGGTGTACCAAATCTAGCTATCCACTCATTGAAAAACTTTTTCAATGAGTTTTTTTAATGATTTTTTATTTTTTTAATGATCATACACCTTTGATTGTTACCTCCAGTTTTTAGTAGTTAGGCATGTATCACAAAATTCAATCAGGATAATAAACCCTCATTACTTACTTACTAAATAGCTCTACAGCCCGGGGTGGGCTTTGGCTTGCCTAACAATATTTTGCCATTCAGATTTGCTCTGCGCTTTCAGCCTCCAGTTCCTTGCACCCAGCTTTCTCAGGTCCCCATCAACACCCTGGAGCCAGCGAGTCCTAGGTCGTCCCCATGATCCTCGCTTGCAAGATACCATGTGGCATTCGCGCTGGTATGCGCTCATTATGACCGAGCCATTCAATCCGCCGAGCTTTAATAAATTGGACTGGTAAAGGTGCTGCAGTTCATCGTTGGTCCGGATCTTCCACTCTCCATCAACACACACTGCCCCAAAAATCTTTCTTGATATTTTACGCTCAAATACACGGAGCTTAATGGCGGCAGCTGTACTGACTACCCACCTTTCGGCATCATTGTGCGAATCAGCGTACGGTAGGTACAGTCGAACCTTGGTTGTTCTGGAGAGTAGAGAGGACCTGAGGAGCTTAAGATTGGCGTACTGTGCTCGGTTCCCACCCATAATTCTTTTTTCAATTTCGTCTATCATTCTGGCTTTATCATTGATATCTACCGCAAGATATGGGAACGCTTGGACCTTCTGGAACACGCAACTATCGAGTTGCAAATCCTGCGTGGACTCTGGCTCACCGTGACCCATATTACTTAAAATTAAAACCTCTACCTTGGTAGACTCAGAGGCAATAAAAGTCGTGGATACAAATTTATGAAAAAGAAGAACATTTTATTTGCCGGACAATATGATTAGATTTTATGACAATGGCCAACTAGTTACAATCTTCGTATAGTACTACATGTTTTGGTTTATTATTTTCAATGATGAACCTTTGGAATCGACCAAGAAAAAAAAAAATTTAACCCCCACTTAAAATTTGTTGGTTTACGTTTCAATGTACGTATAATCCAAAAATCGAATAAAAATGTTGCCGGCCGTATGTCGTATGTGTCACTTTCCTCTCTTAGCATTGACCGATTTTGATGAAATTTGGCAATTGGGCTTCATTTGGGGTCTAATTGTTTTTCCATCAATTTAAGATGGTATTGAATTTTTAGAATTCTTAGAAACCACGCGGAGCCCTGTAGGACAAACCGTTCGCTCCCTACGAGAACTTAAGGGTTGGACTTACGACAAATCAGAAACACGAGTGTGAATTGCAAAAAAGGCCTCCGTTCAAATTTTAGCTGACCGAAATGCGATCGATGTTTTTCTTCATGTTGGTTGGTGGTAACAATGGCAAAGCCGTGTTCTTTGCAGACGAGTGATCTATATAGAAAAATGATAAAACATTGTGTGATAATTCGCAGCGTTTTATTGGTACTACGTACAACAACATCAGGAGTGCTCAAATAGTAGCTATATTAACATACGATGAGTATAAATATGGTCTCAGTTTTGGGCCTATCAATATTGCTTTTAGGGTGTCATCCCCAAGGACCTCAGTAAAAGGGACTGGAAAAGGCCCAATTCACATAGAACGGACGTCTGCACTGCCGTGTGAACGAAGAACGACTCAACTCGAAAATGGGGTTTTTACGTATCCCCTCTGATTCCCCCCCCCCCCACCTTTCCGATGAACGAAAATCAATTTTTCAAAAATCAAAATTTCGAAATTCACCCCGGAAGGGGTTGAAATCGTTAGGGGTGTAATTTGAAAATTGCCTAATTTTAAGCAAAAACGTCTCAACTCCATGCCTTTTACTAAAAACACCTCAACTCCTCGATTAAAACGCCGTAACTAGCTAGATTCGCTATTTATTTGTGGAGAAGAAAAGACTCAACTCGCTGAAAACGCCGTTGAGTTGTTTTTCCTCCACATTGTTGGCTTCAAGATCGGGTTGAGGCGTCTCGTATGGTTGTCGATTTTTGACTCAAATGACACGAATCGATTGAAGGTACGTGTGTAAAGAGAAATAATTGTACCAGTCGATTGAGTTGAACAACATATGAGGTCTGAAAAAAAAATGGGGTCACGGGAGTGATCTGGAGTGAATTTATGGCGAGTTTTTCAGAAAAACTTCGAAGCTGATTTCTGGGATTTCGAAAATTTTGAGTTGAGTCGTTCTTCCTTCACACGGCAGTGCAGACCTTCGTCACTTCCACGTCTCTTCACTGTACCTCGTGGCGTAGAAGAAGGGACGCGCCATTGGCGTGCCACTCCCTTTTAAAAGAAGGAAGAACTCCTTCTAAAATTCAGAAAAATGCATTGGCTAATGGGGAGACGGTCGAAGTTGTCAATCCAGAACAAGCTTACATTGTACAACCAAGTCCTTAAACCAGTCTGGACATATGGAGCTCAGCTTTGGAACTGTACGGCTCAGTCAAATCGAGACATCATCCAAAGATTCCAGAACAATGTGGTAAGAACGGTGGTCAATGCACCATGGTACTTTCGAAACGAACGTCTCCATCATGAGCTTCGGATCGAAACAATAAACGATGCTATAAGTGACAAGCTTTGAGACACCTACAGATGTCACATCAACGAGGAAGCTGTCCAACTCCTTGATACAAGTGATATCATCAGAAGATTGAAGCGTACCAAACCACTTGACCTAGCTTACTTGTGAAGCAGTGAAGTGAAACATCCACCATAATCATCAAAACTCAGTGATGTATCTAAGTTTTGGATATATGTCCATATTTTCAAAATAATATTGTTAATAAGTTATACTTGGTGCAATAAATAAAGAATATTAAAAAAAAAAAACTCGTCCCTTGCCTCCAAAATCGGTGTTGATTATCAATTTACGTTGAATTGAGACTACTGACGTCCTTTCTCGCCACTGTCCTGCCACTTCTGTGAGCATTGCATGGGTCCCACCTGGTAAGCGCCACGTCTCCGCCAGTCGTCCGTTCTGTTTGAATTGGGGTGTCATCCCTGAAGACCTCAATAAAAAGGACTTCCCTAGGGCCTAATTCACATAGAACGGACGTCTGGCGGTGACATGACACGTGTATCACCAAGCTATACCTTCAATTTCGAGCATTCCCAAATTATTTGAAAGACCAAAAGGAAAAGTATTGGAAAGGAGAAAAATTGATATATTTGCATTTGATTAATTTATTCAAAAATTTGACATGTAAATTATTTGTAAACTTATAACTGATATTGTTATTGCTGAAATATCACTTTTAGTTGCTCTGTTGCAAGCATCGGCATCATCACAACTTTGCAAGCACCCACGAACGTATCTACAACAAACAAAATGATTATACAACACAAAACTAGTGATGTAAGTACGAAGGTAGGTCTACTGGCGGTACATAGGTAATGGGTAGGTAGCTTAAAATTTAATCGTAACCAAAAACTGGCAATATCAGGCATATTCCATACAAAGACGGGTAATCTAGTCGAGAATTTGGGTAATGCAATAGGTATGCATAACTAAACATAATTATGGGTTCTGACAAGCTAGGTTGGTACTAATTTTTCATTCATCAATGCAAACAACACCTTACCTACTCACGGTTAAAATATGCTTATCTGGGCGATCGATTAATCACAACAATACCTTTCAATTCAAGTCGGAGGTGTGGGTAACGAAACATTATCAAAACTTCCACAAACATGCAAATTGAAGGACGAAGTTTGTGCAACCACAAGAGTGCATACAAGCATTTTTTCTCAGGCAAAATAGTGGAAACACTCGTAGTAGGTATACCTACCTACCAAGTACCTACCTAACTTTTTCGCTACCCTACGTTCCCGAATAATTTATTATCGTGAGTACCTACTGGACTCTTTAATTGCTACAATCATTTAAATGTGTTATTCTTGATGTTACCTATGTAGTAACTTGTCGGAATCGAGCTTCCTACTTGAAAGAAGTGGGAATTAGACATTGTACTCTTACATGGGCCTGCTAGAAACATGTAGGCATTAGTTGGTAATTTCTATCCACATGATATGTTCATAGGAAGAAAAAAACAAGCCATCCACCGATTTATAAGTCAGTCCTTCTCTTCAGTAAAAGATTCATTCGTTATTTTTATGAGGGGCCCAATCGGAAAATTTCCCATCCTGATAATTACCCTGATAATTATCTCTTAATAACCGTAATAGGTGCCTATCTATCTATTATTATTACAATACTAGATTTTCTGTCGAATTTCTCACTTGACGCTCAATTTCCAATACCTAACAAATTAAATCTATCATCAGAAATTAAGTTTGGAGCATCATTATCATTCATGTGCATAATCATTACCCTTTATAATTACCCAGACGTACAATCGAGGTTGATTAACATGTACCTACATCAACCATACTCTCGTCTTAAACTTTTAGCGAGTTTTCGTGAGATTTTTTGAATGAAATTTCAAAAAAATATTTTCATCAAAATCCGTTTTTTAACATTTTAAGCTAAAATTAAAAGTTTTAAAACTTTCATAAGTGCTTATGTATTTATGTAACGGAATTAGATTCCGAGTCTAAGTTTTTAAAACAAGTTTTGTTTTGAAAAGCACAACACGGCAAGGAGGAACGCGAGTTGACGTAATCAAGAGCGGAGCGAGACTGACTGAGGAGATGCTGGAGGCTTCTCCTTATAAAGGGTGTAAGCCTAACTGCCATACTGTACGAGTCGATTATACAACCAATTTCCAACAAAAAAAGGCTTCGTTTTCGAGTTATTATAATTTTAAACTTTTTTTCCGTGATTTTGACCTTGCGTCATTAAATGGTTCATAACTCCTATAATTAGCTATGATAATTACAATTTGAGAATACCGTTGGAAAGTGAATTAAATTTCCTATCAGATGGATCCCTTACCTCTTCTTTGAGTCAAGGTTTAAGACATGAAAAAGCCCTCTGAAAAGAGAATTTTACGTAATTTGGGGAACATCGAATTTTTTCAATCGCAAATTGAACAACGAGGACCAATATTTTTTCAAGATGCAAGAACAGTAAAAACTGCGCCAAAATCTCACCTTTCCAATGGAATAATCAAAAAATATTTTCTAACCAAATTTAGGGGAGAAATTTGTGTTTGAACGAGGAAAAACGTGGATTTTTTCAACGAAAGCGCTCCGGCCTACTGTTTCCGGAGGCTTCGCGGTCTACTGCGGCACCCGCTCACCCACTTTTCCTCGTTCAAACACAAATTTCTCCCCTAAATTTGGTTGGAAAATATTTTTTGATTATTCCATTGGAAAGCTGAGATTTTGGCGCAGTTTTTACTGTTCTTGCATCTTGATAAAATGTTGGTCCTCGTAGTTCAATTTGCGATGGAAAAAATTCGATGTTTCCCAAATTACGTAAAATTCTCTTTTCAGAGGGCTTTTTCATGTCTTAAACCTTGACTCAAAGAAGAGGTAAGACTCCTATCCGATAGGAAATTTAATTCTCTTTCCAACGGTATCCTCAAATTGTAATTATCATTTAACTGCTTAAATTTGGTAGGTCTTTCCGTTACGCAGGTTGGTAGTGGACATGTTTATGAAGGGCAATTTCCTCGCCTTTTTTAGGCGAAATCTCTTGGAACGTTCTGAAATTCGAGTTTTATTTGGCGACAGTACAGAGTATCAATTATATTTCAAAAACCAATTTTGCGTTCGAAATTTATCTCATAAGAGATATGGATAATAATCGGGCCGAATGATAATTTGACCTGTAGGGCTCACCTACCTCAAAGAGATGTGAGTAAAACTAAGCTCAAAACAATAAGGGAACGGGTAGAGGATTTTTGTTTTCAATCCAAACTTGAAGACGTCCATGGTGTTTTTTTAAAGGGTCTTTGTATTGATTATTTATGAAGGGATTTACGTAAATATGGCCGCGTTAAATGAGACCCATTAATTCCTAAATTTAGCTCATATTGTTCCTCTTGGCAGGCATGGGTAAAAGTTGTGTCAAATGAAAAAGATGATGATGAAATTGCTCTTAAGACCACCTAGTCGGTGTTAGTTGGAAATAAGAGAAATAGCACTATAACTTTTGAATTGAAGCTATATTTCACATCGTAAGAGACATGGATGTTTATTGAGCTTCTAGTTTTAAAATACAGTGGTCTCCCTACTCCCCGAGTGAATTAAAGGGTGGTTCTAATGCACGGAGAGATGGAAAATTAACTACCTAATTTATTGGTGAAAAACTAAGACGAAAAATCAATTATTGCCGCTGCAAATTATCACAATCGATCAAATCATGTCCATCCTTCAATAATCTACCTAAGTATACCTTAGTAAAGATTGAGGCATCTTCGAACGAGCATCAGCCATTCTGCTGTGATCAGTACACATTAGGATGCTGATTTCGTTGATTGGATTGTAGAACTGAGGGTAGGTACCTACTGCACAAATAATAAAACGTTGTTGTTTATAAATAACCCCCTCCATTATATGTTTACTCCGTCAGCTACATTTTATTCTTATTCGTTATTAAGGAAAATATATTTTCTTATTGTTCTACTGCGGAAAATAATGTTGGGTACGTTCCTTCTTTAAGGCCTTTCTGAAAACACATTTTCGGAGAATACTTCTTCCTAATCGTTAAGAGCTGAATACCATGAAAGCAATTACGACCGATTTGAAAGAAATATTCGTAAAACTAATAATTATGTAATTCAAATTGCACCTCCTAATGTGCTCGGAAAATAAAATGAAGTGGGTGGTAGTTTTAAAGTGAATCTTCAAAAGCCAATTGAATCAAACGAATGTAAATCATACCTGTCTTCATAGTAAAAACTTCCACAATGGGACATCCTTATTATCTCCGTGTCAGTTGTTAGAGTGCCACTGTCCAACGCGCAACCTCTTATAGTTATTGTATCCCCAGAATCCTCTACATGAAATTATGATGTAATGCATTACGAATAAAATAAATATATTCAATACATAATAGGCATACATTTTTTGGCACGTTCGATTACACCACAACAAACCACAACATTTAGCGTTTCCAAAGAATAAAATAAAAACAAATAAATCTCATCATGAGCTTAATTCATGCCTTTTTTGAATAAATTAATATTGAACGTCAGTTTCCATTTAGGTAGTTCTAAAAGAACCATGCAAAGCATCTACTACAGTAATTTCGAGTGAAAATAGGGAAAGTACAAAAGAAAAAAATATATATATTGTGGGGTAAGTATACCTATGTACCTACTTTGAAATTAAACTAAAATTATGTTGAACGTTGTGCCCCTGCTAACACATTACAAAATTACACATTACCAGTATATGGAGTGATAGTAAAATGAGATTCCCGACCGTGGTTTGGTATTTCTTTTCGGTTGAATCATGTTATCAGAAAGCGAACGGTTGATCGTACGCTGCTTTTAGTGGTTTCATTCGATTCTAAAACCGTGGTACCTACTCTCCTTTCCTGGCTTTACAACCCACGAGGCCTCCTGAAGTAAGTTCTGCCAGTCGTGTCGGTTTTGCGCTGCAGCTTTCCAGTTTCAAACACAAGGAACGTGGGTAATTTTTTACACCACCATCCAGCGCAGTTTCGGACGCTCCTGCCCTCGATCTCGATTTCTAGGATCCTCCTCCACACTCATCCTGGCCACATGACCTGGAGCTGGCTTCTGCTACAGATGTTGTGGAGTTACATTATCTCAGCATTTGTCCTAATTCACCAGGCCAGTTCATCCGGGTCGAAGATTGCTCCAAATATTCGTCTAAGAACTTTTCTTTCGAACCTAAGAAGTTCATTCTCTTGGGCTCTGGTCATGGTCCAGGTTTCAGATCCGTAGGTGGGAACTGGCCTAATCAGGGTTTTATACAGGGTGTAAGCCTAACTGGTCTGCCACGCGGTACCTGTCGATTCTACAACTAATTTGCAACAAAAAATGTCTCATAGCGATTTTTTTAAACCCTTTGTTTTCGAGTTATTTTAACTTTAAACTTTTTTTTCGTGATTTTGACCTTGTCATTAAATCGGTCATAACTCCGTTAATTAGCTGTGTAAATTACAATTTGAGGGTACCGTTGGAAAGAGAATTAAATTTCCTATCGGATAGATGCCTTAACTTTTTTTGAGTCGGGGTTTGAGACATGAGAACGTCCTCTAAAAAGAAAATTTTACGTAATTTTGGAAACCTTGCATTTTTTCAATCTCAAATCAAACTACAAGAACCCATACTTTTTCAAGATGCAAGAACAGTAAAAACTGCGCCAGAATCTCAGCTTTCCAATGGTATAATCAAAACATATTTTACAATTGAATTTAGGGGAGAATTTTGTGTTTGAACGCGGAAAAACGTGCATTTGTTCATCGAAATCGGCGCTCCGCCTAGTCGATCTGAGGGGTCGGACGATAGCAGTGGGTGGGTCGGCGCCGCAGTAGACCGCGAGGCCTCCGGAAACAGGAGGCCAGAGCGCTGATTTCGTTGAAAAAATGCACGTTTTTCCACATTTAAACACAAATTTCTCCCCTAAATTTGGTTGTAAAATATGTTTTGACTATACCATTGGAAAGCTGAGATTCTGGCGCAGTTTTCACTATTTTTGCATCTTGAAAAAGTATGGGTTCTTGTAGTTTAATTTGAGATTGAAAAAATGCAAGGTTTCCAAAATTACGTAAAATTCTCTTACGACGACGTCGTTTCATGTCTCAAACCTTGACTCACATAAAGTTAAGGCATCTATCCAATAGAAAATTTAATGCTCTTTCAAACGGTATCCTTAAATTGTAATTTACACAGCTAATTAAAGGAGTTATGACCAATTTTAATGACATAAGGTCAAAATTACGAAAAAAAAGTTTAAAGTTAAAATAACTCAAAAACAAAGGATTTAAAAAAAAAGCCAGGTGACATTTTTTGTTGAAAATTAGTTGTAGAATCGACTGGTACTGTATGGAAGACCAGTTAGGCTTACACCCTGTATAGACGGATTTTCGTATTTCGGGACAACATCCGGCTTTTCATCTGGTTCACCAGTCCAAAATAGCTTCTATTAGCAGCTAATATTCTTTTCTGTGTCTTTCGTCACTAAGGACGCAAGATGAACAAATTCGTCGACCCGCTCAAATTCACATCCATCTACTTCTGTATGGCGGGGAGAATTTTCTGGGCAGTTTGTCACCATATACTTGGTTTTGGACTGGTAAACCTCGAGTCCCCACCTTGCAGCTGCATGTCTCAGTCTCACGAAAGATTCTCGCATGGAACTTAGGCTTCTTCCTATAATATCCATATCATCTGCATATCCTGGTATCTGTGCCGTATTATTAAAAATAGTTCCCCCAACTTGTATGCCAGATGCTCTCACCGCCCCCTACAACACGAAATTGAAGAGGAGAAATGCAAGGCTGTCACCCTGCCTTAGACCTTTATGGGATGGGAAGAATTCCGTCAACTCGGAAGGTGGTACTCTCTAAAGGTGTAAAGAAAATCATACCTTTATGAAGTCATTCTTGGGCAGTCTTCAAATCCATCCCCTACTTCCCACGTTTCAGAAAAGTACTATGTATAGTACTCCGTGGTATACCACGAAGTTCGCTGTTTTGGCCAACCATTACAATGCATACGCATACCTAGAAGATACCTACGTGCTGTCTGGGATCAACGCGTAAATCTCACTTTTCTTGCTTTTGATGTAAATAAATAAAGTATCGCATAACAAACCTCTTCTTTTCACCCGAACTTTCGATAAGTTGGCCAGATTTGGGGTATCTGGACCACTCTGCGCCTGCGTCTGGCTCTAAGTACTCTCATATAGTTACCCTCAGTATGGCAAAACCGGTATGAAGTTCGCAATCAACACTGTAGTTTTTCGTTACATAACTATAATATGTAAAATCAAATGAGACAAACGGTTCTATATGAATAAACATCATTTGCAAAACTGTAATAAAATCAGGTTTTCAACAATATTGTTTCAATAATATTTTTCGATTTTTCGATACTTCACATCTTGAACCATATAGATAAATAATAACAAATTTTGAGAAGTTTAAAAAAATTCTTGTTCGATTCCAACGGTTATTTTGTTATTGAAACTATAATAAACCAAAATTGATTATAAGAACTCTTGATGAAAATGAACAAGAGCCTATTGAGAAGCGAACGTGTTAGCAGGGACACTCCGTACAATGAAGGGGTCAGGATACTTGATGTGCTTTTAGTAGGTACTCCCAATACTCCCAATTTCGGTATGCTATCTACTTGTTGGGAATTTATGAACCGGGAATGAAGTCACAAGTTGGAACGAGGAATTACAATTCTACTTTTCTCACCGTAAGTGCCACTGAGTTTGATGCAAGCTGTAGCAGGAAATAATCCGTTCCGCCCTTTTCTTCCTCCGAGGCAAGGCGATTCGAGTATGTCTACTGTATAATTATTATGAAATGGATCATCACAGGCTTTATTGTTCCCATTAAGTGATACGCATTTGAAACATTGAATACCAGCTACTACTGAAATGAAAACAAACGGAAATTTAAGGAATTTATTACTATTATAAGCAAACGATTGATAATCTTCCCCAACACGTTTCAACTCAATACTTTTGTGGTTATCTAAAGTTCATCATCAAATTAACTTATCATATAATAAATTGCCAAACTTATATCCATTCTGAATCATTTACAGAGTTGAATTTACTCGCTGCCTCAGAGACACCTAAATGTAAGAGAACATGCGAGAATACTATTTAATTACCCTTACACAATCGTAACAAACGTTGTTTCTTTTTTCAAATAGAGGTAAACTTAATTTTTTAATATAGGTAATTGAGGAGCAGCTCCTCTGCAACTTAAGGCTTAAGGGGATGACAAGTGTGCGAGAGAGACAGCTATACTGAGAAAAGAGAGAGACAGAAGCTTAATCATTTTCCCAATTTTCTCAGCTATCAGTGGGCCGATTTTCATTCTGTAAAATTATTTGGTTTTCTTTCATCGTATTCTAGGCTTCCACCATGGCAAGTATTTTTGGTCATAGACTCATTGACCAAATATGCGGGTATTTTAATAAAATTTTACAAAAACGAAATACAAGGCATATTCTAACAGATGTCCTCAACATATGGAATCCATCAGAATTGGATCCATTGTGGTCTATATCAAAGGTCATAGAGGAATGCCTCCAGGATATATTTGCCTGCTGAGGAGGGTTCATCAAAAACTCCTTCTCCCGACTTCCTTGCTAAGCAGAGAAGATCGGTGTAGGCCATCATAGGTACGGTGTCAGGATATATAGAACATCACTTCCTAGGATTGTGTATCTAGCTCGACCCAGTACATCACAGTAGCACATTGTAAGTTGGGTATCTTCCAATTCGCAGAAGCGGCAGATATCCATTGTTAGTTTGCCTATCTTCTTTAGGAGTTATATTCTGACGTTCTTCTTAAGCATAGCTATGAGTTCATTTGCCCGTTTGTTCAAGAACTTCACAAATAGTTTTGCCAGTCTCGAGCCTGGGAGGTTTGCCAGTGTCTTACTCGCTCATTTCTTTCACAATCGTGAACAGCTTTTGGTGGTTCCCAGTATCGGTTCTGACTCTATTGGCAGGAACTCTGATCCTCCTTTGGCAATTTCATGTCCGGAAATCCAGAGAAGTGTGACCTGATTGCTCAGGGCGACTGTCTTAAGGGTATTCAGGCATTCCCAGACCACTTGGAACTTATAGTGTATAGGAACAATAGCCATGAAGAGAGCCTGACTGTCGAATACAAGGTATACATGCATTGTTGAGATGCTTATTCATTATTTCTTAATAATTATTCTCTGCTTGAAGATCGTGGCATTCGTTCCTAGAGACTTTACCAGGCTGGCCGAAGGGCCTTTAATGCCTATCCCATACTATCTTCTACACTTGACTGATCCATATGTATACCACACTAAAGAGACCAATGCAAGTTCGAGCATCCCCTTTTCCAGTAGTCTCTGTCATTGATAGCCAACTTGAAAGGTATTTCAAAGTTTTGTTTCTCTATCATAAGATCAGTGACTGTTAGAGCCATTCCGGTGGCTGACCCTTGAGGAATGATACTTAGTACATACATAATACCCAACAATCACAATACTTACGGGCGTCTGTAAGAACGTAGTACATTAAGATATAGGTTGACAGCGTAACAATGTAATAGCGCCTTTGCATTGTATTATTCCGATCCTGAAAACAAAAGTAATTCAATAGAGACGTGTTGAGAGGCTCACAGTGATTAGTGATCCAATTTAACAAGCTAAAAACTCTTGTCAATGCATTGGTTTATGCATTCCAGTTTGTAGAGTAGATTCTCAGGACCTCAAAAAACTATAAAAAAGTCCATTCATGCAGCATGATTTAATGAGCGAATTTTCTGAGAAATCTTTTTTTTTTTACACTCTTCAGGGATGTTTTCAGAATGTTCCAAAACGGATTTCAGTGAAAATGTTTTTCTATATAGCTTCATTTTTCTTGAAAATTCGTTAATACGCACCGAAAATCAGTATTAAATACGGCCCAATCCTAGGTTTGGTTTGTATCAAAAGAATTCGGTTTCATTCCTATCAGCCATTTGTACGCATTACATTGAAACCCGGATAAGTAAGACCTAATAAATTGGTAAACCTTCCAGAGTCTTTATAAGTAGGAACGCAACATCTTTTGGTGGGACTTGTTGATCGCTTCCCTCTTAGTTGCTTTACGTTAGTAGAACTGTGTAGGAGAAAGTGGAGATGGAAAAGAATGACACCAAATCATTGCCTTTTCTTCGCTTGTTATTTCAGCCTGGGATGAATGTATTGGTTTGGACATTTCTAGACCAAATAGTCTCAATAAATAAAAGTCTTTTACTATAGAAGAAATTTCGCGAATTACAATACATAGCAATGCTACTTCTGTTGCCATTCAGATACGGACATGATAAATTTCATCTTTAAGGGGGTTCATGAGACAAAATCGAAAATTTTTCGTTTTTATTTTTATAAAAGTCTGCAGGTTTTCCCAGACATTTTGGTATATATAAATGTTTAATTTGGGCAGTGGAAAGCAGAGATATGAATTTTCAAAGATTGAGGAGCTCTGTTTCCAGGGGATAGCTGTTTCCCGCTCCAGGTTCATAGTTTCTATATTTCTGTAACTACCTACGGTTCTTTCGTTGTTCATAAGTTCTGATTGATATACTATGTCCTACTCCATGGTTCCAGTACAGGTTACCATGCCACCAAATAGTACAAAAATGGCATAGCACTAGATTAATGAAGAAATCAAGTGAACCAACAGTGTATAAACATTATTCTTATCAGTACTATGTGATATGAAATAACCTTACCTAAATGGTGCAAACACTGACTGATAAGAATCATAGATAAGGAATAATCAGACCTCATTTTCAATTCCTTCAATATGAAATAATTACGAACTATCGATCAAATACCTCGAAAAACGGTAACCGTTCACAAATCGCCGTTTTTCTCCAAATCGGAAAACCCTTGTTTTTCGTCACTTACGTACCTGTTTCTCGACAGCCAATAGAGCTGACAACTTCAATTTTTTTTAATTGTCGAGAGGGGTTTATTACAGTCATTGAACAAGTTTGGACGGAAAACTCCCAACAGAAACATGGCTAGAATTAAAAAATCATAAGCATGAAAAATATGAAAAAAACTGTTTTGCTATATTGTCTCTAGGTAAAAAAATATTTACGCAACAGAGTTGGTTATGTGAAGAGTAGATGAAGAATTTAAAAAAATTTATATAAAAAATATCATGAATATATCCAGAGAAACAGGTACCTACATGAAAAAGTCTTAAATTAGAACCGACTAATGAACCCCCTTAATCGTCGCCCTTATTTTTTCAGGAATGGTACGTAATGTCAAACTTTGTTGATAACAAGTGTGTAAACGACTTTACGAAAGGAGTCTATAATATCCCAACATCAAAAATATACTAAAGAGCTCCTTTTTTCTCCCTCCATTTTTGATCAATCTTTTCAATGGCTACGTGAACTATAATTTAGAAATTGAAATGGATGAAAAGTAAGAAAACAGGTTTCATATTATATTTTACAAACCAGAATATTGTCGAAAAAAGTGTTTTGCCAGTAAGGGGAACGAAAATTTCTCCAATTGTGGACGACTTACGCCCATTGTGTGAACAATCAGCTTGTTTAAAAAAAAAAAAAAAAAAGCAGTTCTTTTGGTGTAATATTGATAATTGATTTATTTCGACTTATTCAACTGAATCGGATATTCTAAATATTCCAAAATACAAATGCTCATTGAATATTTCAAAATATTCCCGAAGTACAAAAGCTCTCGTGTTTCAATGAACCGACATGTACGGTAAATAGGTACCGACGATTCAAATGCTTCAACATGCAATAGATATAGAATGATTAATTCAATTTACAGTCTGTGGACAAACAGTTTCTAAAGCATTTTTCTCGCAGAAAGACATGCAAGGATCATTTAGTGACTAAAAAATTGAGAGAAATACGTGTAAAAGTAAGCTCAAAAGCACTTCCCCTCAGTACGTTTCTTCAACTTGTCAACCTCATATTTACTCCCATGCTCCTGATCACCTTACAGTGAGACGCCTACAAAATCTACTGAAGAAATTTGACCAGATTGTTTCATTATTTCGCATTCAGGTCGCTATTCGACTTGGGACAACCGCCAATATAGTATTGAAGTATAATTTACCTTGTGCTCAGCCTTACGGAAGTAGTCAGTTCTATTATACAACGAGAGCTCGATATTGCGGTTGCTTACATTCTTAAATGCCGAACACGCCCGAAATAGTAAAATGACTCAGCTATCAGCTTTGATTCTGGGCGCATCCGACGCTTCACAATCGCCAGAGATGTTGAAGGTAGTAACTGCTGAAATTTCCAGCAGTTACAGACAATGAGAATTCCATCTACCGACCAAACAATTTTGGTTCATTATTTTCAATAACGAACCTTTGGAATCGACCAAGAAAAAATTTTGTAACCCCCCCTCAAAATTTGTTGGTTTACGTTTCAACGTACGTAGAATCCAAAAACGAATAAAAATTTGGCCGTCAGTAGGCGTCACTCAGTACGCGCAACAACCTCAGTTAGCATTGACCAATTTTGATGAAATTTGATGTGTGGGCTTCATTTGGGGTCTAGTTGTGCACCGAAGCTTTTGGTTGATGTAGTTCATTTCTAAGGGTAGAAATTTTGAAAACGCCATAACTCGAAAAATTTTGATATAAAGGTGTTGTTTTTCCATCAATTTATGGAGTATGGTTACCCACTGTTTATCCTGGAGTGGGTGAACACCCGAGTCCTGACAAGAGGCTCATTCATCAGATGAATTTAGACCAGATGATGAATTTAGACCAGATTCTGGTCTAAATTCAGGGCTACGGCCACACGACGGCGTGCCACAGCTTGAGCAAATGGGTCCCGTGGGACTTGGAGCTGAACTCGAACCCCATGGGGAGGAGAAGCGTCGACTGATGGCATAGCCAGAAGAGGCACAATCCTCCCTCCATCATTTGTGGGATAAGGTGATTCAACCTTGTCCCTCACCCCAATGTCCGAGGTCGGATCTCGGATACCAAGCAGCCAGACGGACATGACTGTTGAGTACTGAAAGTGCTGATACAATGCTGTGATGTACATATTTATGTACAATACCATCAATTGTAGTGGTGAAATATTTGTTTCCAAATATAAATTGTTAATGGTATGTGGGCTTCATTTGGGGTCTAGTTGTGCCCCGAAGCTTTTGGTTGATGTAGTTCATTTTGAAAACGAAAACTTTGAAAATTTTGAAAACGCCTTAACTCGAAAAATTTTGATATAAAGGTGTTGTTTTTCCATCAATTTAAGATAGTATAGAATTTTTAGAATTTTTTGAGACCACGCGGAGCCCTGTAGGACAAACTGTTCGCTCCCTACGAGAACTTAAGGGTTGGACTTATGATAAATCAGAAACAAGAGTTTGAATCGCAAAAGAGGCCTGGTCTCCGTTCAAATGTTAGCTGGCCGAAATGCGATCGATGTTTTTCTTCAAGTTGGTTGGTGGTAACAATGGCAAAGCCGTGTTCTTTGCAGACGAGTGATCTATATAGCAAAATAGTGAACCATAGTGTATTAATTTGCAGCGTTTTTATTTATGAATCCCAATGAGACATTTTCTCATCAGGTACCAGTTATTGGGCATACGCAACGAGCAAAACATAATTGTTCGTTACCTTTTATTCGTTATTCGATGTCCAAGGTGTGGCAAACAAGGGTCGACCCGAGGATCGATTCCAATTAATTTCCAACAGAAAACTGGAAACAAATTGTTGCCGAGAGCAATGTGAATTTATTTGAAAGATTTTTTTTTAGGGCTATGTATGGATTTCCACTATATTTTTTTGAAAATCATTCTTTTTGTATCTGATTGGAAAGCTCCAATAACTTCGATAGAATCCTTCTATCATAATTGGTATATTATTGAGAGTGGCTTCCTATACTTTGCTCTAGTGGCCTAATTGGAGAGGAGTTCTTAGAATCGATTGCCATCCGTGCGTTACCTTGGAAATGTCGGGAAAAATCACAGCAGAACCGAACTGGTTGGAAAGTTGTGCGGCGGCCTCCCTTCCATAGCCTTAACGCGTTATGTCAACACTTTATATCAGGGGAAATGGAATCCGCAGGCGATGTTATGCGGTGAAAGAAGCACAATACGGGAAATCATAGACTGCACATCAGGATACAAGATCTTGTATTTCAATGGGTGTCGAATAGCACACTAATAAAGAAGAGATAGGAACGTCACGCGTGCTGACAGCTGCAGACAAATGCCACCTCTACAGAAGTTACAATATTTTTGTGTCTCATCTTGTTTAAATATTCACGGACGTCTTTTAGTAACTTTGAAAAATACATTTGAGGTACATAATTTAACAGTATGGTTGGTGTGAAATACTTATGTACGTTTAGCTAGTAAGGAGGCCTGTGCAAGGGGCAAAAGTTAGAAGGTGAAATTCGGTTTCCTCAATTCATCCAAGAGTCGATAAGAAGTATGGCACAAACTTGACTTTGTTCCCTCACTTCCAAAAATAGGGAACTTTTTTTTGCACGAATGTACATCAGGTTAAAAAAGGCGGGTCCTCCAAAATCAAAATTCCCATTTGCATTCTGCGTTTAAGAGCACTGTGAACAACATTGGTTGGGTGTTTGTCTGTATGTATTCATTTCCTCGTCCCTCTACTCGAAATCACGGACCGAATTTGAGGCATTGTTTCTATAGTTGACGATGTACTACTAAAAATTTCAACCTTATTGACCAACAGACTATATCAATATTTAGAAGGAAACCAAAAACAATTAAAAAAAAGAAAAAAAAAATCATCGAATCAAAAACAGGTGAAAAATTGCAGTGCATTTTTCGAGCTTCCTCCAAAATTTGCTTTCAATTCATATCCTTAACCTCTAGAAAACTATCCTAAGGGCCTTTAACCAGCGTTAAACGCCCAAAAATATCAAATTTTTGAGTTCCTTTGTGAGTGAAGAGTAGTAAAACTAAGGCAACCGTTGGAAAGAACGGATAAATTTCTCATCTCCCTAATGTCAAACAAAAATATTTTGAGAAAATCTAATGCGTAAAAAAATAGAACTCGAAGTGATGTAAAAAATAAAAATAAAAATTACAATCGAATTAAGAGGAGAAATTTGTATTTAAACGCCGAAACACATGCATTTTGGTTTATTATTTTCAATAATGAACCTTTGGAATCGAACAAGAAAAAAATTTTAACCCCCCTCAAAATTTGTTGTTTTATGTTTCAAGATACGTAGAATCCAAAAATTTTCCACTGCAATTGCACTTTCCATAGTTACCATTGACCGATTTTGATTACATTTGGTATATGGCCTCCATTCGGGTTTAGTTGTGCTCCGAAACTTTTGGTTGATGTCAGTCTCTTCTCAGGGTTGAAAAATAAGGGCTGAAATTTTCAAAACGACCTAGCTCAAAAAATGTCGGTATTAAGGTATGGTTTTTTCTTGAATTTAAAATAGTATCAAATTTTTTGAATCGAATGAGACCAACCAGAGCTCTGTAGGACCAACCGTTCGCTCCCTATGAGAACTAAGTGTTTGTCTTACGATACATCAGAAACACGGGTGTGAATCGCAAAAGAGGCCTAATCTCCAATGAAATTTTAGCTGACCAAAATGCTTGTTCGTTTCTTTGAGTTGTACTCAGTTTTGCGTCCTTAGCTACCAGTATTCTAATTTCCTAATGAAGGCACCCGCAACTCCCTATTTCTTCGCATTGAGTGTGAAGCGTTTATTTCTTCAAAATAAATTTGATTGTGAAGGTAAAATATGGTTGGCGGGTAGTGACAATGGCAAAGCTGTGTTCTTTGCAGGAGAGTGATCTGTACAGAAAAATAAGTAGCGTTTTTTTTTTATTTTTAAGAAAATAAAAGTTGTAAGAGGACTTGCATGTGGTCTACTGCGCCGCCAATCCTCCCACCCTTCACCCAACCCTGGAGTCTACCCGTCAGAACGTTAATTTCGTTGAAACAAATTCATGTTTTCTGCTTTTAAACACCAATATCTCCCCTAAAGTCGTTTGAAAAAGACTTTTTGACTTAACCGTTGAACATTTGAGATTCTGAGGAGTTTTTCGCGTAGAGATGCTCTCAAAAACACTTTGTTCAATTAATAAGGGCCTACCAGGTGTTTTACTTATGTTAACCATTGCTCTTATTCTATAGGAGTAGGTCGCGTTCGCTAGCAGATTACCGCAAACCCCTGATCGCAGTTTTCTTGAAACCGAAAATTTGATGCTTGGCCGCTTCATTCGAAAGTTATCTTGTTGAGAAGAAATCAAGTCATCATGTCGATACTTTAAAGTACAAAGGCGTTATGTCCATCCATCTTCCAAATTTTTTATTTATTTTTCATTTTCAGAGAAACTTAAGTTCGACAAAATCTTCTTGACGATTATAGCTTGAAAATTTGTTGAAGAATTAAAGAGTTTAGTGTGATAAGCCATTATTTAAGGAATTGTGCACTGGTGAAAACTTCTTTTGCGTTTTTGTGAAAACTCCGTTTTTGGACATATACATTTAAGGTATCGATGTTACCTGATGCTTGAATTACACTGTAATAACTAACTATTCGCCATCTCCATATGATAAGTATAAATCAGCCTTAACTTATTCGTGCACAATGTTAAGCTAAAAAGCCAATAACTAACGGTGACGAGAATCTGTCCACATGCCTGATCGTAGAAATCAAATGTGACATGCAAAGAACGTGACACCGTCGTTACATAACACATTACACAGAGGTTCATTAGAAGATAAGCACTAGACGTGAGGTAGCAAATGATAACTCTACCAATATTGGCGATTGCATCGACCGTTCTGGAAGAAGATGGCATAGAAACCATGTTTACATTCAATTTTGTGATGACTGGCAAAAACATGAGATTAACTAGAATCATACGAGGCATACTCACACAATAAAAAAATGCAACGTGGGTGTGGCACATAGCTTCTTCGTGTCCATAACCCGATTGTATAGATGATCCGATGCGTAGTAGTTAATGTCAAAACATCAGTCTCAAAGTACCTTGCACTACCCATAGGAGACTCTACTCGTTAACCCGCACAATCTCTGAATATTGTAGGAAAATGTAAAAGTTATGGCGGTCACAAGGATTTCACGTGTGCGCATGCGCACAAAATACTTTGAATTTTGGGGAAATGATTTTCATAGGGGACCATCTACAACCCAATTCTTATAATTCCAGAAAATTTCATTGAAATCGGGGTGAGAAATGTAGAAGTCATGGCTGCGGCAAGGATTTCACGTATGCGCATGCGCAGCAGCTACTATCATTTCGATGGTAATGATTTTGCATAGGGGATCATCTACACGCCAAACCGAACAATCCCTATATATTTCATCGAGATCGGATGAAAAATGTAGAAGTCAGACACACAGACAGATACGGAACCAAAACTGGTCTGAAACGTGAAACGTGAGTGGAAATTTCCATTTTGGAGAACATTTTTTTCAACCTTGATAAGCGAAAACAAAGATTTCGCTACCTTGGTAGACTCGGAAGCAAAATCTGACAAGTTGGATAGGCAGTATAGCTCAAAGACATTGAATAACATTATCATAATCACATGGTTTATGTCAAAATTATTGATTTCATTACTGAGCAGTACTACTGATAAATACTCAATTGTGATAGTTGATTTTTACGATCCATTGATCCTTGTTTAAGCTGACAAACGTCGTGATGAAATTATTATGAATTCTTTTTGCGTCTAGGCCTAACCTTCCATTAAAATTTGAGGAAACTGAAATCACGGCCGAGAGAAATCTCCGGTCCTTTTAGTCCTATGGTGATGGAAGAAGACCGTCGGGGGCTAAACCGCACAAATCCCAAAAATGTAATCAAAATCAAACTGTGATTTTGTGTAGACATGGAATTAAATATTTTCAGACAACTCTAAAACGTAAAATGTGAGCAAACATTTTATTTTCAGAGGATCCCCCTCTTATTCACCTGCTGCCCGTACTCTTCGATAGCGGGAAAACAAAATGTATTCGAATTTCATGAACACTTCCTTGTACGAAAACATGCATAGAACTGGAAGGCAATTATGTAGAAAAATAAGTGACATGTTAACCGACAACGTTAAACGGTTTAGGAATGGGGTCCACTGAATTATCAAATCCTTTTTCGCCGATCTGACAATTCAGTGGGCCCCATTACCTATCCGTTTGACGTTGTTTACTTTGTTGGGTCGATGTACATGAAGGGCCGCGGGGAAGAACGATCAATGTCAATTGACATAATGAAATTTTCATGCCATCTAGCAGCTTGTTCCTGCACCAATCGCAATGCGAATCGTTACCGGGGAAAAAGATCATGGTATCCGAGAAAATTAAGGAAGAAAAACCCCTGTGACGGCTAAGAAAGATCAAGGTCCGCGCGGTGACAGGGAAGAGGAATCAACGTCAAAATTTTAAGTCCTCTTCGTATCTTTCCACCGCGGTCATTTCATTGTTTTTGATTTTTTGTACGATTTGACTCTATTAAAGTTGTATTTCCTATTCGAGGATTCTCTTACATGGAGAGAGCCAACGACACCCCTCAGCTTTTACTGTAACTGTAACTGTGGCAAAACGAAATCCAACGAAATGTCCTTTTGCAACAAGACCAAATCGAGTCGTGATGATTGGAAGCAATGAACCTTGATTCTTATACCACAAACCCGTACATCATCTCTGTTGTTTCTGCAGTGACTACAAAGCAGTTAAGAAGAAAAACGCTGCAAATTATTACACAATGGTTTATTATTTTTTATTTTTCTATATAGATCACTCGTCTGCAAAGCCACCAACCATCCAACATGAAGAAAAACATCGATCGTATTTCGGTCAGCTATAATTAACGGAGATTAGGCCTCTTTAGCGATTCACACTCGTGTTTCTGATTTATCGTACGCCCAAACTTTAAATTCTCGTAGTGAGCGAACGGTTTGTCCTACAGAGCTCCGCGTGGTCTCAAAAAATTTTAAAAATTCTATAGAATCTTAAATTGAAGGAAAAACAATACCTTTATATCGGAATTTTTTGAGTTAGGGCGTTTTCAAAATTTCAAAATTGATTTTGGAACCCTTAGAAGTGACCTACATCAACCAAAAGCTTCGGGGCACAACTAGACCCCAAATGGAGCCTACATACCAAATTTCATCAAAATCGGTCCATGCTAAGTGGCAAAAGTGCCGCGTACGGCGTACGGCGGACGGCGGACGGACGGCCAAATTTTGATTAGATTTTTGGATTCTACGTACCTTGAAACGTAAACCATCAAATTTTGAGGGGGTTTAAAATTTTTTTTTCTTGGTCGATTCCAAAGGTTCATTATTGAAAATAATAAACCAAAAGCCAAACTTGATGACTTGCTGCTCCTGAAACATTTTGGTTTATTATTTTCAATAATGAACCTTTGGAATCGACCAAGAAAAAAAAATACACCCCCTCAAAATTTGATGGTTTACGTTTCAAGGTACGTAGAATCCGAAAATCGAATAAAAATTTGGCCGTCCGTCCGCCGTCCGCCGTACGCCGTCCGCCGTACGCGGCACTTTTGCCACTTAGCATTGACCGATTTTGATGAAATTTGGTATATAGGCTCCATTTGGGGTCTAGTTGTGCCCCGAAGCTTTGGTTGGTGTATGTCACTTCTAAGGGTTCCAAAATCAATTTTGAAATTTTGAAAACGCCCTAACTCAAAAAAGTTTGATATAAAGGTATTGTTTTTCCTTCCATTTAAGATTCTATAGAATTTTTAGAATTTTTTGAGACCACGCGGAGCTCTGTAGGACAAACCGTTCGCTCTCTACGAAAATTTAAGGGTTTGTATTGAAATATATATATATATAAATCAAAAAACGAGTGTGAATCGCAAAAGAGGCCTAATCTCCGCTCAAATTAGAGCTGACCGAAATGCGATCAATGGTTGGTGATTTTGATTTTTTTTTTTTTTTTTTTTTTCATATTGGATGGTTGGTGATTTTGTAGACGAGTGATCTATATAGAAAAATAATAAACCAGTGCGTAATAATTTGCAGCGTTTTTTGCTGAAATCAGAAGTTCAATATTTTCATGAAAAACTTGCTATTGACGAGAACGACACAGGAGACGCCGAAATGGAATATTTAGACGAACCTCCAATGAATGATGTTATTGAATAATGACATTGAAGAAGAGCAGCCGTGATGGGAAATGGGTACTGATAGTCCTGGAGCCAAGGCCGAAAATCGCACTTCATTTAGGGATACGATTTGACGACAAATTATGTCTGCCATTCCAAAACGGTTGCTTTCAAAAATGGCGGCCATGTGAAATGTTCAAAAATCGCGAAAAATCATCATATCTCCGGGATGGATGAAAACTCCGTGAATGATAGACTAGGTCCAATCATGGATGTTTTCATCAGTCTGCCACTCTTCAACGCCTGTTAACCCTCGGCAGACTCAATTTTTAAAATTGTACACTTTTTGTGCAAAAATCCACAACGCAGACTGTGTTACAAAGTTTTTACTTACGTGCTAGTACCACATGCCAAAATTGCAACTTTTCCAAAATACATAAATTTTAACCCTCGGATTTGCATTTTTTCAATTTTAGTCTGCCTCATATAAGCAATGGGTTACTGAAGGTAGACCAGGCTGCTTGAGTTTCCATAAAGTAGTACAGTATAGAGCAAAAATTTGGAGTATCCCAAAATCAACAAATTTTCATCAATAAATTGACAATTTTTGAATTTGATTCTGCCACTAGAAGACAGCGGGCTATCCAAGGCAGACCATGCTCTATTGTTTACATACCACTCATACTTCAACGGGTTAAAATGTGAATCATCCCAAAATTGTCTGAATTTTAAATCAAATTTGACAATTTTTCAATTTAAATCTACTAGGACTTTACAGCTGCTTAGGATTGGCAGACAAGTCTCAAACCCGTAAGTAGACTTTAAAAATCCAGCTGTAAAAATTTGGGGCGTCCCAAACGTTGTGGATTTTTGTACAAAAAGTGTACAATTTTTAAAATTGAGCCTGCCGAGGGTTAACAGCCGTTGAAAAGTGGCAGACTGATGAAAACATCCATGATTGGACCTAATCTCTCATTCACGGAGTTTTCATCCTTCCCGGAGATATGATGATTTTTCGCGATTTTTGAACATTTCACATGGCCGCCATTTTTGAAAGCAACCGTTTTGGAATGGCAGACATAATTTGTCGTCAAATCGTATCCCTAAATGAAGTGCGATTTTCGGCCTTGGCTCCAGGACTATGATGAAAAGGAGCTGGCAGTTGTGACGGGAAATACTGATCAAATTCAAGGACTTTTTCCAGTTCTATATTCTTTATAACTGACCTAACATATTTTTTTGATTATTTATTTTTTAAACCTTGAACACAGATAGTTGAAGAACTACATGGTTTTTTTCTTAACTCAAGATCTTGACCCGAGGTCATTTTATGAGTAATTCATTTTAAATTCCCAAAAATTAAAAAATGAACATTGATCGGACTTTGCCGCGACCCTTCACATAGTTGCTGTTAACCTACAAAACCCTGTATTTTTTAAAATAAAATTAAAAACAGAAAGTTTCAGTAAGTATTCTAACTTTTTTTAACGTTCCTCGTAAGAAGAATTTTGCCTTTCCTTGAAAATGTTGTTTTCTTTTCGCATATTTTCCCCCAATTGATGTCGTTTTAATGGATTTTGTCACGTAGCTACTATTTTTCTCTATGCATTACTACGTTTTTTCAGTGGTAATGTTGAGACGATTTCTATGAAGATTGGTAGCCATAACGCATGCGCGAACGTCAACATCCTTTCCGCGCGTATACTTAACATATTTCTTCCGATTTCCATGACATTTTCTGGGATCTGGGGGATTGGATATAAAGGATAGAGATCAATGAAGGATAGAGAATTGTTCCTAAAGGTTCTCAGTATTAACCGAAATAAAATGGGTGGACCCATGATTAAGTGATCTTAGAAATGTTTGAATCCGAGCAATTGGACACTTAACACCATCATTTTCATCCATGAAAACATTATTGATTCCTCTCAGAGCCGCATCCAGTTTAGAGCATTTTCTTTATGCTTTCATATTTTGTAGAATGCCAAATTTTGCTTTATTATTTTTAAATATGAATTTGTGTTTATTTTTGTTTATACTTTTGCGCTTATGTAAAATCTTCCCGGGAACTATTTTACAAGTTAGAATTATCTATCTTATAACTCATTCAATTCTATTTTCTCATATTTGACTCCATAATGTGATTTAGTTGTAGAGTAGTAGTTGGTCAGACAGTAGAAGAGCTACCAGCTAGGCAATGGGCCGCACGACTCATGGGTCGTGCCGGCAGGGTAGGTACTCTGCGCCGCCTCGTTGTGTCTACAGGGTGACCGCTGTCTTCCGCATTCTTCGATGCAAAAGATATCAAAAACGTCTGCCAAGTGGGTGTCGCACATAGCTTCCTCGTATCCATAACCCGATTCTATAGATGATTCGATGCATAGCAGTTAATCTCAAAACATCAATCTCTAACTACCTTCCACTACCCTCATAGGGGACCATCTACACGCTGATCTGAACAATCCTGAGAAATTTCGTCGAAATCGGATGGAAAATGTAGAAATTATGGCTGTTACAAGTAATTCACGTTTGCGCTTGGGCAGCAACTACAATTAGTCTGGGTGAGATGATTTTCATAGGGAACCATCTACACGCCAATCTGAGCAATCCTAGAAAACGTCATCAAATTCGGATGAAAAACGTAAGTGTTGTGGCTGTTACAAGGATTTTACGTTTGCGCAGGCACAGAGGCTACTGTCAATTTTAAGGCCTTGATTTTCATTGGGAACCATCTACAACCTGATCCGCATAATCCCTGAAAATATTATCGAAATCGGATGGAAAATGTAGAAGTTAAGGCTGTTAAAAGGAATTCACGTTTGCGCATGCGCAGCGGCTGCTATCAGTCCGGGGGTGACGATTTTCATTGGCGACCATCTACACGCCTACCCGCACAATCCCTGAAAATTTCATCAAAATCGGTTATGGCTGTGGCAAGGATTTCATGAAAGACACGGAACCAAATTGTTCGGAAAGGCTTGAAACGTAAAACGCGAGTGGAAATTTCAATTTGGAGAAACTGAAAGAAAGCTTCCTTTACCTTGGTAGACTCAGAAGCAAAATATGAATGGTGACTTATTCATCATTTTTCAAAAGAGAAACCTATCCCAAATTGGAGCGAGTATTATGCAAAAATGTAATTCTAAATAACTTCCTTCGCATTTTACGAAAATACTTAGGCACTGGACCAATATCAACAAAATTCAGCATTCATTTCCCAATGGAAGTTTGTGATTCCCTTGAGGATACTTTCTGTCACCTTGAAAGGGTAAAAATAGGGGAAGCGATTTTTCTAACGCCCTAAAACATTTTCAGATGAGCAACATTGATTTGTTTCAAGTTTTTCCAAAAGTGTTGTAGGTTTTAAATTTTGAGAATCGGGTGAAGATCACTCGGAGATTGGACAACCGGATACGGATTAAACAAGAGAAGACGTTGATTTTATGCGATCGTACTTCAATTCTTATCAATTAGGGACTGTCATTTATATACCGGAGAGTGCCTACTTCAGAGTACATATAAAAGATAGGTAAACGACTTTGTACAAAAAACGCTGCAAATTGTTACAAAAAGGTTTATTATTTCTATATAGATCACTCGTCTGCAAAGAACACGGCTTTGCCATTGTTACCACCAACCAACATGAAGAAAAACATCGATCGCATTTCGGTCAGCTAAAATTTGAACGGAGATTAGACCTCTTTTGCGATTCACACTCGTGTTTTTGATTCCAATGAAGTCCAACCCTTAAGTTCTCGTAGGGAACGAACGGTTTGTCCTACAGGGCTCCGCGTGGTCTCAAAAAATTCTAAAAATTCTACAGAATCTTAAATTGAAGGTTGATTGAGTTAGGGCGTTTTCAAAATTTCAACCCTTAGAAGTGACCTACATCAACCAAAAGCTTCGGGGCACAACTAGACCCCGAATGGAGCCTACATACCAAATTTCATCAAAATCGGTCAATGCTAAGTGGGGAAAGTGCCGCGGACGGCTGACGGCGGACGGACGGCCAAATTTTTATTCGATTTTAGAATTCCACGTACCTTGAAACGTAAACCAACAAATTTTGAGGAGGGGTTAAAAAACAAATTTTCTTGGTCGATTGCAAAGGTTCATTATTGAAAGTAATAAACCAAATTCTTGTCAATGTTGTAGAGAATTTATAGGTCCTTTGAATATTGCTCCATTGGCCGTAGGAAGCTTCGATGTTGAGCAGAAACATGCACCACAAAACTAAATAAAGAAATGAAACAATTCATCCTTCTACCCTATTTTTTGAAAATGGGACTCAAAGTATTTCAACATTGCTGACCAACGAACTCATAAAATTCTTTTGTTATTGTTGGCGTTTTTAGCTAGACCCTGGAGTGATATATCGTCTGAAGTGACACTCATAATAATATTATGAAAACACTGCAAATTATTACAAAATTTTTCTATTTATTTTTTATTTTTCTATATTGATAACTGCCCCACAAAGAAAACAGATTTGCCATTGCCACTGCCTAACAACCATATTTTTGCTCCACAATCAAGATCATTTTAAAGAAATAAACGCTTCACCATAAGAAGAAATAAAGAGTTGTGGCTGCCTTCATTAGGAAATTTGATTGTAGGTTGCTAAGGACACAAAACTGAGTAATACTCGAAGAAACAAACAACGATCGCATTTTGGTCAGCTAAAATGTGAACGGAGATTAGGCCTCTTTTGCGATTCACACTCGTGTTCTTGATTTATCGCAAACCCAACTTTCTTCAAGTTCTCATATGGTCCTAGAAAGCTCTGAGTGGTCTCATTTGGTTAAAATGTCTTCTTGGTCAATTCCAAAGGTTCATTATTGAAAATAATAAACCAAAACTGGCTTGTTCGCTTGCTCGTGCAGGTGGATGTATCACTGGAAGTGGTGGATCACTGGACTTGCTCCTGAAAATTATTGTGATACGCAGTTTTTCGTGATTATGGTCCTGCGGGGTCTTGAGGGATTGTTGTAGTTCTCATTATGAATGTTTGGAGTTTGAAGAAAATACTTTCCTGCATTGGGCCAATCAATCATCAAATAATTATTTAATTGTGTAGTGCTGTTAAGGTCGCTTTAAATTGTATTCAAGTTAGATTTTAAGACAAGTTCTTTGACTTTGATTTGGAATTGTGTCAAACAGCGCGGCACTAATGTCTGCTCATCCTTCGAATTAGGCTTGTTCGTTTTGATTGAAGTGTCACGACATGATAGTCGCTCTAATTTCTCCACTCTCTAGTAATTACTTAGTTTGTAGCGGATAGTTCGAGAAAATTTCAAAGGAGTATCACAATTGGTGGTCAAATAATCCAATTAGGAACAGCACCCAACATTTAAACAGTTACAGGTTCAACCGTTCAGACACACAACGCTAAAAAACGCTGCAAATTATTACACAATGGTTTATTATTTTTTATTTTTCTATATAGATCACTCGTCTGCAAAGCCACCAACCATCCAACATGAAGAAAAACATCGATCGCATTTCGGTCAGCTTTAATTTGAACGGAGATTAGGCCTCTTTTGCGATTCACACTCGTGTTTCTGATTTATCGTACGTCCAAACTTTAAATTCTCGTAGTGAGCGAACGGTTTGTCCTACAGAGCTCCAGGTGGTCTCAAGAATTCTAAAAATTCGATAGAATCTTAAATTGAAGGAAAAACAATACCTTTATATCAAAATTTTTTGAGTTAGGGCGTTTTTAAAATTTCAAAATTGATTTTGGAACCCTTAGAAGTGACCTATATCAACCAAAATCTTTGGGGCACAACTAGACCCCAAATGGAGCCTACATACCAAATTGCATCAAAATCGGTCAATGCTAAGTGGCAAAAGTGCCGCGTACGGCGTACGGCGGACAGACGGCCAAATTTTGGTTTATTATTTTCAATAATGAACCTTTGGAATCGACCAAGAAAAAAGAAATTTCAACAACCCCTCAAAATTTTATGGTTTACGTTTCAAGGTACGTAGAATCCAAAAATCGAATAAAAATTTGGCCGTCCGTCCGCCGTCCGCGGCACTTTTGCCACTTAGCATTGACCGATTTTGATGCAATTTGGTATGAAGGCTCCATTTTGGGCTCTGATTTTGGTTGATATAGGTCACTTCTAAGGGTTCCAAAATCAATTTTGAAATTTTGAAAACGCCCTAACTCAAAAAATTTTGATATAAAGGTATTGTTTTTCCTTCAATTTAAGATTCTATAGAATTTTTAGAATTTTTTGAAACCACCCGGAGCTCTGTAGGACAAACCGTTCGCGCACTACGAGAATTTAAAGTTTGGACGTACGATAAATCAGAAACACGAGTGTGAATCGCAAAAGAGTCCTAATCTCCGTTGAAATTAAAGCTGACCGAAATGCGATCGATGTTTTTTTCATGTTGGATGTTTGGTGGCTTTGCAGACGAGTGATCTATATAGAAAAATAAAAAATAATAAACCATTGTGTAATAATTTGCAGCGTTTTTATTCGATTTTTGGATTCTACGTACCTTGAAATGTAAACCATCAAATTTTGAGGGGGTGTTGAAATTTTTTTTTCTTCGTCGATACCAAAGGTTCATTATTGAAAATAATAAACCAAAATTAGCCAATTCACTTCCGTAGGGTGCACTGTACAAATGTACCGAATATGTAAAATGGTGGTCTGAGCCGTTTGGCTGAGATTGGTTTTGGAGAAACAGACGTTATTAACAGATTCAAATAGACGTTCAAACAGACGAACAAATATACAAGGATATTTTGAGATATTAGTATTGATACGACAATTTTCAGATTCATTATTACGGCTCCCAGTGGGAAAAAGTTGAAGTTTCAGCACTGATTGAAGTACAGCACTTACCTACGCGATCATTTACGAGTGTAGAAGCTACAGTTTATTATTCTACCAAAACTACATAATTTACGAAATGTATAGATAAATATTTCTTATTAATTTAATTCGACTAAACAGGAAATGGATGGACTTAGTTGCTATTTTACAAGAATTCTATTCTTGTCGAATCGGGATGATATTTAAGAGCAACCATAGTGAGACCAGCATCAAACTATCCATCAAATTTGAACAAAATCCGGCAAATATATCGCAAGAAATATATGTTTTTTAGGAATATGTTTGTGAGTTTGTACAGGATAGCATTGATCCGATGGTGACTAAATTAATGAGGGACCTCATCAGGGTAGGCATTCTGAAAATTACATCAACATTAGAACATGGTTTGGTGTAGTTTTGCCCATGCTAGAGATGAGCAAAGACAATTCGGAACCAAAACTATTCTGAAAGCGTCATAATGAGAAATGCGAGAGACATTTTTGATTTTAGAGAACGCAAAATTTGTGAATAAATGGACAAACACAAAGCTTCCCTATCTTCGGAAATTCTCAATTTGAAGATAATCTAATACGTATAATTATTTCATGGTTTATAATTGGATTCGAATCTAGGAATGAAACACAAAGCGAGGAAAATATGAAATTCATTTCCGTGCAGGTGGACGACGTTCTTTGCATTCGTGGCCGTCGGGAAACGGAAATCGTGAGTAGCATGAGTAGGAGTGGATTATTATTGTTATCATATATGCAAAAGTTGGTAGACATATCGACCTGGAAGGAGCCTAATAGGTTTCAGACTCATGAGGTAACGCACGCAAGGGCGTTTGTATTTTTCGGATGGTATCGCAACAGTACGTCATCACATTACAACCAATATTTGTCAACTAATATTCGAACGGAGAAAACAAAATAAAACCAAGGATTTATATGTGGATTGAAAAGGAAGCGTTTATTATTTACAGCTTATAGTTAGAATGAGTCGCATCTCGAAAGCTCAGACAGAAACGAATGATAAGTACATGCAGTTTTGTGTTGGCGTATATTGAACACTGTACAAGAAAGTGTAATTTGTATATTTTCAATAGAGAGTATATTACAGTTGTAATAACACAGTCATTTTCTGATATTACAGCAACTCCTAGTTACAAATCGAACTATACTAATAATATAGCATTCCTTGAAACTGAATCCAGTCATAGATTGTTTCATATAGCGTGAATCTGCGTGCAAGGAGGGCTGTGCTTTTCCGTGCTTTTATTTCCTTGCTTTTTTGTTGGTTCTACTTACCAAAAATATTACAATATCCCATAATACAGTAGCAAAGATCTAAGAATCGTTGTCCATTTGTATACAAGGCACAGATATAAGACACTTATGGAGAGGTAGAAAGAGCCTATTTGAGAAGGCTTGGTCGTGGATTCCTAAATGTCTAAATGAACGCTTTGAGCGACCAAATAAAGAGATGGCACTTGCCGGCTGTGATTTCTTCAATTTAAATAAAGTTAAACCGTGAGAAGCAGTTGAGAGGTGGATGGCTACATGATACCTGGGCTAAGGAAGGGAAGCACTGCTGGGAGACCTATCGATCCGTCTCGACGCAGGCGTAAACGGCCGACCGCCCCCGCGCGGACACACGCGAACACACGGCCGACGCACGCACACGCGTGGCCGTGGCCGCCCACCCCCGCTTAGCCTGCCGACGGCCGCACTACGGCAGGGAGCCTTCGCTGGAAAATTCGTCCGCCCTCGTAACTTCGGCTATGACTTCGTTATGAGCGCGGAATTGAAAGAAAATTGATTAAAATAAATCCCTCCGAAGCTCAGAACGTGATGTGAGTGAGGCACGTAGCTTCCTCGTTTCCACAACACGATTATATGAATCAGAGATGGGCGAATTCTTATTCATAAATACGAATATGAACACAAATCATATCTGCGACTTTATGATTATGAATACGAATACAGGTATGAATATGAATATGAATACGAATACAATCGTATTCACACTTTGAATACGATTTTCTCCCGTATTCGTGTTTTGAATACGATTTTATGATTATTTCTATGATTTCCCTAAAAATCAAATTTTTGCTTCCGAGTCTACCAAGGTAGCGGAAGCTTTGTTTTCACTTTTCAAGGACGAAAAAAAAAGTTCTCCAAAATCAAAATTTCCACTCGCGTTTTGCGTTTTAGACCTTTCTGAACAATTTTGGTTCCGTGTCTGTCTGTCTGTCTGTCTGTGTGTCTGTCATGAATTCCTTGTAACGCGCATAACTATACGAAGTTATTGTCCGATTTCTATGAAATTTTCAGGGATTGTGCGGGTTGGTGTGTAGACGGTCCCCTATGAAAATCATAACCTTCGGACTGATATTAGCCACTGCGCATGCGCAAACGTGAATTTCCTTGTAACGGCCAAAACTTCCACATTTTCCACCCGATTTCGATGAAATTTTCAGGGATTATGAGGATTAGGTTGTAGATAGTCCCCTATGAAAATCATCATCCCCGGACTGATAGAAGCGACTGCGCATGCGCAAACGTGAATTCCTTGTAACAGCCGTAACTTCAACTGTCCCCCAGGGGTCGCGGGTTCGAATCCCAGCCGAGGCTAAGTATTTTTTTTTGATCCAATCACATAGGTACATCTACTCACTTAATTTTTCATCCCAATTTGATGAAATTTTCTAGGATTGTCCAGATTAGCGTGTAGATGGTCCCCTATGAGGGTAGTGGAAGGTACTTAGAGATTGGTGTTTTGAGATTAACAACTATGCATCTGATCATCTATATAATCGGGTTATGGATACGAGGAAGCTATGTGCCACACCCACTTGGCAGACGTTTTTTACGATTTTCCCTGAAAATCATACTTTTTTAATGATTTTCTCCCGAACTCTGGACATATTTCTAACCTAACATTGTCAAAATAATCAATCAAAATTCGAAACGCTCACAAATTCCTATAGGATTTTTTACGCCTGAATCGAATGAGACCAACCCCCCAGGTCGCTACGACCAACCGTATACAAGACTAAGACGAAATTTCCGCTGAAAATCGTGTTTTTTAACGATTTGCACTGAAAATCATCAAAAAATTATGATTTTTACCGGTTGGTCGTAGCGACCTGGGGTTGGTCTCATTCGATTCTGCGTGAAAAATCCTATGAGAATTTGTGAACGTTTTGAATTTTGATTGATTATTTTGACAATGTTAGTTCATAAATATGTCCAGAGTTAGGGAGAAAATCATTTTAAAAAAAAGATTTTTGGAGAAAATCGTAAAACAAAATCGATTTTCAGGGAAAATCGTAGAAAAAATTCGATTTTTAGGGAAATTATAGAAAAAATTATAAAATCATATTCAAAACACGAATACGGGAGAAAATCGTATTCAAAGTGTGAATACGATTGTATTCGTATTCTTATTCATATTCATACCTGTATTCGTATTCATAATCATAAAGTCGCAGAAATGATTTGTATTCATAATCGTATTTATGAATAAGAATTTGCCCATCTCTGATATGAAATGATGAAATGCATAGTAGATAATCAAGACAGCCGAATCAAGTACCAAAATTATTTTACAATAACTCTCCAAATTTGTTGATCAGGCGAAAAAAAGTCTACAAAGTGGGTGTGGCACATAGCTTCTTCGTATCCATAACCCAATTGTATAGATGATCCGATGCATAGTATTCAATCTCAAAACATCGATCTCTGAGTACCTTCCACTACCCTTATAGGGGACCATCTACACCCCAATCTGCACAATCCCTGAAAATTTCATCGAAATCGGATGGAAAATGTGGAAGCTGTTACAAGTAAATCACGTTTGCGCATGCTCAGCAGCTACTATCAGTCCGGGGATGGTGATTTTCATAGAGAACCGTCTACATGCCAACCCGCTCAATCTCTGAAAATCTCATCGAAATCTGAGAATAGCCTCGTATTGTTATGCCCGTTACAAGGATTTCTTGACAGACCCACAGACATACAGACACGGAACAAAATTTTTCAGGAAGGTCTAAAACGTAAAACCCGAGTGGAAATTTTGATTGTGGAGAACTTTTAATTTCAATCTTGAAAAGTGAAAACAAAGATTCCGCAAACTTAGTAGACTCGGAAGTAACAGACCAGTCAGAGTCCCTGAATGAATCCCTGAAATGGCTACATGATACCTGGGCTAAGGATGGGATGGAACCTGCAGAAGTTATATTTATTAAGGATTTCACGTTTGCGCAAGCGCAGTGACTAACAATATTTGGTCGTGAAGTATTCAATAGGAGACTATCTAAAGTCCAAGTAACATAAAACCTACCTGAGAATTCCATCGTATTCGAATAAAAACTGTAAACATTACCTATGTATGGGGTTAGTTATATAGTTATGTATGGTTCCATTAGTTATAAGAATACAATTATAACTACTCTAGTACTACCAAGTACTATACTTGGTACTCTCTCGACGGCCTGAAGATGATGTCCTTACATCGAAAGCGTTCGCTTAATTATTGTAAATTATTGTAATTATTGTAAACGTTATGGTCGTTCGAAGGAATTCACGTTTACTCAAGCGCGGTGAAGTTAAATTTGATTGAGATGGATTCCATATGGAGCCATGTAGAGTGTCAACCTCATAATCCCTGAAAATTACATCGAATTTAAAAAGATATTCGACGGTTGTTACTATAAATTCACATTTGCGCTTTCGCAGAAGCTACCGATGTTTTGATCACAATGAATTTGAGCCTGTCCTAACCACACAGCTCCTGAAAATGTCATCGAGTTTGGATGGAAACTAGAAAATATGCTTGTTACAGGGATTTTCACTTAAAACATGCGCAAAGGCTGCTATCAACAAAATCATTAATAGGAATCAATCTACATTCCAACCCCCCATAATCCCTCGAAATGGCATCGAGATCTAACTGTAACTTTAATGGAGGCGCAGATACACAAACCGACTCACAGAAAAACACACAGACACACACTCGAAGCCGAAATTATTCAGGAAGGTCTAAAACGTGAAACGCAAGTGGAAATGTTGATTTTGGTGGACTTTTTTCATCCTAGAAGAACGAACCATCCGCCTCGTCTGTAGACCCAGGAGCAATAGAAAAACGTCTGCCAAGTGGGTGTGGCACATAGCTTCCTCGTATCCATAACCCGATTATATAGATGATCCGATGCATAGTAGCTAATCTCAAAAAACCAATCTCTAAGTACCTTTCACTACCCTCATAGGGGACCATCTACACGCTAATCTGGGCAATCCTAGAAAATTTCATCAAATTCGGACGAAAAATGTAAGTGCGGTAGTGATTGGAATCAAAAAATTTCATTGCAAGACTGGGATTCGAACCTGGAACTCCTGGGTGTGAGTCCAGATCTTTGCTTACTGATCTACAGAGGGGTTAGTTGAGATGCTTTGAGATCCTCACCTCAGACGCAACTGTTACGGCTGTTACAAGTATTTTACGATTGCGCATGCGCAGAGGCTACTGTAAATTTTAAGGCCTTGATTTTCATTGGAGACCATCTACAACCTAATCCGCGTAATCCCTGAAAATGTCATCGAAATCGGGTAGAAATTGTGGAAGTTATGGCTGTTACAAGCAATTCACGTTCGCGCATGCGCATCGGCTACTATCAGTCCGGGGGTAATGATTTTCATAGGGGACCATCTAAACACTAATCTGTAACATCCCTGAAAAGTTCATTGAAATCGGATGGAAAATGTGGAAGTTACGGCCGTTACACGAGAATTAACGTTTGCGCATGCGCAGTCGCTTCTATCAGTCCGAAGGTGATGATTTTCATAGGGGACCATCTAATCACTAATCTGTAACATCCCTGAAATTTTCATTGAAATCGGATGGAAAATGTGGAAGTTATGGCTGTTACAAGGAATTCACGTTTGCGCATGCGCAGTCGCTTCTATCAGTCTGAGGATGATGATTTTCATAGGGGAACGTCTACACACCAACCCGCACAATCCCTGAAAATTTCATCGAAATCGGACAATAACTTCGTATAGTTATGCGCGTTACAAGGAAATCATGACAGACACACAGACACACAGACACACAGACAGACAGACACGGAACCAAAATTGTTCAGAAAGGTCTAAAACGCAAAACGCGAGTGAAAATTTTGATTTTGGAGAACTTTTTTTTTTCGTCCTTGAAAAGTGAAAACAAAGCTTCCGCTACCTTGGTAGACTCGGAAGCAACATGGAAATTTCGGAAGATCGCTTGAAACTACCCGGTGGTGTCAAATCCGAGTTATTCCCAAAAATACCTCTCAAAAACATCTGGAAGGCAAAAACAAAAACCAAACGCTACAAATTATTACACATAGGTTGATTATTTTGGTTTATTATTTTCAATAATGAACCTTTGGAATCGACCAAGAAAATAAATTTTAACACCCCCTCAAAATTTGATGGTTTACGTTTCAAGGTACGTAGAATCCAAAAATCGAATAAAAATTTGGCCGTCCGTCCGCCGTACTTTCCGCACTTAGCATTGACTGATTTTGATGAAATTTGTAGAAATGTAGGCTCCATTTAGGGTCTAGTTGTGCCCCGAAGATTTTGGTTGATGTAGGTCACTTCTAAGGGTTCAAAAATGAATTTTGAAATTTTGAAAACGCCCCAACTCAAAAAATTTTGATTTAAAGGTATTGTTTTTCCTTAAATTTAAGATTCTATAGAATTTTTAGAATTTTTTTAGACCACACGGAGCCTTGTAGGACAAACCGTTCGCTCCCTACGAGAATTTAAGGGCTCCATTTGGGGTCTAGTTGTACCCCGAAGATTTTGGTTGATGTAGGTCACTTCTAAGGGTTAAAAAACAAGGTTTGAAATTTTGAAAACGTCCTAACTCAAAAAAGTTGATATAAAGGTATTGTTTTTCCATCAATTTAAGATAGTATAGAATTTTTAGAGACCACGTGGAGCCCTGTAGGACAAACCATTCGCTCCCCACGAGAATTGAAGTGTTGGACGTACGATAAATCAAAAACACGAGTGCGAATCGCAAAAGAGGCCTAATCTCCGTTCAAATGTTAGCTGGCCGAAATGAGATCGATGTGTTTCTTCAAGTTGGTTGGTGGTAACAATGGCAAAGCCGTGTTCTTTGCAGACGAGTGATCTATATAGAAAATTAATTAACCTTTGTGTAATAATTTGCAGCGTTTCTGATTCTACGTACCTTGAAAAAATTTAATTTAAAAATTCAATTTTGAGGGAGGGTTAACAATTTTTCTCGGTCGATTTCAAAGGTTCATTATTGAAAATAATAACCCAAAATATTCGGAACCCATATTCAAGATGGAAAAATGACCTGCAAAATTAAATGTTCTACTCGCGCTTACATTCTGGAACTTCCTGAGCAATTTTTGACCGACTTCATTGTTTAAATTCTCAGGGATTGTGCGGAGGAAACCATTTCAAAATCGATGAAGCACCTACCTAGTAGGTACTCATAAAATGTTTCGTTCAAAAGAGAAGTTGCGTCATATTGCGATGAAATAGCCTTACCGTTTCAAAGTTTCTTATCCAGCAGAAAGACAGTAGAATAATGTGATAAAACTAAATCATAAAGCATAAAACTAAAATCTGAACACATCTGAGCCGAAAAGGTTTGCAAGTTAGATTATTGTTAACCCACAATTCTCTCCCGACCCCAATAATTCTGGATTTATTATGGTATTGAACCAACAGGAAAACATTTGAAATGAAAAGAAATTTAGTTAAAAAAACATTAATTGATATTGTAGAGGTCACTGCATTATTATTTATTCGTTTGTGGTTGTTAACCACCTGCTAATTATTGGTTTACAATAAAAAGTTCAGAACCTGTTTGGAATTCAACCAAAAATATAAATAAAAAATCGATCTATTCATTTCACTGGTGGCAGCGGTGGGATGGTTAATACACGCTCTACGCCTCTTGAAGAGGAGGAGGAGGAGGAGGGGGTGATAGGTGATATTCAAAATCAGCCGATGGCTCACCAGACTGTTCCCTCCCAATCTGCTGAAATCTCCCAAGGCGATCGACCTATCTCTGAACAATTTCGACAATTCTGGGAATCAGAAAAAGCAAATATGTTGGAAGAACTTCAAGCTGAATGGAGCACTTCCTTAGCAGAATTGAGAATTGCTATGCAGCATGACTGGACTCAGTTTTTGAAGGAATTTCTTAATACCTCAAGATCAGTGCCTCAACGACCAATTGATTCAGCCCCCAGGATTGGGTCGCGACCACCTACCATGTTCAAACCTCAATCATTTGATGGAACTATTGAATGGGAAGCTTATCATCTTCAATTCGAAGATACTTGTACAAAGAATGGTTGGGACGAGGAAACGAAAGCCGTGGCTCTGGAACAAGCTTTGACGGGTTCAGCCCTGGAAGTGCTACCTGATATAAGCCCTCCTCGCTCGTATTCAAGCATAATTGAAGCGATAAACAAACGATTTGGCCATCAGAGTAGAGCACATCGTTTCATGGCTCAACTTATAACAAGCAAACAGTTGGTGAAAGAAGATGTGGCAACTTATCATCGTGAAATTCAAACATTGGCTCGTCGTGCTTGGCCGACAAGTGTGAGAACAGGACCGGCAGAAGAAATGGTTGTTTATCATTTTGTTCAGGGTCTCCGCGATCAGTCCGTTAAGGAGAAAGTTCTGGGTGTGTGGCCAAAGAAAATGGATGAGGCTTTAGATGTGGCAATAAGGTTTGAAACTATCTCCCTAGCATCTCAACCAACAGCCAATGTCCGTCTCCTACAAGAAGAGCAACTGGAAGTTTGTTCAATGCCAGAATCTGAGCTACCAACCAGACGAGTCGCTACGGTTGCCCCGGCGCACAGAGAAAATAGTGAATCAAGGAAGTTTGAGCGACGGCCATGGCGTCAGATGATGTGCTGGAGGTGTTCCACTCCTGGGCACATTGCTCGTAATTGTCCTTATCCACCCGTCACTGTTTTGGCACAGATGCTCCAGGCAGGTCCTATACCTCAGCACCAAGGAAATGCAGGAAGATCTCAGTTGCCAATTTCTACTCTACCACCGCAATTCCCATCAACTTCGCAGTCTTCCTCACAGTGAAATGCCAGAAGGTTGGAGTGAGGAGGCACACACCAACCTGCGTTGATTGGCCTCATCAAAATAGCTTGCTGAGTTGGCAACCAGAAGATTCAGTCATTTATAGAGTTGCGACCAGTTCATCTCTAATTATACCAGGTACAGTTTGTGAGGTAAAATGTGACTTTGTTGTGGATACGGGAGCCACTAAAACAATCTTGAACTATTCGTTGATGGAGCATTTACTGTGCCCTTAAAACCTGGGGGATCACAGTCGCTGAGGTCAGTTTCAGGTGAACGTATACCAGTGCTTGGGCAGGCTGAGGTACAGTTCAATTTCGGAAATAGTGTGAAATTGCTACACACAGTACTAGTAGCCCAAATTCACGAAGACTGCATACTTGGCCTTGATTTTCTCAGGAAACACGAGTGTTTAATCGATACTGCTGCAAGGACTGTGATAATTAATGGAAAACACTTGAGTGTTTTGAATGACAATGATCTGGCATATGGGGTTAACAGTGTTGCTGATGAGGACGATGGATTCCAAGAGATCAACCCATTTGATGAACCGTGTCACGAGTCAAGTAACGGAGTTCCTTCGCATATCGAAAAGCTGATGGAAAATGCCACTAGTAATCTTCCCGAGCAACAGAGGTTTGTAGTCCATGCTTTACTTCTAGAGTTTTCTGACATATTTGCTACTGAGGGTAAGGATTTAGGCTGTATAAGTGGGTACTCTCACTCAGTTAATGTTGGCGATAGCCCCCCCATCAGACAGGCTCCACGTCGTATTGCTCCTCATCGAAAGAAGAAAGGGAAGTGAGTGCCTTATTGCAATCAGTAGAAACCCGATTTCTTAAAACACAAGGTTTCATAATCTTTTTTCTAAGAGGAGGTGAAAACTCGCTTTTATGGGGAAATGGAACGATTTTTTACAGTTTACAATGAGATACGATGTTAAATTCATCCTAAAAGACTTCAACGCCAAAGTTGGTCTAAGACCTTAAAAATGTCAACGGCTTGTGGCTCGTGAAAGTGCATTTCTGGCCTTATTAGTGATACTCGTAGGTTGAAGAACTTTCCCTTCGGGCGCTAAGTCCACCGTTTCATTACGCATTATTGCCGCCGTTTTAAGATTTCTCGAAATCATAAAACCAGTGGCTGCATGGTTTACTGTATCGCAGCTATTTACAAGTTGGTAGTCGCCAAAGTCTGTTAGCTTCTTCTCAACTCCTGCCAGGGCACCACATCAATGCGTTACTTACTTATCTCGTTCATCAAATTCCTGCTTACTTCTGGGCTGAAAAAGGTTCTGACATTCCGGGCTTCTGAAATGTTCAATAGTTTTTAGGACGTCCCTCAGAAAGACTTGGGTGTCCTTATGCGATTAATCTTGGGTAAAGTTGGACAACACTAAAGAGAAAAAAAATAACCACACACAAATCCGTTTTAGACCATTCTGAATCCAAATCCGCGAAAAAAACCATAGGTGAATGTCTGTGTGTGTGTGTGTATGACAAAATCTTGTGTACTCTGCCCAGGCCTTAGTTTTCAATCCGAATTTCGCGGGGTTCATTTTTTGTTCGACGCGGTAATCTATCTAGTTGTCCACTAGGTACGTCGCCTGAATTTTGGTTTTTAAGGGGTGGAAAGGGGGGGTTAATGCTCAAAAAACGTGCGTTTTTGGGCATATTCTTTTGTTCTCTGCCCAGGCCTCAATTTCCAACCGATTTTTGTGGTTCTTTTTTAATTCGATGCAAAAATCTATCCAGTTGTGCACTACGTCGCCGGAATTTTGAATTTTGCCTTTGAAGGGAGGGGGAAGGGGTTAATTCCTAGAAAACGTGCGTTTCTGGGCATAACTTGTAAATCTGCCCAGGCCTCAATTTCCAACCGATTTGCGTGTTACTTTTCTTGTTCGACCCAGAAATCTTCCGAATTGTGCACTATTTTACCCGAGTATCAAAACTAGCATGGTGAGTGAGTGGGGGTGGGATATTCACAAAATATCCGATTTTTCAATATTTCGGTTCCTTTATAGCTTACTAATTGTACCCAAGCTTTGAAAATGAGGAAAAATTCTAATTATACCTCAGGATTTTCATGAATTATTCCCTGTACCACAATGTAAGTAATATTGGTGACACCATAAACCGCATATTACGTGGGTGTTTTACCTTGAATAGGGATGTGAACTACCTACTACGGATTACCTGAACGGATTAACTTGTCTCCAGTACTCTGTGACCTGAACAGATGAAAGTTCAACTTTACGACGTAGGTATGACAACTTTAGTGCCAGATGGGCACCATCGGAAAAGTGAGTGGGGGTGAACTTGAATTCTCATGTTGGGTTTCGTAGGTCATGGATTTTAAAATGCTCTTCAAATTCGAGGCTCCAGTGCTGCTAGATTTTTTTTTTTTTTTTTTTTTTTTGCTGGAGAAGGGTGAGGGGGGAACCACTATTGCTTCCGAGTCTACCAAGTTAGCGGAAGCTTTGTTTTCACTTTTCAAGGACGAAAAAAAAAAGTTCTCCAAAATCAAAATGTTCACTCGCGTTTTGCGTTTTAGACCTTCCTGAACAATTTTGGTTCCGTGTCTGTGTGTCTGTCTGTCTGTGTGTCTGTCCGTCTGTCATGAATTCCTTGTAACGCGCATAACTATACGAAGTCATTGTCCGAGTTCGATGAAATTTTCAGGGATTGTGCGGGTTGGTGTGTAGACGGTCCCCTATGAAAATCATCATCCTCGGACTGATAGAAGCGACTGCGCATGCGCAAACGTGAATTCCTTGTAACGGCCATAACTTCTACATTTTCCATCCGATTTCAATGGAATTTTCAGGGATTTTACAGATTAGTATTTAGATAGGCACCTATGAAAATCACCACCTTCGGACTGATAGTAGCCACTGCGCATGCGCAAACGTGAATTTCCTTGTAACGGCCATAACTTCTACATTTTCCATCCGATTTCAATGAAATTTTCAAGGATGTTACAGATTAACTTGTTTTGATGTTTAGAGATTAACTACTGTGTATCGGATCATCTATACAATCAGGTTATGGATACGAGGAAGCTATGTGCCACACCCACTTGTTTCTTGCTTAAAATACTAAATTACATTAAGTGAATCAGTTTTATTGCTTCCGAGTCTACCAAGGTAGCGGAAGCTTTGTTTTCACTTTTCAAGGACGAAAAAAAAAGTTCTCCAAAATCAAAATTTTTACTCGCGTTTTGCATTTTAGACCTTCCTGAACAATTTTGGTTCCGTGTCTGTCTGTGTGTCTGTCATGAATTCCTTGTAACGCGCATAACTATACGAAGTCATTGTCCGAGTTCGATGAAATTTTCAGGGATTGTGCGGATTGGTGTGTAGACGGTCCCCTATGAAAATCATCATCCCCGGACTGATAGAAGCGACTGCGCATGCGCAAACGTGAATTCCTTGTAACGGCCATAACTTCTACATTTTCCATCCGATTTCAATGAAATTTTTGGGGATGTTATAGATTTAATCCAACTTCGATCCAATTTTGATCAATGCTGAGGAATGTGATGGGTGTATCAGTGTAACCTGGGATTGACAGTCTTCCAGAAATGAAACGTTTTAACCAATTACTCCTTCGTCATTTCATAATTTGATAATAATAAAATATATTCTCACCTTCTTCGTGTGTCTATATATAGAATATATTCCACGTTCTACCCTAATCTACAACTCCGAACTGATAATTGAATTTATGATTGAGAAAATTGATTGAATAAATTTTTCAATGACGTCTAAAGTGGTTATGGTGACGAGGAAGCTATGTGACACACCCACTTGGCAGACGTTCACTTACATATTGTTTAAATTGACCTAATGCTTATCCAATGGGACGTCCCCTGGAATGCATCCATTACTTGTTTTCAGTCTTCTCACCGCCCCTGCTGCTAACCTCCACCCGCGGGTGGGCACTCCATCCTCCACTACTTCCATGTTTCTACGAGATGTTCAACTCCATCACTTTTCACTTCCATGGAGGAAGTTATGTTCGAGAACAACAACACGAAGTGGAATAAGCTTCGTGGATCGCCGTTTATCACCTCTTTCTTATCAATTCATACGTCTATCGTGCATCGCCAATCATCCGTCATTATACGGCCGTGCGGTATAAATTGTTTTGACTTTTACCTCGTTAAAACTTCTACTCTGCATTTCGATCCGTTTTATATGAAACATTGTTGGAGGCCCTTAGCTGACAGCAAGCGCTAGAAATGGGCTTGTGCAAGTGCCCGAAGAAAGTTGTCACGACTTTGTTTTGCTATGAACACCGCGTCAACGTTTGTCAACGGTGTTTAGCAACCAATCATCCACAAGTACGTTTTTCATAAACTTTTCCTCAGTACCTTAGTTGATAATCGGGTAATCGTTGGGAATCCTAGATTGCTCGTAGATCAAGAGCTACATGATTCATCACTGACGACTACTTAGGATTTTTATCATGTCGAAGTCAAAACATTTCCTGGTAAAAAAAAAATGTGGCACCTGGTGGGATTCGAGCCCTCAACCCTATTCTCTCTGGGTAGATGGGCCTCAAAGAATTGCCCGGAAAGAACAGTTGCGGTCAGCCCCAAGGGTACCACGTCCTCTCACCTTTTCAATTATCAATACTTGTTTGAACCATTATGTATTTAATTCAAATTTTAGTCTGGAAAGTTCCTCCATGTTTGCTATTGGCTCAAAGCCCATTGGAGCACTGTTTAAAAATGTAATATGTTGAACAAAAAGGTGTTAAGGTATGTCAACCTTGGTGCCTGGCTGTAGGATGTATGTTGGAAGAGGCTGTGCGACGAGCATTAGTGGTGACAAGTCTGTAAACATTGTAATCCAGCCTAAAAATCGCTCTCCCTAAAGCTAGTCAACTGCTGCCAGTCAATTGGCAAGATGTTTCTTGAACTAACGAAGTACAAGCCCTGCAGCTATACGTCACTAATATCAACGCATGCATCGGAAAAACGCTGCAAATATTTACAAAACGGTTCTTCTTTTCCCAGAGTTTACCCTTCGACTACCTTTTAAGGACCAGGGGTAGGTGGGAGGGGAGAGCTTTGGGTCCTTATGGAAAGGCTAGAGTGACCCACTCGGTCATTTGGCGCATTTAACAATTTTTGATCATCTGGGTGGTGACATCGGTCATTACTAGATGAAAAAACGTCATGGAAAATTAGTTAACATCAAAACTTACGTCTTGTCCTCTATTTTGCATGACTGACTAACGTACGATAAGACGTTGCATGCAAACACACGTGTAGGTTTGCCTGCAGGCGTACCTGTACAGGTAAACCTGACAGAACGTCACTCGCACACACGATCTGGTATACCTGACAGGTCTCCGTTTGCTCCATCATGCCATCTTACGATGATGTTGCGTTTATCGGACTATTATTAATATTAAATAAAAAGGAAAAGAAAAAACAACGCCAAAAGTGGTCAAAAGAGTGGTTGTTGAAGAGAAACAGATTCACTCATGTATATTTATTGTAAGAGTTATCAGTCGAACGTGAAGACTATCAGAATTATTTGAGAATGAGTGAATCATTATACCAAAAGTTACTTGCCCTGGTGCCCCCATAATAAAAAAAGAAGATACAGTCATGAGGAATGCTATTTCACCACATGAGAGATTAGCAGTTTCTCTTAGATTCCTTTCGAGCGGAGGGTTGTATGAATGCCTCAAATACTCAACTGCAATATCACCACAAGCTCTTGGACAAATCATCCCAGAGACGTGTGATGCCATATACCAAGTTCTGCGAAAAGAATATCTACTGAATAAACTGAACACAAATACAAAAAGAGGAGAGAATATTTTAAACAAAGGCGATCCAAAGAGCCTACAATAAAACTGAACTGAAACCTGTGCAGGCGTCAGGTCAAGCCCCCACACACGCTCAGGTTTACCAACCTGCGCAGGTAAAGAGAATTGAATTTCCGTCAGGCGAACTTTACCTGCACACATCTCAGATCAGGTGAATAACTGTGCAGGTATGTACCCACACATGCTCCGGTTTACCTGTACAGGTACGCCTGCAGGCAAACCTGCACGTGTGTGGCCGGCATAACACGCACCTTGTGACTGAGGATTTGACTGAGTTTAGTAATCTAGGGCTGAAAAGAGCTCAAATCTTATTATTCCTGAGGTACTTGGGCGATCTACAGTCAACTCATGACAGTGACTACTTACCATTGGTTGGAGGGAATAAATTTTCCCTATTATTTCTTGTACTTTTTCCTTCAAACTTTCTGGCTTACATGTTGGGAGTATTGTCAATTTCAACGAGAACTTAGCCAGAACAGCCGAGCGCTTCTCTAAATTTCTAATTTTGCTTCTCCCAACGTATAATTTGCTGTTGGTATTTACTCATACATTGGGGATGGGTTGTGTTTAGGGATCCATATACATTTTTAACCCTTACAGAGGTAGTCATTTAGATATGATACACTTAAGCTGATCCGATACACTCCCATATTTAATTCAGCTTGCATTCCATTTTTTAGTGCCTTCAGTTCCTTAATTGTGTATTTTTTAGTATACAATCTCGTTATTCATAATGTTTTTTTCCAATTACAGTGTGTTGTCCAGAGCTACTTGGAATGGTTGAAGGATTCGGATTATGACCCAACTTGTAAATTTTGCGCCAAACCGTTCGCTAACAAGGAATGTCTCAGACTCATATGTTTACGTAAGCTGTTGTTTTATTCCCTCTGATACTTTTTGATAGAATTAGTCGGCTTGATGATTGGTAGTTAAGGGTGGGAAAATCGCTGGCCCATCCAATTCAGCAAAATATTGGAACACTACAATCATTAACAGTTAATGATAAGTTGTAGATAAGTTACTTATCTACGCATATTCTAATTTGTTAGTGTTGTGTACTATAAAGCAATATTTCAATTTTTCATGAGTGCTTAGCGTTCCAATATCGGGCTGCAATCTTGAGCTTACATAATTTTCAACGTTATTCGAATTTCCTATAGAAAAGCCTGTAGATTAAGGGTGGGTATATCAGTCACCAAAGTTAACGGAGGTTTATGTATCCCTCTGTCAACTTTAACGTTGGGATAAATTATTGATACTATAAAGGTGCTGTTTATCATTGCTAAATTAACCTACTGGTAACTATGAACTGGCTGGTAAAATTACCTGTCTGTTAGGCCGAATAATCGATTATTTACCCAGCTTATCAAGAAGGCTGTGAGAAGCTTACAATAAAATCTAGCTTCCCTCACATAAAAAAATCGCTTTCGCAGTGTGTTTTGCCTCAGAAAAAAGAAGAAATTAGAAGAGAAAGAAACAATGTGCTTTGTTTTGGTGTTTTCCTTTCTCGATCTCGGTACCTATTTCCTTCTTGGCACGGCAGTACCTATTGTTTTTTGTTGAAAATTGTCTGGTCATGACAAGATCCTGGCCACCGTGCCACTATGTCCAGACTTTTCATATTTGCAGACAAAATAGTTTGTACGTTAATAGAGCAGTACCCTTTTCTTTTTCGAAAATTTTCGGCCTGTGGCCCTCCTGGCGACTGAATTTTCACATGCGTGCAGTCCATAGCACCTATAACTCCAAGAAACTTGGATTTTTAGATTTTTAAATAAAATTCCATCCGAGATTGAATTAGTACTCCCTCGGTTGCTGGCATTTTAATGAATTGGGCGGATAGTCTGGCAGTTCTTAGGGACACCTGCTTGGCAATTTTACAGGCAGAGCTTTTACTGTCTCCACAAAAGACACCAACATGGTTTTTTATGCTTATTTTTTATTCTTCTTCTTATTTTTTATTCTTTTATCCAATCGAAATCTCATCAAAAAATCGCCTTCGTCCCACTTGGTCCAAATGGTCAATCCGCGATCTTATCGTGTAGGGCCTTCTTCCCTACTGCAGGAATTCGACCATAAACACACAACACCTTCGTCGCTGCTGTCTGAAAAAGAGCCCCACAAATCCATTTTCGATTGTAGCATAATTCACTAGCAATCAACAACGCAATTTGCAAAAACGAACGTTCTGTGAAACAAAAACACGAGAACTGGCTCTTTGAGGTTAAAAAGCCTTGGATAAATCGAGTTAGCCCAAAAACCACAGCCTTATAGATCGCGGTTGTGTGACCATCACCGTGGTTCAACCACTGCTGGAACACTCAACAGCTAGTTGGTCGAAAATCACGTTACTTCTGAGTATGTGTGACTTTGGGTTTCCATACCTGCTTATCGTCGCATAGGATGTATAATGAATAAAATGCCTTTTCTCATTGCTGTAATCATGCTGTAATCAATTCCTAAAAACTGTTTCTTTGGTGAGGATGGTAAAACATATTGTACAGATCCAAAGCAAGCAAAGTAGAAGAGTAACACCTTTCTACTCAATAAAAACATCAAATTTCTAGCTGATTGATGTTTTTGTTGAATAGAAAGGTTTTACTTTATACTCACTACCATATCTACGAATAATGCGTTGGTATTTTATGTACGAAAAACGAAGGTTTTCTTCGAAAAATCCACTTTCTAGCACTCAGAATTATTCGGAAGTATCACCATTGGATTCAGCGTGAAAAATTACATAGGAAATTATACTAAACTCGTCAAGTCATCTTGAGACCGCGATTTTTTGTAAAACACGTTTTCTTGCATTCAAACTTGATTTACTCTTCCAATTTGAATTTAAAAAAGAAAAATTGATATACCGTTGGAAAGCTGACAATTTAAGTATATTTTTCTGAAGAGCGCCCATCGAAATGGACAGGCGTTCAAAGTGAAAACTTCAATTTAAAAAGATTCATATTTCGGAAAAAAATTGAAGTTTGCTTTTTGACTTGTTTTTTTAGAAATGGTTTAGTTCCAAAAGATTTTGGTTTTACACTAGGCAGCTTGGAAATTTAACGCTCTTCCCAACGATATCATATAATTTGAATTTATTTGGTCAATAACAGGAATTATGGCAATTTTAATGACGTAAAGTCGAAAACGCGGAAAAAAAAACTTCGAAGTGAAAAAAAGGCATTTTGAGTGAGTTAAGAAAAAATTGCCGGGAGACATTTTTTGTAGCAAATTAGTTGTACAATCGATCCTTGAAGTTGGGTCCATCCAAATGGTAGGACACCCTGTATAGGTATGATGTTAAAGAAAAGTCACAATTTTAATGCAAATTTATCTTCACGAGGGCGTAAAGAGATTTCAAGGTTTCCTTTGTGAGAGCGAGAAATTTGAGGACATTGGGTTGAAGCTTCACACGTTTCTGAAAAAAGTTCTTCCAACAGGAGGGTGAAAAAATCCATTACTTAACACATCTACTGTCCAATTTGTACCTATCTCTGATGACTATAAACTCTCAACCAAAACACCTAGGGAGGTCCTTCCACTGCGGAGCTCGTTTTGAAATGAGAAGGTTAAGGTAGAGGTTTCTTTAGTGTGAGGTTTCCAATCTTGACCGCTCGCGACCGCACTCCTCAAAGCGGTCGGGTTTAGGTCGACCGCGGTCGAGTTGCTGGAACAGTGGTTAAACCGCAAAGTTGGGCAGATTGTCGTGCTGCAACAGTGGTTAGTCGTAATGCGCATGCGCCGGTCGACTGCAGTCGACCACGGTCGCCTTGCTGGAACAAACCTATTCACTCGTTCTAAAATCGGGACTGTCTATGATCCGTGAAACATCTTTACATCTATTACATCTACGTGGAATATTCTCGCTGGTTCCTTGCAAAAACCCATCTTGTACTTTCTTCCAACGCTCCATTACAATGTTGGTTGTAGGAAAAGGAACCATACAATCGTAAGAAAAGTGCTGCCCAAAGCGGTTGTCTTACTCGAGTTTCTCTCACATTATGACGTAATCATAAATTGGCGGAACAGTAAACTGTCAAACTTTCTGCATGCAATCCCTAGTCATTAAAACATTTTAGGTTATTATCATTGGCTTTCCGAATCAGAGGGTTCCTAAAACATGATTCATGTGTTTTTTCCCCATTTTCGTTTGATGGTGTACACCCAACTGTCGGGGCTTGGTGTTGGGCTGCCATTCTCATTACAGACATGGTACGTGTAATGTCATACATTTCTAGTCAGTAGTTCTCCAATAAAGCAGGCATGAGTCATCACCAATATGGGTGAGGTGAGGAAGGGAAAAAACTCGTTACTTGACGTCACCTTTTTTCCACTCTCCCCTCACCATACTAACTTGAGTATATAAGCCACACTGAGGGGTCTTCCTACAGGCATTCGTACCTCGTCTATCCGACTTATAATTTCTTGTATTACCTACAGTCCCAGTTTTTCCGAGGGAACGGTTTGCCCCATAAAGGCGCCGAACCTCTAGCTCCCCTTAGGGACCTCTTCAGAACAGTAGGCCTGACTAGGTAAATGTTCCGCCTCCCGCCGGTGAGTCTGTCATCAGACGCCGAGGTTGTCGGATGGATTTTTGACGCACTCGTCCTTACAGTCGGCCACGAGGCGCCGCAGATGGAGTGCTGAAGCAACAGGCTTTTAGGGATCAATCTCTCCGTTGAGTAGGATTCAGGCTAGGAACAATTCAGCGCATCGAGAGGACCATTGCCCTCACTCGACAACACGCAGAACAGTACCAAAACAAAACACCTGTTTTGTTGCTTGGTTGCAATTTATATAAACTGAATAAAATGTCAGTTTAGGTTCTGAAATAAATTAGTGTAGTTTCATGGTTAAGGTAGTTCCATATTTTAAAAAAAAGATGAACTCACGAGTTGAACTTAGTATTTATGTAGTTTACGAGGAATAACAACAATGTTCTTTCAATTTTCTCAATCTGTATTCGATTAATTCTTGAATGACCCATTTCTATTATCCTTATATTTTCTTCATTTCAGATCTGTATCATTGGGATTGTCTTGATGAATACTGTAGCACGTTTCCTTCAACTACTGCTCCAGCTGGATATACTTGTCTTCACTGTGATTCTTCAATATTCCCTCCGCCAAATGCTTCTTCCCTTATAGCAGATTACTGCAGGGAAAAATTGGCCAGCGTGAATTGGGGAAGGAATGGACTTGGATTACCCTTGGTAATATTTTAATTTATACTAGAAGTAATACGCGAGTAATGAGTAATGGGCAGTTCTGGAGTGCCAGGAAGTAAGTATACAGGGTGTTTCATAAGTAACGGACCACCCTTTCTATTTCCGTTATTTGTGTGAAAATCAAAAAAACTTGTCGAAGTAACCTCCCCTTATTTTTTTTTGCTAAGAATTCAAACATCACATTTTCGTGCGTCGCGCAAGTGCGCGCAGAGTGCTCCAACTTTGTTGTTTCACATAGAACCCCCATTTTTATTTCATATTCGAATTCTACCTCAAATTTTATGAACATTTTACTTAGACAACTTTTTTTTTAACGCGCTTTTTTTTTCAACCCGCTCAGTGAGCGCTCAAAGATGCGCAACCCAGGGATTGTGCCACAATGGGGTATTTCGGTGGGTCGGAAATTCAGGTTTTTGACCTCAAATTTGGATTCAGCACCCTTGAAAACCTATGTACTACAACATTAAGCCCAATGATACCATAACATGTGGTAGAAAAATTAATTAAAGAGATCACACGTTTGAAAAAAAGGCGGGCCACCATAAATGCACACACACTACGCCGCGCACGTGTGTGAGTTGTATTTTGTAGTATCCAAGAGGTCCTCCAAGGGTTTCTGTGCATGGATACTTTTTTCAAAGACAGTTGGCTAGCTATGTCACTATATCACACCATTCAAATCTTCAACTTTCCTTAGCTTCTCTGATTTTTTTAAAACATTTTCTTGGCGAACAGACCCGATTACCGTTTTTCCAGAGCCGTACTCTTTTGAAAATAAAATATAAAAAAAAAAAGACATCAGCAAACTTGATACCCCATTGATGTTGTGGCTCATTTCAATTTAAACAAACTGCGAAGCTTTTGGCGCTTCAACTGAGCATTTTGATTGGAGCCGCGCATGGCATCATGGAACCGCAGTTGCCACCGCGAGACAACCCACGAGGCCTGCGAAATCCCCTCCCGTTCCCAAGAAGAATCGGCCAGTTTCCGGCCGTCCGCATCGTCTCAATCGCAATTCAAAACGAACATTCATTCTCTGTTATTTTATTCAATCAGTGTTCAATGCAAGTTCCTTTTGCATAAAGATAATTTTATTTCAAGCTCCAATTATATCCGAGAATATTACAACAATTGAGATGAAGGTAGACCTCGAGTGTGGCACATTACTTAGCACTAACTTGTAACTCATTACTTAGCAATGTTTTCCTTTCCGTTTTTGAGGAGTAAATCATCGATTTTCTTATGAAGGGTAATGAATCAATCCTAATGAAGTGTAAAAAAATTGTAAAAATCATAAAATTGTGTGAGAAAAGAAATAATTCGTGAAGGAAACGAAACTTGTTAAAGATTCCACGAAACATCGATGAGTTCCTCCTCAAAAAGTAACTTTTTCTGTTGTAAATGCGGTAAAATGAAACCAAATCAAGAAAGGGATATCACCACGAGATTCAGCGTAGGAAAACGGTGCTAAGTGATGTGCCACACTCGAGGTCTACCTTCATCTCAATTTTGGCACAATCCCTGGGTTGCGCATCTTTGAGCGCTCGGTGAGCGGGTTGCGCGCGTTAAAAAAAAGTTGTCGAAGTAAAATGTTCATAAAATTTGACGTAGAATCCGAATCTGCAATAAAAAATGGGGGTTCTATTTGAAAAAAAAAAAGCGCATGCGCGAAAATGTGATGTTCGAATTCTTTGCAAAAAAAAATAAGATGAAGTTACTTCGACAAATTTTTCGATTTTCACACAAATAACGGAAATAGAAAGGGCGGTCCGTAACTCATGAAACACCCTGTAGACATGCAAGAAAGACAGGAAGCGCGTGTTTAGGTATACTGATCAATTCATTTATTAAAAATCACGATCAAAAATTGAAAGTAACACTTAGGAGGGACTGAAACGCTGATTACTACGTCACTATTAGTTCAGAGTGCACTTTACAGTTAAGGGTAGAAAAGAACTTGTAAAGTCCCTTGGAAGTCGAAAATTAAATGCCGACTTCCTTGTTCCTAAGGGGCTTCCATCCCTGCTCCAATAATTTATTTACAGCCAACATATTTTTTACGACTTTGTGAATATTATTTGACACCTCCCAAGAAATACAAACCTCGGGGAACAGTGATAATTTGGCATAAGCACTCACGAGCTCATGACGTATATTCATTGATCAAGTTTAATGGCATTCCCACCTATATTGCTAATTTAATTTTTCGAATGTTGTGTTCTGCGTGTTGTCGAGTGAGGGCGATGGTCCTCTCGATGCGCTAAATTGTTCCTAGCCTGAATCCTACTCAACGGAGAGATTGATCCCTAAAAGCCTAGGGCTTCAGCACTCCATCTGTGGCCCTCGCGGCCGACCGTATTGACGAGTGCGTCAAAATCTATCCGACAACCTCGGCGTCTGATAACAGACTCACCGGCGGGAGGCGGAACATTTACCTAGTGAGGCCTACTGTTCTGAAGAGGTCCCTAAGGGGAGCTAGAGGTTCGGCGCCTTTATGAGGCAAACCGTTCCCTCGGAAGAACTGGGGCTGTAGGTAACACAAGATATGATAAGTCGGATAGACGAGGTACGAATGCATGTAGGAAGACCCATCAGTGTGGCTTAAATACTCTAGTTAGTATGGTAAGGGAAGAGTGGAAAAAAGGTGACGTCAAGTGACGTGTTTTTTCCCTTCCTCACTTCATCCATGTTGGTGATGACTCTTGCCTGCTCTGGGTTTTCCTACACGTCACTTTATTGGAGAACTACTGACTAGAAATGTAAGACATTACATCGAACTTGATTTTGTAAAAAAAAAGAAATAATTTCCCATTGCATTGAATAAATGTATTTGATCTTATCAAAACGGCTATATTACCTCCATTCGAATGTGTTCATAGAATTTTCGGGTGTCTAATTTGATTCAATGCTGGAGAAGTTCGATGGGTATTATTTGTGCTACAGAATATATTGTCTTAACACCTGAATGAAATTTGAGGGTGTATGAATTACTTGGAATAGGGGAGTTCATATAAACACACCGGGCCTGTATTCCTCATTCACGCGCTGAACATTTTTTTTGAAAAAGCGTTTTTTGAGATTTTTGCGTGAAGTTCCTTCCTGGGCGTTGGAACTTAGATGGCTTATCCACGTACAATTTCTTCAATATTCGTCAGTTTAACACTAAACTGGCAAAACCGCATCTCTTGTTTTTTGACATTTGGTGACCAATTTCCAAACTTTGATTAAACTATGTGATTGTTGGTCTGTATATATTTTGTAGTTTGGTCGATATCGTGTAAAAAAGTAATAAATAGGAACTGTTAGTTTCTTGTAAAAACTGTTTGAAAATGAAAAAATGCCCAAGACCGGTGTGTTTGAAATAAAATAAAACAAAATAATTGAACTTCATCGAAATGTAGCAAACTCGTGAAAATAAATATTTAGATAAAATACGCCAAAATACAAAGGTTCTGGCAGTATTTGATTGACTGATTGAATAAAACAGTTGAAAAACATACAATTATGATCGCAACTGCAACATTCTCAGCTGCAACGAGTTTCCCATCAGGCAATTTATTCATTTGGAGGGTGCGGACAAAGTTTTGCCCCCGAATTATTGAATCTCAGACGGGTGAAAACTGCTCAGAATGTACTTAGCAGTTCTTAGGAATAAGTAATTGAGGATAAAGGCGGTTGCATGTCACACATGCCATACGTCCACTAGCCATTCAACCTAGTCAATGAATGATGTCCAGGCTAACAATGGTCGGCTGCATGTCACACATGCCATACGACCGCAAAACGTTTAGTTCTTTCAAAATTCGCCAAAAAAATTTGTTTTCTGGGGATCAATGCGTTTCTTTTGGAAAACATCCGTACATGGATCCAACATTTTAAAATTTAGATACACCTCTGAAAGTTTCATTTCGACTGAGGAAGGCTGGAAGAGTGTCTGATTCGTTCAATTTAATGGGACTTTGAATACGTGTCGCCTTTTTTTCAAAATAGGGAAGTTCGGGGGGGGGGGGGGGGGGGGATCGTCCTGCCTGAATGGAATCCTCAGACTTCGATTGTTGATCAGTTATGGAAACAGAACGATGAAGTCTGCATGTTGCGTACGTGACATGACTGTCGGAAAATCAGTTAAAGAATACTGTTGATATTTCAGGTGTGATTTTCAACAAAAAATTCCTCGTGGCGTTCTTGTATATCCTCGTTTTCATGACTTTTTGATTATTTCAAGATTTTTTTTCCTTCCTCCTGCCTTTAAACACTAGAATGAGGTCACCACTTCAATTTATAATGTAAAAATGAAAAAAAAACTCTCTGTTCCCTCCTTTTATCTCTTAGTGTAAAACGCAGCAAATTCTTACACTACGGTTTATTATTTTTCTGCATAGATCACCATATAATCGTGCAAAGTAAACAATCGAGTTTATTTCGACAGAAAGTACCGAACTGGTATTACATTGTTATCCGAGAGTTGTGGGTGCCTTCATGACGAAATATGGTCCATGTTTGCTAAGGAAACACAACTGAGTGACATGAAACTATTCAAAGAAACGTAAAAAGATCGCGTTTGATCACTCAAGTTGTAATGTCATACATTTCTAGTCAGTAGTTCTCCAATAAAGTGACGTGTAGGAAAACCCAGAGCAGGCATGAGTCATCACCAACACAGGTGAGGCGAGGAAGGGAAAGAACACATCATCTGACGTCACCTTTTTTCCACTCTCCCCTCACCATACTAACTTGAGTATATAAGCCACACTGAGGGGTCTTCCTACATGCATTCGTACCTCGTCTATCTGACTTATCATTTCTTGTCTTACCTACAGCCCAGTTTCTCCGAGGAAACGGTTTGCCTCATAAAGGCGAACCTCTAGCTCCCCTTAGGGACCTCTTCAGAACAGTAGGCCTCACTAGATAAATGTTCTGCCTCCCTCCAGTGAGTCTGTTATCAGACGCCGAGGTTGTCAGATAGATAGTGTAAGCACACGTCCCTACGGCCGGCCGCGAGGCGCCGCAGATGGAGTGCTGAAGCACTAGGTTTTTAGGGATCAATCTCTCCGTTGAGTAGGATTCAGGCTAGGAACAAATCAGCGCATCGAGAGGACCATTGCCCTCACTCGACAACACGCAGAACACAACACAAGTTTCACCGCAGATTTTGCCCACTTTCGTCAGTGAACATTCATTGGGACTCACACTCGTGTTTCAGGGTTGTTTTTTTTTTTCAATTTCAAGTTCTTTTAGGGAGCCAACGGTTGGTCCAACAGAGCTCTGGGTGGTCTCACTCGAGTCTTCAAATCCAACACTATTTTAAATTTACGAAAAAATACCACTATGTTGTAAGTTCCCAAATTAGGGATTTTGGCAATTTTTCAAAACCTATTTTTCACATCTTAGAAGTGAATGGCTATAACCAAAAACTTTGTGGAACTACTTTACCCCTAAATGGACCCCATATACCAAATTTCATCAAAATCGCTCAGTGGCAACTTAGGAACTATCCTACGACTTACTAACAGATTTTTAATGTCGACTGTCAAGCTTCAAAACGAAATTTCGAGAATTTATCGAAACCCCTTTTCTTTCAAGCAACATTTCAACATTTCGCTTCTAAACTAATAGTCTCTCAGTTGTCACCCAACAGGAAAATAAGGATTCTTAAAAATTACAGGAACTTTTCGTTGTAAGCCTCTAAAATAAATTCCAGAAACTTATTAAAGGATACACATGTATATGTAGCACGTTGAAATTCTAACCAGTCATGCCAATTTTCAGCTCAGTCAAGATGGTGTTGATTCTGCTGATCATGAGTACAAGTACAAGAACCCAAATATGTCTGAACTGGCTCCTCTTCTGTCTCCCAACTCCTCGTCAAGAAGTAACACCCTCATTCTTTTTGAAGATGATCAAATTCACTCTCGAGGAGCTGATAGTAAGTTTGAGCAATGTTGGATTATATTAGTAGGCTGATATCCCTTCATTTTAAACCTTTGTAATGAGAAAGGATGCTACTACTTTTTTTTCTTTTAAATTCATTTTTGAGAAAAATATGATGGCTACAGGTATGATTGAGGTTTCTAATTGAAGCTGATTATTTTTCCTTCATAATTATAGCTGATTATTCTTCCTCCATTTCTCTATCATTTTTTCTAAAATGAATAGTTTTGTGAAAGGCTCAAAGCATTTCCTATTTTTGAATTTCTTCATCTCCGTAATTATTTAACCTACAGAAACGCAGGTTGGTCTCAAACTGTAGAAAATTTAACCTACTTCAAATTGTTACTGGGAATAAATTATTGAAATCATGATAATGTAGAAGTTATTCAAACATATTGTTTAGTAATGCATGCATTCCCGGGGATGTCCCATTGGATAATGATTAGCTCAATTTCAAGCAGTACCTACTTAAAGCACCCCATATACCATACGATTTGCCTATAGGCCGTCGCCTCAACAGGCAAATGTCTGGCCCAAATCGCTGGGCAACATACACTAAGTGCCTGCAGGCGGACTGCCAATAGTGGACTGCAGGCTTCCGTACAAATAAACTGCTAGCAGTTGGCTGGCTGGCCAACTGATAATGTGTGGCGGGGAGCCCCCTTGAGATCATGGACTGAGTCCCATACCTGTTGCAGATCTCATGTCCGATCCTCACCTGCCCTACAGCCACACACCTTCAGTTTTTACAGACTGCAGTCAATGGCCTTCAGATTTAACTGATAATGTGACCACCATCACGGCCTCACAATGGCCTGCAGGCAAATCATATAATGTATGGGCTCCTTATGCGACAGAACATACATTCATATTTACCTCTCTATAGCACAAAATAATTTAAACCAATGTAATTTAGTTTATATGTTAAGGATGTACCATATCATTTTTAGCATTATGAGACCCCAAAATTTGAAATTTTGATATCGAAAAAGTGGATCCCTCTTACCACTATCCATCCATAACATTTCTAGTAACATGCGAGTTTCGAATTTGACCAACATTTTAAAATCCATGATCTGCAATACCCAACATGCGAATTTGAGTCCTCCCCTTCTCCAATGCTGCCAGTCTGGTATCACAGCGATGTCACCTATATTCATGGCGAAACATCCGAAAACTCACGCAATACGCAGTTTCTGGTGTTCTGGCACCATGGTGGCACCACTGATTTGATCCATACCACCCCCAGACTAATAGTAGTTGCTGCGCATGCGAAAACGTGAATTCCTTGTAACAGCCTTAACTTCTACATTTTCCATCTGATTTCGACGAAATTTCTCAGGATTGTTCAGATTAGCGTACAGATGGTCCCCTATGAGGGTAGTGGAAGGTACTTAGAGATTGATGTTTTGAGATTAACTACTTTCTATGCATCAGATCATCCATACGACCAGGGTATGGACATGGGGAAGCTATGTGCCACACCCGCTTGGCAGACTTTTTTCTCTGTTGAGTGTTGTCCTCCTTCACCCCAGATTAAGCGAATAAGGATACCAATGTCTTACTGTGGACGTCTTAAAAATGGAGAATAATGCAAAAATTGCACGATTTCTCGTCATGTCAGTAGCACTGGATGTTCGGATTCGCAAATTTGGGGAAAACCTACTCTTAGGGGTCGTAGATTAAAAAAAAAAAAATCGTAGATACCTCAGCGTTTGCAATGTTAGAAATATAAATTGACTGGGCTTTATGGCAATGGCTATATTCAAGGCAATGAAATCAAAAATGTCTGATATTGATAAACTACAAAGTGCATGCAGCCAACTCTGATGAAAGTTTCTTGTAACCCGCACCAGAGATCTCCTCTTTAGAACTGAGTTCGAAAGTCATTGCGATAGGCTAACTCAGAGTCATAACTCGAAATACCTGCACTGTGAATGCGTAAAGCTCTACTGCGTATGCCCAGACCTTTATAGAACTGTCCTAGTCAGCATTGGAGTTCTCTGAAGTGGGACCTGAGTGGGCATTGGGATCTGAAACTACCAAAACTGTCACGCTATTCAGGTTGTTAACGATAGCTCTCGTAAACAGCTAATTCTATAATAATATCGGAAATAATAAACCACTTTGGTAAATTCGTGAACTGTAATAATCAAAAACGGGAAATTTTGGGAACATATGATGAATTTGGAATAATTTAATGATAATATAGTAGTTGTCTCCAATACAGGTGGTTTCCCTAGCATTCGTGGGGACATTAAATATCTTCCCTTTGTTGTTGTAAAAATGAAAACCTCTAAGTGGGAGCAATTTCCGCGAACCCAAGGTAGCTGGATCCTACGTCATGATCCAGTTACCTAGCAGCAAGCTGGAACTTTGTTTACCCAGTGACTGGGATATTGAGAGAGAAAAATTGTGTCACATGCCAAGCAACCTGGGCAAGAAGACTGATAGCTATGAAGCCCGACAAGTTTGCCATAATCCTAGGTTTCATGGAGCAGACCTGGTGGGCTTAAATAAGTAAATGTGATAGACTAGATCTAGGACCAGCGATGTCTGAGCTACGGGAAGTGGCAGCCAATAACATCCAGGTCATGGCCGTAGACTTATCATGGTGCAGGTTGTGGTGCAGTAAAAGTGACACACATCTACTAAAGCTGGGCATCGTGGATTCGTGATATCACTACGTGGCTTGATGAAGTTCTTCGTTCAGTGCAATACTTACTGATGGAGAGGGTCATCATGGGGTCTTTACACAAACTTAGGTTAGCATCACTGACCACAACCGTCTCAAAACCATTGAGCCAGTATTAAGTTGAGGAAGCATGAGCACCAAGCATTGAGAGGACCTCAAGCTATTCCTGTGCTCTCTGAAATCATTACCGTACGTAAATTTCACACTTCCAACCAAGTCAATGAACAATCAGAGAATAGCACGGTCCACAAAGACTCTGGAATCCTAGAGATTAAGAGGGAGAACACTTTGTCTATCCACCACTAAGCATTTTTAAGCTCCCGCCACGTATTTTATCTTGATGTTCAAAACAGCTTGGTGGTTTGGAAAGGGAGATTCCATGCATAGATTAATATTTGCAAAACTACCTTCATGGAAGAACGTTCATTGACCTTTCAGGTATGCTTTGATTTTTTCATCATAGATGGTTCTTACTCATACACAGGTCAACAGTTTGATACATTGCTGTCAGTTTGTTCTTCTATCATGGTACTTGTAGGTTTTTGCATAGCTGAAGTTATTAATACATCATTTACTAAGCTGCTTTACTGAAGCTAAGCTGCATGCTTTACTAAGCTGCATCATTTACTGAAGCTACTTTTTGGGAAACAAGACTATATTTACAAAACTATCTACATCGCCATGGAGATGATTACTAAGTCAGTTTCACATACCTATCGAAGAGACGCACCAACTTGATGGAATGTCCTGAAGGATAGAAGGTCATAGCTGATCACTCACAACTGGAGTGACTCTTCATGGATATACTTGCAGGTCTGGTAAAAAGGGGTGTCAGAGAGATGAGTGGCTACAAAAAGACACAAGCGCCTAAGGTCCCGCTAACTGTTCACACGGCGGTTTTGACTCCAAGCTAACATCTCCCCCATGGGACCCAATTTTAGGATAGCTTCTCAAATGCATGCTCTAGTAGAAGTTCCTGGGCCTACCTCAAGAGCAGCTGTGATCTGCTGAAACTTCTATTACCTTCTTGGGTATTATATCCAAAGACTTTTAGAACAACTGCTTTTTCGACTTTTTTTAGAACTTCTGTATCAAGAATGACTTCTGTATTTAGGTACATACTATAGAAAATGCCCAAAACCACTAGAACTACATCACTAGACATTGGTTATAGAGTTGGGCTCACTCAAGTCGTTTGTTATAAGTCGTACTTTGTCAATTGCAGGTCAGATTCCACGAAGAGTTCATCCTTCTCTTGAAAACGCGTTATCTATGGATGCTGATGATGACAAATATGCTCGGAGATCCGCTGCTCAGCCATTATCTTGGATAAAGTAAGTAATCCGCTTCAGTATAGTTAGTCATCAATAATTTGATCATCATAGGAAACTACCAAGGGCACTTGGGCTAGCCACTATCTTCTACAGCAGGGGTGCTCAAACGGTCGATCGCGAGTGCTTTTTGGGTAGATCTCGAGAAGAAAACAATTTTAATAAATAGGTAGGTAACTAACAGAAATCATGCCTGCTATTAGAGAACTTCAGTTATCTCGTCCGACTGTCACAAGGCGTATTGAAGTCATGAGTCAGGACATCGCAGATAAACTAAAACATGATATCATGGAATGTACTGGAATAGTACATACTTTTCTTTACAGTTCGACGAATCCACCGATATGACAGACACTGCCCAGCTGTGTATTTTTATTCGGATGGTATCGTATATTGAGATGACTAGCGCAGTAAACGCATTCAAAAGTAAATTGCAACTTATGATAGATCAACTGAAAAGGAAGGATCTGAAACATTTTCCGTCTTTGAAAGCAAGGATTCCTCAGTTGAATTATGATACGTATGAGGCTGAATTATCAAATATTTTGGGACAATTCGAAATGCGTTTTTATGATTGCAGTAAATTGGAAAGTATAGCATCATTTATGAGTTATCCTTTTTCATGTAAAAACATTGAGGAATTAGCTACTAAAATAGCAAGTCAGTTTAATATGAACTCATGTTCTGTTGAAAATGAGTTGGTGCAGATTATATCAGATATACATCTCAAAGCTACAGCATCTGATACAAATTTCTGGTAATTCATATCTGAAGATAAATATCCGAATGTAAGGCAAATCGCTCTTCAACTGACGTCATTTTTTGGGTCAACTTACTTGTGCGAGTCTGCATTTTCTGAAATGAAGATAATTAAGTCAAAATATCGCAATCGACTAACTGACGATCATATGTCATCATGCTTGCGATTAGCACTCAGTGGTTACGTACCATCTTATGAAAAGTATGCTGAGGACATGCAGTGCCACGCTTCAACATCCAAAGCCACTCTTTAGTTAAGTTTAACACCATATGTAACTCTTTTGTTTTGTAACAACCAATAAACTCGCAATTTTGAATAACTGAGTTTTTTCATTGATATTGTAGAGAAGAACCTAACTAAACCTAACCCAAGCCTTGACTGAAATAATGTACCTATATTGTGCAGAAAGCTAATATCTATATATGCTACGGTACGCCCTACCTAGGTAGGTAGGGTGTATCGTGTATGTACGACAACCCTGCATCACACACACTTGCAGTCTCTCAGAGTCGATCGTAAGTAGTCTAAAAATATTGAGGTTGATCGCCAGCAGTTCAAGTGTGAGCACCCCTGTTTTGTACAAATTAAATCAAATGTCTTGCCTCACTCTCAAAACCACCTCTGTCTTTGGAGAGATTTTTGTTTTGAGAGAATTTCCTTTCTAACTTTAGTTGACAATGTCTGTTTCAGATGGCTACAAAGAAGAGTTACTTCAAGGAGATGCACATTCACTCGAGTACTGGTATTTTTGTTTTGCTTCATCATCATTTCAATATTATTTCTAACTATTGACATGACCTACATACCGGAATAGTTCCTGTTATTGCACTTGAGGTGCTGGTCGGACTGGACCACTGCAACATGGTCTATTTATGAATGTTTTTGTTGAAAGAACTGGATAGCTACCTAGCAAGGATGAATGTTCAGTGCTTGTACCAAATTGGTTTTCACGTTGATATTCATTTTCTTCTTTGGCAGTTCAAACGACTTTCTTTCCATTATTTTTGAGCAGAAAAAAGTCATTTCTCATTCAGAAAAGTTGTTTCATGATTCGACGCATTTGTTTCTTGAGTAAGTATGTATTCCATACCTATAATTATTAATTAAATATTCATAACTCTAAAGAAAGTGTATCTTTTCAATTCAACATTCCACATTATCACTCCACCATTGACGATCCCACAGATCTTTCATTGATTAATTCGCAGTAAACTGCAGATTGTGCCAATTTGTGCCTATATTATGTATCTATTACCATCCAGGTATTACACATTTTGTTTCGAAAAGTTCATCTAGGTGCTCTAGTCAAGCTATCATTTGTGGATCTTGCTTGTCATTTTTGAGGAAAAAGGTATTAATATTTATAGAGGAAACACTGTTGCCAGGCCTGCTAATGGGTAACTTGATTTGGTCCGAAAATGTTGGAGTTCCTTGGTGACGTAGTATACATAGGTCGGCAGGTACTTTTGTGTACGTACACACCTACAATGTTTTCTCTTCACAGAAGGGAACATATTTTTCAACTTCTTTCTTGAAAGTATTACCTACCTAGGTACCTTCCTTTGCTCCAATATATTTGTATAAAAACAAATGAAATAATTATTGGATGTTTATCCTATTGTAAATTCTACGTTCGATTGTAGATGGGTGAGTGTACCTACTGTTGTACATTTTGTAACTATTTGAAGATTTTATATTGTACATTATTTAATGTTTGTACACTAATGATTTTTGGTTTATTATACGTACATATTTAATATTAAACACATAATGTCATTCCTGTGAATTATTAAATAATTACGTAGTTGTTTTCCTCTGTTACATTCTTTTTTTCTTACAACCCTTCTTAAAAGACGTTTTCTACCTTTGTTTTCACCTATAACTTTATTGCATAATTAGCGCTACAGTTGAGCACAGAACAACATCAACAATACAACACGAAACATGAATGGGAGTTAGATCCCAATGGCTTTCTCCTGGAGTTTCTTAAGAATAAATTAATTTAGTTAGTATTTAATGTAATATAAAGGTTCTAAACATGATAACAAGTAATTAACAATACAGGTTATAACTTTTTTTAAATTTGCTAAGTTGGTGGGTTTTGATTTGCTGTGAGGAGAGCGGTGTGCCTTTACCGCTTCAATCTACGATTCGGTCTGTATGGCGGGACTGATTCCACTATGCTGGCTGCTAGAGGGTTCGGGGGATTGTACAGCCTATGATGGAAGCGATTGTAAGAGGTATGTAAAACTTCCTGGATGGTGGGAATGTCCACGTCTTTGTGGAGGTCAGAGTTCCTGACATGCTACTGTTGAGTTCCTGAGGGTGCTCCAGTAATAACCCTCAGAACGCGGTTTTGGAATGTCTGCAATCGTTCAATTTGTGAGTCGGATGCGCCTCCCCAGACTTGACTTCCATACTCCCAGATGGGTCTGATCAGCATTAAATGGGCCAACCGTTTACTTCCGAGTGTCAGTGGTGAGTTTCGTCCCAGCAGCGGCATGGGCTGACGCAAAGATGTCGGCATCTAGTGACCGCTGTGCTGATATGCTCTTCAAATGTCAAGCGTTTGTCTAATACTACTCCAAGGTAGCGTACAGTTGAGTCAGACGGGACCTCATCTCTGCCAATACACAAATCTGGTTCTTCATGTATTCGGAGGTAGGCGAATATCACACAGCAGGACTTCTGAGGGTTAAGTTTTATTTTCCATCTTATAGCCCATTCATTTAAATCGTAGGTTAGCTCTTCTAGTTCAGTTTATGCTCTCTCTCCTCTTGGCGAGCTGCATAGGAAGGCTGTGTCGTCGGCATACTCAGCAGAGGCAACTTTTTTTTTTCCTCAGCAGCCAGTACACCCTGGGCTGAGGGACTTTATTCAACATGCTCCCATTTACATGACTACATGTATTTCACAATTACAATTTATCAATAGGTATCACAACAAATCAAAGTCCATACTATTGATGAATGTGGAGAAAGGCTCGAGAAATCTCCCAACCAACACTCGCGCATCAGGAGGTCAGCATCACTTTCCGAATGAGTCTACTTCGCTCCTGCTCAAACAACTGGCACCTGATGAGGTGGTCCCATGTCTGCTCGGTCACTCCATCACATCCACAAAAAGGGTCCTCGGCCTGGCCAAAACGGAAGAGTGAGACCTTATTCCTTCCATGGCCAGTTAGGGCCTGGGTCATCTTGTATGATATTTGAAGCTCAGACTTCCTTCTCGCAGAAATACTTGGGTAGCAATTCCAAGTATGCCGCCCCTTCTGACTCAAGTTCCACTCTCGGTTCCATTCTCTCAGGCTGGCATCTGAACTCATCCTTGAAATAAAAGTCAACGGCGCCAAGTGGAAAGAAACCACCGCCTCCTCGTCCATGGCCGCCTCCTTGGCCAAGCGATCCGCCTCTTCATTGCCCACTGTACCGTCGTGTGCCCGGACCCAGCGCATAGCCACTCTCTAACTGCCATTCCTCAAGCTCCACACAGTCCGCCGTATCCACTCCACAGTCTGCGTTCGAATTTTCAGGTTCTTCAGACAATCCAAGGACACCTGGCTGTCAGTCCACAGCGTCACTTTTCTCGTATCCTCCAGAATATTCTCCTCGCTGATCCAGCTGAGTGCCTCGGCAATGGCTAACAATTCCGCCTGGTTGTTGGAGCACCAGTCTGCCGAGTGAAACTTCCTTTCAATGATTAAATTGCCATCTCGATACACCACGAACGCACAACCCGTGTGGTCATTAATACGGCTTCCATCTGTATAAATAGACCAACAAGGCTCATAGTCAGTTTCAACCAGAACCGAAGCAGCCCACACTGGATGCACCCATTCTGAAGGGCCCACATTGCCATCGATCTCCAACCATGGTCCAGCAACCTCCAGATCACCAGCAGGAAGTGCCCAAAATTAATCTACCATCTCTGCTATCTTGATATCGATCGGGACCATTTTTGCCATCACAAAAGCCGCATCAAACGAGATGGTGTTAAACCCTTTAATTACTCGCAAAGCCATTCTACGCTGGACTCTACGGAGTGCAAGTGTATTATACCTGATGAACAAACCCTTGACCCAGACAGCAGAGGCAACTGTGGGAGAGGTGGGAATGTCACCAGCATAAACCAGGTACAATAGCTGCCCCAGCACGCTGCCCTGCGGAAAACCCGCTCGGACGCCTCGTGTGCGTGACATCGTTTCTCTGTATCGCACAGTGAAGGTGCGGTTTGTCAAGTATGATTACAGGATGCGATAGTACGTGTCAGGAAGAGAGGCATTTAGCTTAAACAACAGCCCGGAGTGCCAAAGCCTGTTAAACAGCCCCAGGCACACTTCTTTTTTCTCAAAGGTATCGAGTATTTTGTCTACCAGACGATGCAGCTGATGAAGGCAGGAATGGGCGTCTCGAAAACCGAATTGTGTTGCAGGTATGAGAGGTTCAAGATGCTGGAAAAGTTTAGGTAGCAGCAACTTTTCACTGATCTTTGATAGAAGAGTATTTCTTTTCTTCCTAAGAAACTTTATTGGAGATTGCAAAGTTGAAACAAGTTTTATCGGAGATTGCAAAGGGGTAACAAGGCACGGTATCCCTATGTGTCGTGTTCCTACGTTATACATGGGTAGGCAGGTAATAGTAAGGTCCAAATAACATCTACACTTATTAGGACGTTTCTGAGTAATTCGAATGTATATTGCAATATTTGATCTAGATCATAATAGAACATTACTCAACAAAGGAAAAATGAAACATGTACAAATCAGTTTTGGACCGTTCTGAACCCGAATCCGTAAAAAATCCAAAGGTCTGGATGAGTATGTGCGTATTAGTGGTGGTGTTCTCTGATTTGTGATAGGTGGGTATCCTAGATTATGGATTTCGAAATTACACATTCAGTTTCGAGGCACTCTGTAGGAATGTGCTCATTCTAATATACACATTCACATCCATTGAATAAAACTACGTATTTTAGGTTGCTTTAGGTAGGTAATTTGTGATAGTTACGATTCATTGCTTACTGGTTGGAAAGAAACATTCCACTCCCCATCCAAAGGAACGACCCAGGAATGTAGGTATGCATTACAAAATAATATATTTTTCACTCACTTTGGTAAAATAGTTCTATAAGATCAGTTCGCTTTCACTCCTGGACATCACCAGTACGTACCAATAATGTTAATAAGTTAATAAGGTTCGTCGGGGGAAGTGCAGAGTACAATTTGCATAGTTCAACTTTGGTAGACCCTGAGAAACACATTTTTAATGCTAGATTTTTTTCCTTCTTTCATTACACCCCTCGGACTATCCTCTAACTTGGTTTTTTGAGTTATAGTGGGTTTCTCGAGCAATGCTATAATTTTTGTCCGTACTCCTCACTTACCCCGACTAAATAAGGGTAAATAAAGGGTAAGTGTAGAGCAAATAAGACTAAATAAGGGGTAAGTGTAGAGCATCCCTTCATTTCTCATGTCGTTAGAGTTACAAATGCAAAGGGGGAAGTGTGTGGAAGAGCTCGTTTCAGGCATTGTTTTGCTTTTTGCAAAATTAAAATCGGACAGAAATTGATGAAGTTACACAGTTTTGAAAAGTTAAAAACGTGGTAGGTATAGAGAAACTCACAAAAATCTTGCAAAATTCAAAATTTTGAATCTTTATTAAAAATTGTTTAAATCACCATAAGTCATCAGTCTTATGAATAAGAACGTTTTTTAACTGTCTTCTACTACAAATGGTTATCTCAACATTGCAAAAGTTTGCATAAAACTTCGAAAAGAAAAAAGTCTACCAAGTGGGTGGCACATAGCTTCCTCGTATCCATAACCCGATTGTATAGATGATCCGATGCATACCTAGTAGCTTATCTCAAAACATCTATCTCTAAGTACCTTGCACTAACCTTTCAATTTGTGGTGGGGGGGGGGGTTGAATGATTTTCATAGGGGACCATCTCCATAGCTAGACAAGAGTAAAAAGTTCCCAGTTACCTTAAAAGTGCCCAAGTTCACAACACAAGTAGATGAAAAAAACGCTGCAAATTATTACACAATGGTTTATTATTTTTCTACATAGATCACTCGTCTACAAAATCACCAACCATCCAATATGAAAAAAAAAAAAAAATCACCAACCATCGATCGCATTTCGGTCAGCTCTAATTTGAACGGAGATTAGGCCTCTATTGCGAATCACACTCGTGTTTTTATTTATATATATATATATATATATATATATTTCAATATAAACACTCAAATTTTTGTAGGGAGCGAACGGTTTGTCCTACAGAGCTCCGCGTGGTCTCAAAAAATTCTAAAAATTCTATAGAATCCAAAATTGAAGGAAAAACAATACCTTTATATCAAAATTTTTTGAGTTAGGGCGTTTTCAAAATTTCAAAATTGATTTTGGAACCCTTAGAAGTGACCTACATCAACCAAAAGCTTCGGGGCACAACTAGACCCCAAATGGAGCCTACATACCAAATTTCATCAAAATCTGTCAATGCTAAGTGGCAAAAGTGCCGCGTACGGCGGACGGACGGCCAAATTTTTATTCGATTTTTGGATTCTACGTACCTTGAAACGTAAACCATCAAATTTTGAGGGGGTGTTAAAAATTTTTTTTTTTCTTGGTCGATTCCAAAGGTTCACTATTGAAAATAATAAACCAATACATAATATTATGTTTGAGTGTAGGCTCCATACTCCCTTTGGTCATCCATTTAGGGGGAGGTGCGAAACTCCACACTTACCCATGTTTCTTACTCTGCACTTTCCCCCATAGGAGGAAAAAACGGGGAAAGTGCAGAGGAGGTCTTATTTTCAAAATTACCAAAGTTAGAACAAAATGTCATAATATGACATTTTGTACATATTAAAAGGTACAATGAAACTGCATACCCAAGTAGAGGCAGGTTGAAAAATTGTTGATCACCTCGACCTCACAGATGAAAACACATGTGGTACCTACATCATAACCTCACCGTGAAGGTTACATCCGATATGAGCACACTCTAGTGGTGTTTTGTGAAACTTAACATACTTCTGTACAACACCCACAGAGGATATTCATGTCAGCCCTTATGTTTGCTTGTGAAAGGTATATACCCCACTTACCCCATCTCTGCACTTACCCCGACGCACCTTACCTGTGATTCGACGCACACCAGTTAATTCTTGTCCAGAAGATGAACTTTGATTGGTAGGAAACATCTCGTGTAGGACCCCACTCTGCATACCTTCCACAACTATTTAACCTGAAAATTGCTAATTGGTATCCGTTGTAACATTGATTTAGGATTTTATAATATATTTCTGGATACAAAGAGTTATTGAAACTGTTTATATGAATTAAAGACCAAATCCTAAAAATGATGTCAAATTTCTCAGAAAGTTTTTGGAGAAAACTTATTTTATAAATAAGTTTAGTTTTTAGGACGTCCCTCAATAAGACTTGTATGTATGTGTGTTTGTGACAAAATTAGCTAGTCTGCCATCACCTTTTTTAAAACCTATTTGCATTTTAGGTGCATTCTGACGATACATTGCGCGCGCTACCTCTATCCTCCACCGATTTGTATGTTTCTTTACTGTTCCACTCAACTTCCCAGTTGCATGTACACCAGAAAGTCGAAATTAGCATTTTGTATTCACTAAATGTAGGAATTTACAAAATTTCGGTTCCTTACCGAATCAAAGGTAGTTAAGTCTACATACTTACAGGTACATCATAATGGTAACATAATCAATATAATATAATGGTAACATAACAATATACCTTTGGATTTTCATGAACTACTCTTTGTGACATTGTGGATCGAATCAGTGGTGTCACCAAGCTACCAGGACACCAAAAACCCCGTATTGTGTAGGTTTTTGGGTGTTTCACTTTGAATACAAATGTAATCTACGGACTACCAACCAAATCCAACAGAAGAAAGTCCAAAAAAAAAACAAAAAAAAAAACGAAGCACTGCTGTGGTGTCAGGCTGGCACCGGTTTTTGATTGGAACGGGGAGGGGGGGGGGGGGTTGATTCGAATTCGCCGAGTGGGTGTGGCACATAGCTTCCTTATATCCATAACCCGTTTGTATACATGATCCGATGATATTTAGCTTATCTCAAAACATCATCTCTAGGTAGGTATTATGTGCTACCCTCATAGGGGACCATCTACACGTCAACCCGCACCATATCTGAGGATTTCAAAGATTCGGGGAGAAAAAATAAAAAAATATGACTGTTACAAGGAAATTCAAGTTTCGCACTGGCTACTATCAGTCCGGCTGCGATGATTTTCGTAGGTAACTATCTACATCCCAATCCGTACAATCTTTGAAAACTTCATCGGAATTGGAAGGAAGTTATGGCTGTTACAAGGATTTTACATTTGAACATGCGCAGAGGTTACTATCAATTTGTGGGCCAGGATTTTCAAAGAGGATCATCTACACGCCTATCTGAACAATGTCTGTAAAATTAATCAAATTCGTATGAAAAACGTAGGTGTTACAGCTGTTACAAGGATTTTACTTTTGCGCATGTGAAGACGCAGTGTTTTTTTAAAGGGAACCATCTACACGCCAATCCGCATAATTCAGAAAATGTCATCGAAATCAGATAGGAAATGTAGAAGCTATGGCTGTTACAAGGAATTCACGTTTGCGCATGCGCAGTCGCTTCTGACAGTCCGGGGTTGATGATTTTCATAGGGGACCATCTTCACGCCAACCCACACAATCCCTGAACATTTCATCAGCAAATAACCTCGTATAGTTACATGGATTTCATTTTCATGACTGACACACTTACACGAAACTAAAATAAATTGTTCTGGAAAGTCTAAAACATAAAACGCGAGTGTATATTTTGATTTTGGTGAACATTTTTTTTCCTTGAAAAGTGAAAACAAAGCTTCCGCTACCTTGGTAGACACGGAAGCAAAATAACCACATACAAATCCGTTTTAGTCCATTCTGAATTCAAATCTGCAATAACATCTGAAACTTTATGTCTGTGTGTGTGTGTGTGACAAAATCTTGTGAATCGGCCCTGGCCTTAGTTTTTAAACGATTTGAATTGTTTTCTTTACAAAATACACGTTTTTGGCTGTTTTGGTAACTAGTAAGGCTTAGTAATGACACCTAAGCTTCGAAATTCAGGGAACATAATCGATATAACTCTGGATTCTTTGTGTCACCGTGGATCAAATCAGTGGTGTCACCATGGTACCAGGACTAGTGCGTGGGTTTTCTGGTATTTCACCTTGAATACAGACGTCATCTTCTGCGGAGTCCAAGTCATACGTTACGAAGTATGCTACGAAGGGTGCCAGGATGGCACCTGGGCGGGGACTCGAACTGGCTTGGTGGATATATCTTAGATCATGGATCTTAAAATGCTGCTCAAATTCGATGCTCACAAGTTGCTAAAAAGATAGTTGTTTAGGGTGTGGGGGGGGGGGGGGGAGTCATGGTTTTTTGGGATTTGAATAATTGGCCCTCTGAGGAGTGGCGCGTTGAGTACGGTTCACGATCATGTTCTCGTCACTCGTTGGTAAGTGGTCAGAAACATAATAGTGAACCTCTATGTTGCATAGGTTTTTTGACCTCTATGTTGCATAGGTTCTATGACCTACTAGTTTTTTTTGGTAAATTGAAAGTTAGTAGTAGGTACTCTGAAACTCGATACTGAATCTCCTATCTGGTAGGTGATAAGAAGGGGAGTAGTTAGGAACGTAGCTTTACTATTTTTCGGTACCTAAGAGATAAGTTCACAGCCACGAATTTCGGTCCGATATATCCAGGTCTTCTGCATATCTTAGCAGCAAGTTTAGAGAGAGAAATTGTGGGAAGTTACCCGTCGTTTATAAAAAAACATGCATGTTCGGGAAAATGAGATTTTCGATAAATTCCCCTCTTTCACACCAACCGTCGTTCATTTCCTATAGCAGGCCAACAAAATTGGGAACGTCCAGTCGACATTGTCTCTCGCATTTAGCAATTTTTATTTTTCTTGGCGTTTATAAAAATAAAAAAAATTACCATGTTGGTTGGTACGGAGAGACCGTTTCCATGGTTTTGGGTGAATATTTGGAGTCTTGTTTTTGTAGTTTCTTTAATTTTTAATCTGGTACATGTTTCTACTCTTCTTTGGAGTCTTCCTCAGCCTTTATGTCGGTGGTCCGGATCCCATCTATTTTTGTAAGAAACTTTTTCTGTAGGTAGTTGACCATTCATTGCTTATTTAATTTAGCATACATTTAGACGAGGGTGGGCATTATTTTAGAGAGAATCTGTTCAAATTGATGACTACTAGCAAGCATGTTTTTTAAATATTAATTAATTTAAAAAATGCATGCTTGCTAGTCATCAATTTGAACAGTTTCTCTCTAAAATAATGCCCACCCTCGTCAAAATGTATACTAAATTGAATAAGCAATGAATGGTCAACTACCTACAGAAAAAGGTTCTTACAAAAATAGATGGGATCCGGACCACCGACATAAAGGCTGAGGAAGACTCCAAAGAAGAGTCGAAACATGTACCAGATTAAAAATTAAAGAAACTACAAAAAACAAGACTCCAAATATTCACCCAAAACTAAACAATTATCGTCCTTCTTCATCATTATAAACTATTCCTTTGAAATCATGGTCTGATTTTGATACCAATTTGAAGCACTTTTGCGACCGAACTGGTTGGTTATTCTTTTGATTAATGATATTCGATTTTGACACGTAAAACGCTGCAAATTATTACACAATGGTTTATTATTGCTTCCGAGTCTACCAAGGTAGCGGAAGCTTTGTTTTCACTTTTCAAGGACGAAAAAAAAAGTTCTCCAAAATCAAAATTTTCACTCGCGTTTTGCGTTTTAGACCTTTCTGAACAATTTTGGTTCCGTGTCTGTGTGTCTGTCTGTCTGTCTGTCCGTCTGTCATGAATTCCTTGTAACGCGCATAACTATACGAAGTTATTGTCTGATTTCGATGAAATTTTCAGGAATTGTGCGGGTTGGTGTGTAGACGGTCCCCTATGAAAATCATCATCCTCGGACTGATAGAAGCGACTGCGCATGCGCAAACGTGAATTCCTTGTAACGGCCATAACTTCTACATTTTCCATCCGATTTCAATGAAATTTTCAGGGATGTTACAGATTAGTAATTACATGGTCCCCTATGAAAATCACCACCTTCGGACTGATAGTAGCCACTGCGCATGCGCAAACGTGAATTTCCTTGTAAAGGCCATAACATCTACATTTTCCATCCAATTTCAATGAAATTTTCAGGGATTTTACAGATTAGTGTTTAGATGGTCCCCTACGAAAATCATCACCTTCGGACTGATAGTAGCCACTGCGCATGCGCAAACGTGAATTTCCTTGTAACGACCATAACTTCTACATTTTCCATCCGATTTCAATGAAATTTTCAAGGATGTTACAGATTAACTTGTTTTGATGTTTAGAGATTAACTACTGTGTATCGGATCATCTATACAATCAGGATATGGATACGAGGAAGCTATGTGCCACACCCACTTGGCAGACGTTTTTTCTATAAAGATCACTCGTCTGCAAAGAACACAGCTTTGCCATTGTTACCACCAACCAACATGAAGAAAAACATCGATTGCATAATTTGAACGGAGCAAATTGCTTCCGAGTCTACCAAGGTAGCTGAAGCTTTGTTTTCACTTTTCAAGGACGAAAAAAAAGTTCTCCAAAATCGAAATTTCCACTCGCGTTTTGCGTTTTAGACCTTTCTGAACAATTTTGGTTCCGTGTCTGTCTGTCTGTCTGTGTGTCTGTCTGTCATGAATTCCTTGTAACGCGCATAACTATACGAAGTTATTGTCCGATTTCTATGAAATTTTCAGGGATTGTGCGGGTTGGTGTGTAGATGGTCCCCTATGAAAATCATCATCCTCGGACTGATAGAAGCGACTGCGCATGCGCAAACGTGAATTTCCTTGTAACGGCCATAACTTCCACATTTCCTACCTGATTTCGATGAAATTTTCAGGGATTATGCAGATTGGGTTGTAGATGGTCCTCTATGAAAATCATTACCCCCCGGACTGATAGTAGCCGCTGCGCATGCACAAACGTGAATTCCCTGTAACAGCCATAACTTCCACCCCGTAACAGCCATAACTTCCACATTTTCTACCCGATTTTGATGACATTTCTAGGGATTTCGCGGATTTTCTACCCGATTGTAGATGGTCCCCAATGAAAATCAAGGCCTTAAAATTTACAGAATCCTCCGCGCATGCGCATACGTAAAATCCTTGTAACAGCCATAACATTTACATTTTTCATCCGAATTTGATGAAATTTTCTAGGATTGACCAGATTAGCGTGTAGATGGTCCCCTATGAGGGTAGTGAAAGGTAATTTAAGATTGGTGTTTTTAGATTAGCTACTGTGCATCGGATCATCTATATAACCGGGTTATGGATACGAAGAAGCTATGTGCCACACCCACTTGGCAGACTTTTTTTTCTTGGTCGATTCCAAAAGTTCATTATTGAAAATAATGAACCAAAAGAAGGAGCACCCAAATTCTTTTGCCCTGCTATAAAAAAAATCCTGTTTTTAATGACAAATTATGTTTTAATATTAATATTTTCACAGGTGGAACTACTTTCAACTTTCAACTTCAATCCTCTCTCTCTATATATTATAAACATTTATGTACAAAATGTATTAATTACGGTTGAGTAGCTGCTGAAACGCTGCTAACGTTCTTAATAATATTTAAAAAAAATACAAATTGCGATATTAGTTTTTTAATTGAAGTACAATCTACGGTAGGCACCCGTGGAGTAATTTACGGCGACCATTAAGACGATTAAGACCCTAAGACCTTGGAAATATCCATAGATGCATTATAGTGTAGAGCTGAAGGAGTCGAGCAAACAAAGGGGTTGTGGGGTGTCGGTGTGCCTTTCCCCCACCTGGTGCGTGCCACCTCCGACTTTTCCCGAAAATGCTGTGAGCAGATCGTTAGCTAACATGAAAGGAAAAAATATCAGTCCCCTCTCCCCATCCCGTCTCTTTCACTATACTTACCCCAACATCGCGTGTCTTTCGTCCCCTCCAGGTGCTCATATTGATTTTATCAGCATTTTCACGAGTTATCCCCAATTTCCTTGTCCCCTTCTTAGCGAGGGTAGTTGTGGCGTGTGCGCTTTGTCCCCTTTTCAACGCCAAAACTGTGGCCATGTGGCCATTCTTTGCATCATAATGAGAACGGTTGAGCGGAAGAAGGGATATAACATATGTAGCTTGAGAAGAGGTGATTATGAAATAAATCAAAAACTGTTAACCCAGCTTCATATGAGGTTATTTAAATGAAATTATGGTAAACAAGATGCAACAACAGAAACCTACAGGAGGCTCCTTCCTGACGGAATTTCCATGGTAATATACGTTGGTAAAAATTATAGGTGCCATTCAAAGTAGGTATCCTTGATGTGGAAAATGTTCAGATTATGTAAATATAAGATGAATGATCGATATGGGTCGGTGTAGGTAAGTGCTGCAGGAACAAATTTACAAAGATGCCATAAAAAGTCTCTTGAAGATTCATTAAAACGCCGAAATCCGGAAAAAGGTGGTCTTGTTCCTTCCACAGACCAAGAATCAAAAACTCGGCTAGCACTAACAGACTGTGGTGAATTATTGCAATACCTCTGGATGCACTGGGGAGCAGTGTGGACAAGAAGAAAAAAAACATATATAATGTAGGTTTTACTGGTTTTAAGAGTTGGAGTGAGGCAACTTTAAATTACAGTTAAACTGGAGCGTAGGTAGATAAAACATATCACTCTGAGGTTGATCTAATAATCTGGAAATAATAAAGGAAATAATCTGTTGATATGATGCAAAGACCCGATGAAATTTCGACCTGGGTTACTGGAATCCTTGTCTTCAAAAGAAGCTCGAAACTGTTAACCCTAATTGGACCATGGTATCACTAGTGTCAACGAAATATCTTATGAACTCCACAGCCGTCCCAAAGCGTCACCAGATTAACTAGGTTTAAACTGCAATTGAAAAACGTCTGCCAAGTGGGTGTGGCACATAGCTTCCTCGTATCCATAACCCGATTGTATAGATGATCCGATGCATAGTAGCTAATCTCAAAACACCAATCTTAAAGTACCTTTCACTACCCTCATAGGGGACCATCTACACGCTAATCTGGTCAATCCTAGAAAATTTCATCAAATTCGGATGAAAAATGTAAATGTTATGGCTGTTACAAGGATTTTACGTGTGCGCATGCGCAGAGGCTTCTGTAAATTTTAAGGCCTTGATTTTCATTGGGGACCATCTACAACCTAATCCGCATAATCCCTGAAAATGTCAACGAAATCGGGTAGAAAATGTGGAAGTTATGGCTGTTACGAGGAATTCACGTTTGCGCATGCGCAGTGGCTACTATCAGTCCGGGGTTGATGATTTTTATAGGGGACCATCTACAACCCAATCTGCATAATCCCTGAAAATTTCATTGAAATCATGTAAGAAATGTGGAAGTTATGGCCGTTACAAGGAAATTCACGTTTGCGCATGCGCAGCGGCTACTATCAGTCCGGGGTTGATGATTTTTATAGGGGGCCATCTACAACCCAATCTGCATAATCCCTGAAAATTTCATTGAAATCAGGTAGGAAGTTATGTGGAAGTTATGGCCGTTACAAGGAAATTCACGTTTGCGCATGCGCAGTGGCTACTATCAGTCGGAAGGTGATGATTTTCATAGGGGACCATCTAAATACTAATATGTGACATCCCTGAAAATTTCATTGAAATCAGACGGGAAATGTAGAAGTTATGGCTGTTACAAGGAATTCACGTTTGCGCATGCGCAGTCGCTTCTATCAGTCCGAGGATGATGATTTTCATAGGGGACCGTCTACACACCAACCCGCACAATCCCTGAAAATTTCATAGAAATCGGACAATAACTTCGTATAGTTATGCGCGTTACAAGGAAATCATGACAGACAGACAGACAGACACACAGACACGGAACCAAAGTTGTTCAGAAAGGTCTAAAACGCAAAACGCGAGTGGAAATTTTGATTTTGGAGAACTTTTTTTTTTCGTCCTTGAAAAGTGAAAACAAAGCTTCCGCTACCTTGGTAGACTCGGAAGCAAAATAGTGAATAGTTCTGATTTTTTCAAACCATTTTTTGTGAGTAATTAGAAGTCAAACAATGATATTACAAAAATTTTGAAAAATCTTTCATTAATTTCGATGTTATTGAATTTTTGTCATAACTCTATTTTGAGACTTCCAATAGCCCACAAAATATTCTGCTGTCCATTCAATTTAAAGTTGCAATTTAATTTTGGTTACTCTAGCGACACCTTTCGACAGCTGTGGAGTTCCTGAGATGTTTTAAGTGACACTTGTGGGACCGTGGTCCAATTAGTGTTACAGAGACTACAGCGATGCAGGACCTTTTACCGTTTATCATATATATAACTTAGCTACTTCACTTGACTGGTACAGTAGTGCGGAGCTTTGTGGTACTCCAGATACAGAACTAGGTGAGCAGCAGATGAACTTGAAAGTTGTGGAATTTACAAAGAATTGTGACATGGCTCAGGTACAGTATTGAACAGAGTGCAGGAACAGGGCTGAATGCTAGCAAGCAAGGAGGGGGATTTCAAAAACTGGGTGAGTCGTTGCCTCAGGTGGAGTTTCAAAGTAAATTACAGAGGATCACTTCGATTACTTATTATTTCATTGAATCTATGTTCACTGAGTCTGAATCGTAAAAGAGGTCGAATCTCCGTTCAAATGTTAGCTGACCGAAATGCGATCGATGTTTTTCTTCATGTTGGTTGGTGGTAACAATGGTAAAGCCGTGTTCTTTGCATACGAGTGATCTATATTGAAAAATAATAAAACTTTGTGTAATAATTTGCAGCGTTTTATTCGATTTTTGGATTCTTCTCACCTTGAAATGTAAACCAACAAATTTTGAGGGGGGGGGGGGGTTAAAACATGTTATTTTTTTCGGTCGATTCTAAAGGTTCATTATGGAAAATGATAAACCAAAATGAAATAATCACCCGCTATCGTGAAAATTAGTATACAAAACAATTGGACAAGAAGTGTAAAGATATATGACAGCTTGGAGAGAATGAACAGCCCCGGGGGTTAATTGTGTCCCTCTGTGCTCTGTTCACCCTACTAAACTGCACCTAAATTTGTGATTCGAGTAGTTTCCTAATAGTAATGCTTCGGGTGTTATATAAAGCGAAGAAAATCCGAAACATATTCCAGAATGCTGTCTGTGTAGAGAAAGTTTCATGAAATGATACGTTTGTCGTCAACGACCCTCGTAAAATCGCAAACTTTTTTCTCCTCTATTTCGTGAGGAAAGGTGAAAGCTTACGTAACCCTATGCACCATTTTTTTACTGGGCGTTTTATTGCGCAGGGTCCCCATTGCAAGCATTTCACACATCCCAGGTTGGCAGTTGAACCAGAAGCGGGGAGTCTGCGGTGCTTTGTCACCAGGAAGACGCAGGTAGTCGGAACTTGGTACCGCTTTCTGGGAACTGGTGAATACCTCTCCGCCAACACGACCTTTGGCGATTCACGTAACATTGCATAGAAGGTCACATTTTGCCTGAAGGGTCGTAAAACGGTCCACAAAGAGCCACCCCATAAAAGTCGGCCAGTTTGTGATTCATCCTTTTTTTGTGAGGTACCATATGATGTGTTGGCGAGGACGATTTTTTTTAGGTATTCGACTAGGTAGGTAGGTTTTCCAGCACTCACCACCTAAGGTCCTCTTCCAAACTTTCCCCTTTTAGCGAAGTGCTCGAGATTCCAGTAACTTGGGGAATCTGTAGGTTGAGAGAGTACGAAGGATGACATTGTAAGTGCTATTGATGTAAGAATAAAAACATCTGCCAAGTGGGTGTGGCACATAGCTTCCTAGTATTCATAACCCGATTGTACAGATGATCTGATGGATATAAGTTTATCTCAAAACATCAACCGCAACATACCTTGCACTACCCTCATAGGGAACCATCCACACGCCAACCCACACAGACCCTGAAAATGTCATCAAAATCAGGTGAAAAATTTAGAAGTTATGGCAACTAAAATTTTTTACTGTCGTTCAGGAGCGATGATTTTCATAGGGGACCATCTACACGCCAACCCGCACAATTCTTGAAAATTTCAGTGAAATCGGACAATAACTTCTTATAGTTATGCCCGTTACAAGGAGTTCATGACAGACACGAAACTAAAAGTGTTCAGGAAAGTCTAAAACGTAAAACGCCACGTGGGAATTTTGATTTTGGAGAACATGTTTTTAATCTTGAAAAGTCAAAACAATGCTTCCTGTACTTTGGTAGACTGGGAAGAAATAACAAGTACGAATCCAGTTTAGTAAATTCTGAATACAAATCTGCGGAAAAACCGTAGACTCTAAATACGCGATTTTTCAATATTTCGGTTCCTTTTAGGGCTTACTAATGGTACCCAAGCTATGAAATTCAGGGAACATTATAATTATACCTCTTCATTTTCATGACTATTCCTTGTGCCACCGTGGATTAAATCAGTGGTGTTACCAGTAAACCGCGTATTGCGTGGTTCTGGTTTATTATTTTCAATAATGAACGTTTGGAATCGACCATGAAGAAATTATTACCCTCCCCCCCCCACCAACAAAAATTTGTTGGTTTTTATTTTGATGAAATTTGGTATGTACTCTCCATTTGGGGTCTAGTTGTGCCTCGAAGCTTTTGGTTGATGTAGGTCACTTCTAGGGGTTGAAAAATGAGTGTTGAAAATTTGAAAACACCCTAACTCAAAAAATGCTGATGTATAGGTAATGCTTTTCCATCAATTTAAGGTATTGCATTTTTAGAGACCACGCGGAGGCCTGTAGGACAAACCGTTCGCTCCTTACGAGAATTTAAGGGTTGGACTTACGATAAATCAGAAACACGAGTGTGAATAGCAAAAGAGGCCTAATCTCCGTTCAAATTTTAGCTGGCCGAAATGCGATCGATGTTTTTCTTCTTGTTGGTTGGTGGTAACAATGGTAAAGCCGTGTTCTTTGCAGAGGAGTGATCTATATAGAAAAATAATAAACCCTTGTGTAATAATTTGGAACGTTTTTGGTTTATTATTTTCAATAATGAACCTTTGGAATCGACCAAGAAAAAAAAAATTTTAACACCCCCTCAAAATTTGATGGTTTACGTTTCAAGGTACGTAGAATCCAAAAATCGAATCAAAATTTGGCCGTCCGTCCGCCGTCCGCCGTACGCCGTACGCGGCACTTTTGCCACTTAGCAATGACCGATTTTGATGAAATTTGGTATGTAGGCTCCAATTGGGGTCTAGTTGTGCCCCGAAGATTTTGGTTGATGTAGGTCACTTCTAAGGGTTCCAAAATCAATTTTGAAATTTTGAAAACGCCTTAACTCAAAAAATTTCGATATAAAGGTATTGTTTTTCCTTCAATTTAAGATTCTATAGAATTTTTAGAATTTTTTAAGACCACGCGGAGCTCTGTAGGACAAACCGTTCGCTCCCTACGAAAATTTAAGGGTTTAAATTGAAATATATATATATATATAAATCAAAAAATCAAAACACGAGTGTGAATAGCAAAAGAGGCCTAATCTCCGTTCAAATTTTAGCTGGCCGAAATGCGATCGATGTTTTTCTTCTTGTTGGTTGGTGGTAACAATGGTAAAGCCGTGTTCTTTGCAGAGGAGTGATCTATATAGAAAAATAATAAACCCTTGTGTAATAATTTGGAACGTTTTTGGTTTATTATTTTCAATAATGAACCTTTGGAATCGACCAAGAAAAAAAAAATTTTAACACCCCCTCAAAATTTGATGGTTTACGTTTCAAGGTACGTAGAATCCAAAAATCGAATCAAAATTTGGCCGTCCGTCCGCCGTCCGCCGTACGCCGTACGCGGCACTTTTGCCACTTAGCAATGACCGATTTTGATGAAATTTGGTATGTAGGCTCCAATTGGGGTCTAGTTGTGCCCCGAAGATTTTGGTTGATGTAGGTCACTTCTAAGGGTTCCAAAATCAATTTTGAAATTTTGAAAACGCCTTAACTCAAAAAATTTCGATATAAAGGTATTGTTTTTCCTTCAATTTAAGATTCTATAGAATTTTTAGAATTTTTTATCCTTCTATCCGTACCCCCTCTCTACCACTGATTAGCGTACCGCCGGTATGGGATACCGCCATTCAAGGATACGCCTCACATTCGATCACCATTGATACATTTTGAAAATGTAAGTAGTTTTAAGTACCAATTTTTCATAATATATCAATTAATTCCGACTTTGAGAAATGTTTTCACCAGAATACCTCCCTGTACGTACAATTGGTAGGTAAGTTTCCATAAATTGGATGAAAACTAGATCAGTCAATCTTAAACTTTATTGACACAAAAAACAACAGTCTTATCTTGATTGCTACAGTCCCATTGGTATGGCAAAAACCTCTTTATCAAAACAGTCTCATTCTAACATTTACAGTCTCATTGACAGTGGCTGAATTGCACGTTTCTCGTACGGGGAGGGCTGAGGGACCGCGCTCAATCTGTAGATACACCCGTACATAGGTCACTAGAAAACAGCAGACAGGTAGAAATAAACAAATGACACTCACGTGACCTTTCTCATCGAATGTTAGGAGGGTAATAAGGGGCTCGGTTCATTGCTCTTTCTTATGAAGTGTACATTGATGTTTGAAGGGAGGGGTGCGGTATCCAACATCGCGGTACGGATAGAAGGTTAAGACCACGCGGAGCTCTGTAGGACAAACCGTTCGCTCCCTACGAAAATTTAAGGGTTTAAATTGAAATATATATATATATATAAATCAAAAAATCAAAACACGAGTGTGAATCGCAAAAGAGGCCTAATCTCCGTTCAAATTAGAGCTGACCGAAATGCGATCGATGGTTGGTGATTTTGATTTTTTTTTTTCTTTTTTTTCTTTTTTTCTTCATATTGGATGGTTGGTGATTTTGTAGACGAGTGATCTATATAGAAAAATAATAAACCATTGTGTAATAATTTGCAGCGTTTTTTTGTTGTTGTTGGTGTTCCCCTTGAATACGGATGTGATCTTCTACGGACTACCTACCAACACTGACAGATAAAAGTCCAACGGTACAACGTATTACCGCTGTGGTGCCAGGCCGGTAGGGGGGGGGGGGGTGAACTTGAATTCGCTTGTTGAGTATCGTACATCATGGATTTTAAAATTTTAAAATTGATCAAATTCGAGGCTGACATGTCGCTAGAAAAGTTGTTGTGGCTAATGGTTGTGGAGGGGGGATTCCACTATTTCTGACTCAAAAACGCTGCAAATTATTACACAATGGTTTATCATTTTTCTATATTGATCACTCGTCTGCAAAGCCACAAACCATCCAACATGAAGAAAAACATCGATCACATTTCGGTCAGCTAAAATTTGAACGGAGATTAGGCCTCTTTTGCGATTCACACTCGTATTTCTGATTTATCGTACGTAAAACCTTTAAATTCTCATAGGGAACGAACGATTTGTCCTACAGTGCTCCGCGTGGTCTCAAATAATTCTAAAAATTCTATAGAATCTTAAATTGAAGGAAAACAATACCTTTATATCAAAATTTTTTGAGTTTGGGCGTTTTCAAAATTTCAAAATTCATTTTTCCTACATCAACCAAAATCTTCGGGGCACAAGTAGACCCAAAATGGAGCCTACATACCAAATTTCATGAAAATCGGTCAATGCTAAGTGGGGAAATTGCGGCGTACGGCTTACGGCGGACGGACGGCCAAATTTTTATTTGATTTTTGAATTCTACGTACCTTGAAACGTAAACCAACTAATTTTGAGGGGGTGTTGAAAAAGTTTTTGAAAAATTGTCGATTCCAAAGGTTCTTTATTGAAAATAATAAACCAAATTTCTTCTCCCGCTAGAAGGTCGCGGTTGGTGTAAAAATTGTCAGAATGAGGTCTAGTTTAGATTAAAAATAACGATAAACAGCTTTTCCGACCCATGCGCATACCCTATTGTTGACGTAGGTATACATACTCATACATTGAGTTAACTTAATTTTAATTTATTTCTTCACATATTAACATTTGAAGTTGTTATTCCCCCAAACTTTTTAATTTTAGCTAGCTGCAATGTGATTACTAGATATCTCCTCTAACAAAGTTTTGAGTTTATGGTTGTAAAATAGGTTGCCTCAGATTTATGTCTTTTTTTCTCTTTTCCAAGCACCACTAGATGGTTGTAATACCAATTCTCCCTTGTTGCTCAACATGTCTTCCTGCATGTGTAAGACCTTCATGAAGTAGACACGCTTTGGAGATGCGATGTTTGAAAATGTATTCGTTCTATCGAGAGCAGGCTTGAGGTTACGCCACTGTATTGGAAGGAGCGACTTCGTGAAGGGGACAAGGCCTGCTATCGTATCAGGTAGGACAAGAATGTCGAGTAGTGACGTCACATATTTTTCAACTAACGGATCCACGCGCCCTACATACTCGGCTTAGGATCGGATTCGCCGCGCATTCAAAGCATTATTAACGATCCGAAAGACATCACTGTTTCTGAGGTCCATACGTTTCTGGCAAAGTAGACTGAATTAATTCCTGTAATTCCCAGCTTACATTAGGGAGGCTACTAAACATTCTTTATCTTGACAAATATTTAGTTAGTTCTATTGTAATCGAATGTGGTATGTATTTATGTTATAACTAAGTAACACCATGTTTAGAACATTCAAAACATTGTTTAGCATGTTCGTGTTGGGTGTTTTCCATGTAACGTTTGATTATTTCGAGTCGAAGTCATATACATTTTGAATTGATGCTAAATCCTATTTTCTGGACAGAAGATGTTGCTACAGAGCCATACATCGGAGATCGTTCTCCATCTCAGGTCGATCTAGAAGATGGGTCACATTTAAGAATTATCAAGAGTAGTGTGTTCACGATGTCCGCCAAGTAAAATTCACGTTTCGGGGAAATAGAAAGGGAGGGAATTGGCGGGTTATTTAACTACAATCGAGGGGTATGAAATACATGTAAAAGAAGAACAAATTCAAAATCTCAACGGGTTAGATTTATGAAAACTTCTGGTTACAGTAATTTATTTCGATGATTCTTCTACACATTGGAAACAGGCGCACGGCCGAAATTAATTTCAGGATTTAGAGTTACAATCATCGGTGCCATGTCTTAGAAACAGTAGGACAGACCCTGAAACAAAATCCGGACGGTGGGAATACAATGAATTTCGATGATCGTGAAAATTCACCTAAGGGTTGAGTGTGAATCTTCAGTACGGCTGAGAGTGGCAATCTAATGAGAGTGAGAAAGAACAAGGAAAATAAAATATACAAAGAAATTTTTGAACCTGAGAATGGACAGCGTGGCGAGAAATATCGGAGAGTCGCGAGATTGAACAATGTATGAGTACACAGTACAGCTAAAAGCGGAATGAAAACGCTGCAAATTATTCCACATTGGTTTATTATTTTTCTATATAGATCACTCGTCTGCAAAGCCACCAATCATCCAACACGAAGAAAAACATCGATCGCATTTCGGTCAGCTAAAATTTGAACGGAGATTAGGCCTCTTTTGCGATTCACACTCATGTTTCAAATGTATCGTTCGTCCAACCCTTAAATTCTCGTAGGGAGCGAACGGTTTGTCCTACAGGGCTCAAAAAATTCTAAAAATTCTATACTATCTTAAATTGATGGAAAAACAATACCTTTATATCAAAATATTTTGTGTAAGGGCGTTTCCAAAATTTCAAAATTCATTTTTTTACCCTTAGAAGTGACCTACATCAACCAAAATCTTCAGGGCACAACCAGACCCCAAATGTAGGCTACATTCCAAATTTCATCAAAATCGGTCAATGCTAAGTGGGGAAAGTGCCGCGTACGGCCAAATTTTTATTCGCTTTTTGGATTCAACGTGTCTTGAAACGTAAACCAACAAATTTTGAGGGGGTGTTAAAAATTTTTCTTTCTTGGTCGATTCCAAAGGTTCATTATTGAAAATAATAAACCAAAAAGCCAAGAATGTTGGGCAGTTGTGGAAAATAGAGCATAATGTCTAACAGGAGAAAGTGAACGAACATTGAAGTTGGTTGGATGAGGGAGGATTCACTTCGGCAATATCCTTATAATTTTGGTTTATTATTTTCAATAATGAACCTTTGGAATCGACCAAGGAATAAAAATTTCAACCTCCCCCCCCCCCTCAAAATTTGTTGGTTTACGTTTCTAGATCTCCAAAAATCGAATAAAAATTTAGCCGTTCGTCCGCCGTCCGCCGTACGCGGCAGTTTTCCCACTTAGCATTGACCGATTTTCATGAAATTTGGTATGTGGGCTCCATTTGGGGTCTAGTTGTGCCGCGAAGATTTTGGTTGATGTTTTAATTTATTTTTAAAATCTAATTTTTCAAATCATTCGTTTTAATTTTTAACTTACTAATTTTTTCGACTTTTATTATTTTAATTTTTTTTTTAAATTTTACATAACTTAGGTACCTATTACCAAGTTTTTTGTTTAAAGTCGGTATTCTTTGAGTTACCGACCGTTTACCTTTTTTCTAAATTGTTTTGCTATTTTTCTTTTTTAAATCTTTTATTTGTATCTTTCAATTACTAATGGTTTTTTTTAAATGTGGAATTAATTATTACATTTTGAGGTTTTTTTATGTAGTAGGTAACTTCATTGTTTAATTTTTATATTTTATTTTAGTAACTATACCTACAGTATTATTGTTTAAAGTAGTTATTAGTGAGTCCAAAAAATAATCAAACATATTGTTTAGCAATGCATTCAGTCCAGCGGACGTCCCATTGGATAAGCATTAGGTCAATTAGAACCAGTTGGTGAGCGATAAAACACGCATTGTTATTTCCCTTCCTCCTGCACCAAACTGTTTCACTCAACGTAATTTCATTGAAATCGGGCGAAAATTGTAGAAGCGGCAAGAATTTCTTGACAGACAGACAGACAGCCACGGAATCAAAATTGTTCAAGGAGGTCTGAAACGTAAAACGCGAGTGGAAATTTCGATTTTGGAGAACTTTTTTTTTCAACCTTGAAAAGTGAAAACAAATCTTTCGCTACCTTGGTAGATTCGGAAGCAAAAACGCTGCAAATAATTACACAGAGATTTATTATTTTTCTAGGCAGAAGTTTGCAGAGCTGAAAATTACTACACAACGGTGTTTTTATTGTAATCCGTAATAATAAAAAAAGTCCATTCCTGCAGCATGAATTAATGAGCGAATTTTCAAAGAAGTCTTTCAGTTGAAGGTATGATTAAGAAAAGGAACAATGGTGTTGTAATTTCTTTTAGAAAGTTTTTTTTTACACGATTCTTAGTTTTTTCGATTTTCAGTATACCATACCAACATACTGTATGCACTGGGTATGCTTTGAAGATGTTAGGAGTCCATATTCACGTTCTTCTCGTCTCCACAAACTCATAGAGTACCCACACGGCTACTGCATTTCTGAGTACAACGAATATACGCACGTATTCATTGTATATATAAATAGATACTTTTATGAAGTGGTCGTCAAAAGAGATGATCGCAGAATAGATTACAGAAAAATACACTCTGGTTTTACAAGTCTCAAAACGAGAAGTGACAATTTTTATTAGAATCATAAACACATTGAAACCTGGTTTCCAAACTCGATGCTTAGCACTTCACAACACCATCCCCTTGTTTTTCTTTTTCCTCCTTTTGATTAGGATAGAGAGCGAGATTGTCAGCGTGTACCACAAATAGTTTCTTTCCTGGTGTTTTTATTCTAAATACCACGTTGCTTATAACCTTCATGATTTGGCAGGGTCCCATCCAAGACGATTGCAACTTCGGGCATATCCCCACACGCCGACGAGGTCGAAAGTACCAAACCTGGTCACCAACCTGGAATCGTGGTTTGTCAGTATGAACATCGTACTGTTTTTTAACTCTATCAGCGACACTAAGCAACCTCTTTCGCGCAATCTCATGCACTTGCTCAAGCTGATCTCGCAACATCTGGGCATAAGTTGTCTGAGCAGTTGCACCTGGAACTGCTCCTACTAAAAGATGCATAGGAAGTACAAGTTCCCTCCCCATCACCATTTGAGCCGGAGACAGTCCTGTTGTTGAATGCTCCGTAGCTCTATAGGCCAAAAGAACGCAAGGGAGTTTCAAATCCCAGTCTCTTTGGTCACTATCCACCACTTTGGCAAGGGCCTCCCATAAAGTGCGATTGAATCGTTCTACTAGGCCTGAGCTTTGGGGATGAAGAGGTGTAGCTCGGGTTTTATGCACGTTGAGAAGTGCAGTCACTTCTTTGAAGACACGTGACTCGAAGTTGGTGCCCTGGTCTGAGTGTATTTCACGAGGTACGCCGAATCGGGAAATAACATTATCAATCAGACCCCTAGCCACTGTCTCTGCCTGAACATTTGGAACTGCAAAGGCCTCGGGCCATTTCGTAAAGTAGTCGACGACTACCACAATGTAGCAATTTCCGCGATTTGTAATAGGCAGAGGACCAACAACATCGATGCCAAGGCGCTCAAACGGGGTCCCAACAGTATAACTTTGCAAGGGTGCCTTCTTTTGTTTACTTTTACCACCCCGCCGACCACATACATCACATGAAGCGCAGAACCACCTAACATCTTCATGTAATCCCGGCCAATAGAATCTAGTTCGGACCTCTGAAATAGTTCGTTTCCGCCCAAAGTGGCCTAACTCGTGTGCCACTCGCAAAACCTCCTTCACCCTACATTTGGGCACCAACATTTGCTCTACTTGAGAATTTCCGTTATGGCTTTCCCATCTCCTAATCAGCAAACCATTTTTCAATTCGAGTCGTTGGGATTGAGCCCAGAGCACCTTGGTTTTCTTTGGAAATGCGGCCACATCTTGCCAACTAGGACTCCTTCCTGTCAACACCCACTGATACACTGGTCCTAGAACGGGATCCATCTTTTGCTCTTCAATCCACTGCTTTTCTTCCTCATTAGCAATTGACACCCGGTTAGAAACGAAATTTATTCCATGTCTCTGCTCCTGGCGCAAGCAATTCTGGCATTCTTCTTTAATACAGGGCCTTCGAGACATTCCATCAGCATTCAAATGTTTACTACCAGGTCTATGTTCAACTCGAAAATGATACCCTGTGATCACCTGCAGCCATCGAGCGAGCTGTCCATCGGGCTCTCGGAAGTTCCTCAGCCATTGAAGTGAAGCATGGTCCGTTCTGACCAAAAATTCCACACCACTTTCCAATCCAAATGAACGGAAGTGTTGCAACGCTCTTACTAGACTGAGGAGCTCCTTACGAGTCACACAGTAGTTGCGTTCTTGCTTTGACAAACACTTACTAAAATACGCCAAAACTCGCTCTTCTCCGTTCTGCATTTGAGAAAGAACTGCTCCTATCGTTTTGTCACTAGCATCTGTGTCCAGAATGAATAGATCTCTCTGAGTTGGATGTCCCAGGATTGGTGGTTGTGTTAACGCTTCTTTGATTCCTGAAAAGGCTTCGTCACATGCTTTGGTCCATTCGAAGGTCTTACTTTTATCTTGTAGTGAGTAAAGCGGGGCCATGCGTGCTGCAAAATGTTCAACAAAAGTCCGGTAATAGGAACACAAGCCAATAAAAGAACGTAGTTCCTTCACATCCTTGGGTATTGGCCACTCACGAACCTGAGCCGTCTTTTGTGGGTCAGTCTCAATACCTTTCTCAGAAATGATAAACCCCAGGTAATTTACATGGCGAGCCAGTAAGCGACATTTCTTTGGATTTAATTTGACATTATTGTGACGAAGTACCTGGAACACTCTGCGCAACCAAGTCATATGTCCATTGAAATCAGAATTATCTATCAGTACATCGTCTAAGTAAACTTTAACCCTTCCCTGCCTGATTTCTTCTCGCAGCATACTGGTCATTGCTCTTTGGAATGTAGCCGGAGCATTACAAAGGCCAAATGGCATGACTTGGAAGTGCCACAATCCCCGTGGTGTGCAGAAGGCTGTCTTCTCCTTGTCAGTCTCAGCCATTGGTACCTGCCAATACCCACTCTGCAAGTCCAAAGTCGTGAACCATGAGCTCCCAGCAACATCTCCAACCAATTCATCTATCTTCGGGAGTGGATGACCATCTTTTTTAGTTATATTGTTGAGTAGCCTGTAATCTACACAAAAACGGGTTGACCCGTCCTTTTTGGCAACAAGCACAATTGGGCTAGCCCACGAACTCTGTGAGGCTTCAATAATTCCATTTTTCTCCATTTCGCTTATCAGCTTGTCAACTTCCTCCAAGCGATGAGGTGGAATGCGGCGAGGAGATTGGCGAATTGGTGCATGGTCACCAACGTCTATTTTGTGGACAGTACCTAGAATCTTCCCCAACTCTTTACCATTCTTCGCAAATATATCTGAAAAATCCTTCAACAAACATTTGAACTGCTGACCCTGATCCACAGACAAACCCTTCTCAGCTTTTTCCATCAATAACTGGACATGACTTGGCAAGCCCAACTCACTTTCATCATTAGAAGTATGGATGTCAAATGGAGTCAACTCCTGATACCCATCTTCTTCAGAGGCTTCTTCCACCTGGTAGACATGACCTTCTTCTTGTCCGAAGCGACGTCCTTCAACCAGTATGGAGTGGTTGGCTGGGTCTACCAAGCATTGGTGGTTCTTCAGGAAATCCAAGCCCAGGACACATTCTTCCTGGATAGGTGCCACCAATGCTGTATGGATGCGCGGTTTTCCATCTCCCAAATTTATGCTAACCTCTGCTTCCCCTTGAACTGGAATGAGCTCACCTGAAATTGAACGAAGTGATATACCACCAACAGCACATACTTTCACCCCTGCTCGGTTCACAATATCAGAATTAAGAATGGTCCTAGTAGCTCCAGTGTCCACCACCATACCACAGGGAATTCTACTGACCATTCCCGGCACCACAAGAGACTTATCTGGTGTAGCCCTGTACACCAAAACACATTCCCTTGAGTGGGGCGGTTCTTTGGTCGAAGTGTGCCCCTTCAATCCGACCTTGGCAGGTTTCCCGGAAGGGAAAGTTGCTGGGATGTACTGGAGGTATTGTGGCGTGAATCTGCCGCCACCCAGTGATTAGGATGTTGCATTCGTTGATCATATTGCGTTGTTCTTTGAGACTGTCCTACTGGTGGGTAAGGGCAAGCCAGAGCCACATGACCAGGAGCAGCACAACGCCAGCAATAGATTTCCCTCTCTCTCCTCTGATTTGGGCCCCTCCTGCTGATCTGTGGATCCCTACGTTGTTGAATCCACTGAACTGGTTGTTGACCTGAAAAGTTTGCTCTTCTACTAGGAATCTCATTTGCATCTTTGTTCAATGGAAGGGGTGCTTCGGCAGTCTCTGCTACCAAAGCAGAAACTGGTTTAGCAATTTGTGCTATTGTTTCAAATCTAAGTGCAATCACGAGTGCTTCATCCAAGGATTTGGGCCACAACCCCATTACACGTTCACGTATTCCTGAATCTCGCAAACCTCTCATAAAATGGACCACCACCATGCTCTCCAACGGTGCTGTCATTACAACCCCAGGCCATGCTTGGTGAGCTAACTTTCGTATTGCTTGGTGATATGCACTGACACCCTCTTTAGGCTGTTGCGTTCTAGTAACTAATTCAGTCATGAATCGCTGATCGTGTTGTCGAAGGCCAAACCGTCGTTCCAAAGCTTCAACCAATTTTGGAAACGTTCGGGGTGTGGGCACTTCTAGCAGAATGTCCAGAGCTGGACCCGCCAAGACGGACTCTAGTGCAGTGGTTTTCATAGAGCTGTCCCAACCATTTTTATTTGCGATGTCTTCAAATTGTATTATGTACGCATCCCAACTTACTGTCCCATCAAATGTTTTAACTTTAAGGAACGACGACCTAGAAAGAGGAAGAGGTTGGGAGTTGGAAGTACCTTCAATTTGTGTAGTTGAACTGCTAGTTGTAATTGGTCCTTGCAAATGTTCTGTTTTAGTCGCCATCTCCTCTGCAATAACATGCCTCAGTTCCCCTAGACAAGCACTCCACTCCATCTCCATGCTTTCCTTCGCTGCTCTTTGCTCATCCCTCACCGTTTGTCTTACCTCTTGAACTAAAGCCGCCCTCTCTTCCTCCCAGTACTTTCTGAAGTCGGCCATCATTGGTTGTGTTTCGTTTAAGGGTTGCTGAACAAACTGTTCGTTGTCAGGAGGTACCATCTCTTCTTCATTCAAAGCTGGATCTTGCTCTGGTGGCACCATCCATTCTTCTCGTGTTTCTTCTGGTACTACTCGCATGTCTTCCTGATTCCTAATAGTAGATCGTGTATTCATTGTGTTGAACAATCTCTATCAATCGTCAAAAGTTCACAAAATGTCACAAAACTTGTGGATCCACTAGAGCGTCGCTAAATAATCGATCCCACTTCTGACACCAGTTTTATGAAGTGGTCGTCAAAAGAGATGATCGCAGAATAGATTACAGAAAAATACACTCTGGTTTTACAAGTCTCAAAACGAGAAGTGACAATTTTTATTAGAATCATAAACACATTGAAACCTGGTTTCCAAACTCGATGCTTAGCACTTCACAACAATACATACTGCATAAATGCATTGATATCTTTTTTTTAATAGAATACCTACTTGCAATAAAATCAACGGTTTAATATTATCATCCGTTTCCATAGAATACCTACAAGCAATAAAATCGTTATCCAGATCAAATCAAAATAAATAATCGATCAATAATAAAATCGAGATTTGATCATTGGTTGCGATGGATGCACAACTGAGCACACCACAAAACTCATTTCAATGAAATGATTAAAGCTCGCATTTAATTAGCTGAAATTAGGCCTAATAGGGTGTGCGCCTGGGTAGGAAAAACCGTTTATTGTTATTTTTAATCTAAGGTAGACCTCATTCTGAGAATTTTGGTACCAACCGCGACCTTCTAGCGTGAGTAAATCTTTTCCTAAGAATTTTTAAAGTTTCGACAGTTTATGACGTCACAGTGGGCTGGATGGTCCCGCCCAGGCGAGAGGGGCGCGTGACGTCATAAACTGTCGTAACTTTGAAAAATCATAGAAACAGATCTACTCACGCTAGAAGGTCGCGGTTGGTGCCAAAATTCTCAGGATGTAGTCTACTTTCGATTAAAAATCTAAAAAAAAATCAAGGCGCACCCCCCATTCCTATAGTGAGCAATCTTTTGGAATTAATTTTGGTTTTCTGATTTATTGCAAGTCCAATAAATATCCAAATTTTCATTTATTGTAAGGCTCCCTAGAGTTTTTAATGGGAGCGATTGGTTTTTAGACGCTCCACAGTGGCATTATCATCCTATGGTAACTAACTGTGTCCAAGTGCAATAAACTAAGTGCACAAAGGAGTTATGTCCGGACAAAGCTCCAGTGTCCACAACACGATGGCATTTTAGATAGATAGATAGATATGTTTATTTTCGCCATTTTGTACACTACAATAATATAAATGCATGAAGGGATGCAATTTGCTCAGATTTCCTACCCGACATTAGGCTTGGCCCGTGTTGTAGGGTAGGATCTTAGCAAAATCGCTCCATATCGGTAAATAAATTGATGTCTACTATACAATTACAATAATAAGTAAATTAATAAACAATGCATGATTGGTCAGAAAAAAGGACGCATTTTGATAATCTCTAACATACACTAACTTACTTTAATATTTTCCAACTTCAATCAGCTCTAAGCTTTAATAGTATCCTATACGTATATGCTGTTTAATAGCCTTTCGCATCTAAAGCCCCCTTCTGTAACTAGCCAACTTAACACTTGCTTTTTGTATTTTGGTCTAGTGAACTTCTGGGGACTTTTCATGCTACAAACATTTTCTCGGTGAAACAAATGTTGAATGAAGATCGGGCTGTGCGTTGTCAGAGTCAGTCTAGGTCTAGGGCCTTACATTCCCTGCGGCGGCATATCTAGTATCGTATTTCGGATCCCTTCGAGAAACTTCAATTATGTTGGGTGTCCTAAAGAATTGCAATAGTAGATTTTTCAGATAACGTTGTCCAATAGTAAATACCTTAGCAATATCAAATAGATCTCCGGAAGGTTTCCTATGCGGTAATGACAACATCATTTTTATGATAATTTTCTGCCGAACATGTAACCTATTTATATGGGTGGAATACGTTCCTCCCCATGCCATTATGCCATACTGCAATACAGATTGCAACATGGTATAATATATAAGTTTTATTGTTTGCTTCGGGAGCGTGTGTCTAACATTGTAGAATATATATATATATTTCCTAATCTTATCATGGGTATACTGCCGTGCTAAGCCAGAAAGTCGTATCTTGACTTCACCCAACTTTCGGGAAAACGACCTAATAGGTTTCGTGGTGAAATAACTCTTTCACGGGATTATGTTTCCTCCTTTTACCACAACTAAAAGTTTTTCTTATAGGAAATTAGTTGCTGAATCGATTTCTGAGGTCAAAATTAAACATTTTTCAGTGTATATTGTCAAAAAACTGTATAACAATTTCCTATTCTTATTTTACTTACATTTAGGTCGGATTTACTAAGCCTTGAAGTCGTATCTCGATCTTGAATTCACGTTTGCGCAAGCGCAGTGGCTACTATCAGTCCGAAGGTGGTGATTTTCATAGGGGACCGTTTAAATACTAATCTGTAACATCCCTGAAAATTTCATTGAAATCGGATGGAAAATGTAGAAGTTATGGCCGTTACAAGGAAATTCACGTTTGCGCATGCGTAGTGGCTACTATCAGTCCGAAAGTGATGATTTTCATAGGGGACCGTCTAAATACTAATCTGTAACATCCCTGAAAATTTCATTGAAATCGGATGGAAAATGTCGAAGTTATGGCCGTTACAAGGAAATTCACGTTTGCGCATGCGCAGTCGCTTCTATCAGTCTGGGGATGATTATTTTCATAGGGGACCGTCTACACACCAACCCGCACAATCCCTGGAAATTTCATAGAAATCGGACAATACCTTCGTATAGTTATGCCCGTTACAAGGATTTCATGACAGACACACAGACAGACAGACACGGAACCAAAATTGTTCAGAAAGGTCTAAAACCTAAAACGCGAGTGAAAATTTTGAGTTTGGAGAACTTTTTTTTCCATTTTTGAAAAGTGAAAACAAAGCTTCCGCTACCTTGGTAGACTCGGAAGCAATAAGAATGGAAAAATGTTATGCGGTTTTTTGACAATATACACTGAAAAATGTTTAATTTTGACCTTAAAAATCGATTCAGCAACTAATTTCCCATAAGAAAAACTTTTAGTTGCGGTAAAAGGAGGAAAAATAATCCCGTGAAAGAGTTATTTCACCACGAAACATATTAGGTCGTTTTCCCGAACGTTGGGTGAAGTCAAGATACGACTTTCTGGCTTAGCTCGGCAGTATACGGGTAGGTAACAGTAAGAAGGTTCCTAAAGTCACCACAAAATGCTGAGTTTTCAGAGGCAAAAAGTCGTATCATGCCGAATCAGAATGCAAGAAGTCGTATCGTCGAAATACTAAGGCCGATTCTCGTAACTGGGCCAAGATACGTGTTTTTTTCTTCTGATTCGCTCTGATACGACTAGCTTAGCATAATCAAGTTAACATGCCTTAACGCAAAAATCGGGAGGCTTCTTTGAGGCATTTCTAGTCGAGATACGGCTCTGAAACTTCGAAAATCGATAGAAATCGACGCCCTAAACCCCCGGGTACCAATAACTCAATTTGGTCAAATTTTCACTTTACGACTTTCTGGCTTAGCACGGCAGTATAGTCTACATGGGGCTTCCACTTTATCCAGCTCTTCATCCAGAACTAGCCCCAGATACTTATGCCTTGCAAGTCTTTCTATCGAATCACATGAGCATATTTGATCTTTTACACAAGAGTGCAGGGTGATTTTCAAGTGTTTTCCCTCAATTAGTGACTTATTTCCTCCGCAAACTATCAGTTTGGTCTTGTTAGCATTCAATGTGAGATAACTCTTGAGAAACCATTTCTCTACTTGATTTATTACCTGATTGGCGTTGCTGAAAACGTTTTCCCAAGTGTCACCTTCGCAGAGATAGAGAGATTTTATAGCTATCTTATTGGGACATGGAACCATTGTGCATTCCTCTTTTGGACAAAGAACCGAATGCCATTAACTATTTTTTGAGATGGAACATTTTTCCGTTTTAAGCCATTTTCAAAATGTTTAACTCTACGATCAAGTATCCTCGTGAAAGAGTACTGTCCTATGATGTCACTGGCCCATTTATCTCAAAAGTGACATTTTTGAACAGCGCTTTTGTGCTTTAAGGTATCGCTATGGAACAAGTGTAGGTACAAGGAGGTCTGCGTACGAAGGCACCTACGCAGGACATAGTTCTGGGTAAGCGATGCGAACACGACACGGGTGTTATGTGTATCGTCGTGGAGAAGTGAACCGATACCCCATAGTGAGACCGGGAACTGACTCGGCCGCCATGTGTAATCCCATCCAGTGTTATGATACTTGTTGCCCTTGATGCGCTCGCGGGCCGCCGCCACCGCCTTGCGCGGACCAACGTTTTTGGAAAAGATCACTTCCTGCGGGGCTGATGCTCCTTCGTCGAGCCCTTGAAAAGCCGTGTGGTAGGGCTGGGACCTTGAAAGTTCCCTTCCCCCGTCACATCTCTCTTGCACTCAGTTGACCCTGCTTGGCTGCAATGTTGCCACTACATCCCGACGCACCTTACTCAAATGAATTCCTCGCCCCACCCTCCCGTTTCGGCACATAGGTACAATTATCATCTAGTCATTACCAGCATCGTTACGCATCAAAATGCCATCACTATCCTGGAGCACTCTTGATTCATCTCATGCTTAAAAATTGAACAAGAGGCATCTGGAGGTCCACACGAGGAGACAGAAATGTAAAGGCATACAAATCGAAAATTAAATAATAATACCCAAGTGCTTACCGTAAAAAAGCAATCCCCGATATTCTCGTCAAAATAAGTGACGATCGAGAACATCTTTCAAAAACCCAAAATCATTGATGCCTACCCAATTATTGAATTCAACAGGAAACACTGGTGCTGGGCTCCACGCCCTTTATTGATAACTCCATGAGCGTTTCTCAGGAATCTTGTGAAATCTCTGCAATAGGTTTATCAAATATACGTATCGACATGCTCGAGGTAAAAAAGTCTGCTGAGTGGGTGTGGCACGTAGCTTCCTCGTATCCTCAACCCGATTGTTCAGGTGATCCGATGCACATTAGCATATCCCCAAGTACCTTGCATTACCCTCAAACAAGACCATCTTCACGCCAACCCGCACAATCTCTGAAAATGTCATCGAGATAGTAAATTTAGAAGTTATTTATATTACTAGGGTTTCACGTTTGCGCGTGCGCAGAGGCTACTATCTATCCAGGGGCTAGTTTTAATGAGGGACTGTTTAAACACCAACCCACACAATCCCTCAAAATTTAATGCCTGCATTCAATTAATCCCTCAAAATGTTCCTAAAAGTAACGTAACTTTTCAACCTCAATTACAGAAGATAAAGGGTCATCAAATTTGAAACTATAACTAAAGGAAATTTAGAGAAAATAATATCAACCATGAATGGAAATTCTGCCCCAGGCATAGACGGTATTTTGCTCAAACATATAAAAAAGCATTTTGATATTCTTTGTGATCCCATTATACATATCGTAAACACAAGCCTGGAAACCCATGCATTCCCAGACAGCCTCAAGGTGGCTAGAGTGACTCCATTATTTAAGGGAGGGAATGCACTGGATTTCGCTAACTATCGACCAATTTCGTTGCTTAGCGTACTATCAAAATTTATTGAAAAATGGGTTGAACAGCAATTGTCCGATTACCTTGAACTAAATCACATTCTCTCAGAAAAGCAATTTTGATTTAGAAAAGGGGTTGGCGTGGATGAAGCCTTGTTCTCCATGACTAAACAACTAAATTCTACGCTTGATAGAGGAAAAAAGGCATCCTGATTCTACTCGATCTTTGTAAAGCTTTCGATTCGATTAACAGAGCACAGCTACTCGAGGTCTTGTATAATAGTGGAATTAAATACGGCGAAATACAATGGTTCCAGAGCTTTTTAGAATGTAGACTGCAGGTAGTTACCAATGATGATAAGGAAAGTACACCAGAACAAGTGAATTTTGGAGTAATCCAGGGTAGTACCCTGGTCCCCTCCTCTTTTTGATGTTTATCAACAGGATAGGAGAGCTTCCATTACATGGCCATACCTACATGTTCGCTGACGACACGGCACTTTTTTGCGAGAGTGACACGTGAGATGATTTATTTTCCTCTACGAATCATGATTTAAAAATAGTATATGATTGGCTGTTGGCTAACACGCTTAGCTTGAATATTACTAAAACAAAATACCTAATCTTCTCAAAGTCCATCAGTGAAGCTGATCTCCAGGATTCGGTGAAGTTACACAATTGCGACGGCTTGAACATAAACATATGCCCTTGTCCGAAACCTGAGCGAGTGTCCAGTGCTAGGTATCCATTTAGATGAGGGCCTGCGTTGGGATACTCAAATTTCCGTTTTAATAAAAAAGTTGCGAAGTTCAAATATTTTTTCTGTAGATTAAGGGAAGTAGTTCCAATCAAATTTCTGCTCATTTTATACAGATCCTTAGTTCAGAGTATTATGAGTTTTGCTATTTTGGTATGGGGAGGTGCCTCCCAAACTATCATGAATCCTTTGAACGTGGCACAAAAGGCAATAATATTCTCGACTTGAAGGCAATTATTTTAAGAATTATTCTTGAAATAATTGCCTTCAAGTCGAGAAGATTCTCTTCCAACGAACTTTTTAGTGTGGTTCCAGTTTTCTCAATAGCCCAGTTGTACGTCAAGTCTGCCCTTCTGTATTTTCACAAACATTCCCATGATTTAGTTTTGCCCCAGACATCATCTTCCAATGATTTTCGTCCATCAACCCAAAGTGTGAACCCGGTTCCTCCAAGGCGTTTGAAATGTACATCTCGCCACATGTTTTTTAGCCTGCCAATTCTCATCAGAGAATTGCCAGAGCATCTCACTTCCCCCTCCATCTTTAGCAGAGCTAAGTACAAAAAACATGTTTTTACCTTCCCAATTAATGAAGGCCAGGCGAATTGCGAAATTTTGTTTTTCAGCAGCTATATAATTTGAAAATAAACGACTACAGGCGATTGTGATTTATTAGTGATTATAATTTATTAGTATTTTTTAGTTGTATTATGATTTATTTAGTATTTTGATTTCTGTTTGAAAGCGCGTAGGCGATAAATATCTACCGATCTTGCAGAATTCGGAAGAAAATTGTATTTTGTAAGTGTTTTTATAAAATATCTGTATTTACCTATGTAAAAATGTATTTTGTATGTTTATGTATGTTAAGTAAATTCTGTGGCAAGGATTTCACGTTAGCGAAAGCACAGAGGCATAAATCCGAAGGCGATGATTCTGAAAGATGCCATCGGAAAAATCGTACAATAACTTCATAATAATAACTAAAATAGTTTTGTAAATTTTCGTAAATAAATAAATAGTTTTGTCCGGTATAAGGATTTCATGGCAGACAGACACGAAACCAAAATTGTTCAGAAAGGTCTTAAACGTCAACAATGCTTCCACCACCTTGGTAGACTCGGGAGCAAAAAATGCTGGAAATTATTACACAAAAGTTTATAATTTTTCTGTATAGATAACACGCCTGCAAAGAACACAGTTTTGCCATTGTCACAACCTACCAACCATACTTTTGCTTGACAATCAAGGTTATTTTGAATACGCTTCACACTCAATTCGGAGAAACAAAGATTTGTGGAAATTAGAAATTTGATTACGTTGCTAAGGACGAAAAACTGAGTGCAAATCGAAGAAACAAACAATTTTTGTCAGCTAAAATGTGAACGGGGATTAGGCCTTTTTTGCGATTCACACTCGTGTTTATGATTTATCCAACCCTTAACTACTCATGAGGAGCGAACGGTTGGTCCTACAGAGCTCTAGTTGGACTCATTCGATTCTAAAAATTCAATACTATCTTAAATTGATGGAAAACAATACCTTTATATCGAATGTTTTTGAGCTAGGGCGTTTTCAAAACTTCAACCCTTATTTTTCAAACCTTAGAAGTGACTGATATCAACCAAAAGCTTCGGAGCAGAACTAGAACCTATATGGAGCTCACATACCAAATTTCAGTAAAATCGGTCCGTGTGAACTTAGGAAAATGCCGCGTACGGCGGACGGACAGCCAAATTTTTATCCGATTTTTGGATTCTACGTGCCTTGAAACGCAAACCACCAAATTATGAGGAGGGGGGGAGGGGTTTCTTGGTCGATTCCAGAGGTTCATTATTGAAAATAACAAACCAAAAACTCATAAGAATCTCAGCTGGTACAATTGGTCTTCTCGCGTAATCAGCACACGAGAAGTACCAGAACGATATGGAAGCATAGTTCTGGGTCCAGTATTTAAGTTGGTCAGTGAGTAATAGAATTATACGCAAACAATCCGTTTCGCTAATTCAACCTTCAAAGCCATTCGAAGTTATGCAAAAGCCATTATGATTTCACGTCAGTTATGATGAATGTAGAATCCGAAATGTGTCTTACAGTTGCTGTTTTCAAAACGACAGTTTTCCCACATATCTATCATGATTGACTGTACAGCACTTCGCCTGAGACCTGTTATCATTAAATCGCCTTCTAATCCTTGTCATTTGCATAACACTGAACAGTTATGGTTGTTTCAGCAGCCTCGTCATCAATGAATATTTCACACCTACGAAGTAAAACTGACATGCTAGTTTACTTCATATTCCTTACCGTTTGATGTCCTTCCGGGGCTCCGTCCATACACCGAAGAACACAGCGATTACGTATAATAATAGGTGAACATACCCTCCTCGTTCCCTCTGGAAAGGAAAGTACCTTTTAAACTGAAAAACTGTGAAAACTCTACCACACTCGCCCTAACATGTGTATTTGTGCAACCAAGATGCACTGGTACACTTGTTGAATTTAATTCATTCCTTAGCTAATTTGTATAGCGAATATGTTTTTGTAAAACAAAAAACCTTCTACTGCATATAAAATCTTATACATTTCATTGAAAATTTTTGTAATTATCAAACAGTAAGTAGATAGCGTTGAGTGAGCTAAAAGTATTGCAGCCGTACTAATTAGGTTCTATTATTTGTATTTGCAATGATTTTATGTTTTATATAATGATGGTTTTTAGTTTTACGTCCTCTGCATAGAAATGTGAAAAAACGATAATTTTTGCAATAGTTTTGTAGGTATCTAAGTAAATTAGCAATATTTTCCAGTCTATTCGCTATGATATACAAAGGGGACCTTTCAGACAACCTACATAGTTACGGAACTTCAGCCAAGACAGGTTTTGGCGGACCTTTTTTCATCCTTACCGCTCTACAGGAAGTATCCCATCCCTTCCTGGAAACACCTGGCGCTTTGTAGCGCTTAATTTTTGCTTCCGAGTCTACCAAGGTAGTGGAAGCATTAATATAACTTTTTGACAAGTAGAAAAAGGTCTACAAAATCAATATTTCCACTTTTTTTTTTACCTTCCTCGACAATTTTGGTTTGCAGGTATAATTTTGTCCAAAAATCCTAGTAACAGGTGAACCTATACGAGTTAAAGTTCGATTTCGATGCAATCTTAAGGAAGGAATTGTCAGGGGTCTAGGTGGTCCCTTATGAATTGCATCGCCCTCCAGACTAATATCTAATCTAATCTTCTCATGGGAGCATTAGAAGATATTAATTTAAGCAGTCAAGTATTCCAGCAATAGGATACAGGTATTCAGAACCCTCGCTGTCCTCACTAGAGATATATTCGCTGTCGCTATCCATTAGAAGATCTGAAAAATAATTAGGCCCATAAGGATGATTTACGTCTCCTAAGTCAAGTTGTAGGCAAGAAGCAAAATAGCATAATAAAACCAAGCCTTCATTATCATCAGACGTCAAATGGATAGTAGGCTACTGACTGAAAAATCCTTAGTATTCCAGTCGATAGTGATCCAAAACGTTAAAAATGCATAAAAACGGGTAAGTAACATATTTTTACACTTATGTAAATAAAAGAACCAAAATAGGAATATATATAGGTATATGCCTAATATATTTTGGTTCTTCTGTAAAATTTCCCAATTTATCAAAAACGCTGCAAATTGCTACACAATGGTTTATTAGTTTTCTATATAGATCACTCGTCTGCAAAGCCTCCCACCAACCAACATGAAGAAAAACATCCATTGCATTTCGGTCAGCTAAAATTTGTACGGAGATTAGACCTCACTTGCGATTCACACTCGTGTTCCTGATTTATCGTAAGACCAACCCTTAAGTTCTCGTAGGGAGCGAACAGATTGTCCTACAGGGCTCCGCGTGGTCTCAAAAAATTCTAAAAATTCTATACTATCTTAAATTGATGGAAAAACAATACCTTTATATCAATTTTCAATCAAGTGACCTACATTAACCAAAATCTTCGGGGCACAACTAGACCCCAAATGGAGCCTACATACCAAATTTAATCAAAATCGGTCAATGCTAAGAGGGGAAAGTGCCGCGTACTGAGTACGGCGGACGGACGGCCAAATTTTTATTTGATTTTTGGATTCTACGTACCTTGAAACGTAACCAACAAATTTTGAGGGGGGGGGGGGGGGGGTTAAACAATTTTTTTTCTTAGTCGATTCCAAAGCATTATTGAAAATAATAAACCGAAAGAAAATATTGAATTTTTTCATAATTTGTTGTTTACTGCAAGAAGTTGTGTGGAGTGTTGAGTGTCGATGGAAGTACTATTCAGCACAACGGAGACTAGCGGTCTTCAATATTTTATCGACTACTCAGACTCAAATGTCGGGGAGGACAAACCTCGAGGTCCCCTCTGATTTGTGTATTCGGGTTAGAGTGTTTTAGTAGAAAACATAAATTCTTGTGTGCAGAGGAAGCCCCAGTTCAGTGTTGAAAAACTCCCATCAGCGACAAAAAATCGTGATGCGCCAGGACCCAGAAACAACGTTGAGTAAGGGTTGAGGGATTGGGGGTATAATGGAGAGACGCTTCGCTGCGTTTTTCGAAGGGAATTTTTTTACTGGCGCGGATGGAGCGCGGTCCAGCAGGTGATGTAGATGATGTGTGAATTGTTCCTTGACCTTCGAGGAGCTGCTGACTCGGCTTGGACGGGGTGGTGGTGGTGGTAATGGCGTCCATCCCAAGGACTAACCTTTCTCTCTGCCTTCCTCTACAACAGCCCCTGGGGCGGCAGTGGAGCTCGAGTGGGGAAGAATCCTTAATTTTCCTCTTCGATGGAAAATACTTGACATTTTCCGCGTCCTCGTTCCGCGGGGAATTCCAGCTTCTTCTGGCCTTTCTAGGGCCCTTTCCAACTCAGTGGGGTAGCGTGGGGACACAGGACAATCAAACATTCCTAAAACTTTTGCATATTTCTAAATTGAGGTTTATGAAGATATAACTTTCAAAATTTCAGTCGTTTTTCCCTAGATACTACCAATTTATTGCGTTTAACTAATCTCAGTTTTTTTTTCTCGAAAGATCCAATTCTCTCCGAGATAGGGGGGTGTGGGGTGTAACGAACCAATTTGAAGCGTTCATTTTTTTTCAAATAAATAATTATTAATATATTCTTGCCTGGCAGTATTTTTAGTTTCAAGACCGCCGACCTAGATTTACCTAGATTCACATTCGAGAAAGTACTTTTTTGTTAATTTATTTCCATGTAGGAGGAGTAAGTTGACAGTCCATAAACATATGCATGCACATTCTTAAACTCATTTTCATCACTTCTAAAAGCCTTGGGGTAGCCATAACATGTTAAGTTATTACCTCCTACATTTTCGATAGATGGAGAGTGAGCAAAAATCGAAATCATGATAATCGTCAGGATCATCTTCATTGCTTTTTATAAACCGGCAAACGTCAAATAGATAATATTAATTATTTCAGGTTGCATAAGTTGGCTTTTATGCGTGTTCAATCCCTCTGTGTTGTGAAATTCATGAGTAATCGACATCATTCCAGCTCTCAGCTAGGGATTCTAGTTATGGTAATGGAGAAGCCAAATTGTATTTTAAGTTGTTCTCATATTACAAGCTAGAGAAGTATCTAAATAGATTCAGTTCTTAGGAATTTATTACAGTGTATCACCTCCTAATTTTCCATTTAGCCCGCCCGAAATAATAAAATCAGTTTACAAATGTTTGAAAGGGCTATTGTAACCACTAAACACCTTTTTTTTCTAAATAGAAATGATACCTTGTTATCAGTCATTCAGATAGTAATGCTTTCCACAAAAGTACGAGGGTTTTTGTAGGAAAAATACCTGAGTATTTAGACTCTAAAAGACAACCTTTTAAGTTGGTGAAGATGAATTTGATGATGTTCTTGCATTATCCACAATTTGAATTTGTAGTAGGTGGTTATTGGCAGTATTTCTTTGTACCTATTCTGAGATTTTAGTCTAGTTACCCTCCCTCTCTTCCAGAAATTGTTAACAATGTCAAAAGGATCACTACTAAGTCTAAGATTACAGCTTTGAAGGGGGAGATATTGATGAAGACCTCAATTTGGACGATCTGGAGGTTGTCGACGTGGATCCACGAGGTAGCCTGTTGGAAAGGACAGTCAAGACCATTCATCATTTCGTAGACTTGGCTTTGGCTAGCGCGTGGATCAGACCATTTCCTATCCATTTGCGACGAAACGGGGATTGATGGCGATGTGGGACCATCAACACTTTGTTCTGGAACTCCAAGAAGTAGAGGGGAAGCAAAGCCTCGTACCTCATTGAAACTCGAGGCTATGCATCTTCCAGCCTTTGAAGAAATGAAGAATGCACCACGATGCAAGTTACCATGTTGTAAGAAAAACATAAAATTTGTCTGCAGAAAATGTTTGGAGTAACTCAGTGAGACGAAACTGAGTTGCCATGAAAGGATGTGGCTTAGGCTTCTTCTGCTCTGAATTAGTCGTGAATTGGGTAGTTAAAATTCATTTGAGCTTCCATTCTATGTAAGAGATAAGATTGTCATGTCATGTTTTATCGAGATGTTATTTTAAAATTAGGGAACTGTTTGTATTGTGATACTTTCTAGTTCATTTTCCGATTTCATGATGTTTTTTACTTCCAAGAAACTTTGATGGAAAATTTGATGGTTTACGTTTCAAGGTACGTAGAATCCAAAAATCGAATGAAAATTTGGCCGTTCGTCCGCCGTCCGCGGCACTTTCCCCACTTAGCATTGACCGATTTTGATGAAATTTGGTATGTAGGCTCCATTTGGGGTCTAGTTGTGCCCCGAAGATTTTGGTTGATGTAGGTCACTTCTAATGGTCAAAAAATGAATTTTGAAATTTTGAAAACGCTCTAACTCAAAAAATTTTGATATTATATTGTTTTTCCTTCAATTTATGATTCTGTAGAATTTTCAGAATTTTTTGAGACCACACGGAGCCCTGTAGGACAAACCGTTCGCTTCCTACGAGAATTTAAGGGTTGGACGTACGATAAATCAGAAACACGAGTGTGAATCGCAAAAGAGGCCTAATCTCCGTTCAAATTATAGCTGACCGAAATGCGATCGATGTTTTTGTTCATTTTGGATGGTTGGTGGCTTTCCAGACGAGTGATCTATATAGAAAAATAATAAACCATTGTGAATTAATTTGCAGCGTTTTTTCTTAGAAAGGGGGTCGATAGAGTCCTAGTGTCCATTTTAGTGGAAGTTTTGTAATTCCTTTGTGAAATAAATTTGTTTCAAACTTTGATATTTTTCGAGTTATTTGAGCCCCAAAAGGCCAGAAAACATGAAAAAATATCATAAAATAGTAATACTGCAAGCTCGGGACTGTAGGGGGTATGGAATTCCCACAAACAGATGTTTGAACAAAAACCCTGTTTTGGAGAAAAATCTTGTAGTTGGCTGAAGTTCGATCCAACAGAGAAAACACAGATGGTTCACACCTCAACTGTGTTCATTTTCGGCAGAGCACAACTTAACAGACTCTGAACGAATTTGTCAGTATCGAATTAGTTTTCTAAAAAAATGTTTTTTAACTGAAAGTGGAAAAGCCTACATTCTTTGGAATCGAGAAGTATCCACTTTTCCAGTATAGTAACTTTCTCTGTGAAGAGCAATGTGCATTTTGTCAGCTACCATAGGATCCATCATCACCCTCCTTCCTGATATTATCGATATTTAACCAACATAATCGATGGATTCTCCTCAATTTATTTATTATTTGATTTTGAATTAAGGGAAGCATCAATTTCCAGGCAGGTGGGCGGTGGAGAGAGAGCAAATGAATGGGAGCCAAGCCATTTGCCGCCCACTGATTTATCTTTACGATGTCACTTAATTTTCATGTACCTACGCCTACTTACTATAGAACTTACTACGATGATCCAACGGCGCTTCGTTGATCATAATTCACCCCGCGAAGGTCCAAACGGCGGGGCGGGCAGTGTCAGAATAACTCACAGGCCTTTGCCTTCCACGCAGAAGTTGTCATTTCAACTCTGAAGAAAAATATCGTCTGCAGGTCCAACTTCCTCTCATCGTTCGACGGTGAAGAGAAGTAGCCATAGTGGTTTGCTGGTATAGTTACGTACCGATGCTCGAAAAATTCTAAAGGAAGTTGTTGTGGATTATTGTTCGAAGACGCAAATGGCAACTCCTCTATTAACCGTCCCAAAGTCACACTCAAGTTTTTGGCACATGGAGCTCACACAGGGGTACAATTGTACCCCAATTTACAAAAGATTAATATCTTGCGTCAACTCTCAATTTTAAATGAAACTGTTTTAGAATGCCCAGGCCATCATACAGCTTGCGAACGTCTCCTACAATTAACCCAAAGCACCGCGACTCATCCCTTCAACCTTAACACCCTAGTAGTCGAAAACGACATGGGCATTTATTCAAAATTTTAAGAATTTTTTGTTGAAATTAACAAGTCAGTCTAAACAACAAAATCTGTAATTATCCTGTAATCCTGTTATTATCCTCTAGTTTTCCTCTAAATGTATCTACAATTATCTGTAAATTTACTTTTTCATACTCACGCGGCTGTATAAAAAACCAATAAAGTTTTAAAAAGTCTGCCAAGTGGGTGTGGCACATAGCTTCCTCGTATCCATAACCCGATTATATAGATGATCAGATGCATAGTAGTTAATCTCAAAACACCAATCTCTAAGTACTGTTAGGTGTATCTGATTCAGAATCCTAACGGAATTATGTACGATACCTAAATGACTGAGAAAGAATTGTTTGGTATGAATAAGTTTACGCAAGCGCATCCGAGGGAAGAATAAAAATTATATTTTTGGTATCTAACGTATTTAGTTTCTTAACAACTCGTAACATAAACAATCTCATAACTTGTAGTTAGTCCCTACAGCCATTCCCCCTTCAATCGCTTCTAGGAAGCGTTTTGGGAACCTCACTGTGCGTCCTGTCTTTGTCTTGTGTTCTTGTACTTTTTGTTCTGTTTTTGAAGTTTCTGTCTTTAGTTTTTCTTGTATCTTGGGTTTGTCTTGATTCTTGCGTGTTTCTTCAGTCTTGAGTGTTTCTTGAGTCTTGAGTGTTTCTTGTGTCTTGATTTTGTCTTCTGTGCTGTATTTTGTCATCGTGTCTATAAGTTTGTGTGTTTGATTTTCACTCCCTGCTATTTGTCTAATGTCTGTTGAAAATTGTGATATGTACTGAAGATGTCGTAATTGACGAGGTGAAGCTTTTTCGTTGTTTTGTTTGAATGCAAATGTTAATTGTTTATGGTCTGTGAATATCGAAAATGTTCTTCCTTCTATGAAAGGCCTGAAATATTTTACTGCTGTGTACATGCTCAACAATTCACGATCATAAGTGCTGTACTTCTTTTGCGCTTCACTGAGCTTCTTGGAGTGGAAACCAATAGGTCTCCAACCTTGTTCTTCCTTTTGTTGTAGCACTGAACCCATTGTAAAATCAGATGCATCAACAAACAAACCAATCTCATACTTAGCACTGGGACATGTCAATGTAGCAGCATTGACTAGGTCCTCTTTGCACAATTCAAATTGTTTAATTGCTTCCTCCGACCATTCAATTGGACTTTTGTCTTTTTTTGTTGCTCCTTTCAGATAGTCGTTCAAAACTGATTGTCTATCGGCAGCATTTTTCATAAATCTTCTATAAAAGTTCAGAGCTCCTAAAAATCTTCGGAGTTCAAGAACTGTCGAAGGTCTCTGGTAATTTTTGATAATTTCGACTTTTTCTGGATCGGGACTTGTTCCATTTTTAGTAATCAAATGACCCAAAAATATGATTTCACTTTGACCAAATTCCGATTTGCTTACATTAATTTTTATTCCAAATTTGTTCAATCTTTCAAAAACAATTTTCAAATGTTCTCGATGTTGTGTTTCTGTACTGGATGCAATGCAGATATCATCCAAGTAAGCAAAACAGAAGTCTAATCCTGATAGAATTGAATTTACAAATCTCTGAAAAGTTGCTGGAGCATTTTTAAGACCAAATGGCATGAAGTTATACTCAAAAAGGCCGAAAGGGGTGATTATTGCAGATTTTTGTTTGTCTTCTTCAGCCATGGGGATTTGATGATACGCAGAAAGAAGATCAATTTTTGAAAAGATTGTTTTTCCTTCAAGAATTTGATTTACATCACCAATATGGGGAAGAGGATACCGGTCCACTATGGTGCGATCGTTCAAGCGGCGATAGTCACCACAGCATCTCCAAGTACCATTTTTCTTTTTCGCCATATGTAATGGACTTGCCCATTCTGATTTTGATGGTCTGATGATGTTGTTGTCTAACATAAATTGAAATTCCTGCTTAGCCTGCTTCAAGCGTTCTGGATCCAACCGACGTGCTTTTCCAAATACAGGTGGTCCACTTGTAGTTGATATGTAATGCTTTACGTCGTGGCGTATGTCAGTTGGGACTAGCGTTGGTTTGGTCAGATCAGGAAAATGTTTGAGAATATCGGCAAATTTGTGGTTAGATTGAATTGTACTGATGTCTTCATTGGTGGTGATTTCAGTGATTGATGTTGAAACGCTCAATTTTGTTTTGTTATCTATCAATCGTTTGTTCTTGAGATCAATTAGAAGATCGAAATGTTGAAGGAAATCCGCTCCTAAAATGCCTTTAGTGGTTTTTGCAATAATAAAAGGCCATTCAAATTTTCGTTTCAACCCTAGGTCCAAGTCCATAATTTTGATGCCAAATGTTGGGATTTCTGTGCCATTAGCAGCAAAGAGTTTGTACTTTTCTAAGCTGTCGCTTTTGATGTTACTCTTGGCTGGTAGGATGGAAACGTCCGCACCACTATCAACCAAGAACCTTATGCCAGATCGCTGGTCTCTTAAAAATAGTCTATGGCTGCTTGAAATTTCGAGGACAGCATTCAGTGCAGCTTCTGGTGCTGTCTGTTTCCGTTTCCCTTACTGTTCCATTGGCAAGTGGAAACGGTGCATTTCTCTGGTTTACAGTTTGCTCCAAACCTGAAATGGCAGTAGCAAAACTTTCCCTGTGGATTGAAACGAGGTCTACTTCTACTCCTAGTGCGACTTCGAGCAGAATTGTGACTAGAGCTGTATGATCTGGATCTAGAATTAGAGCGTTGATTTTTCAGTTCACATATTTCTCGTTGAATTTCTTGGATTGCGTGAGTTAAGGCTTCTAGGTTGATGATTGCTTGATCTGTACCATTGTTAGATTGTTTTGTTGAATATTGGTGAGTGGAACTTGTACCTACTTCATCTACTCTTCTGGCGCTACAAACTCGATCAGCTAGTTCAGCTAGCTTGTCAAGGCTGCCTTCAGCAATTACCAGGATGCTTCTGACATCTTCAGGTAGTTTTTCAAGCCAGAGAGTTTGAAAAACTTTGTCGGAAAAATCAGCAGTACCAGCCAAGGCACGCATTTTCCGAAGAAGTTGACTAGGTCTCAAACTACCTAGTTCCAAACCACTCGTGATTTTTTTAATTTTTGATTCTTCACTTTCCTTGAAAATTCCTATTAGCCTGACCTTCGCCTGCGTATATTTGTCGTGACATGTTGAAGTAACCAAATCGTAAATATTTTCAACGTAATTTTGTTCCAGTTGTGCCAAAATGTAGTCGAATTTCGTGCTTTCCGATGTAATTTTTCGTAATTTGAATATGGCCTCTACTTGGCAAAACCAGATATCCGGTTTTTGCGGCCAGAATGGTGGTAACTTAATATTTACCTGACACGTCTCTGATCTTTCCTCCTGGGCCGGAAACGGATCCGGTGGAACAGAAGTAGCCATCTAGGTGTATCGTACCTATTACAAATTTGGGGTCACCAGATGTTAGGTGTATCTGATTCAGAATCCTAACGGAATTATGTACGATACCTAAATGACTGAGAAAGAATTGTTTGGTATGAATAAGTTTACGCAAGCGCATCCGAGGGAAGAATGAAAATTATATTTTTGGTATCTAACGTATTTAGTTTCTTAACAACTCGTAACATAAACAATCTCATAACTTGTAGTTAGTCCCTACAGCCCCTTTCACTACTCTCATAGGGGACCATCTACACGCTAATCTGGACACTCCTAGAAAATGTCATCAAATTCGGATGAAAAATGTAAGTGTTATGGCTGTTACAAGGATTTTGCGTTTGCGCATGCGCAGAGGCTACTGTAAATTTTAAGGCCTTGATTTTCATTGGGGACCATCTACAACCTAATCCGCGTAATCCCTGAAAATGTCATCGAAATCGGGTAGAAAATGTGGAAGTTATGGCTGTTAAAAAAAAAAAAAATTCAAGAATTGTGGGGATTGGCGTGTAGATGGTCCCCAATGAAAATCATCATCCCCTCGACTAATATAAACTACCGCACATGCGCAAACGTAAATTCCCTTAACACCCATAACTTCTACATTTTCCATCTCATTTCGTTGTAATTCTCAGGGGTCATGCGGATTGAGATGTAAATGGTCCTGTATGGAAACCATTGCTACCGGACTGATAGTAGCTACTGCGCATGCGCAGACATGAATTTCCTTGTAACAGCCATAACTTCTACATTTTCCATCCGATTTCGAAGAAATGTTCATAGATGGCCCGGGTTGACGGGCGGTCCCCTAATACGGTAGTGCAATTGTTGTTTTGAGATAAACTACTGTGCATCGGATCATCTATACAATCGGATTATGGATACGAGAAAGCTATGTGCCACACCCACTTGGCAGATGTTTTAGGAAGTGTTCCTGGGAGAATTTGACAGATATGTACTTCAAAAAATTCAAATCACTTAAAAACAATTACAATCGTATCATGCAAAAATAACCCATTCCCGAAATCCCGTTTAAAAAAGAATTTAGGCTTATATGGGCTCATATTGATCTTAATAACCAAAAGGTGTAGTGCAATAGTATTTCAGTATAAAGATGGAATGGAAAAACTTTGCTGAGTATGAGACCTATGGAAAATATTCTCCTTCGTGTGGCTATAGCCTCACACCGTCGCAGGCTGCCCGAAAATCAACAAACATTGATGCTTTGATGCTACTCGTATATTCTCGACCTCGTTTCTAGCATCATCCTCAGAGAGAAGATTTGGTCTGTTGTTTCTCCTTCTTTTATGATTTGGATGACATCTTGATAGTTTAATGCAACGGGGAAGCAAAAATAAGGGAGTGGTGGGGAACAGAGTTGATACAAATATTTATACGCTATCATGTTGATGCGCCACCCGTGACTCGGACCATTTTGTGGGAAGTGTTTCTGGACGTTCAAAAACTGATCCGAATTGGAAATTGGCTGCTCTCGAAGTCTTGAACAAGAATCGCCAAAATGTTTTTCGAGGCGTTGGGCGTAGCCTGGAACCAGCGCCTTTCCGTGGGCCGATCTCAGTTTCGAATGCATAATTTATCAACGCTTTGGCAACGCCGGACTGCGAAGGTGATCCTCCGTTCTGGGTTAAAAAAATCCTCCAGAACCTTCACTTCTTTCTTGTTAAAAGGCTATAAAAGATCTAATCTTCAGTTTATGTCCACATTCCACATTACACAATACCGTGTACTCAGGATATTGATATACACTCGAAACCAAGTTATGGAGATGGAGAATTGGCCAATCTAGTCTTCAGGAGGGTTTTCTTCAGGGAGATAGGAATACCATCTCCAGCATCAAATGAAAAATTGTGGCCACAGATTGTAATCATGTTATCGACTAAAAGAGGAGGTTATGATTTTCTTCTTTTTCTAAACAAAACTTCCTATTATGTGTTGCAATTGGCAAACATGAGTAGTTATCCTGATCCCGAACAGAAACGTTGTTTGAACAAAGAAACTTAGGTACTCTGAAGATAATTCTCCACATCTGTAATACCATTTAGTCCAGTCAATATGTGTTTTTAACAGGAAAGTTTTGGGGGTTTCTGTTTTCTTCGATTTCTTATGTTTTTTGGGGTGCTGAATCCGAATCTTAGGTTTGCCACCAAAATTTCGTGACGGAACATTCTTTGGTACTTATTACAGTTTTTGAAAGGAAAAACGCTGCAAATTATTACACAACGGTTTATTATTTTTATATAGATCACTCGTCTACAAAATCACCAACCATCCAATATGAAGAAAAAAAGAAAGAAAAAATCAAAAAAAAATTTTTTTTTACATAAAAAAAAAATCAAAATCACCAACCATCGATCGCATTTTGGTCAGCTAAAATTTGAACGGAGATTAGGCCTCTTTTGCGACTCACACTCGTGTTTCTGATTTATCGTACGTCAAACCCTTAAATTCTCGTAGGGAGCGAACGTTTTGTCCTACAGAGCTCCGCGTGGTCTCAAAAAATTCTAAAAATTCCATAGAATCTTAAATTGAAAAAAAAACAATACCTTTATATCGAAATTTTTTGAGTTAGGGCGTTTTCAAAATTTCAAAATTGATTTTGGAACCCTTAGGAGTGACCTACATCAACCAAAAGCTTCGGGGCACAACTAGACCCCAAATGGAGCCTACACACCAAATTTCATCAAAATCGGTCAATGCTAAGTGGCAAAAGTGCCGCGTACGGCGGACGGCGGACGGACGGCCAAATTTTTATTCGATTTTTGGATTCTACGTACCTTGAAACGTAAACCATCAAATTTTGAGGGGGTGTTAAAATTTTTTTTTTCTTGGTCGATTCCAAAGGTTCATTATTGAAAATAATAAACCAAAAGGTGATTTTCTCGTAGACAGCGATAATACGCATGTTTTCAATCAGCGCTAGGGTCTGAACGGTTCATCTAACCAAAAGAACGTACAAGTTTTCCGCCAAAAGTTGGTAGTTTTTGAGTTAATGGCAAAAACCCAGCAAGAAATAACTTTTTTCGCCTTTTTTGCATTTTGGTTTATTATTTTCAATAATGAACCTTTGGAATCGACCAAGAAAAATTTTTTTTAACACCCCTCAAAATTTGTTCGTTTACGTTTCAAGGTACGTAGAATCCAAAAATCGAATAAAAATCTGGCCATCCGTCCGCCGTACGCGGCACTTTCCCCACTTAGAATTGACCGATTTTGATAAAATTTGGTATGTAGGCTCCATTTGGGGTCTAGTTAGGCCCCGAAGATTTTGGTTGATGAAGGTCACTTCTAAGGGTTGAAAAATGAATTTTGAAATTTTGAAAACGCCCTAACTCAAAAAATTTTGATTTAAAGGTATTGTTTTTCCATCAATGAGACCACGCGGAGCCCTGTAGGACAAAACGTTCGCTCCCTACGAGAATTTAAGGGTTTGACGTACGATAAATCAGAAACACGAGTGTGAAACGCAAAATGGGCCTAATCTCCGTTCAAATTATAGCTGACCGAAATGCGATCGATGTTTTTATATAGAAAAATAATAAACCTTTGTGTAATAATTTGCAGCGTTTTTTCAATGTTCTGTCATGAAATTTTGGTGGAAAACCTCAGATTTGGATTCAGCACCCCAAAAAACATCAGGAATCGAAGAAAAAAAATTTTTTTGTCCCTTCACCCAAATTTTGACTTCTTTAACTCCTCCCTCGCAATATTAAAGTCACTGGTATTAAGTCAGTATTAAAGTCCCTCGCAGTATTAAAGTCACCTTTCATGTGTGTTATACCTAATTAGTCGTTGATTCCTTATTTGTCTTATTTCCTATATTTAACTATTAGCAGATAGTTGAACATTTTGTATATTGTATTGAATTGGGCTTGCCCATACTTGATTAAATAAATAAAAAAAAGAAACCCCCAAAACTTTTTTGCGAGGAAACATGATTGGAATAAACTAATTGGACGAGTCGGAAACACCAACAAAATCAAGTGTATATGAATAAAACGCTGTAAATTATTACACGACGGTTTTCTATCTGTATAGATCACCCCCATTCTAAATCACCCATCATTTTTAGGACGTCCCACGGTAAGTCGATCGTCCTTATGCGATTAATCTGGGTTGAAGTTGAACAAAAAAAAAAAAAAAAATCCACGTACTAATCCGTTTTAAAACATGATTGAATGTCTGTCTGTGTGTGTATATGTGACGAAATGTACTCTGCCCTTTCAATCGTGTTTCGTGGTTATTCTTTGTTCGACTCAGATATCATCCGAGTTGTACTTTATTTCACCAGATTATTGAAATTGGCATGAGAAGGGGGCGAGTGGGGGGACAATATCCACAAAATATGCGATTTTTCAATATTTCGGTTCCTTTATAGCTTTCTAATTGTACCCAAGCTTTGAAATTGAGGGAACACTATCAACATTCCTCTGGATTCTCGGAATTATTCGTTGTGCCATCATGGAACAAATTAATGGTGCCACCATGGTGCCTGGACAGCATAATCCCCATAGCTCGTGGGTTTTTGCGTGTTTCTTCTTGAGTACAGATGTGAACTTGTACGGATTGCCAACCAAAACTAACAGATGAAAGTTACAACGTATGATGACCGCTTTAGTACCAGACTGGCACTATTGGAGGTGAAGGGGTGTGAACTCGAATTTTCATGTTGGAAAACGTATCATGGATTTTAAAATGCTCTTCAAATAATCGAGGCTTCCATTCCTCTGGAATTTTTATGGTGGAGAAATTGTGTGAGGGGGGAACCACTATTTCTTGCTTAAAATACTAAATTACATTAAGTGAATCAGTTTTATCGCTTACCTACTGGTTTAAATTGACTTAATGCTTATCCAATGGGACGTTCCCTGGAATGCATGCATTACTAAGCAATGTGTTTAAAATACTGTACAAATTCGAAGCTCACATGCCGTTAGAAATTTTATGGCGAATCCCTTATTTCTTACTCAATATACTAACTAAATTACATTGAGTGAAACAGATTTGCGTAGTAGGAAGGTAAATAAAAATGCACGTTGTATCGCTTACCTACTGGTTTAAATTGACCTAATGCTTATCCAATGGGACGTCCCTTGGAATGCATGCATTACTAACCAATACGTTTCATTATTAGTACCTACCCTATCACCTAGCAAGTTTCACTATCAACTTAATTTTGACCTTATCCAAGAGGTGTTGATATTCTCATATTCATTTCAAAATTTTTGGTTCTTGGTTGCTAGGGAAGCACAAATGAGTGACATCAAAGGTAGAAATATCGCATTTTGTCAGGTGAATTTTGAACGGAGATTTGGACAAATTTCTGTCAGTAAACATTCGTTTGCGATTCACAGTCGTGTTTCTGAATTATCATTCGTCCTAACTTTACGTCCTTATAGGGAGTGAACGGCTGATCCTACGGAGCTCTGTGTGGTCTCAATAGATTCGAAAAATTCAATACTATTTCAAAATGATGAAAAAAACAAACAATACCTATATATCCGTTATTTTTCAACCCTTAGAAGTGACTGACACTAACCAAGAGCTTCAGGCCACAACTAGACCCTAAATGGAACCCACTTACCAAATTTCATCAAAATCGGTCCTTGTTAATTAAGGAAAGTGCCTCGTATGACGGATGGACTGAAAAATTGTTATTAGATTTTTGGATTCAACGTTGGTACCTTAAATTTTGAGGGTGGGTTGAATTTTTTTTTTTCTTGCTCGATTCCGAAGATTCATTATCGAAAATAATGGACGAAAATGAGTTAGACACGGAGATTTCTTCGAATCTTATGTACAGAGTTTGTGTGGATTGAAATCTGGATGGTCCCCTATCAAATTAATTGTGAGCAGTTCATTGATAGACTCTGTGCATGAACCAACGTGGTATCCTTAATAAGCACAACTTCCTCGTATATTCGATTTCTGTGGGATTTATAGGGATTATGGGGTCTGCTCCGGCTGGTTTCTTTCTAATGTGATTGTCATCCGATCATCTCAGGCACTTGCAGATGGTGTTATAGATATAAGGAAGCTATGTGCCTCATTTGGCAAATTTCTTATTATCCGCTTCAGCTGACCAAAATAAAATCTCCTGGACTAGCAGATTACGGGCCAGCTGCGGTTTCGGTTTCGAGGCCGCATTTCGTACGTGACGCCAGCCTATAGTTCGGTTTTTTGAACTCTTCGCTAATAGTATTCACCAAAAAACAACGGGAGGCGAAAATGTACCGTTAAAAACGAGGTTAGGCGAAGGGATTGGTGAGAAGGGGGGGGGGGGGGGGGTAGTAGGTGCGGTCGGACTGTAGTGGGGGACCCGCGCCTAGTAATAATTTTTGGCACCGCCGACCTCATTTTTCGGTCGCTCTCCAGCACCGGTGTCGTGGATTTGACTATTCGCCTCCATCCACATCAATCACACACAACTCTGCCTTCGAGTGGCCATTGCTTGATATCCTGTTCGGTGAGCTTCCCTCTCCTGCGGCTTCACCATCCTCCGAAGAAAGTTGGCGAAACCTGACTGCGGTGACGGAAAGGCCGCTGAAGACGCTGGTGGGGGCAGTCAAACCGCAATACCACCAGAGTGGAACGAAACTTGAGGAATGTGCAACATTCGCTCACCAACTCCCCTCCCGAGTCGTTCCGTCGCTTCGCTGAAACTATCAAACAAAAAGAAAACTACTCAGGTTTCTGGAGAACTGGTTGTGGATTTCAATCGCCCACGGTGACATTTGAGGAGGTCGCAAGGAAAAACGCTGCAAATTATTACACAATGGTTTATTGTTTTTTATTTTTCCATATAGATCACTCGTCAGCAAAGCCACAAACCATCCAACATGAAGAAAAACATCGATCGCTTTTCGGTCAGCTTTATTTTGAACGGAGATTAGGCCTCTGTTGCGATTCACCCTCGTGTTTCTGATTTATCGTACGTAAAACCCTTAAATTCTCATAGGGAGCAAACGGTTTCTCCTACAGAGCTCCGCGTGGTCTCAAAAAATTCTAAAAATTCTATAGAATCTTAAATTGAAGGGAAAACCTTTATATCAAAATTTGTTGAGTTATGGCGTATTCAAAATTCATTTTTCGACCCTTAGAAGTGACCAACATCAACCAAAATCTTCGGGGCACAACTGGACCCCAAATGGAGCCTACATACCAAATTTCATCAAAATCGGTCAATGCTAAGTGGGGAAAGTGCCGCGTACGGCAAACGGCGGACGGACGGCCAAATTTTTATTCGATTTTTGGATTCTACGTACCTTGAAACGTAAACTACCAAATTTTGAGGGGTGTTAAAATTTTTTTTTCTTGTTCGATTCCAAAGGTTCATTATTGAAAATAATAAACCAAAATTTGGCCGTCCGTCCGCCGTACGTGGCACTTTCCCCACTTAGCATTGACCGATTTTGATGAAATTTGGTATGTAGGCTCCATTTGGGGTCTAGTTGTGCCCCAAAGATTTTGGTTGATGTAGGTCACTTCTAAGGGTCGAAAAATGAATTTTGAATACGCCATAACTCAAAAAATTTTGATATTAAGTTATTGTTTTTCCATAAATTGAAGATAGTATAGAATTTTTAGAGACCACGCGGAGCCCTGTAGGACACACCGTTCGCTCCCTACGAGAGTTTAAGGGTCTTACGTACGATAAATCAAAAACACGAGTGCGAATCGCTAAAGAGGCCTAATCTCCATTCAAATTAAAGCTGACCGAAATGCTCCGATCGATGTTTTTCTTCATGTTGGATGGTTGGGGGCTTTGCAGACGAGTGATCTATATAGAAAAATAATAAACCATTTTGTAATAATTTGCAGCGTTTTCATTCAATTTTCGGATTCTATATACCTTGAAACGCAAAGTGGTGGGGGGGGGGTTAACTTTTTTTTCTTGGTCGATTCCAATGGTTCATTATTGAAAATAACAAACCAAAATTGTTTTACCACATTTTTTCAAAAACGCTACAAATTATTACACATCAATTTATTATTTTTCTGTATAGATCACAGGCCTGTAAAGAAGAATTTTGCACTATCAGCACCATATTTACGCTCAAGGCTCACTATCAAATTTATTTTCACAGAAAGTACCTACCAGAGAACCTTCGTTAACAAGGAGTTGTGGGTGCCGTCTTAACGAAATTTGGTTCTTGGTTGCTACGGAAGCACAACTGAGTGAAAGAAACTCTAATCGGAGGAAGAAAAAGATCGCATTTCATCAGCTGAACTTTGAACGGAAATTTGGCCTACTTCAGTCAGTGAACATTCATTTGCGGTTCACACTCGTGTTTCTGCTTTATCGTGATCGCTACAGTGATCTAGTCTAAAACTTCAATGTTATTTTAAATTGAAGAAAAAACCAATACTTTGTGTCAAAACATTTTGAGCTAGGGTGTTTCCAACCCCTATTCTTCACGTCTTAGAAGTGACTGACAATAACCAAAAGCTTCGGGGCACAACCAGAGCCCATATACCAAATTTCATCAAAATCGGTCCATACTAACCGGAGAATGTGCCTCGTACGACGGATAGACGGAAAATTTTCGTTAGATTTCAGGTTCTACATAGGTACCTCGAAAAGTAAACCATCAAATTTTGATGGGGGGGGGGGGGGTTCTTGCTCGATTCCAAAGGCAATTTTTTGTTGTTTTACCATGTGAAACCTCCTGGCAATTTGACGTGAATACTACGTACTAGTTCCAGCGTAACCGGCAGGATCAAAATACCACGTTCAAATACTTATGTAGCTCAAAACAGCAAAAACCTTGATACCTGTTTCAGGCTTAACCGTCGATACAGGTTTTTACCAAGGTTTTAGAGCAGTTTTTGAAAACCGAGCTAGAAAAAAAATAGCTTATTACCCCCCGCCGCCATAATTTGATGATCTACGTACGTTCGTTAATTCGTAAATCGTGGTACGCTTCAAGGTACGTTAAGTCCAAAAATCGAATAAAAAATTGTTCCATACGTCCACGGGACATTTCCTGGTTCCCATGGACCAATTTTGATGGAATTTGGGACACCGCCTCCGTTTGGAGCCTCGTTGTGCCTCGAAGTTTTTGGTTATTGTCACGCCAAGGGGTAAAAATTGGGGAAAAACATTTCCGAAACGTCATGGCTCAAAAACTTTCATTGAATGACATTGCTTTTTAATTCATTTAAAAAGCGAAGATTTTAAAAAGAGTTTTTTATCACCATCCTGAGCTTTATTTATTGGATCGGGACCACCCATTCGCTTTCTATGAGGATAAATAATTATTTAATTAGTGAATAAATAAATAGGTGCTGACGTTTTGTACATTAATTTAGGATAGTGTTCAAGTTAAAACCACGAATGGACCATCCAGAGCTCTGAACGATCATGGTTAAGTATATTTTAACGTAGTATTATCATGATAACTAAGTAAGTTATTTTTAACCTGAACATAAATGAAAGGCAATTTAACGCTATTTACAACGGTATCCACATTTTGTACTTTATCAAGTAAATTAAGGGAATTATGACCATTTTAGTGACATAAGGTGAAAATAACGAAAACTAATCTTCAAGTGTGAAACCGTTCGATTTGTAGTGGAATAAAATAAAAGTTGTTGGACAGAAGTTGTTGCAGATTAGTTGAAGAATCGATCCCTGCATCGATCATACCAAACATCCCGTATACATTGAAAAACGCTGCAAATTATTACACATTGGTTTATTGATTTCCTATATAGATCACTCGTCTACAAATGAAAAATCACCAACCATCCAATATGAAAAAAAAAAAAAAAAAATCAAAAAAATAAAATAAAAAAAAATCCAAATCACCAACCATCGATCGCATTTCGGTCAGCTCTAATTTAAACGGAGATTAGGCCTTTTTTGCGATTTACACTCGTGTTTTGATTTATATATATATTTCAATTTAAACCCTTAAATTTCCGTAGGGAGCGAACGCTTTGTCCTACAGAGCTCCGCGTGGTCTCAAAAAATTCTCTAGAATACTAAATTGAAGGAAAAACAATACCTTTATATCGAAATGTTTTGAGTTAGGGCGTTTTCAAAATTTCAAAATTGATTTTGGAACCCTTAGAAGTGACCTACATGAACCAAAAGCTTCGGGGCACAACTAGACCCCAAATGGAGCCTACATACCAAATTTCATCAAAATCGGTCAATGCTAAGTGGGGAAAGTGCCGCGTACGGCGGACGGACGGCCAAATTTTCATTCGATTTTTGGATTCTACGTTCCTTGAAACGTAAACCATCAAATTTTGAGGGGGTGTTAAAAATTTTTTTTTCTTGGTCGATTCCAAAGGTTCATTATTGAAAATAATAAACCAAAATTGTGTTTACGTATAGTGAGTAAAATGACAACCTTAACCTAGATCGCTCACATTCCAACCTTATTTTTACATACCGTGTTATTTTGAATTTGCCATCGGCCATTCGAACGAGTGCATGTATGCGCATTAACCATTATCGGTCTGGGGGCAATGATTTTCCGGAGACCCATCTACACCCCAATCCACATAATCCCTGAAAATTTCATCGGAATCGGATGAAAAATGTAGAAGTTACGACTGTTTCAAATAATTTACGTTTGCGCATGCGCAGAGACTACTGTTGGTCCGGGGATGATGATTTTCATAGAGGATCATCAAAACGCCAACCCGCATCATCCCTGAACATTTCATCGAAATTGGAGAACTTCATATACTTTGCCCGTGACAAGAATTTCATGACAGACAGGCAGCGAACCAAAATTTTTCAGGAAGCAAAATGTAAAACACGCGTGGAAATTTTGATTTTGGATAAGCTTTTTTCAACCCTGAAAAGTGAAAACAACGCTTCCACTCTCTTGGTAGACTTGGAAGCAATAGTGCGTTCAATAGTCAAACAACCAATCCGTTGAATCATTGTCAGAATCTGTCAATGATTCTGTGGTCCATGATTGGAGCAAGATTTCCATAGAACCACGACGTTTTGTTCGACGATTGAAGTCGTCTGGAGGAAGATGTCGGTAGGTGATGGAGTGTGTTTGCATCCCATCACGGAAGTCGGTGGAAGCAATTAACGGAGCTGTGGTACCTTACTATCCGCTTCTTACGCCGAGACGCAGGAACACGTCGCAGACAAAGGATCACGTAAAACCGCATTATACTGAGGAAGTTAATGAAGCAATCACTTTTTAATGGGAAATTTTGCTTGAAAGAGACGTTATTTAACTGCGAGTTTGCGGTCTAAAGCGCTTTGATAGACCAAATGACGAGCTTCCTCTCCGTCTGTGGTACCGCTACGTACTGCCAAGCGATTCTAAAAACAGTTCTGCTCGCTGATAACCTCCACGCTGAAATGAAAATATTAACAACTGTACTGTAGTTGCTTCCTGAGGAATCTCATCAGCTAAGTAGATCGTTCCCAATTTATATCACCATACCTATATTGGAAAGAAAATGCCAGTAACATAAATCAAAAACATAATCAATAAGAATCCTCTCAAGTGTACAGATCACATGCGAAAAACGCTGCAAATTATTACACAATGGTTTATTATTCTTTATTTTTCTATATAGATCACTCGTCTGCAAAGCCACCAACCATCCAACATGAAGAAAAACATCGATCGCATTTCGGTCAGCTTTAATTTGAACGGAGATTAGGCCTCTTTTGCGATTCACACTCGTGATTCTGATTTATTGAACGTCCAAACTTTAAATTCTCGTAGGGAGCAAACGGTTTGTCCTACAGAGCTCCGGGTGGTCTCAAATAATTCTAAAAATTCTATAGAATCTTAAATTGAAGGAAAAACAATACCTTTATATCAATTTTTTTTAGTTAGGGCGTTTTCAAAATTTCAAAATTGATTTTGGAACCCTTAGAAGTGACTTACATTAACCAAAATCTTGGGGGCACAACTAGACCCCAAATGGAGCCTACATACCAAATTTCATCAAAATCAGTCAATGCTAAGTGGCAAAAGTGCCGCGTACGGCGGACGGACGGCCAAATTTTTATTCGATTTTTGGATTCTAGGTACCTTGAAACGTAAACCATCAAATTTTGAGGGGGTGTTAAACATTTTTTTTCTTGGTCGATTCCAAAGATTCATTATTGAAAATAATAAACCAAAAAATGAAAGGAAAATGATTCGTTCCGTCGAAAGGTCCCAGTTTGCCAACTAGATGAAGGTGCGTTCCTGATACTATGAAAATATGTCCAATTTAATTTATTTTTCATTATAGGGTAACGGGCCCAATAGTTGGACAGTTGGTTAATTTCTTCCTAATAAATAAGGGTACCTTTTACCGACTGTGGATTCTTCCCCCGGTAAAATACACCGGTGGTGGTGTCCGGACGAATGCTGTTCGTAATGATTTTGGTAAGTAAACATGAGCATATTCATAAGGCTTTTCTGATTATTTGCGATGTTTTTTTTTTTGTGTATTTTAATTAGTGTTGTATTTTTTGAAGTATTCATCTAGGAAGTAGACCATCAGAGTAAATATTTATTTTATACTAAGGCCGTCCAACTAATGAAACCCCAAATCTGCTGGTGGCCCAAAAGTTGGACGGTCGTCCAACTACAGGGCCAAGGCCTGGTTTTTAATGGCCCTGTAGTTGGAATTCCGTGGGTTTTCCAGCTTTCATGAGATTGTTTTGTAATTCTAATTGTGATTTTCATTATTGGAATCCTTAGAATGATTCTTTTGCAATTGTAATTGTGATTTTCATTATTAGAATCTTCTTTTGTATATTTCATATCATAATCGTGATTGTTTCTTATTTCTCTCTTCAAGAGGTTTTTGAAAGGTTTCTCCAATTTATGTTCCTTTTCCTAAGTCGACATTAATTGATTTTTATTATACTTTAGTACTTATATTATACTGAAGTAGACGTTAATGATGGGGGTTTTGTAAGGTAGTTTTTGAGTTCTCAGTATGAGCAATAAAACTGAAACAATAAAGGCTGAATCACGATAAAGCTTCAAAACCAATGTGGAATTTTTTCACGATTGCCTTCACTGAATCTCATAATTTTAGGAGAGAATAATGAAGCAGTAGTTAGACATCACTTTTCTTCGCATTTTAATAACAAAAATATCAAACAAAAAATTGTTCAATCTAGTCTTTAGGAGTTTACTCAGACGAGCTCCCATCCAAAAACCTACTGGTACTATAGTCATGAGGTTATTTGTAGGAAGCTCGTTTGATTTAACAAAAACTCCTCAAGATAGAATTGGACAATTGTTATCTTTTGTTTTAGTACATTTTAATATAATTTCACAAGAAAAGTGTGAAGAATAGTAGTGTCCAACTACTGGGCCACCACTGTCCAAGATTAGGAACAAGTGTCCAACTTCTGGGCCAAGTTAAGTTTTGACTTTCATGAATTATTTCAAAACTCCACTCTTATCCAATCAAAAAAGAATTTATTCTATCATGTAGCCACAGGTTCTGAGAAGATAAGGGGGCAAAATTAGGAAGATTTACTAAAATGCTGAGTTTTTATTTTCTCTACTTTGATGTAATATTTATGATTGTTTACTTCAATGATGTGTTTCCGTAAGCGTTGATATTCGTGTCTGTTGTGTATTGTCGGAAAGAGGGGCTTCTTCCCGTCAAAACTCCGTGACAACGCTCTTGGTAACCATATTTTAACTTGTCTGAGGTCGATTTTAGTCAAAATGGTAAATTGGGGCAAAGCCCCGCACTCTTTGTGGGGCAAGATAAATTTAGGTACCTTCATTCAGTTAACCATGCACAGAATTTACCTATGTGTTAGGTACCACTACCTATTTGTATGTAACTTGTTTTTATTATTTTCTCCACTATCTTCTTTTATTTTATGATTCCAGAAACTACAGGTACAAGAATCTAACCAGCATTTTGGGAGTTATTGGAATCCTGCAATTTTTTTTTTTTTTTTTTAACGCGATACCTACCTTATTTTGTTACTAACCCAAAATGTGTTAATTTTAGGAAGAAAAACAATCATAAAAATGTATTTTCCAGATCGATCATTTTACTTTTTTTCTCGTCTCAAGGTTTAAATTTTGTTCCATTTAATTCATTGTTTTGTGATTTTTCGAATATTCCACAATTGTACTTTTCATTGTGCATTGAAAATGTGTGAGAAAATCATTACTAGCAAATGCTAAACTATTTGACTGTGACCCTTTGTAGATTGTTAAAAAAATGAGTTACTTACTGTTATTAAGGCATGTGAGCTTCAAAAAAGTTTTTATCTTGTAAAAAATGTGCTTCTGTTTTCTGTCTGAAATTAATGCCTTTCCCAAGAACTGCGGGGATTTGCCTCATGACTGCGGGGACGTACCCCTTTCTGTGGGGCAAAGCCCCGCAGAGACGCATTTTTAAAAAACGTTCAGTTCTTCCATAATACTGATGACGGCGATGAAAATTGTCAGGCATCATAGCCAAGGGACCAAACTAGTATCCCAATGAGTTGGTTGAGGGATATTGACCAAGTAGGTGTTTATAAATGGAAAACATTCGAAAGTGCGGGGACTTACCCCACCTACCCTACTAACTACACTAAACAAGATGAATTTCATCTTTTGTGTCTGACGTGCAACAGACACAACACTGGTGCACCCGACTGAGAAATTTGCTTCAGAACAAAACAGGAAGGTTGAATAAGGATAACCCCATTCAACGGATTTTTTGAGGACGTAGATCGGCCTACCGACAGAACTTCGGCTACTCTGTCAGATGAACAAGGAACATCATCGCTTGTTCCTCTCTTCAAAGATCATAGTTGGCAACCACAACTGGTAACACCAATGAACAGACTCGCCCACCACAAATAGCGAACAATTAATGAATCCAATACTCCATTCACTTACTTCGGTCTTCATAAATTCAAAACCTCCAGACACAGGAAACAATCCTACCCAACTCACTGATATAACAAACCCCCACATCAATGTCGGGGCAAAATTGCAGGATTTGTCCTTCAGAGGACAAAACCACCGCTCACTTTTGAAGTGGACCGAGAACCCCAGTTTGTGAGTACAATTTCAAATGCTTCAACTATTCTAGTCAACAGTTCCTAGTCATCGTTCAAGAATTAATCAATGAACCGCCACCAACCGGATGACACAAGCACTTGGCGGACGTCAGCTCACTGAGTTGCACAGCTGATTGTGCGAGTACCAACGATCTAAAACCATCTGCGTTCGTACACACGTCTCGTCACCTGCTACATCAAGAACGAGCTTCAATCTTCCAACTACATACTATCATCACTTCGCCCTTATACTCTTTCATTTTCGAATTTTGCTCTAAATTTTAAATTTGAATAACTTGAAATTTTACCTAAGCTCAATTTTTTAAAAATTTTCTGCCAATTTTAGAATAACTTGAATAGCTAGGTAAATTTGTTCAAATTTTAACTAATTTTTCTAGTATTTTCAAAGTGTTTTAGAACCTAGAAGGATTGTGTTTTCCCCAACGCTTATGGGAAAATTTACGTTGAGTAAATTTTACACATTCGCCCAAAACTGGATTTCTCGTCATTAATTTATCTCCTAAAAGGATGAAATGAAACCACACACGTTTTCCATCATGAATTATTGCAAAGTGCAGCACTGGTACAAAGCTTCTCATCATCGGTAGTGAGGAAGTGGAAAAAGAGAACAAATATTAGTGGCTAGGATACAGCTAATAACTCAAACACACTTATAGCCGGGTATTCACTTTGCACAGAAAGTTGTTCCGATTCCGTCATTGAGACTTGATGATCGTAAAATACACCCACAAAACCTTCGAGTAGTAACGTACCACCCTTCCTGTCGGAGAAAAACGCTAAATTCTTATAGATTTTAGTTCCTACTATTTTTGCAATTGAGGCACTCGCGAAAGAACTTGTGAGGAAAGACTCCGGAGGTGTCCAGTAGAGGAGAAGATCTGCGAACCGAGCACCGGAGCACACTGAACTCGCAACTCGCGAATTCTTGAGGTTGAGGCAGGTAACTGACCACTTACCAGCTCTGGTGGGGGCTTTCGCGAGTGCATATCCAATGAGGTGGGGGTAGAGTGGGGATGGACAAGTGACCCTCAGTGCCACAGCTGGATCCTTACTGGTGGATTTCGAGCAGGGGTGAGGATTTGCCGGCATCTCTAACAGGTTATTGGTCGTTTTGCCATTCATCACCGGTTGCCCTTACCTGTCTGGGGGGAATGACAACTATCTGTTGTTGGCTATTTGCGAATCAAGGCAGTAGGTACCCTTCAAGAGGGTCTCGTCTTCTTGAGGTGTTCAAGACTTCGCCAAAATTATTCGTCTTCTACCAATTCCTTCTTTACAATAAACTATTTTTGCATATTAATAAAACTTGGACACATTCCCCGTTCAACATCTTGTAGGAATGTAGGGTCATGAAGACCATGGTCTACATAGATATCTAAAAAAAAACAAAAAACGCTGCAAATTATTACACAATGGTTTATTATTTTTTATTTTTCTATATAGATCACTCGTCTGCAAAGCCACCAACCATCCAACATGAAGGAAAACATCGATCGCATTTCGGTCAACTAAAATTTGAACGGAGATTAGGCCTCATTTGCGATTCACACTCGTGTTTCTGATTTATCGTACGTCCAAACTTTAAATTCTCGTAGTGAGCGAACGGTTTGTCCTACAGAGCTCCGGGTGGTCTCAAAAAATTTTAAAAATTCTATAGAATCTTAAATTGAAGGAAAAATAATACCTTTATATCAAAATTTTTTGAGTTAGGGCGTTTTCAAAATTTCAAAATTGATTCTGGAACCCTACATCAACCAAAATCTTCGGTGCACAACTAGATCCTAAATGGAGCTTACATACCAAATTTCATCAAAATCGGTCAATGCTAAGTGGCAAAAGTGCCGCGGACGGACGGCCAAATTTTTATTCGATTTTTGGATTTTACGTACCTTGAAACGTAAACCATAAAATTTTGAGGGGTGTTAAAAATGTTTTTTTCTTGGTCGATTCCAAAGGTTCATTATTGAAAATAATAAACCAAAATGCATCTAGTTACCATGTTTACATGAAATCAAGTTGAATATCTATAATATTAGTCTCCAAAATTCGTTCTCGAACTAGTCTACCACGTCCTCACCCACTTTATTGTGGCAAATTCAGATCCAATTGTTACTTTCCATCACAAATCTTTTGACTCGTGAAAAGGATAAGTATCAAAAACTACCTGACGGAGGCAAACCAATGGAACGTAAGAGGTAAGACCCGCAATCGTGACCACTCCGAATGGATTCACAAGCCGTTCTTTCTATCACGAAATAACAATAAAGGATTATCAACTTCCAATCCATTTTGGCAGGCACAGGATCGAAAGTCAAACAAGGTTGATTTTACTTTCTATAGATCACAACAGAACCCATAAATTAGGTTGCCAAGTAAGTGTGATTTCCTGAACGCATATATAGATAAGTGAAAAATTAAGAGGACCATTCCACCAAAATAAAGAGAAATTGTTCGTGTTTTTAAAAATAATTTTATTTCAAATTACATAATATTAGGAACATAATGTAAAATTTTCATAATGTTTTGCTAGCTGTAAGTCGTTCTTACAGACCACCAAAGTTAGTAACAAACACGCAAATGGCCATTTTGATAAACTTAACAGATAGCTGTTGCTGTTGTTGATGGTGAACTCCATATTGCTTCCAAGGTATAGCGGAAGCTTTGTTTTCACTTTTCAAGGTTAAAAAAAAGCTCTCCAAAATTGAAATTTTCACTTGCGTTTTACGTTTCAGACCTTTCTGGACATTTTTGGTTCCGTGTCTGTCTGTCTGTGTATCTATGTGTCTGTCATGAAATCCTTGTAATCGGCATAACTATACGAAGTTATGGTCCGATTTCGATGACATTTTCAGAGATTGTGCGGATTGGCATGTAGACGGTCCCCTATGAAAATCAGCATCCTCGGACTGATAGAAGCGACTGCGCATGCGCAAACGTGAATTCCTTGTAACAGCCATAACACTAACATTTTTCATCCAAATTTGATGAAATTTTGTAGGATTGTTTAGATTGGTGCGTAGATGATCCCCTAAGAAAATCATCTCCCCCAGACTAATAGTAGTTGCTGCGCATGCGCAAACGTGAATTCCTTGTAACAGCCATAACTTCTACATTTTCCATGCGATTTCGACGAAATTTCTCAGGATTGTTCAGATTAGCGTGCAGATGGTCCCCTATGAAGGTAGTGGAAGGTACATAGCGATTGATGTTTTGAGATTAACTACTACGCATCGGATCATCTATACAATCGGGTTGTGGATACGAGGAAGCTATGTGCCACACCCACTTGGCAGACGTTTTTATGTTAGTTTTAGGTAAATATGGCGGACAGAAACAAATGGTACAGACGGACATGGACAGTAGAAACTAAATAGATTCGTTATTCGATGAAACGAGCGCTGCAAAATTGTATTCGGCGGATTTTGATAACTTTTCTTTTAAATGTTCATGTAGAGAAGCTTTATAAATCTGCTAGAACGATTATTTAAAATTTTGTTCGACAAACGCTAGGATTCATGCGGAAGAGGGATAAATGTTGAGAGAAGTTTGCTTCGTCATTTAGGATGAAGAAATTTCGAAAATCCGATTCAGCACGTTTTTTGAGCTAAACTAGACGAATACGTAACAAAAAAGCCAACATCACGTCAGGCACTGCCGAAGTGGAGGGGTATCAATCGGTCGCTGGTCGTTGCTGGTTCCGGGTTAGTATTTCCCTAAATTACTGGCGCTCAAACTTTAAAAGTTGTACCTGAATTTGAAATTTCCAAGGATTTACCGGAGAAAAATGGGAAAAACCGTTTATTCAGCTAGGAATCTCGAAAATCCTTTAAAATTTCAAATGCAGGTACAACTTTTAAAGTTTGAGCGCCGGTAATTTAGGGAAATACTAACCCGGAACGACGAACGAACGGCGACCGAATGAGACCTCCTTGAAGTGTAGAGGAGTCTACGTTTGCACAGTGGCCAATACGGGATGGAAATTGAAAGGTACTATCCGTTCACACAATTCAGGATTACGATTAGTCCAATTGGTCTGACGCTTGTGGCATTTATGTTTGGAAGATTTACCATTGTTCATGCGTGCTGGAAACGATTGATCAGGGTACAAATACTCAACAGGTCCGCTGGAGGGCCAATGAAGATGAAGAAGTAGATGAGTGTAGTGTGAACCCATTAACGCCCAAAACTTTTTTTTCTCAATATATTTTGAAAATGAATTTCATATTCCCATTCCAAATAGTCTTTAGAACACGGGAAAAATAATATCAAAAATCTAGTCGAATTTCAGAGGATTACGTTGCCACATTGCAACGCTGGGGGCCACAACAACTGACCTTTTTTGGTTTATTATTTTCAATAATGAACCTTTGGAATCGACCAAGAAGAAAAATTTTTCAACACCCCCTCAAAATTTGATGGTTTACGTTTCAAAGTATGTAGAATCCAAAAATCGAATAAAAATTTGGCCGTCCGTCCGCCGTACGCCGTACGCGGCACTTTTGCCACTTAGCATTGACCGATTTTGATGAAATTTGGTATGTAGGCTCCATTTGCGGTCTAGTTGTGCCCCGAAGATTTTGGTTGGTGTAGGTCACTTCTAAGGGTTCCAAAATGAATTTTGAAATTTTGAAAACGCCCTAACTCAAAAATTTTGATATAAAGATATTGATTTTCCTTCAATTTAAGATTCTATAGAATTTTTAAAATTTTTTGAGACCACCCGGAGGACAAACCGTTCGCTCGCAACGAGAATTTAAGTTTTGGACGTACGCTAAATCAGAAACACGAGTGTGAATCGCAAAAGAGGCCGAATCTCCGTTCAAATTATAGCTGCCCGAATTACGATCGATGTTTTTCTCTATGTTGGATGGTTGGTGGCTTTGCAGACGAGTGATCTATAGAAAAATAATAAACCATTGTGTAATAATTTGCAGCGTTTTTAACTGAGATTTTAGTTGATCGTATCGTGATCTCACCGGATCTACTAGGAACTCTCTTGGAATATTAGATGGGGAATACGCCCAATATCAGATGAGTAATTCATCTCCTCAATGTCACATTCATAATTAGTCAAAAAATACCACTAAGAGGGGGTATCAGATGGAGAATCGTTCCCCTGATGATGACAACATGTATTTGGTAGGGTATTTGTTAGTTCTAATCAGGCCAAGTACCCAATCAACTTGAAGATGCCGCATCGCACCTACTTTACGAGCATGCAATTAGTTATGTGCAACACTTTGCAGACTACTTTGATTTGGCGCGTATTTGGCAGGATAATTCTTATGACATCTAATCAGGTCATTTACCCAAATAAGTTGTAGATGAAGCTTCGTGCTGTTTTTCTCACCCTCATGGCTGAAGATAAAAAAATGAAACAAGATAAATTATCAGACAGATCTGGAGAATAGGACCCCCAGGATCCAGGTCTTCTCAATGAGCAAGGAAGGTGCCAAGCAGCCTCCAAACAGAAAGACCCTCTACGTTCCCATATGGCAACACCGGGAGTTAATAGGTTAACATGTCACTATCAACCATAGTTACCAACACCCAAAAGGCCTTCCTTGAAAACAACATTCGTTTGTAACCAGGAAGTTATCTTTCTAATCGTCTAACCGTCTTTAAATTTCGGTAGAATCGGTGGTTAAGAAATTCGATGGCTTCTTAGATTCTTCTTTTCTCCTTTCTTCTACTTCGGACCCTTCTAATAGCTCCTTACTTCTTAGCCGAAATTTTAACGGTTGCGGCAGGTATACTACCTCACAACTAATACTTCGCAGTTGATGTGCACAGAAAAACTAAGAATAGCTTTGAGGAACCTACATGTAGGAATTTTGTTTCTTTTTTATGACTTCCCACCGTAAGACTTGGGCATCTATATGCGATTAATCTGGGGTAAAGTTGGACACTCAACAGCAAAAAAAAACTCATACTAATCCGCTTTAGACCATTCTGAATCCAAATCTGAAAAACAAAAACATATGTGTATGTCTGTGTGTGTGAGACAAAATCGTGTGTACTCTGCCAAGGCCTTAGTTTTCAACCGATTTTTGTGGTTCTTTTTTGTTCGACGCAGAAATCTGTCTACTTGTGCACTACCTCGCCGGAATTTTTGAATTTGCCTTTTAAGGGGGGGGAGTGGGGGGTTAAAGGTTGAAAAAGTGCGTTTTCGGGCGGTCTTTTGGTGACCCCGACGTGATGCTCTCTCTTCAACAGAAGATAGAGCACTTGCACAAAATTTCATAATGACTCTGATGATATGTGGTCTGAAATTTTCTGAAACCAGAAGTGAAGATGAACAAAACCGTGTATCGTGAAATCTGGGTGAACTTTTTTTTCCCAACTTCACTACCGTTCCATCACGTTAGAGATTGCAAATGTACTTACAAGTTGTCACAGGATGGGACACTACCATATAAATATGGATTCCATCGATGTCAAACTACCTCTTCAGTTCTCTACCATGATAATATCGCCCAATTGCAAAATTGCCATTGCCCGTAAAGATAATGGAACACCTTGTCATGGTTCAAATTCGAGAATATCTGACCAAGAAGGATATTCTCCATTCCCGCCAATTCAGATTCCAGCCAGGTAAGAATACTGAAAAAGCTGCCAATGCTCTGATTTCTGATGTTTTGTCTTGCCTGGAGGATAGGAGCCATACTGCCATTCGACTGTGCGACCTTAGTAAGGCAATTTGACTTGGTTCCTCATGATAAGCTCCTATTGAAGCTTTCAGGGCATGGCTTTGACAACACTGCGGTTTCCTTCTTTGAGAAATTCTTGCCTGGATGGAGTAAGACTGTCTTTATCAATGGCACAGCGTCTGGCTCATCCCCAATACCCTGCGGGGTCAAGCAGGGGTCAGTCCTGGGTCCGACGCTTTTCTTATTATACATCAACGACCTTGCTTACCAGTTCGACTATCGCCCAGAAAAGGTATACTTGTTTGCTGATGATGTTACGGTCTTGGGTTATGGCAGTTCTGGGCGTGATCTCGATAACAGTATTGGTAATGCAGACCTGCTGGTGAAGTCCTGGTGTTACGAAAACTCCCTTCATCTCAATACGGGCAAGAGTGGTATTGTTTTTCGGGAATTTTCTGATGGGAGGGACGTTGTTTTCAAGTTGCAGAAATCTGCAATAGGATACTATTGAATCTTGGTTATGCGGAAAGTTGTCGGGGTCGCTTCAAAGAATTGAATTGCTTTACTATACCAGCATTATACGTGTACACGTACTTGTGCTTGGTTCATAGGAGCTCTTGCTTCCTCCAGGCTGGTATAGACATTCATTCCCACAATACAGGATTTTGTAATAATTTACGACCCAATCCAGTACGCCTCACTTCTTCTTTGCGTTGTGACCCAATGCACAATGGCGTCAAGTTTTATAATTTTTTGCCTAAAAATGTATGGTCCTGTACATGCAAGTCCTTCAAACGTAGGATAAAGTTTTTATTGATAACTGCAGAACTTTATAAAATAAGCGATTTTTTTCATTTAATTTTTAGCAACATAGAGAGATGTGTAATCTTAAAAGACCTGTACCCCTTTTTATTGCTGTATTTGTTCCGAGTTTTTTGTTGTTTGACTATTGTTGTACATCCTGGCCGCAACAATGAAAAAAATTATTTGATTTGAAAAAAAAAAATACTATTTATAAAAAACATTTTTTACTCATTCCGCCGAACTGCAAAATTAACTCCACACCTACATCTGTTGATCTGCTTCACCGGGCATCAGTTGACTTGAACGGAATAATTTTACCGAGCAAAGACGTGAATGATGGAGACAGCTTATCTGTTTTGTGCCGATTGATCGATGGAATTGTGCGATCGGTGAGTGCCGATCCGGATCCGGGTCGCTTTCTCTGCGGAATGATGGAGTCAAGCGATACGACCAGGAGGAACAGCCAGCCGCGTTGTGTAACGTTTTATTTGCCATCCGGTTCATTGGGAGCGTCGCTGGTGAAATTCTGCCGTCGCTTATTCATTCGTGAAACATTCAGTAGAACTGAGTATATTCTTTAAAACATATTGTTTAGTAATGGATGCATTCCTGGGGACGTCTCATTGGATAAGCACTAGGTCAATTTAAACCAGTTGGGGAGCGATAAAATAAGTATTTTGACATTTTATGTCTTTACTTTGGCACATGAACAAAACGCTGTAAATTGTTACACAATGGTTTATTATCTTTCTACATAGATCACTGACAACATGAAGGAAACATCGATCGCATTTCGGGCAGTTATAATTTGAACGGAGATAGGCCTCTATTGCGATTCACATTCGTATTTCTGATTTATGGTACGTCCAACCCTTAAAATCTCGTAGGGAGCGAACGGTTTGTCCTACAAGGCTCCGCGTGGGCTCAAAAAATTCTGTACTATCTTAAATTGATGGAAAAACAATACCTTTATATCAATTTTTAGGACGTTCCACAGTAAGACTTGGGCGTCCTTATGCGATCGATCTGGGGTGAAGTTGGACAACACTCAACACAAAAAAAAAAATAACCACACAGTAATCCGTTTTAGACCATTCTGAATCCAAATCCGCGAAAAAAAACCATAGGTGTATGTCTGTGTGTGTGTGTGTGTGTGTATGTGTGTGTGTATGTGTGTGTGTATGTGTGTATGTGTGTGTGTAACAAAATCTTGTGTACTCTGCACAGGCCTTAGTTCTCAACCGATTTTCCTGGTTCTTTTTTTGTTCGTCGCGGAAAACTATCTAGTTGTGCACTACGTCGCCGGAATTTCGAATTTTGCCTTTTAAGGGGGGAAAGGGGGGGTTAATGCTCGAAAAACGTGCATTTTTGGGCATAATCTTGTGTACTCTACCCAGGCCTTAGTTCTAAAACGATTTTCGTGGTTCTTTTTTCTTTTGACGCGAAATACTATCTAGTTGTGCACTACGGCGCCGGAATTTTGGATTTTGCTTTTTAAGAGGGGGAAAGGGGGGGTTAATGCTTAAAAAACGTGCGTTTGCGTGCACAATCTTGTAAACTCTGCTCAGGCCTCAATTTCCAACCGATTTGCGTGTTTCTTTTTTTGTTTGACTCAAATAACTTCCGAGTTGTACATAATTTCACCCGAGTACCAAAATTCGCAAGGGGAGGGGGTGAGTGGGGGGATAACATTCACAAAATATCCGATTTTTCAATATTTCGGTTCCTTTACTGCTTACTAATTGTATCCAAGCTTTGAAATTGAGGAAAAATTCTCATTATACCTTAGGATTTGCATGAATTACTTTCAGTACCACCATGGAAATAAAAGTGGTGCCACCATGGTGCCAGGGCACCATAAACCTCATATTTCTTGGTTTTCACCTTCAATACGAATTTGAACCTTGACGGACTGCCTACTAAAACTAATAGATGAAAGTTCAATGTTATCACGTATTTCCGCTTTGGTGCCAGATTGGCACCATGGGGGTGGGGGGGGGGGGGGTTGTGAACTCGAATTCGCATGTTGGGTGTCGTAGATCATGGATTTTAAATTGCTCTTCGAATTCGAGGCTCCCATGCCGCTAGAAATGTTATGGTGGATAAGAGTGAGGGGGGGGGGGGGTCAGTATTTCTTGCCTAAAGTAATAAATAAATTACATCGAGTGAAACAGTTTTATCACTTAACAACTGGTTAAACTGATCTAATGCTTATCCAATGGGACGTCCCCTGGAATGCATGCATTACTAAACAATATGTTTTTGAGTTAGGGCGTTTTCAAAATTTTAAAATTAAATTTTCAACCCTTAGAAGTGACCTACATTAACCAAAATCTTCGGGGCTTGACTAGACCCCAAATGGAGCCTACATACCAAATTTCATCAAAATCGGTCAATACTAAGAGAGGAAAGTACCGCGGACGGTGGACGGACGGCCAAATTTTTATTCGATTTTTGGATTCTACGTACCTTGAAACGTAAACCAACAAATTTTGAGGGGGTGTTAAACATTTTTTTTCTCGGTCGATTTCAAAGGTTCATTATTGAAAATAATAAACCAAAAAAAAGGCACGAAGAAGCGTCACAAAATTGGTCACGTTACAGTTAGTTTTTTTAATGATTTCCACTTACAACCAAGTCGTTCCACCAAGTCGTGAACCAAAGGTTCATTATTGAAAATAATAAAGCAACACAGAAAAAACCAAAACGAAAGAAGTGACATTTTCAGCTAAGGAACAAAGTGCTAAGAGGAAAAAGTAACAGTACAGGGTGTAACTTTAATTCATTTTTCGAAAAGAAAATTTCGAGATTCTTCAGAAATAATTGACTCACTTGGAACGCAACCGAGAAAATACCACTCCTTTTTGCGCATCTCGTCAATAAAATAGAAGAGACGAAAAAAAAAAAAATCTGGTACGATTTCGGGTCGTTGGCCGTTTTCTGAGGACCCCTCTTAACTGTAAAAAATATTTGTCAGATATCTCGGCGGGGGCCCCAAAAACATTTTTTCCATTAGGCAAATTCTTATCTCGAATGCGGTGAGTAACAACGTTCAAGTGTTATATTGTTCCCATTCTACCAGGATGATGTAACGTCCGGGTTGAGAACAAGGGATCATGAGGGCAGCTGATGCACACCTATACAGTCAAAGTGCCTCCATCTGTTCGTCTTTGCAAATCTCAATTCGATACCAACAAAGGTTGGACGAAAAGTAAAATTACCACATTTGAAATTGTTCTGTACTCCGGCTGTAGACATTTTCTTGGTTGTTGTGGAGTAGGAAGCAGAGGACGTCAATATACTTTTTTCAACATTTATTTGGCAAGCGCTTTCGGGGAAAACTATGGCCCCTTTCTCCATCCTATGTTCACTTGCAGAGTGAAATAGGCTTGAGAAAGGGGCCATAGTTTGCCCCGAAAGCGCTTGCCAAATAAATGTTGAAAAAAGTATATTGACGTCCTCTGCTTCCTTCTCCACAACAACATTTGAAATTGGGGAGCGAATTTGAGAAATGGTCTACGATCCCAGTTGGGCTGATTTTATGTTATTCCTTTTATTTACACTTCCCTTTGTTGTGATTGGCGATTGAAGAAATGGACAATGTACAATGGAAGAACTTAAATAACCCAACTCATGAACAGCTGACATGTAGATTCAATTCTACCAAGGTAGCGGAAGCTTCGTTTTCACTTTTCAAGGTTGAAAAAAATAGGGACCATCTACACGCTAATCTGAACAATCCTGAGAAATTTAGTCAAAATTGGAAGGAAAATGTGGGAGTTATGGCTGTTACAAGGAATTCACGTTCCCGCATGCGCAGCTGCCACTATCAGTCTGGGGGCGATGATTTTCAAAGGGGACCATCTACACGATAACCAAATACCCGCAAAATCCCCGAAAATTTCATCGAAATCAGATGAGAAATGTAGAAATTGCTGTGGCAAAGAAATCCTGACAGCCATAACCTCTACATTTCTCATTCGACTTCGATGAAATATTCAGGGATTGTGCGGGTTGGCGTGTAGATGGTCCCCTATGAAAACCATTACCCCCGGACAGATAATAGCCGCTGCGCATGCGCAAACGTTTATTTCCTTGTTACAGCCATAACTTCTACCTTCCCCCATCTGTTTTCGATGAAATTTTCAGGAATTATGCGAGTTGGGGTGAAGATGGTCCCCTGTGAAAATCATGGCCACCAAATTTAAAGTATTTTGTGCGCATGCGCAAACGTGAAATCCGTGTAACGACCATATCATCTGCATTTTCCTACAATATTCAGAGGTTGATTATCTTTACAATCGGGTTATGGATACGTGGAAGCTATGTGCCACACCCACTTGTTGGACTTTAGGATTCTATGTACCTTGAAACGTAATGTATAAAATTTTGAAGGGAGGTTAACATTAAATGTTAACCTCCCTTCAAAATTTTATACATTACGTAGAAAAATTTTTTTTCTTGGTCGTTTCCAAAGGTTCATTATTGAAAATATTAAACCAAAATCCAATCCGTCCGCCGTACGCAGCACTTTCCCTAGTTACCATGGACCGATTTTGATGAAATTTGGTGAATGGACTCCATTAGGGGTATAGTTTTTTCACGAAGCTTTTCGTTTTCGTCGGCCTCTTCTAAGGGGTGCAAAATAAGGGTCGAAAATTTCAAAACGCTCCAGTTCAAAAACTTAAGATTGTTTTCAAAAAGATTTCCCAGGCAATTATTATTAAGAACAATTATTACTTGTTATGTGAAATAAATTGATTGCAATATTGGTTTTCATCAATTTAAAATAATATTGAACTTTAATCAAATGAGACCATCTAGAGCTCTGTGGGACCAACCGTTCTCTTGCATTGAGGTCGAGTTGGGGCAAATAAAAAAGCTGAAACACGAGTGTGAATCGCAAATTAATGTTCACTCACAGAAGAAGGCCAAAACTCCGTTCAAAGTTCAGCTGCGATCTTTGTTCGAGTTTCATGTCGCTCAGTTGTGTTTCCGTAGCAACCAAAAACCAAACTTCAATATGATTATGAGGATACTAAATTCTCGGATAACAATGTTTTGCTGATAGGCCTTTTCTGTTTCAAAATAAATTCGATGGTGAACCTTGCGCGAAAATAAAATGTTTGGTAGGTACTTGTCCCCAGTACTCTGTGGTAGGTACTGACAATGGCAAAGTTTTGTTCTTCACAGGTTTATTAATACAGAGACCGTTGTGTAATAATTTGCAGCGTTTTTAGCCAGTAAACGTAGGTACGAATCACTGGAAGATGATTTGCCAGTACAACAAATTACCGACTCGCGGTCCCACTTGCGTAACCCACTTTAGGAGTTTATCCAGGCAACAGAGCCGGCGTTATTAAAAAAAGTCGCGATATTGATGCTATTCTATCTGTTTTGAGTGTGGAGACCTACTTTTTCCACAATGGCCGCCAGAGTTCAGTCACCTCGCGGAGATAGGCGCTCAACTTCTGGAGACAATGGAGACTTGATTTTTTTTTTTTTTTTTGAAGGCGCAAACATTAGTATACTATTTGCGGTTTATCAATCCCGAGAGCCCCTACAGCGCTCGAATACGTCCATTTGAGAGAGCGAGGCATAAGTGCCTCGTAGATAGGGTCTCATAATGACTGTTTAGTGTTTGTTTTATCGGAATCATCATGGAGGAGTCCCCACGAGGATTATCGCTACACTCCTTGTGATGTACAACTTCCTTGTGAAAGACGTGAATTAACAATTCTTGAAAATACCGTTCTAAGCAAGAATCTCAAGAGCGAGAGTATCCTAATTTTTATGATCATCTTTTTTTTCCCCTTTCCTCGACTTGCTTAAAAGAGGTCACATTCAGCAGAAAAATGGCTTTCTCAAACACCACTTCTGTATTGGTCTCGTCAACATTTACACTACAACTAGAGTTTGATAGGAACGAAAATACCCTAGTGGACTCGGAAGCAATTTGCCTATTGCTGACTTTTTTTCTTTAAACTTACGATAATTACCTATTCCTTCCGAGTCTACCAAGGTAGCGGAAGCTTTGTTTTTACTTTTCAAGTTTGAAAGAAAAAAGTTGTCCAAAATCGAAATTTCCACTAGCGTTTCACTTTTTAAACCTTCCTGAACGATTTTGGTTCCGTGTCTGTCCGTCTGTGTGTCTATCATGAAATCCTTGTAACGGGCATAACTGTACGAAGTTATCGTCCGATTTCGATGAAATTTTCAGCAATTATTCGAATTAGGTTGCAGATGGTCCCCTATGAAAATCATTGTCCCTAGATTGATGGTAGCCACTGCGTATGCGCAAACGTCAATTCCTTGTAACATCCAAAACAGATTGAGAGATTTCGACGAAATTTCTCAGGATTGTTCAGATTGGCGTGTAAATGAGGGTAATGGAAGGTACTTAGAGATTAACTACTATGCATCGGATCATCTATACAATCGGGTTATGAATACGAGGAAGCTACGAGCCACACCCACTTGGCAGATGTTTTCTAGTTTGTTGGTTAAGAACTACCGGTATGTTCCTAGGATAGTGCTTATTTGAGATAAATATATTTTCGTAACCAACCATTCCTTATAGTTACTTTGCTGAGCGCACCTACGAGGTAATAAGCGATGGTGGAAAGGAAATCAAAATAGGCCGAAACCTATTTTGGTTTATTATTTTGAATAATGAACCATTAGAATCGATCAAGAAAACATATTTTTGACATATCTAAAAATTTGATGTTTACAAAACATCAAATCATCATCTACATTGGACGTAGATTACGAAAATCGAATAATCAAACTTTCCGTCGGTCCGCGGCCCAAGAGTGCCAAAATTGATGAAATCTGGTGTAGCATATTATTGTATGAAGTAGGTATAATACTACCTCCATTTGAGGTCTTTGTGCCGCGAAACTTTTAGTTGGCGTCAGACACTTATAAAGGTTGAAAAACACATTTAAGTAAAAGGTAGGGAAAAGCGCGTCTTCAGAGCAAGAGTGTCTCTTCGTCTTCTTCTCACGAAGCCACTCTATTTTAACATGTTTCTTAGCAACAACAGAGAAAACAGTTGTTTATAACCATTTGATAATGATTTGAACCCCCTCGGTGAACAAATTTGCGTAATATAAACCAAGTTCTTGAGGCCCTTCATATATCTGATAGCAAATCTGAAGTACCTACGGTTGAGTACAAATACTAACGAATGTCACGTCTAGTAGTATTTCTTTCCCCATACTGCGCACCTGATAACTTCGAATATTCAATAATCTGCCGCATTAAAAAAAACGCTGCAAGTTACTACACAATGGTTTATTATTTTTTTACATATAGATCACTCGTCTGCAAAGAACACGGCTTTGCCATTATTACCACCAACCACCATGAAGAAAAACATCGATCGCGTTTCGGTCAGCTAAAATTTGAACGGAGATTAGGCCTCTTTCGCTATTCACACTCCTGTTTCTGATTTATCGTACGTACAACCCTTAAATTCTCGTAGGGAGCGTACGGTTTGTCCTACAGGGCACCGCGTGGTCTCTAAAAAGTTTAAAAATTCGATACCATCTTAAATTATTGGAAAAACAATACTTTTAAATCAAAATTTTTGAGTTAGGGCATTTTTAATATTTCAAACCTTATTTTTCAACCCTTAGAAGTGACCTACATCAACCAAAAGCTTCGGGGCACAACTAGACCCTTATACGGCGGACGGCGGTTGGACGGCAACATTTTCATTCGATTTTCGGATTCTACACACCTTGAAACGTAAACCAACAAATTTTGAGTGGGGCAAAAAAAAAGTTTCTTGGTCGATTCCAAAGGTTCATTATTGAAAATAATAAAAAAATACGTCAAAATTTCACTCAGCATTGTTTATGGGTTTATTATTGATGGAGAGGATGACTAGATTTCTTGTGAGGGCGCAAGCCACTTTCGAACGCGTAAAAACGGAATTTTTCTTGTGATTCGTGCTTTCATATCATGGAATAATAATAAATGAATACAATTTAAAAATCAAAAGAAATTTTTAAAAATCATTTTTAAATTTTAAAAATCAAAAAGAATTTAAAATCGAATTCACCAGTCACCTTGGTATGAATTTTATCCGTCCACGATGCTTCGAATAATCAACTGCTTGTCCATCTTACTACAAGGTAATGAATCGTCTTGTTATTTATCTATAAGACATATCTAATTAGTGTAAGGTATGAGAGTTTATACATACTTACACAACTACTCTCATATACTACTTTCAACTACTTTGAGTGAGAAGGCAATAGCTAACTGCCTAATTGTGTGCGATATACATTATTGTTACTGATTCCGGGTAACAAGGTACTTAGTACCTACCTACTATCAAACATTTCGGAGTTAGATGTGTATAGCATTTTCAAGTCAAATTCAACCTTTTCCTAGTCAAATTCAACCTTTTCCAAAACAAATTCAATCTTTTTCAAGTCAAATTCAACCTTTTCCAACTCAAATTCAACCTTTTCACCATTATTAGGGAAATGACCAAAAATACGCACAAGCCCTAAATGTAGTACCAAATGCTTGTCTGTGATTGGGGACTGGGCTGGAAACAATACTCTAACGCAGTAGGTAGGTACCTGTACATGAAACAAAATCATGTTTTTTTAAATTAAATCAACATTTCTTTTAAAGAAAAACTTTTATCACTTCTTTACATAATTAATATTTTAAAGTCTTAAAATTAAAAATCTTACTTGTAGAAAGTCTATCTTCGATTTTTTTCACTTAAAAAAAAATGGCGAAAGGGTCTTTCAAAAATTTGAATCAATAGATTAATTTTTTTTTAACTGCTTCTAGGAAAAAGTTGGATTTGACTTGGAAATACTATAAATTATATTTTTTGTTGATTTCTTTTTTAATAAAACATGACTTTGTTTTATGTATAGGTACCTTACCTACCTACTGCGTTTGGAGTATTGTTTCCAGCCCAGTCCCCAATCACAGACAATTGGTACTACATTTAGACACAGTTATTTGGTACTACCCCAGACACAGGCATTTGGTACTACATTTAGGGCTTGTGCGTATTTTTGGCCATTTCCCTAATAATGGTGAAAAGGTTGAATTTGACTTGGAAAAGGCTGAATTAGTTTTGGAAAAGGTTGAATTTGACTTGGAAAAGGTTGAATTTGTTTTGGGAAAGGTTGAATTTGTTTTGGAAAATGTTGAATTTGAGTTAGAAAAGGTTGAATTTGACTTGGAAAAGGCTGAATTTGTTTTGGAAAAGGTTGAATTTGAGTTGGAAAAGGTTGAATTTGACTTGGAAAAAGTTGAATTTGTTTTGGAAAAGGTTGAATTTGAGTTGGAAAATGTTGAATTTGACTTGAAAAAGGATCACTTTGAGTTGGAAAAGGTTGAATTTGACTTGGAAAAAGTTGAATTTGACTTGGAAAAGGTTGAATTTGTCTTGGAAATGCTATAGATGGCAAACAAATCCTAATATCACTTTAAAATTCATGAATCGCTGTTTTACTCTTGTAAAGTTTCATGTAGTACGTACCTTATAAGGCTGAATGAAAATTTTGATATTGCTGTATTCAATAAAACGTAAGATTTATGGCTTTACCATCGTATTGCAAAAAACCTCATCGAAATCGGAGCAGCAGTTCAAGCGTGATTGAGTAACAAAGAAACACACTGTTGAGTAGATAAGCCAGTTGTACTAAATTCTAGGAGTTGAACGAACACACCTCTCCATGACCAAACTAGAAGTTTACCGCGAATACAATAAAACTAGGCAACTGATGGGTGGTGGAAGAGAGAGGAAGCGCGTAGCGGGCAGACGGCCGCAGATAGCGTGGTCTGGAAAGGCATTTGGCATTGGCAGACACTGACCTGCCTCAACCAGACGAGCGAGGGACGACCCTCCTGCTTTTTTTTTTTTTTTGCAGTCCTTGACCAAGAATCCGCGACCTTGCCCTTGAACAGGAGGTATGCGACCTCCCTCCCTCATTCATAAGGCGGAAACGGCCTTGCGGTGTTACAGAGAGAGGGTTTGGCGAGGTCTGACCTACCTCAACACGTGCAGATCTCCCCTCCACCTACCGCCAGAGGGCTCTTCTGCAGAATATTGGCGAACCGGGCTTCAGGTTCAGTGTGCTGGAGGACCCCAGCCGCGGCCCAGATGGTTGTGCTCTCCCTCTGTGTCTGTTTTCCTCACGCCGTTTTTAATTTGACAACAATGTTTTTTATTACTTAATAATCACGTTAAGATATACCGTTGGATCCTCTGAAGACTCTAGAATTCGATACAGTGAACGGAAAGCGTCGAATCTACTAGTCAGAAAAGACAAAATAAATACTACATTGATTGAAAACTGCCTACAATTGAATTTGTCAGGAAGTTGATTGTCAACAGCACAGTAGCGAAAACAAAACGTTCCTTCGAAAATGGATAAGTACCTACATATTTTTGAAAATTTCCGCAGCGAGGTAAGGATATCATCAAGATCTAGTTGTTGGTGATCTCTGCAGACACCAGAACGGGACCGCACTTCCTGATTAAGTGAGATTCAAACTGCACTAAAACCTCTCCCCCTTTCCCATGTCTGGAACTGTTTATCACATTACTTCAGACTGATTTCGGTTGCCTGCTCTGTCATGTTCCTCCCGTAAGTCTTACTCGCTGCACCACCATACCCTGCTGGATTCTTTTCACGATGATTGATCAGCATCCTATCCAGAGTCAAGGGAGAGGCCATTCAGATTGCTTTGATAACAAAAATCAGGCGCACCGGAATCCACTGGTCATTGAAGGCCTAGATGATCGGGGGTACGGCGATTAGTACAGCCGCCTCATGTCATGAACATTAGACTCATGAATGTAGAAATTCAGTGAGATCAGGATTACCAAATGATTCCGAGTCAAACTGATTAGTGCCAAATCAAACAAACTTCATTATTAGGATGTATTCCATGCAAGAAATGCGAAAATATAAATTAATGTAGAGCGTCTATGAGGAATGTTGGCTCGAAGAAATGAAAAAGTACCTACATGTGAAAAAACGCTGCAAATTATTACACAATGGTTTATTATTTTTATATAGATCACTCGTCTGCAAAGCCACCAACCATCCAACATGAAGAAAAACATCGATCGCATTTCGGTCAGCTTTAATTTGAACTGAGATTAGGCCTCTTTTGCGATTCACAGTCGTGTTTCTGATTTATCGTACGTCCAAACTTTAAATTCTCGTAGTGAGCGAACGGTTTGTCCTACAGAGCTCCGGTTGGTCTCAAAAATTTTTTAAAATTCTATAGAATCTTAAATTGAAGAAAAAACAATACCTTTAAATCAAAATTTTTTGAGTTAGGGCGTTTTCAAAGTTTCAAAATTGATTTTGGAGCCCTTAGAAGTGACCTACATGAACCAAAATCTTCGGGGCACAACTAGACCCCAAATGGAGCCTACAAACCAAATTTCATCAAAATCGGTTATTGCTAAGTGGCGAAAGTGCCGCGTACGGTGGACGGACGGCCAAATTTTTGTTAGATTTTTGGATTCTACGAACCTTGAAACGTAAACCATCAAATTTTGAGGGGGTGTTAAAAAAAAATTTTCTTGGTCGATTCCAAAGGTTCATCATTGAAAATAATAAACCAAAAACAAAAGGGGTCTAACTTTTTCGAAGATCCGCAGTATTTCGTTTAGCCTTTTGGCTCAGCAAAGAAAGCGTCAAAGGGGCTACCCTCGGGCGATGTCAAAAAGAGCGAAAGAAGTGAAAGTTCGCAGAGTACGGTCTCGTTCATATGGGAAAAGAAATTAAGGAGTTCATACTAGGCATCGAGGTGCATGGAAATAGAGTGGATGACATGATAATTCCGTTCTAATAATAATAAGAAATTTGTTTATTATAAATTCCGGATAAAATACATTCCATGATTAAATACTATAAACTTAGCCGCATGGTTGTTATCAACCGTCTGCCGGAGTTTGACTTAATGTAATAAAAAACGCTGCAAATTATTACACAATGGTTTATTATTTTTTATTTTTCTATATACATTACTCGTCTGCAAAGCCACCAACCATCCAAATAAGAAAAACATCGATCGCATTTCGGTCAGCTTTAATTTGAACGGAGATTAAACCTCTTTTGCGATTCACACTCGTGTTTCTGATTTATCGTACGTCCAAACTTTAAATTATCGTAGTGAGCGAACGGTTTGTGCTACAGAGCTCCGCGTGGTCTCAAAAATTTTTAAAAATTCTATAGAATCTTAAATTGAAGGAAAAACAATACCTTTATATCAAAATTTTTTGAGTTAGGGCGTTTTCAAAATTCATTTTTCAACCCTTAGAAGTGACCTACATTAACTAAAATCTTCGGGCACAACCAGACCCCAAATGGAGCCTACATACCAAATTTCATCAAAATCGGTCAATGCTAAGTGGGGAAAGTGCCGCGTACGGCGGACGGACGGCCAAATTTGTATTCGATTTTTGGATTCTACGTACCTTGAAACGTAAACCATCAAATTTTGAGGGGGTGTTGAAAATTTTTTTTCTTGGTCGATTCCAAAGGAGGATTTTTTGGTTTATTGAAAATAATAAACCAAAAAAAGAACTTTGTACCCACCGAAAATATAAAATCAGATTAACAGCCGTTAAATCTGTCGTCGAAACGTTCACTGTGACTCCGCTAATAAATTGGATATAACTTAGAGTGTACATTTTACACTCGTGAGGGCTTCAATGTGCTGACATAGAAGGCGGCCGACCTGCGGCCCGCATCTCCCAATCATTCCATCAAGCTGTTGTATGAGATGCGCGCTATTTTCACCGGTCTGACTGCCGCACAGCCAACTCGACCGAACAAGAATCACATTCTCCATCACACGCCCTCGCTAAGGCTTACAAACATAACATTACCAAAACCCAATATCTTCTTCCACAATGTATCGATTTAATAGGTTCACCCTCAATAAAACTCACTATTCTCTTATTGTGTACTTTTTACAAATATATGACGCACTTTTCGTGAAATTATGCGTACTGCAAAATGAATTCGTCCTTCTCTTGAATAAAGACATCTCTGTATTGTTGATGTGCCAGGATCCACCGAGCACAAGCAATCCAGCAGTGGTCAGAGTCAACCGAGATTAACATCGAGTTCCTGCCCCCATAATCGCCTCTGCTCAATCCAGTCGAGAAGGCGTTCGAGAGGTTTTTGGAAGTCCTGGAGGACATCCTTAACCCATTTCCGGCCATTGATGCTTTTTTGCATCGTCATAATAATGATTTTTTTAAATATTGAAATAGTGGAAAATCTTTGTAGAAGAATTTTTTCTCGTTCATGCTGTTCCTAAACTTTTCAAAGAAAAATGTCTTCGACATTCGGGAGCTCAATGCGATTTGGGAATTTTTTTTAAAGGAGGCCTTTCGGCCGAAAGCATGATTATGGTTGCTCAAATTTGGTCCTGGGAGAGTGAGCGTTATGGGCATTGAGTCGAAACAGATTCCGGTTAATAAAAATAGATTTTTAGATTTTATATAGATTTTGTTTTTTAAATGTTTGACGATGAAACGGATAAATCATGTAGATTTGGAAAACTGAGACCTCTGAAATCTTATTAAAATGTAAAATTCATAAAATTTGGAGCATTTTTGCTCTCGATTGGTGAGCAAATGATGCCTTATTTCGGCCGGCATTCTGTAAAATAGTTCATCCTCCTCCCCCCATTACTCAGTTATTTCCACCCTCGGCTTGAAATGGGTTAAGTGAAACAATATCTAAGGGTGTATCCGCGATCTCCCCTGATGACTGTACCAACTTAGTTATGCATAATATGCTTCTCCTCATGCCAACAGCAGCGTCAGGGCAGCTCTGCATTGAGAAAAAACGCTGCAAATTATTACACAAAGGTTTATTTTTTTCTATATAGATCACTCGTCCGCAAAGAACTCGGCTTCGCCATTGTTACCACTAACCAACATGAAGAAAAATAACGAATGCATTTAGGTCAGCTAAAATTTGAGATGAGATTAGGCCTCTTTTGCGATTCGCACTCGTGTTTTGATTTATCGTAAGTCCAACCCTTAAATTCTCGTAGGGAGCGAACGGTTTGTCTTACAGGGCTCCGCGTGGTCTCTAAAAATTCAATACTATCTTAAATTGCTGGAAAAACCATACCTTTATATCCAAATTTATAAAATGTAAAATGTAATGTAAAAAAAATTTCTTGGTCGATTCCAAAGGTTCATTGTTGAAAATAATAAACCAAAAAACGTTTTGTTAATTTCTTGTATCAATTCCTTGCAAACATTGTTAATCTCTTTTACATCTTCAAACATCTTGTACATCCACAAACCAATGCAATTTATTTTCTGAGGAAAAGTGTCTCTGCATCTATTATTCAGTCTGGCTGCCTCAAATTGTGTCCCTCTTTATGATAGTTGAATTCATTTTGAAAAGGGATGACTTCGCAGAAGTACGAATTTATTTTGCAGAAGGACGAATTCGTTTTGTGGGAAGACACAAGAGTTTTTTTTAGAGTTGTCCACCATTGGATCTCCCGAACAATAAATTGTATTCAAGTCTCTCCGACTGAAGTTTCCGATATTAGAATCCACTTGATGGCCGCCAAGGTAGCCGTGATTGTGAATAAATCAAGAAGTGGCCGGACGACTAAGTTACCTACGCTCAATCTGCCCACATAGCTGGCTTAGGAGGGAACCTCAATTTCACACACCTCATCATTATCTCTCTCCAGATTAAGTTGTAAAACTATCTATTGAACTCACAACCAAATACTATGCTTACAATTTTTAATAAAGCTGATTATAAATTCTGGTTAAGTACATACGTATTTACTCTACTTATTCCCTCTTAGCTGGTAGTTGGTTATTTCACTATTTATAGAATTATTCGCTGAGAATTGTCATCATTAAAAAGAATAAATTGTTAAGGTTTAATTACATTTTTTTTAATTTTTTTAAAAATATGTTTTTTTAATGATTATTAACAAGTTTGAAAGTAGAATGTTAACAATATTTTACTATTTTATTCGTTGGTCATGTTTTTTGGTATCCACCTATATTATAGAGTTTTTCATTTTCCAAATAAATTCAAAAAAGGCTTTGTAGACCTAAAGGGAAGTACGATTGAAGGCAAAAAGCTGTGGAACGCAAAAAAACTAGCGGAAATTTTGGAATTGATGGCCATTTTTCGACTCCTTGTACAAATAGATGTATTGCTGGGAAATAGTTGCCTATCACGTTAACATGATGATTATCGTTGTGCGTCTTTCTTCAACTGAGTCTTCGAGTCAGGTAGGTTTTCGAACAGCCTCAAATTTTATAAATAATTATTATTGTGATAAATAATACCTAATTATTAGCAACACTTTATGTGGTGTATGTTCTTCTCTTGTTGGGTTGTCAATCCGAGTATACATATATGCAAATCTGCTTGATGGCTAATCGGTCTTTATTATCATTGGGTGTCTTATTGCTAGAGAAGGATAAGAACTGCCGTGATGATTGATGCGAATTAGGACATAAATCAGTTTCATACACCCTGATTGGCCCGACAGTGGAGATTCCGTTCATTAGGCATAATGGGCGTGAGGACGTTTCTCGGAAAGTATTTTTCCATTAGTTGGAGGTGTTGATGAGTTCGAGAGGAGTGGAGGCCTAACCTAGGGATAGTATGGGGCGGCATAGGCTAGGGCACCCAGAAGGAATGGAGGGGCGGTGGAGGGAAGTTACAGACAACGGTCCCGACATTGAGAGTGCAGGCGAATAGAGCGAGTCTGGGCCCTCTTGCACCGAAATAGAGGGACTATCCCTTCCCCATGACGCTTGGTCTAGAGGTCATGGACCTTCCCAAACTACCATCTTCCTATCCACTTCACCAACCCGTGGGCTGCCCACACTGTCACGGAGTCCTGCCAGTCCCAACCTATCCCAGATCCTGCACTATGCAACGAACTCTGAAAACAATTTAATCCGAAAATCTCATCAAAAGTATTATATGCTCCTAGGGGAAAGAGCAGCATCTTGTTTTCGAAAAATAGATTGCTTCAATCTATCTGTAGTTCATTTCTCATTCTGGTAACAAAGTTGCTACCCTAATTTTAGTCGGTCATCCACTATTTACGGATGGTAGTGGTTTGCGTTGAGGGGAACGGATTTCCACGAAAGTATCGCTCATTTATCAACCATCCAAAGCCTCCGTGGATAATGGAGATGCTCAGCTGTAACGAACAAGGTTTTTGGAACAGTGCAACTAAACGATCAATAGAAAAATCCCAAATAAACAATAATATGAGGACATATTGAACGATTTCACCGGCGACAATCATACAGAACCGCCCAGAGCGAGTATGAGGCTTCGGCTAACGCAACACAAGAAGCAGTGCAGCTCACGGTTTTAAGATTCCAACGACATCCTTAAGAGGAAAAATCTGCGTTATAACGAAACACCAGCCTTAGCAATAGATTGATGTCAAAATTCACGTCACTTACTTCAAAAGTCAAACATATTGTTTAGTAATGCATGCATTCCAGGGGACGTCCCATTGGATAAGCATTAGATCAGTTTAACCAGTTGGTAAGCGATAAAACTGTTTCGTAATTTGGTTCATTACTTTAGGCAAGAAATAGTGACCCCCCCCTCACCCTTATCCACCATAAAATTTCTAGCGGCATGGCAGCCTCGAATCTGAAGAGCATTTTAAAATCCATGATCTACGATACCCAACATGCCAATTCGAGTTCACCCCCCCCCCTCCTCCAATGGTGCCAGTCTGGCACCAAAGTGGAAATCCGTCGTAACATTGAACTTTCATCTATTAGTTATAGTAGGCAGTCCGTCGAAGTTCACATCCGTATTCAAGGTGAAACACAAAAAAAAACCCACAAAATATGAGGTTTATGGTGTCCAGGCACCATGGTGGCACCACTATTAGTTCCATGGTGGTACAAAGAATACATCATGAAAATCCGGAGGTATATTGAGAATTTTTCCTCAATTTCAAAGCTTGGGGAAAGTTAGTAAGCATTAAAGGAACCGAAATATTGAAAAATCGGATATTTTGTGAATATTATCCCCCCACTTGCCCCCTCTCCTTGCGAATTTTGGTACTCGGGTGAAATTATGTACAACTCGGAAGTTATTTCAGTCAAACAAAAAGAGAAACACACAAATCGGTTGGCAATTGAGGCCTTGGCAGAATTTACAAGATTATGCCCACAAACGCACGTTTTTCAAGCATTAACCCCCCCTTTCCCCCCCCCCTTAAAAATCAAAATTCAAAGTTCCGGCGCCGTAGTGCACAACTAGACAGTTTTCCGCGTCGATGAAAAAAAGAACCACAAAAATCGGTTGAGAACTAAGGCCTGGGCAGACGACACAAGATTATGCCCAAAAACGCACGTTTTTTAAGCATTAACCCCCCCTTTCCCCCCCTTAAAAGGCAAAATTCGAAAATCCGGCGACGTAGTGCACAACTAGATAGTTTCCCGCGTCGAACAAAAAAAGAACCAGGAAAATCGGTTGAGAACTAAGGGCTGGGCAGACGACACAAGATTTTGTCACACACACACACACACACACACACACATACACACACACACACACACACAGACATACACCTATGGTTTTTTTCGCGGATTTGGATTCAGAATGGTCTAAAACGGATAACTGTGTGGTTATTTTTTTTTTTCTGTTGAGTGTTGTCCAACTTCACCCCAGATCGATCGCATTAGGACGCCCAAGTCTTACTGTGGGACGTCCTAAAAATTACTGTCTGAGAAGATGACTGCAGTCATACTTGCAATTAAGCTGCATCTGTACGTTTACGAGTATATCAATATATTTTTTCACGATGTTCCTACAGTTTGCAGTAAATATACGTTCCTAACTGTATAAATAGTAAAATTTCTATTGTTTTCCACTGACAACCGAAAGAAAGGAGAATTAGAACAGCTACCGTGGGGAGTAAGTTCCAAGGAGCTGTAAGGAAAGTGGTCTAAAACCTATTCTGGAAACAAGTTCTTATCACTAAATCCACTACCTATTGGTCTAATATGAGCAGCTGCCATAATATCGTACCTAAAGAATAGCAATGTGATAAGTCCGAAAATCGGGTTTTGATTTATTATTTTCAATAATGGACCTTTTGAATCGATCAAGAAAATAACATTTTACCCCCCCTCAAAATTTGTAGGTTTACGTTTCAAGGTACGTAGAATCCAAAAATGAATAAAAAAATTTCCGGACGTACGTCGTACGCGGCACTATCATTAGTTACCATGGACCGATTTTGATGAAATTTGGTATATGGGCTCCATTTGGGGTCCAGCTGTACCGCGAAGCTATTGGTTGATGTTCAATTCTAAGGGTTGAAATTTTCAAGAGTGCTCTAGCTCGAAATCTCTCGTAAAGATTGTTTTGTTAAAGTAAAGACATTGTTTTTTCACCAATTTGAAATAGTATTGAATTTTTAGAGACTATCCGGAGCTCTGTAGGACAAACTGTTCGTTCCCTACGAGTACTTGAAGGTTGGAATTACGATAAATGAGAAACACGAGTGTGAATCTCCAAAGAGGTCTAATCTCCGTTGAAAATTTTGCTGCGATCGCTATTCGTTTCTTCTCAGTTTTACTCGGTTTTGTCCTTAGCAACCAGTAATCAAATTTCCATGTGAAGGAATCCCTTCCAAATAAACATCATTGTGAAGATGTGAAAGCAGTAGGTATGTGTGAAAAAAAGTGACAATGGCAAAGCTGTGATCTTTGCAGACGAGTGATCTATACAGAAAAATTGATAACCTTTGTGTAATAATTTTCAGCGTTTATATGTAGAGGCAGATGTCAACACGCTCATTAGGAACACGTCATAGTTACAATAGTTTCAATAGCTAACATGAAGAGAAAAAATTGCACGCTGAAAAACATGTTAAGTGAAATATCAAGAAACCTGTTTTCTATTATGATTTGACAATATAGTTTATATTTACATGAAAATATTTATAAAAGGTTGAACTTCAGGGTTTGTTACAGAGCATTCTAAATTCGGAGAATAACTTCAAAACGACTCAAACCGTAATATTTGGTCAAGAAAATTACAGCATGTGATTGCTTCGAAGTCATTTAGGTATCATTTTTCTTGAGAGATGGAACAAATTCGAAATGCTCCCGCGCCTACACTCATCCGCATCTGGTAGGCTTCATGTTTCCTTTGTTCCGGAGGATGATCTTATTTCGCCCGGAGTTCCATTACAAGTTCCATCAACATTCCAAAAAGCACTGTAAGTGATTTCTCGATAACGGTATAAACAGCGCACGCACGTCCCGGGATCCAGCAGAAGACGAAAAATAGAGTGTGGGAAGAGGGGGTAGAAAGTCATGAATTCATTCATTGGACAGATGTGAACGAACTGAGAAAGGAACCCAAGCTGTCCTAGAAGATCTTGATACGGTTTGGAAGATTTCCCAGAGTGAAATAATCGGAGCCATTCATTGAGCCTCATTCTCGCCTTCAGGTCCGATTCCGTGTTTTGGGAGCTTTGTCGCACACTACCAGAAATGATCTGTCTTGAAAAACAATATTATCTCTCACTGATTTCGATTGAACATGTCTGAATATCCCTCGATATTAGCAAAGCCTCGATAGAATTTTCACTTAATCCTCTCACACCTTATATGTTGCCCCAGTACGGAAAAATTTTAAAATTACGGGTGGAGACATTATGTCCCACATTCAGAAAAAAACGAAGCAAATTATTACACAACGGTTTATTATTTTTCTATATATATCACTCGTGTGCAAAGCCAACCACCCAACATGAAGAAAAACATCGATCGCATTTCGGTCAGCTTTAATTTGAACGGAGGTTAGGCCTCTTTTGCGATTCACACTCGTGTTTCTGATTTATCGTACGTAAAACCCTTAAATTCTCGTAGGGAGCGAACGATTTATCCTATAGGGCTCCGCGTGGTCTCGAAAAATTCTAAAAATTCTATACTATCTTAAATTGATGTAAAAACAATACTTTTATGTCAAACTTTTTTGAATTAGGGCGTTTTCAAAATTTCAAAATTTATTTTTCGACCCTTAGAAGTGACCTACATGAGCCAAAATCTTCGGGGCACAACTAGACCTCAAATGGAGCCTACATACCAAATTTCATCAAAATCGGTCAATGCTAAGTGGGGAAAGTGCCGCGTACGGCGGACGGACGGCCAAATTTTTATTCGATTTTTGGATTCTACGTACTATGAAACGTAAACCAACAAATTTTGAGGGGGTGTTAAACTTTTTTTTTCTTGGTCGATTCCAAAGGTTCATTATTGAAAATACTGGAAATAACGTTGCGCCGCCAATATTGCCATGCTGATGGCCTAACGGTTGGAGTACAATAAATCAGAAATGCGAATTTCTGACTTATTGAATGAAAATTCTCTGACGGAAGTACGTTGAATCTCTGATCAAATTTGTTTTATACGTTTCGCCAATTTTTGCTTCCGTTTTCAACTTTGATGGCTCGAAAGAGAATTTACTCTGTTAACAAACTGAGGCAGCTTGCTTGTATCCGTGCGACGTTCTTTTCTTAATACACAAAAACCGAAGGTGAGTAGAGGCCTATACTTTCATCGTGCGGAAAACACTCCATTGGCCAAAACCAGTTTTTTGGTGGAAGTATTGGGGAGTTAGGAGTTCGCAATCAACGAAAAGGAAGTTCCATCGAATAAGGATTCGTCCAGTTTCCATTAGTAATTGGCAAAACGTGTCTATTCATATTTACCTTTCTACTGCAAGAAATCGACGATGAAGAACCAACCTAAGTCACTTTTTTTCGGTTTTGAGATAAGGTCAAAACCTCACAGAAAAAAGTATGCTGGATCCATTGGTGTGGTCAGATGAACAGTTTAGCCAACGGAAACGGGAGAAAAATCGTTTAAGGCAACAGTGCTCAAGTGAAAGTGGGAGATCACAAGTGCCTAAGTCAGTGATTTCCCTGTGATTGGGTATGGTCGCCCAGCCTCCTCCATGAAATTTTTAGTTATCTATAGTAATTTTTGTGTTCTGAGCATGTGAAAATTATTATTAGTGGAGTCAGTAAACCCATTGCACAAATTAATATTGAAAAGGGATAGATTGTGGTCATTTTACCAAGGTAAATGATGCCAGAAAATCTTGCTTGACTTGGGTCATTATTTTTCTGCCTAATTCTGTGACTTAGGCTATTATTGCTCGGTCTTGGGGACTTGAGCTAAAATGGTTCTGTCTCATTTGTTGACTTGGGCATTTTTGGAAGGGGTTGAGGGAGTAACACAACAGCTTAAGTTAAAAAAAAAAAAAAAAAAAAATCTGCCCCCAACATAGCCTATCTCAAGTAATTCCACTTAGCCAATAATTTCTCCACAAAAAGCTGGGAACACAATGGTGTCAAAAAAATTACCAAGAGAGACGTGGTTGAACCGTGAAGCAGTTTTTCGAGCCTCCTGAAAAGGTGACAAAAGTGAGTTAGGCTATGTTGGTTCTTCACCCTAAAACTATTTAGTGAAACTATTCAATAGTTTCACCCGATGAAATTGAGTTATTATGTTGAGCACAACATAATACATTACAAGGTTTAGTCACTGACACATGCAAACGCACATCTATGGTTTTTTCGCGAATTAGGATTCAGAATGGTCTAAAACGGATTTTTACATGGTTAATATCTTCTCCGATGAGTGATGTCCTCCTGCAACCCAAATTAATCGCGTGAGGACGCCCAAATCTTACTATGGGACGTCCTAACATGCGGCAAAGGACAAGTGCTGTTCCAGCACTATTTACTTTAGAATTACAAGCAGGACTTGCACAGTCCCAGTAGTAAAGTAAGTAAAGTAAACAACCATTTCAGGTTGAATTTTCGTCCGACTGCCATTCCTGGCGTCTTCCAGAGGGAAAATGAGAATTGGTTCTGATGATTTCGCTCGTGGCTTCCCATTTCTTCACCACCCTTGGTTGGGTAGAGGGGGACGGCGAGCCGCGAACGCACGAAAACATGCCCGACAACCGAGATTTGAACTCGCGATCTCCCCGCAGAGATTGTTTCGTGTCTCGTACCCAAAAAACGCGCTGGCGAACGACCACGGCTATCCGGATCCCCTGCACAGTCTCTGTAGGCAAGTGATCTGTATCATGGAAAATCAATAAAGCTTCAATCCTCGGATACCCTTCAAATTGAGTGGAAAAACGTTTGCCAAGTGGGTTTGGCACATAGCTTCCTGGTATCCATAACCCGATTGTATAGATGATCCGATGCATAGCGGTTAATCTCAAAACATAAATCACTAAATACCTTCTACTACCCTCATAGGTGACCATCTCCACCCCAACTCGCATAATTCCTGAAAATTTCATCGAAATCGGATGAGAATTGTAGAAGTTATGGCTGTGGCAAGGATTTCATGAGAGACACACAGACAGACACGAAACCAAAATTGTAAAACGAGAGTGTACATTTTCATTTTGGAGGACATTTTTTTTTTCAACCTTGAAAAGTGGAAACAAAGCTTCCGCTACCTTGGTAGACTCGAAAACAAAATAAACGTCATACATTGTTACAATCATATTTGATTCTCTTTTGCATTCCCTACAATCCTATCAGAACGAAATTTATCAGGCAACTTTCAAATACTACCCATGCAAGGATAATTTTTTCGAAATTCGTTAGAAACTACGAAAGGGTTGCTTGTTAATGGTTGTCACATTTGTACTCGAGCAGAGACTACAAAAAAATGATCCAATCAAGATGAAATTCATACGAAACCATTCCCGAAAATTTCGTGAAAATTGGATGAAAACTAATAAAGTCGTGTTTTTCAAGAGGATTTCTAATTCCTATCAAGTCGAGAGTCAAGAAGATGGAAGACTCTAAAATATGAAATTGTTCAAAACAAAGATTGAGTTCTGAAACTCAAAATTTGAGTAAATTCCAAATGGTCAAAATTGAATTGACAAACTAGAACAGTTATTCTGATGTTTTTTGTTGAAAAACCTCATTAGCCGCTCTAACTTGAAGCTACAGATCCAAAATCGACACATTTTGAATTCTAGCCGATAAAATAATTCAAATACGAAGTTTATATTACTAATATATATATTGATAAACTAATATTTTACAGTTAGAATATTTTGTGTACAGATACCGGTGAAATCTGACGAAACAAAATGCTTAGTTGGAATTGGTCCTGTGAATAATTCGTTCATTGAGTCATACTGCACAGTTTGAACTTTTAAAAAATGAATTGTTGAACGAGAATGATAGACACTCTCATTCATACAAACAGAATATGAGGTTCTGTATCTTCTTCTATTCATGCGTATCTAAGAGGTTTATAGCCGTCTATTTGGAAGCAGAAGTGTCCTAGCTGAGTTTATTTCACTAGTGTTTCATAGAGCGCAAGGTCACATTCATTGCCACATCCCTTCCAAGGGATTGATGGCTGCAGCTCCTGACTCCACCGGCCCCCTCTGCATTTGAAGGGTCCTTTCTTGATGACTTGATGACTCAGCCTTCCTCACAAATTTCACCGCGGAAAGAACCACTGGTTGTACTAACAGAAAGTAGGTATTTTGAGGAGTACATAATAATGTAATTTAAGTACATAATAAGTAATTTTTATTTTAGTCAACATTACTTATAAATTTTTGAACATTACATTTGTTATAATTTGTTATCAATTTGGATATTGATAGGTTTTCCTCATTCAATAACGAACTAAGGTTTATAGCGAAGGCTCTCCAGATTGTTTTCTGTAGTTATTTTTCGCTTTTAGAAAACCTGCTGGTCTTAGAGCCTTCTCTTCCGTAATCGTCGAAGTGCAGGCGTAGATAGGGTGTTTTCAGGGATACTGTAGGGAGTCAAAAAGACGAAGTTAGTAATTTATATAGCTTAGAATCAAGCCTTAAAAAAGCCAAGTAAAGTAGTTCTACAAACATTTGTAGTTGATGGATATGGTATGTTGAAGGCAATATCCGGAAAATTATGCCTTGTTGGGTAGTCGAACTGTGAGTTGGTTATACTCGTATCATGAAGAATTATAGGCTTGGTTGAAAAGATTGAACATTTTGTCAGTGCTCTCGGAGATGACTGTATTCCTTACTTTGAGATAAAATGTTTATCTAAGTGATTAAAATAAAACCATAAAAAACGTAGGATAACTCCCAAAATACAGACATCTCTGGCAAAGAGCGTACATAGGAGCAACAACGGAGTACTATTTTCGTCATTTATTAAAACTTTGTTAATAAATGTAGTTGCAGTTGAATAATTTGTTAAATGTATTCGTAACCAAAATTGATTGACGATAAAATAATCAGGTCATTCACCCGAAGAAAAAATAAAATGAAACATATTTTGTCGAGACTTTGTTGAGCCAATACATAATGTAGAAGCTGTTCACGGATTAAATAGTATTCACTTCCCAAAAAAAGATATTTTATTCTGCTTGGGGGTACAAGGTCAAAAAGTTGCAGTCGACTGAATAAATCAGAGGCATCCCGAGGAATAACCTTGTGAGATCTGTAATATGGGTAACGAGGAAAATTTCTATTGTTTACATGTTTATATCTCCTAAATACGTGGGGTATGATGATTGTAGAAAAAAACGCTGCAAATTATTACACAAAGGTTTATTATTTTTCTATATAGATCACTCGTCTGCAAGGAACCCGGCTTTGCCATTGTTACCACCAACCAACATGAAGGAAAACATAGATCGCATTTCGGTCAGCTAAAATTTGAACGGAGATTAGGCCTCTTTTGCGATTCACGCTCGTGTTTCTGATTTGTCGTACGTCCAATCCTTAAGTTCTCGTAGGGCGCGAACGGTTTGTCCTACAGGGCTCCGCATGGTCTCTAAAAATTCTTTACTATCTAAAAGTGATGAAAAAACAATACCATTGTATCAAAATTTTTTGAAATAGGGCGTTTTTGAAATTTCAACCCTTATTCTTCAACCCATTAGAAGTGACCTACATCAACCAAAATCTTCGGGGCACAACTATAAATATAGATATATAAAAATACGTAAATATGATACATTATACATATAATAGGAATAAATACATAAAATAGGAATAAATACATAAAATAGGTTTATATGTTTATATCTCCTAAATACGTGGGATATGATGATTGTAGAAAAAACGCTGCAAATTATTACACAATGGTTTATTATTTTTCTATATAGATCACTCGTCTACAAAGCCACCAACCATCCATCATGAAGAAAAACATCGATCGCATTTCGGTCAGCTTTAATTTGAACGGAGATTAGGCCTCTTTTGCGATTCACACTCGTGTTTCTGATTTATCGTACGTAAAACCCTTAAAGTCTCGTAGTGAGCGAACAGTTTGTCCTACAAGGCTCCGCGTGGTCTCAAAAAATTCTGAAAATTTTATAGAATCTTAAATTGAAGGAAAAACAATACCTTTATATCAAAATTTTTTGAGTTAGGGCGTTTTCAAAATTTCAAAATTTATTTTTGAACCCTTAGAAGTGACCTACATCAACCAAAATCTTTGGGGCACAACTAGACCCCAAATGGACCCTACATACCAAATTTCATCAAAATCGGTCAATGCTAAGTGGCAAAAGTGCCGCGTACGGCAATTTTTTTTTCTTGGTCGATTCCAAAGGTTCATTATTGAAAATGATAAACCAAAAGGGGTGTACAATAAATTAGTTATGTCCAATGTTTTTGTGAATTGATTATGTTCAGTAGCAAATGAAGAGAAAACAAGAATATCAGGAATTAATTATGTTCAGAGGACAAATAATGCGACTTTCAACCACGGAAAAAGGTATCACAGACGAGTAGACTTTGTTTCACATTTTCGCAACAATGTCAGAAAATGATAAATCAAAGGAAGAAATGTAAACTTTATTGTTTTGCTGTAAGTTATAAGAAATTGAAATTAAAAAAAAAAAAAAAAAGTTGCCGTTAGGGATTCTCAGCCACCAGTGGTATTAATGTTCCATATCCTTACTCAGACTTCTTGAAAAATCGTCGACATTTGGTGTCATTAGTGACACCTCGGTCCGATTAGGGTTAAAATGAAAAATTTCAATCGCCTTTCACGTTTTAGACCTTCCTGGACAATTTCGGTTTCGTGTATGTCTGTCTGCTCGTCCGTAAATCCTTCCGGGGAAAATAGATCTACTTATTTTTTATCATCGTGCAAATCTTTCTGCAAAATACGCAGTTATGAGCGTCATGAATAAGTTCATTGGGTTGGAAGTGGTTCCAATGTCGGTAAATATGGAAGTTTTTTGGGCAGTTTTGCTGTCGACTACCCGTTATGTTGTGGGGTTCAGGTTTGGGGATGTTACTGAGAGGAGAAAGTAGAGAAGGTACTGAGCTTCTTTGTTAAGGAGATTTTCTGTGCACCCACAAATACCTACTGCAAATTATATGACATAGCTCGAGACGAGGTCGTCTAGATTATGTATTTTGCCAGACCTTAGAGCTGAAAGCAGATTATCTGTCCAATTCACCCAAGACTAGATTCACTAGGGCTACAGCAGACCTGATAATCGCTAAGGGATATCCAAGGGCTGGAAGGTGGAGGGAATCCGCAGCAGAACACAATATCGTAGGTGAAGTGCTGATGTCGCCTAACCCACATTTACTCGTTTTTCAGAAGACAATAAAAACCTGTTATTTCGTTGTTTTATTGATTATCAGAGATACGCGCGCACTTTGTTAAGAGTTGTTGCAGAAACCATCAAAACTGATGATTTTCTTCACACTGGAGTGGAATTGTGTATCGCAAAACGTCTTTTTAGACTAAAATGTGGATTAGGTGGTATCAGCACTTAACCGACGATATGGCACTGGATTTTGGAGAGGTATCGGTAGTTTTTTTTCACTTTGACATTTTGCTTCCTGGTCTACCAAGGTAGCGGAAGCGTTGTTTTCACTATATGAAGTTGAAAAAAGTTCTCCAAAATCAAAATTTTAACTCGCGTTTCACGTTTTAGTCCTCGTGGTCAATTTTGGTTCCGTGTCTGTCTGTCTGTGTGTGTGTGTGTCATGAAATCCTTGTAATGGGCAAAACTATACAAAGTTATAACCCGATTTCGATGAAATTTTCAGTGATTTTGTGAAATTTTGGTGTGTGGATGGTCCCCTATGAAAATCATCTCAGCTCAGCTCCCGGATCAATAGTACTTAGCTGTTGCGCATCCGCAAACGTAAACACCTAATAGATGGTCCCCTAAGAGTTGTACAAGGAGCTACTATCGATCCAGGAGTGAAAAACAACAGACAGCACATAAGGATATCTCGAACACAATCCTCTTATTAATGGGTAAATATCACTGAGATATTTAATTAATTTAATAATCTGTACGGACGTTTTGGTGTGTCCTGAGGCTGATGGTTCTTCATAATGATGAACCTTCTCCAATACCTTGCTTTGCCTTTCAGATGTGAAGGCAAAGTGTGTGTGTTTTGGTATCTGTACAGTACGATAACTAGTTGTAAGTCGAAGGAGGTATCTAAAATGTCTTGCCTCTTGATCGGAACGGCCTTTTGTTTCTGTTGGGTAAGTTAAGCAACATTCTGCTCGTTTTTGCTAGCAGGAGTTTTTGTTATTGAACGCCCTATCTGTTACTCGTGTGGTTTCTGAAAACCCTTTCATTTCATATAAAACACATGGCTTCCCCTCCTCTTGGCCGTCTTCTGTTCCACATGACTCAACCCTTCCACCACCACGAAATCACAAAACCAAATCAAATCCCACCGACTCTTTCCACGTTCCTGCTGCTCCTTGGAGGAACAGTTCCTGCACATAACATATGGCGGCAGCGCGAAGGACAAAAAATATCGAGGTCCCCCCATCGTCATCGCCGTTCCCATCGCTACCCTCAACGATCAACTGATTGCCTTCAACCACGCAGGCTCTGCTGCTCCAAGTGCACTTTCGTCTTCTCTGCTTGAATCACGATCACTTTAAGACTTTTTGGAATCACGACGATTCTAGATTTTTCCACTTTGAATATGAAATTATTATTGGGATTTATGGTTTTGATATGTAGTTTTAACAACTAATTATATAGTATATACATGATATACATTATAACTAATATACATTATACTATAAATATATAGTTTCACCATTGGTGACACCAAATAAATATTGCAAATGGCGCGCTAGTCCCATGGTGTCACTGGTGCAACTATAAATCTCAGGAATGCCACAGCTGTCCCGAGTTGTCACTAGAGTAACTAAATTGAATATACCATTTAAAATTTAATGGACAGAGTAGAATTTTTGAAACATTTTCTGTGAGCAATTGTTATTTAAAACGCTGCAAATTATTACACAATGGTTTATTATTTTTCTATATAGATCACTCGTCCACAAAATCACCAACCATCCAACATAAAGAGAAAAAAAATAATTAAAAAAAAATTAAAAAAAATCAAAATCACCAATCATCGATCGCATTTCGGTCAGCTCTAATTTGAACGGAGATTAGGCCTCTTTTGCGATTCACACTCGTGTTTTGATATATATATATATATATATATATATATATATATATATATATATATATATATATATATATATATATATATATATATATATATATATATATATATATATATATATATATATATATATATATATATTTCAATATAAACCCTTAAATTTTCGTAGGGAGCAAACGGTTTGTCCTACAGAGCTCCGCGTGGTCTCAAAAAATTCTAAAAATTCTATAGAATCTTAAATTGAAGGAAAAACAATACCTTTATATCAAAATTGTTTGAGTTAGGGCGTTTTCAAAATTTCAAAATTAATTTTGGAACCCTTAGAAGTGACCTACATCAACCAAAAGCTTCGGGGCACAACTAGACCCCGAATGGAGCCTACATACCAAATTTCATCAAAATCGGTCAATGCTAAGTGGCAAAAGTGCCGCGTACGGCGGACGGCGTACGGCGTACGGCGTACGGCGGACGGCGGACGGACGGCCAAATTTTTATTCGATTTTTGGATTCTATGTTCCTTGAAACGTAAACCATAAAATTTTGAGGGGGTGTTAACATTTTTTTTTTCTTGGTCGATTCCAAAGGTTCATTATTGAAAATAATAAACCAAAAATGAAGTTATGACCAAAATTTCCCAAGAAATCGATGAAATTTTTTTTTGGTTCAATTAGGGTTAAGGGGTCTCTCAATCGGTCTCCGTTCTTTCTTAGTATTTCGAGAAATCGAAGGCGCAAAAACTTGAAAAAATTGTATCTAAATTTGAAATTTTAAAGGATTTTAGAAATTCATTTGTGGACGGTCCTAGGGAATTGAAAAACTGAAATATTGCCGCCGGAATCATCAAAATCAAACAATAATTGCCAGAGAAAAATGGAAAAAACTACTAAATAAACGGGTTTTTGCATGTTTTTCCCATATTTCTATGGCAATTATTGTTCAATTTTGATGATTCCAGCGGCAATCTTTCAGTTTTTTCAATTCCCAAGGCCCATGCACTAATTGAATTCTTAAATCCTTGAAAATTTAGAGTTTAGCTACATTTTATGGGAAAAACATAACCGAATTAACGGTTTTTCCCATTTTTCTCTGGCAATTATTGTTCGATTTTGATGATTCCAGCGGCAATATTTCAGTTTTTCAACTTTCTAGGGCCGTGCACTAATGCATTTCTAAAATCCTTTAAAATTTTAAATTTAGGTACAACTTTTTAAGTTTTTGCGCCTTCGATTTGGCGAAATACTGACCCGGAAGGAGGAACGAACGTCGACCGACTGAGACCTTTTTTTCACCATCAATGCTTCCGCAACCTTGATAAACTCGGAAGCAAAATCGTCATCCCATGTCAAACGATACTGAGAGACCTCCTCCTGGGTTTTGAGTGTTTTCAAGTCGGCCAAAAACCAGCTGTGCTTGATTGCAGTTCTGCCATTGTATGGCTTCATTAGGTATATTGACCTACTCCAAAGTGGTTGGAGGCCTTCGAGCCATGAAGATGAGATGGACGCGTAAAGACCCGACCTGGGGGTACCAGCAGCCTTGCGTGCTCTCCCTAGTCCCCTGGGAATCTCCTGGATGGGCGGTCTGTCGCGTCGTACGAAAAACAGATTGGAAGGAGGAAAAAGGCTTTAGCCCTTTTGAGCGAGTCAGGGCGGCGGAGGTGGGGGGCGGCAGAGGTGCAGCTCGACGGCCGCGGGTGAACGTGGCAACAGTGCAGCCTGCACACGCCCCTCCCGCCAGCCCTTCCCGCACCTCTGCAGTTCTTGCCAGCCCTGGCCTATAACGAAACTTCCACTTCCTCTCCACATCACCAAACCCTTTTTGTCCTTATACCGATTTATTTCATACCCGCCCCACCATCTGATTCACCGTCTACCTGACTATCTGCCTGTCTTTTCCTTTTATGCACGACCCTGTTTTATACTCTTCTATTCGTAGGAAAATTTCCTTTACATTTTCAACCCTTCGTTTGAACTCACTCAAATTTCTTCCATTCACTCAATGAAACGTGTAGTTCAGCTGTGCAAGCGAATTTCAGCAAAGTAGTTCACAACCGAAACATATTGCTTAGTAATGCATGCACGTCCCTTAGAAAGGGATGAGGTACAACCTTATTCAACATAAAATCAATGAGATTTCCTTCATATCCATTACTCGTGGGTATAGTTTTGACAATACATTCTAGATTTACAGGGAAAAGAGTAGGGACGAGGTGTCTAATTTGGTTAGAGGAAATGAGTTAGAAGAGAAAAACGTCTACCAAGTGGGTGTGGCACATAGCTTCCTCGTATCCATAACCCGATAACCTATATAGAATCCGATGCATAGTTAATCTCAAAACACCAATCTCTATGTACCTTTCACTACCCTCATAGGGGACCATCTACACGCTAATCTGGACAATCCTAGAAAATTTCATCAAATTTGGACGAAAAATGTAAATGAGTAGTGATTGGATCAAAACATTTCTTAGCTTGACTGGGAGTCGAACCTGGGACTCCTGGGTGGGAGTCCAGAGCACTGCTCACTGATCTATATAGATCATGATCTATGTAGAGGCCATATTGGTTGAATAGGATTTGAGATTCTCACGTCACACGCGAGAGCGACAAATGTACGGCTGTTATAAGGATTTTACGTTTTCGCATGCGGCGAGGCTGCTGTAAATTTTAAGGCCTTGATTTTCATTGGGAACCATCTACAACCTAATCCGCGTAATCCCTGAAAATTTCATCGAAATCGGGTAGAAAATGTGGAAGTTACAAGCAATTCACGTTCGCGCATGCGCATCGGCTATTATCAGTCCGAGGGTGATGATTTTCATAGGGGACCATCTAAACACTAATCTGTAACATCCCTGAAATTTTCATTGAAATCGGATGGAAAATGTGGAATTTATGGCTGTTACAAGGAATTCACGTTTGCGCATACGCAGTAGCTACCATCAGTCCGGGGATGATGATCCTCATTAGAGACCATCACCTTTAATCCGAAAGCTGCTTTGAGTTCTGTTGAAGATGAAATCAATGTTCAGGATAAAAGTGGGGTTTATAAGTTAAAATGTGGGCTTCAGTATTTTGGTCAAACTGGTAGTTAATCCAAGGAAAGAATGAGGAAGCATGAGTAGGGATATCAAACATAACGAATGTGATCGTGTGTGTGTTTGTGATTCTGCTTTTGCAAGACATCAACATGAATCTAATCATAACTTTAGTTTTGAGCTGACAGGTAGTATTTCCTCATTTTTGTCCGGAGGGAGGTGGGTTGTACTTGAAGAATCCAAAACGATTAGAAACGATAAGTCCAGTAAGATTCTGAATGAGGCGATTCCCCAACATACGTACTCGGCATTATCCCCCATTATCCTCCGACGACGAATCCAGGGCTACACAGAAGAAGCTCTTGGAGGCTACCAATGTGGTTTTCGCACGAATAAAGGAACTCTCGATCAAATTTTCATTTTAAGGCAAGCTGCTGAAAAATTTGTAGAACATAATATCGATTTGCACGTATTGTTTATAGATTATCAACAAGCATTTGATGGTCTTAGCAGAGTAGGGATGCACGCGTTGGAGAGAAACGGGATTCCTAAAAAGCTGATCAGGCTAATCGAAATTACCCTACAAGGAAGCACTTCGAAGGTTATGGTTGGTGACTGCTGCAGGGAACCCTTTGAGGTGAGCTCGGGCGTCAAACAGGGAGATTCGCTGTCAGCCACACTGTTCAACCTGCATGAGGCTGTCAAGAATGCAGATAAGAAGGGAACAATTGTCGACAGAACATGGCAGATTCTGGCTTATGCCGATGACATTGTTTTATTGGGGCGATGTCTTGATGCCCTGCAGGAGGCTTTTGGGGTTTTGCATGAAGGGGGAAAGCCAATGGGTCTGCGAATGAATTAAAGCAAACTAAATACATCAAGATATCTCCCCCGAGCTGTGTCCAGCGGGTGCCCAGAGGGGTGACGTTTGGTTCTTATAAGTTTGATGAAGTCAGGTCCTTCACCTATCTGGGGAGCTTGGTCACGAATAGAAACCAAGTACAGGATGAGATATGCTCACGAATAATGGCAGGCAGCTGAGCAGTTTATGCCAATATAAAACTCTTAAAGAGCCGTGTGATCTCCAGATCAACGAAGTTGAGGCTATATAGATCCCTGGTGCGGCTTGTGGTTTGTTATGGATCGGAGGCTTGGACCATGCGGGCTGAGGATGAGGCTAGACTGCGGATATTTGAGAGAAGGATTATAAGAAGGATCTATGGAGCGGTCAGAGAGGGCCAAGAGTGGAGAGCAAGACAGAATGGAGAAAATGATGAATTATTAAAACATGAAGACATAGTCCGATTCGTCAAAGCTGGGCGCATCCAATGGCTGGGGGGCATGTCGACCGCATGCCGGTGGAGGCCTGCCCGAGAATGATGCTGCGAGCTAGAAATGGAAGAGGTCGTCCTCGGAGTGAGTCAGGCGGGTGACCGTACCTGGTGGCGGAAGGAAGTTCGGGAAGCCAAGGGCCACATCGGCCTGTAGTGCTGTGTAGTTAGTTAGTTAGAGAAAAATTCGGATAAAAACATCTACGGGCGTGAATGGGTTAAGTAAAAAAAAGCCTGCCAATTGGGTGTGGCACATAGCTTCTTCGTATCAATAACCCGATTGTATAGTTGATTTCTGGATGGAAAATGTGGAAGTTATGGCTGTTACAAAGAATTCACGTTTGAGCATGCGCAGCAACTAACTCTGGGGGAGGTGATTTCCATAGGGGACCATCTACATGCCGATCTGAACAATCCTAGAAAATGTCATTTTCAAGTGTTATGGATGTTACAAGGATTTTACGTTTGCGCATGGGTAGAGGCTACTGTAAATTTTAAGGCCTTGATTTTCATTGGGGACCATCTACATCCTAATCAGCATGATCCCTGAAAATATCATCGAAATCAGATGTAGAAGTTATGGCTGTGGCAAGGATTTCATGGCAGACATACGGACACACAGACAGACATGGAACCAAAATTGTTCAGAAAGGTCTAAAACATAAACCCCAGTGGAAATTTCGATTTTGGAGAACTTTGTTTTTTCAACGTTGAAAAGTGAAAACAAAGCGTCCGCTACACTCGGAAGCAATATATGTTTATAGAATATTTTTTGTTGCAAATTAGTAGTAAAATCACCTCCTGATGTACTGTCCATATTATCTGATATATCCTGTATCACGAATCAGTCTGTTGTGGCTTTCCAAAGACAGCATCAATTCAGTTCAAGGTTGTCACATACGACGAATATACAGTACCTATATGTTGTTGATACAGAATGTTTTTAATATGGTGAATCAGCGTAGAAGGTTGGCTACTTATAAAGTTCCCCTACACCTTTTCTCCACATCAAGATAGCAACTCAATAAAAATCCTCTAAGGAGCTGAACTGGTTTCAACGTTTTATGATCCTGCGATGACCTCGGGTCTGTCATTCTTCGGCCCCAAAGGAAAATGTGAATAGCATTCAAACTTTTGTACAAGAACAATCATTTGTAGCTTTGCAGTGATATCTGCCAGTGCCTTCTCTGCTTGCCACTCCTCATATTACAGCAACCCGTGCTTTCGTTTGATAAAAACACTTCTTCAATACTCTAGGGTTAGTGAAATTTACGTTGAGATCAAAACGCCTTAATGTCCTCCCAAACCGGAGACAAGTGGGCATCTTTCATTTAGGACCTCCTTCTTAGGAAAAACTCTCTTCTCCGGCTTTGGTGAGTGAGTGAATGGAAGAGCCGTTCTGCCTTGCGCCCTCCCAATAGCTTGTGTGTCTCTGCTAGCCTATGCTCCCTAGCAATGCTTCCCCCCTCCCACCAATCCTCCAATCCAATAATTTCAAGTAAACTCTCTTCTCCGGCTTTGGTGAGTGAGTGAATGGAAGAGCCGTTCTGCCTTGGCGCCCTCCCACTAGCTTGTGTGTCTCTGCTAGCCTTTGCTCCTCAGCAATGCTTCCCCCTCGATCCTGTAATTTCAAGTTAACTCTCTTCTCCAACTTTGGTGAGTGAGTGAATGAAAGAGCCGTTCTGCCTTGGCTTTCTTATTGCCTCTCATATTAAGTGTTACCTGGTGAGTGAGTGTATGAAAAGGACTTCTGGTGAGCGAGCGAGTGAAAGAGTCGTCCATGGGTTGGCGAGTGAGTGACTAAGGAGAATGAAAAGGCTCAGTTATTTACAAGTTTGCATCCCACGTGCTTCTATAGAGTTTCATGTCGACCAACTAATACCATTTAGTTATTATGTGTAAAGATATCTACTACATTTTCTCTTTGCTGTTAAGATTCTTGTCATGTGTTTAAGAACCTATTTATCTAAACACTTATAAGTAAAGTAAAGTAAACAACCATTTCAGGTTGGATTTTCGTCCGACTGCCATTCTTGGCGTCGCGGACGTCAACTGCTGCCTTCCAAAGGGAAGATCAGAATTTGTTCTGCTGATCTCGCTCGGGGGGGGGGGGGGCGATGAGAGCCCCGGTCGCCGAAAAACGCACGCTGCCGGCGATGAGATTTGAACCCACGATCCCCGCAGAAGTCGGTTCAAAGTCCACCGCAGAACAACGACGCCCCAACGACCGTGGCCACACCGCTGTCCCCTCCAAACACTTATACCTTGGCACTTATACGAAACAGAAAACGTATCTAAAGGTTGTTCAATTCGAAAGTGTAGGAGAAAATAGTTAATTTAATTGTCGATTCATTAAGTTTGAGTCCCCAACGACTACATTACCGTCTGATTGAACAATGGCGGATATATAAATTACTGTCGTGACGATGTCTAGTTGGCTGAGGTCTTCATAAATATGGAAGGATGATCAAGGAGCACCCCCCCCCCCAAGTCGACGCCTATGTACAGATAGGTATAATACCTTTCCTACATCTAAGATGATCCTAATGAGTAAATAATACACTGTATTATACAGTTTTTAGGTGTTCGAATCAGTATTACTTTCTCTGTAGCTACTGAGTAACCTGTAAGGTTTTTATTTCCCCCAACCTTCACTGTATTTCTCCTTTCCTTCATCAAATGTTAATGATTTAGTTTTGTCGGGATGCGGTCCCGATAAACTGGAAATTTATATTTATCCGTCTATTTAATTTATATGACTTAAATTTATATTTGTATTTCCATTTTTTACTTCAAATACCTTATAAAAAACACTCTTCTCTTCTTCTTGAAATCATAGAGTACCCACACGCAATTTGTTGATTTTTTTCGATTTTCGGTATACCATGCCACCATACCGTATGCACAGGGTATGTTTTGAAAATGTTACTAGTTCATATTGATGTACTACTCGTCCCCACAAGCTCATACTCGTATAGTACGGCAATTGCATTTTTTGGTGCAACGAACATACGCAGGTTTCCATTATGTATATATATACATATATTTTATTTGTTTTTTGGATTTATTCTAACCGAAACTCGACAACCAAGAAAGCTGTACTGCTTCATCTGATACAAATTGTTTATATATTATATTTCGATACCTTAAAGCACAAAGAAGCTATGTCCATCCACCTTCCACATTTTTTATTTTTTTTTTTTAATTTCAGAAAAACTCAAATTCAACAAAAGTATTATTGAGTTTTCTTGACGATAATAGCTTGAAAACTTATTGAGGAAATTAAAGAGTTTAGTGTAATAAGCCAGTATTTTAGGAATTGTGCATTGGTAATAATTTCTTTTGCGTTTTTTTCAAAATTCCGTTTTTGGACAGCTCCTTTGTGCTTCAAGGTATCGATTTTGTGCTATTTTTAATATAGAAAATAGTACCTAGTACCTCTGTCGGAAATTTTGTGCTGATTCTGAATGAACCACATATCACTATGATTATATTGATAATATCCACAAAACCCCTTTTAAAAAATTTTAAAACTTGAAAATTTGCAGAATAATTGCTCAAGCTATCGTCCGGAATGATACATAAGTACACCACTCATATAAGTACATGATTTTTGAAAACTTCAGGAATTGTTTTAGAAAGTTCCAAAATGAATTTAAGTGGAAAAAATATCAAAAATTCCATGCTACAAATTTTGGGTTTATTGCAATAGCTTCATTTCCTTCGAAGATTCGCCTAAACAAAATAACACGACCAGATGAGGAGGTCATCTCAATCACAATTCAACGGCGAATATTGGCAGAATGTTTTCAGCTTTTAATTAATTCATTTACTCCTGAAATGTGCAATTGCTAGATATTTAATGGAGCAAGGCTCGGAACTTCTGGTGTCAATCAAAGAACAGATAGATCATCAAAATTATTTCATTGTCCACAGTGATATTATTTAGGAGAAAACTGAATTATTAGCATAGGGCTGCCTCGAAGAGTGGCTTTTAAAAGGATACATGATATGGATACCTAATTTTTCATTCGTAAGTGATTATCTCCAGCTCATAGATACATGAAACATGCTACGTATTAAAAACTAGATAGTAAGCCGAAAAATCGAGCACAAGGTGTCACATTGCTGTTTTTTCTTCAACCGAATGCCACTTAATGCCTCCCATGACTATTCATAAGCTTCGTTTTTATTAATTTTATGGGCTGTTTCTAACGAGAGGGAAACAGCTGTGCCTTTTTGGAAATTCTGAAGGAAACAAGTTATTCAAGGACACCATTCTCAATGGCTTCTGCAGAACTATGTACTACTGAAGCGTGAAATTATGTCCATTCTAAAAGTCGAGTTTGTCGAGTGGATACGTCATAACTTCTAAGTAATCTGCTCAATTATTTTCAGTATTCATTTAGATGATCTAAAAGAGGCCAAAAAGATGCAGCACCCACATGAGGTGATCATTCATTTCATTGCGATATTTCGTGGTTATCAGACGAAGATCCGAAAAAATCCGATGCAACTATACTTCCACCATTCTACTATCCAATGCAACTTTACTACCACTATGCTACTATCCTATGCTTGCTTTGTATTGCAATGGACTTCAAAATCGGACGGTACTGCGACCTAATGCTGCTGGTGTTGTATACATCCCAGTTATTCACTCAGGATGACTCTTGACAATATTTTCTCAGAATGCCTCCATGAAACATGAAGCTCACAACGAAAAACTCGGATTTGTCACGTGACATGTCTATTAGACGCAGAGGCCCATAAAAAACTGTCTACCTCTTTTGCTTCGACAACAAAGGAATCTGAGAGTTAGCACAGACCTACAAAGGATACTGGAGCTGGAAGTGCTACCTGATCAAGGAGGCGTTGGCATAGCTCGAGGTAAGTTGCGTAGCCAGTCGGCTAGAAAAGGGATAGGTAAGAAAACCTTGGCCTTGAAAAGCTCCGAGGTAGGGCCAACCTCTTTACAACCCTTTCTTTGCTAGTCCCTCAACCTTGTTTTTTACCAGAGGACCTCCCTCCCCACCTTTTTTCCACGTTCGCTGCACCGCCGCGTAGCTATTTTCCCTTACCTCACGGATGCCGTGTTAACCAAGGGCACCGCGTCGGGAACATCCGTCGAGCGCAACAAATTGCTTTTTTCCATTCATACCCTCCAATGGGAAGGTATGACAGGTCGGTGTCCCGATCCCACATCCCACAGTTCGGGATGACTCGAGCGCTTCTATGGAGTTCGGACAAAGTCCTTTTAAATGGCCGCAGCTGACTACCACAAAAGTCGATGGAAGGTAATGAGCAGCAAGATCTGAAGTTCTGAGACAAGTAATCGATCTTAAGGAAATGGGAAAACATTTATTTTTGTATCCTTGATAACCGAGTGTTGAGAAAGTCGTTCCTTTCTTTTTGAGTAATTGGTCGGAGTATTTGGCCATCCGAATTTTCTACATCACACGAGTTCTCGTAAGGATTATCTCCCAGTAAGTTGTCCTCAGATCTGTCCAAAGCTGCTCACAAAGAATCCTAAGATGTGAACCTTTGTGACGGAATTGTACAGTTTGTCTTCAAACGGATCAGGTGTCCTTTTAAATGGTCGCCTTCTTTCATTATGAAAATTTCGGACGAAGTATTTGGCGATCCAAGTACCTGTGTACTTGGTGCATGAGATTCACGAGGGATTTAAGGTGTCCCAATGTCAGAACTGCATCTGAAGCTGCTTACTAAGAATCTTGAGACGTGAACCTTTATGTTGTAATTGTCCAGACTTCTTCTTCAAAACGGATCAGGAGTCTTTTTAAAGGGTCGCAGTGGATGCACATTTCTTTGTGTTGGGAGCTTGCTTTCTTCAAGGGTTACTGGTCGGAGTATTTGGCCATCTGAGTTCTTGATGCATAGCCAAACAACCCGTCGTAATAATTACCTCATAAGTATGTGAACCTATGTAATGAAATTGTTCAGAGAAAGTCTCCCCTTCATTTTTGAGAAATTGATTTGGCAAATGGTCTCATGAAGGAGGTACAGTAGCACAAAGAATCCTGGGATGCAAACCTCCGTGATCGAATTGATCATTGATTGTATCCAAAACGGATCAGGAGTCCTTTAAGATTGTCATCTCAAGTGGAAAAGCTCTTCTTTTCTCTTTGAATAATTGGTCCGATTGTCAACTTGATGCATAAACACGCTGGAGGAGGTGTCCTCATGTCAGGATTAACCAAAGCCTCACAAAGAATGGTGATACGAGTATTATGTTGACTTCTGTGATTGAATGGTCTAGATCTAGTATCCAAAGAAGAAGTCGCAGCGGGTGCTAAGAAGAATCGGTTAATTTTCGGTTTTGATATGAAGTTTGAACGTACAGATGAATATTCAGATTTTAAAAACGTTGGATGAACCATAATAACCTAATGCTGTGAACGAAATGCTTCCTTTCTTTTTGAATAAATGGCCAGAGTACTGGGCCATGCGAGTGCTTGATGCATTGTCACACGAGGGAAGTGAGGTATCCAGTGTCAAGACTGTCTAAAGCTGCTCAACAAACGGCGAGCAAACCAAATGCAAATCCTGAAATGTGAATCTCTGAGATGGAATTGTTCGGAGTTTGTCTCCAAACCGTGTTTGTGGTCCTTACAAATGATCTCAGAAGATAGAATTTCTTTTAGTTTTGAGAAATTGGTACGAATATCCGAGTTCCTATTTGGTGCACATAACAGTGTTCTTGGTGTTCCAGTGTGAATTCTTTCTGAATGAGCTACATACAAGGAATCCTGAGATGCGAATTTCTGGAATTGTTCCATAAAGTTGAAATATCACCGGGCTGCCTAAATGAGGCTGAATCAAAAACTTCGCGACATTTTTCATACACTTGTTTGAAATCGTGTCCATAACTCGATATTTTTCCGTGGTAGTGAAGAAACTGCTGTCCTTTTTGACTTAGGACTTATTACTAATCGTATATTCCCCCCCCCCCCCAAATATGAAACTAATTTTTTACTTCCCGTTCCCTATCTTGTGGAGATTTGGGACCCTTCAGTAGCAGGTCAGACATGGCCCGCTACCTATCCAAGTACTATCGGTGAAGTTCCTACCTTCGTTCCTGATTTTCACGTGAAATTATAGTCACGCTCAACTTAAGTACATTAATGGACATTCCATTCGAATCGCTGCACTGGTATAGAGGTGTAATCGTTTAGGGTATGTCAGCAGTAATCAATTGAACATAACCAGAAAAAAGCTTAGGTTCTTTTTTTTATAGCATTACCAACAATTCCTTATTCTAGCACGGGGAAGCTTGACTTTCTCAATAATCAACAACTCCGTTATTATTTTTATTATGCCCAACATTTCGTATCTCAGTGTGGTGGTATTTCCTAAACCTCAGTTATTCTTCTGTTAATGGTATATACGCGAAGATGACAAGAGACAAACTAAAATGATCCATTTGTTAAAGGAAAGAGCTACCAGCGAGGAATACCGCAGGTGACTCCAGAAGGAGCGAGAGGATAGAAATATTTTACACTGGTCCAGCGTCTCCAGGTTCGCTCGGGGCCCTTGGCCATGGAAATACAGCGGGCAGGTTGGTGGATAACCTGCCCTTCCCCTCCCTCCCCTTCAGGTTTGATGCCACAATAAAAAGTTTGGCCCTTCCTCCACTTCGTGAGAGCTGAGTGGCCTTCACGAAGTAGGAATCCGACTCTGGATGGAGCATCTCTTCTTTTTGTGGTTGGTCAAACACAATTCCGCCCGTGGCTCCGCAATGATAGTGGTCAGCTCTCACCGGCCACGGATCCGCCTCTTAGAACTTCCCTTTCCAAATTATCTTCTACAATCATGCACTCAAGATTTTTTTTATCCCCATTCTTTGCTCGCAGGGTTCAAAATGGCCGGTTAGCCCTATCCTCAAAAAAAGTCACCGAGAGCTACGCTTTCTGAGCATCCAGGTAATCCCTTCGTAACTTGATATTTTACCGACGTATTTTATTATACGAGAAAAGAATCCAACAATCCATGAATCCAAAAATCGGTTGGAAGGAAAAAGTTCATGTCATCATCATTCAGTGTAAAATTAGAAGACGATTAGAAACTAGGTACTATTCCGCTCAGAGTGGGTGAAGTACTTAATAAGTACAAACAAAACAAAAAACAAAACATAAAAGTATAATATTATTATTATGTATTAAGTATTATACTTTTATGTTTTTTTTGTTTTTTTTTAACGTGATTTATTATTGCAACTGAATATTAAATACAATCCATCTAGCAATATTACATATCATTATTACACTCCTTGAGAGCCCGTTTACAGTAAAATGCTGTCCCTTCTCATAACAGTATCTTCAACACTGAGCTATAACTGCACTTAAGCAGCACTAACTAAGTCCAGTGGTTCTTTTCGCTTGAGTCGCCGGAGTTCATCTTTGTTGTCCAAAACGTAGAGCATTTCCAGGTTCTCATGATTGTGGAGGCGTTGTTCATGCCTCCTTGAGTACCTTGCGATAATTTCGTGGACTGTTTCCATCCCCAAGTCTCGATGAATATACTTTTATGTTTGAATAGATTTTTAATTACGAAATGCCTTGCATGTATTTCGTATTTTTCCAACTTATTACAACAGACGTAATTCAATATAATTAGAAATTTAATTGTCAAATGTAACTTGAAAATACAACATACGAGTTCAGATGGTTATAATCACAGCTGCAGAACAAATAAGTACCGAAGAACAAAAATATAATTCACGTTTTTACTGTAATAAAAGACAAACTTGTATGAGTGTGGTGTTATATCCAATTATACTCAAGTATTACCATTGGTTGACGAAATTCTTAGGGGACCGTCTAGGGACAAGCCCTTAAATCTTAATCAAAATCGGAAGTATGATTTTGTTTATAATTCCGGGACACTCGTTTAAAGCTCCGTTTATATGCTCGGGTCACTTCAACTCAAGTTGATATACTCTTCAACTGTGAAACGAGAGACGAACAAACCACAAAGTTCAAAAGCAAATTATAACTACAAGAAAAGAACCAGTTCAGCTCGATTCTGATGAAGTCGTAAACGTTCACACACCACCTGTTCACAATTTTTTGAAGTAAAAAACTGAACGGAGGTCTTTGAAAGGTGGAGTTAAACCATCAACTTTCATACCACTGACCAATGTCAAATTGGTTGATAAGAGAATCTACAACAAAAATTTCACGTAAATTCGAAGAATGTTTATTCATTCGAAGAAGCGCGGAGAGGAGTTTCAAAAACCCGCCTCTTCGATTCCGCCGAATAGGTCATCGACAGTTTTGTGATGTCATGTTACCATGAACACAGTTTCAAATCTTCTCTCATATCTCGTTCCACAATTGTACGATGTTTTACGCTGAAAAAACCTTGTCTAAGGTCATATCTCTATCACTTCTATAACAATTTATTCTGCGTAAGAATGGGAAGGAATCTTCAACCTGAACGATTTAGTGTTGGTCCAAACTCAAGTAAGGCAGCAGAGGAATGGAAACACTGGAAGAGAACATTCACTAATTTCCTGGCTATCTCTAAAGGTGAGAACAACACTCCTGTAACTCCCGAACAAAAGATTCTTTATTTGACATCCAACGTCAGTTTGAGGACGGAGTCAGCGATAATCCGGCACAAGAGCTACTACAAAACATCGATGCCTGATCTTCCTTCTCTGGAACCATCAGGCGTTCAACAAACTCCGAGACGTTCATCATGAATAAGGAATCCATCCAAGTATCTTGAGGACTGCAACTGGAAAGATGACGGGAGGAAAATGTGATGATATCATTATTACCGTTTCATATGTAGTGTCATGTTATCATGAACACAGTTTCAAATCTTCTTTCATATCTCGTTTTACAATTGTATCGCGATGTTTTACGCCAAATAAAGCCTATAAGAAGTTTTGAACACAGAGCCTCAAATGAGCAAGCTTTGGTTCGAAAATGATTAAATCGTTTTGGGTAGGTTTTCATATCCTAAAATAATAACAAATTCTCTTGTTAATTAAATTACAAGTTAGTTATGAGTTATAGATAATTTAGTTAGTTAAGTTAATTATTGTTAGTTCTATAGTTACAACTATATAATTATCTATTTTGCTATCTATTTCGGGGTGCGATGTGATCGTGTTCGCTGCGGTACGCGTCCTTTGGTGGCGATTTTCGGACCAGCAGGGGGTCGTGTGTTCGAGTCTCACCGCCGGGGCGTGTTTTCGTGCGTCATGGGCTCATTACCCCTGTCGTCCCAACCCAGCGTGGTGAGTCAATGGAAAGCTATGGGCGAAATCATCGGTACAAATCCGATCTTCCCTTTGAAAGACAGCTGATGACGTCCTCGACGGAATGGCAGTCGGATGAAAACAACCTGAAATGGTTGTTTACTTTACTTTACTACTACTTACTACTATCTATTTTGCCCATAGGGGGGGGTTGAATGTGCTTGAAAATGCGAAATTATAAAAAAAATAGCTGAAAAGCCTACTAAATAAAAGCAGACAAAAACGATTCCTCCGACTCCTCCCGTCGCGGATTCCTCCGACTCTCTCCACTCCCACAGCCCCTCCATCTCCTCGCGATAGGCGACGTGCATACAGATAATACAGATAGATGGTCAGATAAGAGTCGAAATGAGGTGATTCCTCATATCCTTTAGGTTTTCTTATGGTGGGTGAGCAGGTAAGTCTGAAAATTTGGTTGCTCGTAACCAAGTAAGTATGGATATTAGACTGCTCGTAACCAGGTAACTCGACAATTTTAAAAACCCATTGAATTTACCATTAAGATGTAATTTTAGGGGCAGATCGAGCTATCATTTCGGTTTTAGGATACTTTCGTGAAAAAATGGCAGGCTAAGTATCAATTATTGTGGATTTCTGAATTAGAAATACAATTTGAAACTTTAAATCGCTCTCGTTTAAAATTCCATTTTTTGTACTTACCTGCCCCCCCCCCCCCCTGCCAGCCAAATTTAATGCTGATTTTGTAAATGTGGTCGATAATAGAGAAATTTTGTTTAAACGAGGAGAAATTTGGATTTTTATGCGGAAAAACGTCGTTTTCTCTAACAAAGAAAAAACTTTGAGCTAGGACGGTGCGGTTGGTAGCATTCTGCTCCACTTCATATGTGCTTTCACCGAAACCTGTTTTTAACACTCGTTACAAGCTCTACTTTCTTTGATGTACCTTCAGTTATTGTTTTTTACTGAAGATGACCCAACCGTCGAAATCGATTTAACATATTAACTCATTTTGGTTTATTATCTTCAATAATGAAAATTTGGAATCGACCAAGAAAAAAAATGTATCACCCCCTCAAAATTTGATGGTTTACGTTTCAAGGTACGTAGAATTCAAAAATCGAATAAAAATTTGGCCGTCCGTCCGCCGTACGCGGCACTTTTCCCACTTAGCATCGACCGATTTTGATGAAATTTGGTATGTAGGCTCCATTTGGGGTCTAGTTGTGCCCCGAAGATTTTGGTTCATGTAGGTCAGTTCTAAGGGTTCCAAAATAAATTTTGAAATTTTGAAAACGCCCTAACTCAAAACATTTTGATATAAAGGTATTGTTTTTACTTCAATTTAAGATTCTATAAAATTTTTAGAATTTTTTGAGACCACGCGGAGCTCTGTAAGACAAACCGTTCGCCCCCTACGAGAATTTAAAGGTTTTAAGTACGATAAATCAGAAACACGAGTGTACATCGCAAAAGAAGCCTAATCTCCGTTTAAATTTTAGCTGACCGAAATGCGATCGATGTTTTTCTTCATGTTGATCTATATAAAATAATAAACCGTTGTGTAATAATTTGCAGCGTTTTCGATAACATCCACAACGTTCTACTTACTCAGTTTATTCAATTGAAATGTGTTTCCATAACTTCGTCGCGAGTGATTTAGTTAGTAGGTATGGTTATCCCGCTCAACTCAAAAGCATTCACAGCTGGCCATTTTTGGTCGGCAAAGTAGTGTGAAGCCTCACTTCAGATGTTTATCATCAAAATTGTTCGAGTCAGAAATAAAATCATAAGAGTTTCGACGTTTGACAAATCGATCGTCGGATTTTGAAGTTGTGACTGCAATGAATTCCGCCTCTATCTGAACACAACGTCGAATATTTGTCTTTCGACTACTTGATCCATTCGCTCCTATCGGATCGCAGAACCATCCATTTTTCATCGGACGACCGTCTCACCGCTTCAAGAGTGGAAGGAGGAAAGGCTACAAGGGCTGGCATCTCTTCCTAATGGGCCGTCAGGCCGATTCCCGAAGTCTTCCTACTTTCCTAGGGCTCCTCAACGCCTAGTTTCATATTTAAAGGCGTTTTTATCTAATTAACATTTTCCGTTATTCAGGAGAAATTTTGTTGTTCTATGTAGGGCGTTGCGTGCTCCCTTGTTTTCGGAGGGTACCCCGTCACTCACAAAGGCCGTTGCGTGGATGGTCCGGTCTCAGCGTCATCAACATATTGATAACTTCTCTTCATAGACTGACCTATACAGCTACATGGAGAAATAGCTAAAACCGCCCCACATCTCACATAAGTGCAGTACTTTCCTTACACACATTATAAAAGCATCTGCACAAAGGTGTTGTACAAAAATTCATGAGGATACTAATGCATGAGTGAAAAAATGTCCTGAATTGTGAACTCACTCGATTTTTCGTCAATACTATTTTCGTGTTCTTGACGGGAATAAATTCCTCAGAATTCAATTTTCCAACGGTGAAGCGATTTATAATTTTACTTCACCAATTAAGGAAAGACAGCTGGATTAAATTAAATAAAAAGTGTGTTTTAGACAAATCCACCGCTTTAAGGGGGTTCATGAGTCGGTACTAATCTAATACTTTTTCATGTACCTGTTTCTCTGGATATATTCATGATATCTTCATACTTTTTTTTAAATTCTTTATCTACTCTTCATATAACTACTGAGCGAGTTTCAACTTTGTTGCGAAAATATTATTTTATCTAGAGACAATATAGCAAAACATTTTTTTTTTCATATTTTTATGTTTATGATTTTTTAATTCTAGCCATGATTCTGTTGGGAGTTTTTCGTCCAAACTTGTTCAGTGACTGTAATAAACACCTCTCGACAATATAAAAAAAGCTTGCTGAGAAACAGGTACCTAAGTGAAGAAAAACAGGGGTTTTCCGGTTTGCCGTTTTTCGAGGTATTTGATCCATACTTCGTAGTTATTTCATGTTGAAGAAATTGCAAATGAGGTCTGATTATTCCTAAGGTATCTATGATTCTTATCAGTCACTGTTTTTACCGGTTAGGTAAGGTTCATATCACTTACTGATACGTGTAAATACATTTTGTGCTTGGTTTTCGCCTTCTCCCATTCTCCGGTAGTTTTTGTTTGCTGTATATTCCCTGTTCTGTTTGTTCGGAACATTGTCTCAAACACAACTTGTAAGTGTAATACATATTTTTTTATGTACTTTATTGTAATTAATATAATTAGGTATGTCAAACAATATTGTTTCAATAAATAATGTTGCTTTCGAATGGTTATACACTATTGGTTCACTAGATTTTGGTTTATTATTTTCAATAATAAGCCTTTGGAATCGAGCAAGAAAAAAAATTTTAACCCCCCCTCAAAATTTGATGTTTTACGTTTCAAGGTACGTAGAATACGAAAATCGAATAAAAAAATTTCCGTCCGTCCGCCGTACGCGGCACTTTTCTTAGCAACACTGGACCGATTTGGTTCAAATTTGGTATATGGGCTCCATTTGGGGTCTAGTTGTGCCGCGAAGCTTTTGGTTGATGAAGGTCACTTCTAAGGGGTGAAAATTAAGGGTTGAAATTTTCAAGAGTGCCCTAGCTCGAAAACTCTCGAAATACAGATATCGTTTTTTCACCAATTTTAAATAGTATTGAATTTTTAAAATTTTTTGAGGCCACCCGGAGCTCTGTAGGACAGACCGTTCGGTCCCTACGAGTACTTGAAGGTTTTACTTCGATAAAACAGAATCATGAGTGTGAATCGCAAAAGAGGTCTAATCTCCATTCAAATTTTATCGGACTAAAATGCGATCGCTGTTCATTTCTTCGATTTGTATACAGTTTTGCCTTCTGCGTAACCAGTAATCAAATTTCCTTATGAAGCTTTCTCTTTTTCCAATCGAGTGTGAAGCGTTTAGTTCTTTCTAATAAACTTGATTGTGAAGGTGTGAAGCCAGTATGGTGTGGTAGGTAGTACCTAGCTGGTAGGTAAAAAAAATGTTGGTGGGTAAAAAACGCTGCAAATCATTGCTCAAAGGCTTCTTCACTCTTCAGATCACTGATCAGCTGAGTGAGCTCCAAAGCCATTTTTACTCCTATTGAATGGAAGTGCTCTTCCAGGCGTCTCATGCATTCGAGGAGATCTTCTTCACTCTTCAGATCACTGATCAGCTGAGTGAGCTCCGAAGCCATTTTCAATCCTATTGAACGCAGGAAGCTGAAATTTGAGAGGGAAGGTAAAGGGAGAATACAGATGGTGGTAGGTGCTATTGATGGAGAACCAGTGATCTATACAGAAGGGTGATCTATACAGAAAATAATAAACCTTTGAGCAATGATTTGCAGCGTTTTTTCGTTAGTCTAGTGCTACGCTATTTTTGTACTTTTTGATGACAACCTGTGCAGGTGACATGGAGTGGAACATAGTAGGAATCTATTAGAAGTTATGAACATCGAAAGAACGGTAGTTAGTTACAGAAATTTATGAACAGAAACTATGAACAGTGCAGCTCCTGGAGCAGGAAACAGCTATCCCCCGGAAACAGTGTTTGACTCCCCATTCTTTGAAAATTCATATCTCTGTTTTCCACTGTTCAAATTTAATATTTTTATGTACCAAACTGTCTGGCGGCAAAACTTGCAGAATTACATAAAAATAAAAATAAAAAAGTCAAAAAATTTTTGTTTTTGACTCATGAGTTGATGACTCAAGCACGACTTGGGGAGATACCGTTTCTACCTAATTATTTACGTAGAATTTAATATTGACTGGTGACACAAATAATTCATTAAGACAGGCAAAAACTCGATTTCGAAACGACGAAACAACACCAAGTCCACATTTTTGTTGTACCGTGTTTTATTGAATAATTCTACTAATATTCATATGTATTATCAGTACTTTTGTTGTACTGTGTTTTATTGAATAATTCTACTAATATTCATATGTATTATCAGTACGTAATTATACACCACCAAAAAATAGTTTTTTTCCAAAAATTCACTGATTTCCCCGAAAAATTAAATTTGCAGTCAAAATCAATGGACAAGTTGTGTCACCATATGGTATGAGTAAAGTAAGTAAATCTCGTGGAAAACGATTCCTATTTCCCTAGTACGTCTTCTTCACTCTTAAAACATGCAATCCCCATCACACAATGATTAATGCAGGGCAATTAAACATTAAAAATAACAAAACCTTTCGAACCCTAGAATTTTGAGGAAGCTACTTGTCTCAAATACTTAGTGTTCCATTGCTATTTCATTGCCATAAAATCGATCGAAGAAACTAGTATAGACGAAAATTCGTGTACGTTCACGATTTAGAGTTCATTGTGAAATCAATCCGGATTACAAGTGACTGCCTACGAGTCTCCCGAAGGTTCCTCCTCCCTCCTCCTCCTTCTACCTACCTTCCTTGGATCCTAATTTGTCGACCTTATTGCCGCCTTGATTCTCAAAAATAATTATAGCTAGACCAAAAATTCCATCTTTTTTCGTTTCTTTGAATAAAATTTCAAGTCACTCAGTCGTGCCTCCATAACAACCAAAAACCAAATTTTGCAATGAAGGTACCCACAGCTTTAGGATAGCGATGTTTTGCTTCTATTCATGGAAGCAAAACATTCGGTATTCTTTGCAGCCCGGTGATCTTTACAGAAACATAATGAACAGTTGTGTACTAATTCGCAGTCTTTTCAAATAGAAACGTGTAAGAGTTAATATTTATGTGAAATATAGCTGGAAAAACAACTACGTAGAGTGCAGAAACAAATCATGTCCATAATTCCAAAACATCTGCGAATACCTTAATTTTTTATAATTTCCAGGGAATAATGTCATGAAGACTTAAATATGACTGGGAGTGTCAGGGAGAATGTTGTGTAGGTTTCAGAATATCAAATACTATAGAAGGGATACACGAGTACCTTTAAGTACATCGAAATGATATGGTGTGCCAGATTTGGCTGGACACGATTGAATAGTATCGAAGAATAGACTATTCCAGTACTAGGTGCCACACTCATTATCATGTCAAAAAGATAAAGTGAATTCATTTAACTGGGAAAGCGCACAAAACGCAAATACTTAGTGAGAATTGAATTACGAACGGAAATAATTGGACACCTAACACATTTCAACGAATGGCAGTCATTCGGGAGGAAAGGAAATGAGATAATTTCTTGATTAGCGTTGCAACGTCAATTGCTTGCTCTGATAGCTGAGTTAATATTGAAATTGTCACAATCTGGAGACCTGAGGGTCAATGTCACGAATAAGGACGCCATTTGCAAGATCTTTAAATTCCCTGCAAGATACGAGTAGGTAGCTCCATTGCTAGATTATTGAAACTGTGAGAATTTAGCTCCTGTAGTGTCCATAATTGAATTTTCTGAGCCATCCGAGAACACGTAATTGTGATAATTCGTTTTTCATCAGTTCATCTTTCAAAAGTATTTATTATAAAATTTCAAAGGTAAAATCGTAGATTGACACCCCGTATCGATTTCAAATTCAATGTCTATACCATTAATTTTTAATGTAACTGTGTACGGTGAAATCTGAGGCAAGGATTCATCATTGTTAATTCTATAGATTGGCTCTTCAACTTCCTCATCAACAAAATTATTCCTCATTGTCCTATTTTTATTAAAATTCGATTTCTTAAATTTTGATTTTTTTCGATTATTAGATTTATCGGGATTTTTGTTTACAATATTTTTGGTAGGACATACCTTTGCTAGGTGACTTCCATTGCATACGTTACATGCTACGTCTTTATGCCAGCAAGGAGTAGAATGATGTCTTCCACAGATCCCACAGGCCGCTTGTTGTCCTTTGGAAGTGGTAGTCTGGGTCCTTCCTCGCCCTTTCTTCGAAGTGTAGAATACCGGTTCCTGCTTCACATCATGCGTAGATGTAGAAATTGACGTGAGTTCATACTGGTGTGAAGCCGACTCTTTTGCAGTCGCTAAGTTCATGGCTTTCTCCGTAGTTAATTTCGTCCGGTCCTCCTCGAACATTCGATCTTTCACTGGGCCTTTGGGTTAACCCAACACAAAACGATCGAGTAACATTTCGTCGAGGTTACTAAATTTACAGGGACCGCCTAGAGAACGTAGCCTCGCCAACCAAGCATGGAGTGATTCATTTTTATCTCTGGTTGCGTTGTGAAAACGGTGACGTAGTGAAAAGATCGACTCCGTAGGCAAAAAACGCTGCAAATTATTACACAATGGTTTATTATTTTTATATAGATCACTCGTCTACAAAATCACCAACCATCCAATATGAAGAAAAAAAAAATAAATAAAAAATCAAAAAAAAAAAAAAAAAAAATCAAAATCACCAACCGTCGATCGCATTTTGGTCAGCTCTAATTTGAACGGAGATTAGGCCTCTTTTGCGATTCACACTCGTGTTTTGATTTATATATATATCAATGAAAACCCTTAAATTTTCGTAGGGAGCGAACGGTTTGTCCTTCAGAGCTCCGCGTGGTCTCAAAAAATTCTAAAAATTCTATAGAATCTTAAATTGAAGGAAAAACCATACCTTTATATCAAAATTTTTTGAGTTAGGGCGTTTTCAAAATTTCAAAATTGATTTTGGAACCCTTAGAAGTGACCTACATCAACCAAAAGCTTCGGGGCACAACTAGACCCCAAATGGAGCCTACATACCAAATTTCATCAAAATCGGTCAATGCTAAGTGGCAAAAGTGCCGCGTACGGCGTACGGCGCAAAATTTTTATTCGATTTTTGGATTCTACGTACCTTGAAACGTAAACCATCAAATTTTGAGGGGGTGTTAAAATTTTTTTTTTCTTGGTCGATTCCAAAGGTTCATTATTGAAAATAATAAACCAAAATGATCATCAAGTAGCTTGATCAGTTGATCATAAGTTTTCTCCTCTGGCTCAGCTGGAATACTTAAATTGTGTATCAATTTATAACCCGATTCGTCGAGAGAATTCAGGAATAGTGCCCGTTTGGTATCAGTATTAGTGATGTTATTAGCCATAAAGAACGAAACCATACGCGGCTTGGCAATTTTCCACTCATTATTTGTTGGAGAGAAAACGTGAAGTTGGCCTACATAAGACGCCATGGCCGGTACGTGAACGGATCTGAATGGTAATTCGTCGAACAAATTCGCGAACATTCACTTTTTAGGACGTCCCACAGTAAGACTTGGGCGTCCTTATGCGATCGATCTGGGGTGAAGTTGGACAACACTCAACAGAAAAAAAAATAACCACACAGTAATCCGTTTTGGACCATTCTGAATCCAAATCCGCGAAAAAACCATAGGTGTATGTCTGTGTGTGTGTGTGTGTGTGTGTGTGTATGTGTGTGTGTGTGTGTGTGTGTGTAACAAAATCTTGTGTACTCTGCCCAGGCCTTAGTTCTCAACCGATTTTCCTGGTTCTTTTTTTGTTCGTCGCGGAAAACTATCTAGTTGTGCACTACGTCGCCGGAATTTCGAATTTTGCCTTTTAAGGGGAGAAAAGGGGGGGTTAATGCTCGAAAAACGTGCGTTTTTGGGCATAATCTTGTGTACTCTGCCCAGGCCTTAGTTCTCAAACGATTTTCGTGGTTCTTTTTTCGTTTGACGCGGAATACTATCTAGTTGTGCACTACGGCGCCGGAATTTCGGATTTTGCTTTTTAAGAGGGGGAAAGGGGGGGTTAATGCTTAAAAAACGTGCGTTTGCGTGCATAATCTTGTAAACTCTGCCCAGGCCTCAATTTCCAACCGATTTGCGTGTTTCTTTTTTTGTTTGACTCAAATAACTTCCGAGTTGTACATGATTTTACCAGAGTACCAAAATTTGCAAGGGGAGGGGTGAGTGGGGGGATAATATTCACAAAATATCCGATTTTTCAATATTTCGGATCCTTTACTGCTTACTAATTGTACCCAAGCTTTGAAATTGAGGAAAAATGCTCATTATGCCTCCGGATTTTCATGAATTATTCTCTGTACCACCATGGAACTAACAGTGGTGCCACCATGGTGCCAGGACATGGTGCCATGATGCCATAAACCGCTTATTTCGTGTTTTTTTTTTTTTTTTTTTGTGTTTCACCTTGAATACGGATGTGAACTTCGACGGACCTCCTACCAAAACTAACAGATGAAAGTTCAATGTTACGCGTATTTCCAGACTGGCACCATTGTTGGCGTTGGTGAGGTGGTGGTGGGGGGGGGGGGGGGTGAACTCGAATTCGCATGTTGGGTATCGTAGATCATGGATTTTGAAATGCTCTTCAGATTCGAGGCTCCCATGCCGCTAGAAATGTTAAGGTGGATAATGGTGGGGGGGGGGGGGGTCAGTATTTCTTGCCTAAAGTAATAAATAAATTACATCGAGTGAAACAGTTTTATCACTTAACAACTGGTTAAACTGATCTAATGCTTATCCAATGGGACGTCCCCTGGAATGCATGCATTACTAAACAATATGTTTACACAACCCGTTTATGACAAACGTCGGCTTACGTGGTCTGCTAGTAGTGATTTCCCTTTGTCGAGTTGATAATCTTCATCAGGCGAAAAAACTGAGCACCATCCTTGTCGCCACTGTAATGTCTGTAGGAATTCGAAGTTAACACAACGGGGTTCGATTTGGAAGAGAGCTTTATTTGAACATCACATTTATCATGATAAGAATATTCTAGAAGGTTCGAGACAGTACTGCATCAATCGCAGTGAAGGAATTGTAATAATTGGAAGGTTGATTACATGGATGCTACAGATGGGTTTCTAGAATGAAAGCTAATTGAGAAACTGGCTCAAGAATGCAAGACAATCATGTTTCTTACGATTTCGTAGTCTAACACATCTCCACAACACAGTTTCTTTGCACGTAGTACGCTTTGAGCACTCATTTCACCTATCGAAAGAGTACGTATCGCTGGCCCGCAAGAAAAGTGACACATCTCGAAAAAATCATAAACAAGTGGGTGTGGCACATAGCTTCCTCGTAACCATAACCCGATTATATAGATGATCCGATGCATAGTAGTTAATCTCAAAACACCAATCTCTAAGTACCTTTCACTACCCTCATAGGGGACCATCTACACGCTACTCTGGATAATCCTAGAAAATTTCATCAAATTCGGATGAAAAATGTAAGTGAGTCACTACTCAAAAACGTCTGCCAAGTGGGTGTGGCACATAGCTTCCTCGTATCCATCACCCGATTATATAGATGATCCGATGCATAGTAGTTAATCTCAAAACACCAATCTCTAAGTACCTTTCACTACTCTCATAGGGGACCATCTACACGCTAATCTGAACAATCATAGAAAATTTCATCAAATTCGGACGAAAAATTTAAGTGCGGTAGTGATTAGAATCAAGAAATTTCTTAGCAAGACTGGGAGTCGAACCTGGAACTCCTGGGTGTGAGTCCAGTACTTTGCTCACTGATCTACAAAGGGGTTGGATGACTGGTTTTGAGATCCTCACCTCAGACGCAACGGTTACGGCTGTTACAAGGATTTTACGATTGCGCATGCGCAGAGGCTACTGTAAATTTTAAGGCGTTGATTTTCATTGGGGACCATCTACCACCTAATCCGCGTAATCCCTGAAAATGTCATTGAAATCGGATTGAAAATGTAGAAGTTATGGCTGTTACAAGCAATTCACGTTCGCGCATGCGCATCGGCTACTATCAGTCCGGGGGTGATGATTTTCATAGGGGACCATCTAAACACTGATCTGTAACATCCCTGAAAATTTCATTGAAATCGGATGGAAAATGTGGAAGTTACGGCCGTTACAAGGAAATTAACGTTTGCGCATGCGCAGTGACTACTATCAGTCCGAAGGTGATGATTTTCATAGGGGACCATCTAATCACTACTCTGTAACATCCCTGAAAATTTCATTGAAATCGGATGGAAAATGTGGAAGTTATGGCTGTTACGAAGAATTCACGTTTGCGCATGCGCAGTCGCTTCTATCAGTCCGAGGATGATGATTTTCATAGGGGACCGTCTACACACCAACCTGCACAATCCCTGAAAATTTCATCGAAATCGGACAATAACTTCGTATAGTTATGCGCGTTACAAGGAATTCATGACAGACACACAGACACACAGACAGACAGACACACAGACACACAGACACACAGACAGACAGACACGGAACCAAAATTGTTCAGAAAGGTCTAAAACGCAAAACGCGAGTGAAAATTTTGATTTTGGAGAACTTTTTTTTTTCGTCCTTGAAAAGTGAAAACAAAGCTTCCGCTACCTTGGTAGACTCGGAAGCAAAATTTCTAGGTACGGCTGGGAGTCGTACCCGTGACCCCTTGCCTTATAATGTGACTCGCTGCGAATGTGCTACGGGCGCCAGACAGTAGACAGTGTAGAATTTGAGAATCTGGCGTACGCACGGCTGTTACACGGATTTTACGTTCGCGCATGCGCATCGGCTACTATCAGTCCGGGGGTGATGATTTTCATAGGGGACCATTTACAATCTAATCCGCATAATCCCTGAAAATTTCATCGAAATCGGATGGAAAATGTAGAAGTTCAGGCCGTTACAAGGAAATTCACGTTTGCGCATGCGCAGTCGCTTCTATCAGTCCGGGGATGATGATTTTCATAGGAGACCATCTAAATACTAATCTGTAACATCTCTGAAATTTTCATTGAAATCGGATGGAAAATGTAGAAGTTATGGCCGTTAAAAGGAATTCACGTTTGCGCATGCGCAGTGGCTTCTATCAGTCCGAGGATGATGATTTTCATAGGGGACCGTCTACACATCAACCCGCACAATCCCTGAAAATTTCATTGAAATCGGACAATAACTTCGTATAGTTATGCGCGTTACAAGGAATTCATGACAGACAGACACACAGACAGACAGACACGGAACCAAAATTGTTCAGAAAGGTCTAAAACGCAAAACGCGAGTGAAAATTTTGATTTTGGAGAACTTTTTTTTTCATCCTTGAAAAGTGAAAACAAAGCTTCCGCTACCTTGGTAGACTCGGAAGCAAAATGTGTCACTCTTCCTGTCACTAGACATGACTAAACTAATCGTATTTGTGAAAAAAAAAAAAAAAAATTCTTTGAGTTGGGTCACTTTTCTTGCGGGCCAGCGGTATGTTTTGAAACTTCACGAGAAATCGGAATTTTCAATTTTTTTTTAAAGGCTGCAAATTGGATGTGGCACATAGCTTCTTCGTATACTCAATTGTGTATATGCTCCGAATAGTCCAGTCAAATTAGCCAAAAAAGGGGGGGGGGGGGGGTTTGCATTAATTCCGGACAAAGCGAAACTTTTATGGGTGACTTGTGGGTGCCTATGGAACATGTTTTTAGTATATTCTACTAGATTCTCCTTGTGCTAACTTTTTGGTGCCCGAAAAACCGCGATTTTTCGGCACTTGTTTCAGTTTTTTGCCTATAACTCGTACACGATGCATCCTACGGAAAATTTTACTCGTTCCTTTATTAAACAGGATGAATTTCTGCGTCGAATGACCACCTGAAACGTTAAGATCGGTTCAGCCGTTTGGCCGAAATCGATCGTTGAAGTTTGGCGATTTTTCCCAAATTGGTTGAAAAATGGGTTACGCTCAAGTTTCAAGGCCTGTACATCAAAAACGGCGTATCCAACCAAAAAATGTCACATAATCAAAGTTGTAGAGAATCAAATTTTGTGTAAGAAAAGCATCCCCCCTTCCTCCCCCCTCCCACCCGCCCCTACCAAATGATAGAATAACGAAACAACTTCTGAGTAAACGAAATTATGAGTATTGAAAACGGTGTTGCAATCAAAAAATGTCATATAATCAAAGTGAAACGTCTGTTGTTCAACTTACTAAGGCACTGAGGTACTTGTAATACTAGAAAAGGCGAAAGAAAAAACATTCTCCTGGTCCTAACTTTTTGGTGCCCGAAAAACCGCGATTTTTCGGCACTTGATTCAGTTTTTCGCCTATAACTCGTACACGATGCATCCTACGGAAAATGTTACTCAATCCTTTATTAAACAGGATGAATTTCTGCGTCCAATGACCACCTGAAACGTTAAGATCGGTTCAGCCGTTTGGCCGAAATCGATCGTTGAATTTTGCCGCTTTTTCCCAAATTGGTTGAAAAATGGGTTACGCTCAAGTTTCAAGGCCTGTACATCAAAAACGGCGTATCCAACCAAAAAATGTCACATAATCAAAGTTGTAGAGAATTAAATTTTGTGTAAGAAAAGCATCCCCTCTTCCTCCCCCCCCTCCCATCCGCCCCTACCAAATGATAGAATAACAAAACAACTTCTGAGTAAACGAAATTATGAGTATTGAAAACGGTGTTGCAATCAAAAAATGTCATATAATCAAAGTGAAACGTCTGTTGTTCAACTTACTAAGGCACTGAGGTACTTGTAATACTAGAAAAGGCGAAAGAAAAAACATCTCCTAGATTCTCCTTTTGCTCACTTTTTGGTGCCCGAAAAACCACGATTTTTCGGCACTTGTTCCAGTTTTTCGCCTATAACTCGTACACGATGCATCCTACGGAAAATTTTACTCAATCCTTTATTAAACAGGATAAATTTCTGCGTCGACTGACCACCTTCATTTTTTAGATCGGTTCAGCCGTTTGGCCGAAATCGATCGTTGAAGTTTGGCGATTTTTCCCAAATTGGTTGAAAAATGGGTTGCGCTCAAGTTTCAAGGCCTGTACATCAAAAACGGCGTATCCAACCAAAAAATGTCACATAATCAATGTTGTAGAGAATCAAATTTTGTGTAAGAAAAGCCTCCCCCCTCCCTCCCCCTCCCACCCGCCCCTACCAAATGATAGAATGACGAAACAACTTCTGAGTGATGGGTGTGTCAATCGCCAAACTTCAACGATCGATTTCGGCCAAACGGCTGAACCGATCTAAAAAATGAAGGTGGTCAGTCGACGCAGAAATTCATCCTGTTTAATAAAGGATTGAGTAAAATTTTCCGTAGGATGCATCGTGTACGAGTTATAGGCGAAAAACTGGAACAAGTGCCGAAAAATCGTGGTTTTTCGGGCACCAAAAAGTGAGCAAAAGGAGAATCTAGGAGATGTTTTTTCTTTTGCCTTTTCTATTATTATAAGTACTTCAGTGCCTTAGGTCGAACAACAGACGTTTCACTTTGATTATATGACATTTTTTGATTGCAACACCGTTTTCAATACTCATAATTTCGTTTACTCAGAAGTTGTTTTGTTATTCTATCATTTGGTAGGGGCGGGTGGGAGGGGGGGGGAGGAAGAGGGGATGCTTTTCTTACACAAAATTTGATTCTCTTCAACTTTGATTATGTGACATTTTTTGGTTGGATACGCCGTTTTTGATGTACAGGCCTTGAAACTTGAGCGTAACCCATTTTTCAACCAATTTGGGAAAAAGCGGCAAAATTCAACGATCGATTTCGGCCAAACGGCTGAACCGATCTTAACGTTTCAGGTGGTCATTGGACGCAGAAATTCATCCTGTTTAATAAAGGATTGAGTAACATTTTCCGTAGGATGCATCGTGTACGAGTTATAGGCGAAAAACTGAATCAAGTGCCGAAAAATCGCGGTTTTTCGGGCACCAAAAAGTTAGGACCAGGAGAATGTTTTTTCTTTCGCCTTTTCTAGTATTACAAGTACCTCAGTGCCTTAGTAAGTTGAACAACAGACGTTTCACTTTGATTATATGACATTTTTTGATTGCAACACCGTTTTCAATACTCATAATTTCGTTTACTCAGAAGTTGTTTCGTTATTCTATCATTTGGTAGGGGCGGGTGGGAGGGGGGAGGAAGGGGGGATGCTTTTCTTACACAAAATTTGATTTTCTACAACTTTGATTATGTGACATTTTTTGGTTGGATACGCCGTTTTTGATGTACAGGCCTTGAAACTTGAGCGTAACCCATTTTTCAACCAATTTGGGAAAAATCGCCAAACTTCAACGATCGATTTCGGCCAAACGGCTGAACCGATCTTAACGTTTCAGGTGGTCATTCGA